>OU612060.1:112587471-113787471 GCA_914767635.1 Melanostoma mellinum
GTATAACTGTATTCAAACAAACCTCAAAGCTAAAATTTTTTTAAATTTTTTTTAAATTTTTCCCATTTTGTATTTGTTCAAGTATTATAAGATGTATGGGTTTTTGAGTGCACTTATTCATAAGTTTTTTTTTAATAGTTTTTGTTTATCTGTAGATCGCGTGATTTTTTTTTTTTCTAAACTATTTCGAAAATCTTGAAATGCACCAGTTGATTTCAAAATAAACCTAACTTGATTCACAAAGATACCAATCATTATTATTATTTCTTAACGCCTAAATTATTGGACTCGTGTATTTTCATCTAATGAAATTTATAAAACTTAAATATTTTTTTTTTGAACCCCTCTACAGGATTCTATTATCAAAACTTAGAGCCAAAGTTATGATATCTCTCCTCCAAAAAAAAATTCGCATTAGGCCGTTCATAAATTACGTAAGGGATTTTGAGGGATGATCTACCCCCCCCCCCCCCCTCCCTATAGTAAGAAGTTATAATATTCAGTCGACCCCCTCCCCCCCCCCCCCCCCCCCTAAACGCCTTACATAATTTATGAACGGCCCCTTACCTGTGTCTACAACACAATGGTGCAAACTCTCAAAGTTTCTTAATATGCTTGGCTCATATGTACATATTTTTTTGTCATAAATAAATATGCATGCATAAAACTATATACATTTTGTTGTTTTTATCTCCAGTTGTGGTTTGTTATTTTTTGTTAATAAAGATAAAGGAAAGACAAAATGAAATGTTATTCTTCTTTTGCATTTTTATTTGAAATTTTTTTAATTATTTTCAAAACTTTTTATAAATTTATTTTGGGGCGCCCGACGCGTTTCGGATGTTAGCTCCATCATCCGCCGAGTTGAAACTGTTGGTTTTATGTAATGGGGCCAAGTGTTGTGTGGGTCTGGAATATTGTTTTGTTATTGTGTCTCTCTCTTTCTATCTTGGTATTTTATTGCTGTGTCAAATAATGGATTAGTTTGTAGTGTTAATTTATCATTGAGCAGGTTGTCTTTGTCTTTTTTATGAGCTTTATATATTTCGTATTCTTCTTTGGCGTCCAGTAATTTACCTTTTTTGCATATATGTAATGGTTAAATTTATTTCTATATTCTATGGTGTCGTAGTTATGATTGTTGTCAATTAAATGTTGTGCAAATAGGTATGGATTTTGTGTTGGGTTGTGGTATGTGTTCTTTAAATCTTTCTTTGAAAGTTCTGCTTGTTTGGCCTATGTAAAATTTATCACAGTTGCTTCATTTGATTTTGAATACTCCTATAAGTGTCTCTATTTTTGGTTTGGTTTTGGGTTTTGATATTTTTTTTATGTTGTTATTAGTTTTAAATGATATTATTATGTTCTGTTTTTTAAATAGGTATTGTAATGCTTGTGGTATGATGTTGGCATATGTTATAGATGTGTATTTCTTCTCAGTTATAGTGTTGTTGTTAGTTTTTTTGCTGTATATTTTTTGTTTCATTTTTCGGTGCAATTTGTCTATTATTGAAGGGTTATATCCGTTTGCTTGTCCGATGCATTTTATGGTGTTGAGTTCTGTTTCATATACTTTTTTGTATGGAAGCACACAAGATACAACTCACTAATCTATAGACTCCTCACCATACCAATGGACAAAAAAGAATATGAAATAGAACTCAACACCATAAAATGCATCGGACAAGCAAACGGATATAACCCTTCAACAATAGACAAATTGCACCGAAAAATTCGCCTGGTTCTGGCGATGTTCAAAAAAGAGCTAAAAAAAAGGTGACAAAACGTGTAGAAATACAGTCAACCCATCCACGAGGACATTTTTTCATTGGCCTCAATGTCGGCTAGAGATACACGAGGTGCTGACAGTCATAATCTCTCTCCTGATTAAAATGCCTGTAAACACGGTTTTCCAGGTAAATTAAATAACTCATAAGTTATAATTTAAGGATTTTGTTCAAATATTTTTGTAAATTTTCAAATAAGCATTTAAAGAAAAATAAATTCAGTAAGTCTACCATCATAGATTACTTTAATAATTGACAGGAAATAGCCGAAATAATATCATCCCATATTGATATTAATATTGGCGGTGAAGGAAAAACGATGCAAATCGATGAAACGTTTTTGGCAAAAAGAAAACACCACAGAGGCCGTGTTACAGAACAGATGACAATTATAGTGTTGGGACAATATCGCAAAGAAGATAGGGTCGGAAGTTTTTTAAAGTGAATTGCAAATAAAAGGAAGATTTGTCGCCTTATATCCATAAATACGTCAACCCCAACACTAGTCGTATCTGTACCGACAGCGCACGAGCTAGTAAGCTAGTTAGTTAGTTAGAATTTTTATTTGTAACCATCAAATTAAATAATACATTACAATGATTGATTATAGCTTAAGATTTATTTGGTTTGTCCTAGGGCCGTCTACCAGATTGACATTTGTTTTTATTTTTTATTCCTTTATCATTTTCATATCTTATACAATTTCCATACTATTAACTAAAATTCATCCTCAACTATACGTGTGCTATATCTAAGTGCAGTTACTGTATAGTTATATAAAACTTCCCTGCCTAAATCGCAATTCAAAATACAAAGGACTTCGTTCATATCTATCAAAGTTCTGCCAAAGTGTCGCACTCAGAATTCTCTTAGAACTAGGCTTCTTCCGATGAAATGAAATACCGATTACAGAGATCGCACAAAATTGACAGTTCTGGTCGATGTGGAATATAATTCAGTTTAAGTAATTAACCTCGAATTTTAAATATAACGCTTATCATGTTAAGGGGAAATCGGTTTAGGAAGTATGTATTCTCTTGCAGATTTAAATTTAACTGGCTGTAAATCATCCTGTGCTGAGAAGATTGGGCTTCCAACATACATGCATCAAACATGGAGCGACAGCGCACGACAATACATAGGTATGGAAAACATGTTTTTTCCTGGAGTCATGATGTAACGAACCACAGCAAAGGAGAATATGTTGACAAAACCGATGCATCTAACACAATAAATAATCTCGAAAATCGGAACAAGCTTCTAAAAAAACATTTATATGCCGCAAAACAACACAGCACATTCATCTATATAAATTGCACTTTTTTTTATAGAAAATACTGCCTAGAAAAATTCAAGTACGACTTCGGATTCCAAATAATGGAATTTTTACTAGATGTAAAAAACGTAGATATACCCATGTTTGGTTAATGGAAAAGAAAGTGTGGGTCTGCAACTAAAAAACTTCGACCCTCCCGACGTTAGCAGTGAACGCCTAGAAAATATGTTACCGCCAAAGCAACCTCGGCTCTTGACCATCAATGACGAACTTAACGAACTCAACAGTGACGCAAGAACGGACGATGAATTCACTGACGAAACTTACATATCTTCTACACATTGAAAACTGACGTGATTATTTTTTACTAGCTCCTGACTTACTTAAAAGCTGACTTACCGGGACGCGGAATGCAATGCAATGCTACCTCCTCGAGGTGCATTCAGGGTTACGCAAAATGAATTGCCTTACTCAACTCACAAAGATGAACTAACTTATCATTAAAGTTGATGCTGAAAGTAAATACGTTGCGTGCGTAGAAAAAAGAAACACTAAATAACCGAATTAACTGTATAAAAATCACAAAAGTATACCTGAGATTTACGATGCAGGCAGTGAAGGGGGTTGCTCCTCATAAGCTTTGGGGTGAAAGTTTCTTTTCAAATTACAAAAAATTTTGATTGGAAAGAAGAAATTTAGTTTAACTATTTTTCAATTATCTCAAAAGACATAGTAAAAAGTAGTTTACAGCGTTTGATACAAGATTTTTTGAAGCAACTTACTACATCAATTATTTTTTTATTGGCATGATACTCAAAGTGATTTTTTTTTTGTAAATTTTGACTTTGAAGTCAGTTATTTCAAAAACTTTAAACTCAAACCACTTTATTTAAAATTTATTAAAAAGTGCAGATTTCTGGCTTTCATAAAAGGTATAATTTGTATCTGTAAGTTTTCCGTTCTCTTACAATATTATTTTTTTTAGATTTGAAGTAAATTTTTATAAAAGTGCCCCTACCGCCTAAACGGGGGGAGAGAGATCCCCTCTCCCATATTAAAAAAAATGCTTGTATTGAACCTCTCCACCAAAACCCGTTATTATTTCTTGTCGCCAAAGTTATCGTATTCTCCCCCAGCATGCATTCTTCAAAGTCATCCTACATAGTCCTTTCAACATATTTGAACTTGCTTAAGGTTCGTTCAGTATACTGTTTAGTCTCTGAAATGCAGATGTTTAAGTGTAAACAGCCCATTTTTAATGTAATGTAAACAGCCCATTACTGGCTGGAGGAAACGAAACTCCACTACTTTCGTAATAGTAAGTAATCTATTACTTTCTTGTTTCGTTTCCTCCAGTTCCAAATGAAAAGGGCAGCCATTTTTCTCTCTAGTAATTTTAATTCATTCTATTGCCAACCACCAACCACGTCACTACGTAGAGCAAACCACCCGCCATTTTCATTGCCAAAGAGCAAACCAAACTATATTTTTTTTGTTGAAAGTTAATAACATAAAGAATTCTAATAAAGTCACATTAAAAACAAGTACCAGTGTGAAATTGTTATTTTGAAAAGGTAAAAGGAATCAGCGCAACATTTGGTCCTTCGAGCCGGATTAAAATTAATTCATTGTATAATTGAGGTGTGGTCGGGTTGGAGAATAGATTAGATATATAGACACAATATATACATATTAGAATAGCCCTATTCTAATTGACCGTGTGGGTCAAAATTCGGTGGCAAACAAGAAGCCACGTTTGATAAAACATCGTCATCGTCGCTGCTGGAGAAGCATTGTCGTTCGTCGATTGGCCATTGCCCTCGTCGTGGCGTTTAGTCGTTTCGCCATAAGCCAACAAAATTTGGGTCAAGTTGTGTCGCCATATTGTGGCCAAAGCATCATTCAGCCATCGTCAAGCTATCCAAGACCTCCACATCATCAATCAGAGTCCTCTTCAATCAGCATCATCATTCAGCCATCGTCAAGACATTTACACCGTCAATCAGCATCCTCTTCTATCAGCATTATCAATCAACATCATCATTCAGCCATCGTCAAGACATCCACACCGTCAAGCAGCACCCTCATCAATCAGCATCTTCAATCAGCATAAATAAATCTTGGAAATGTAAAGGTACTGTAAAATATGATCCTTTTGTAAATATATGAGTACATATAAATATTCTTTAAATTACGAGTGCATTACTAGGGTAGTGGTGTAAGACGTATTTTGGTCGGGTTATATCATACGATATATTAGTGGTAAAATTGGTACACTAATCGGGTTATATCATAGGATATACTAGCGGTAAAATAGGTACGCTATTCGGGTTATATCATATGATATATTAGTGGTAAAATTGGTACACTAATCGGGTTATATCAGAGGATATACTACCGGTAAAATTGGTACGCTATTCGGGTTATATCATATGATATATTAGTGGTAAAACTGGTACACTAATCGGGTTATATCAGAGGATATACTAGCGGTAAAATTGGTACGCTATTCGAACGATATAAAGTCATACGTGATAACGGTGGTAGATAGTTTTGTCTTTTGTGGTGCATAAATTTGGAGTGATAGAAATAAACTTTGTCGAATAAAATGAGTTTGGAGGAAGTAATTTTGGCGTGCGATTCGATGACTGAATTTCATGAGCTATTTAAAGAAAAACGAAAAGAATTGTCAAGTTCAGTTATCGAAGCATACCGTGCAGAGCTTCAAGAATTATGGTTAAGCGTAAAGGAAGTATATCAGGAATTTATACGCGCGGCGGTTAAAGATGGTGATCTCAAGGCGTCACTCATTGAGGTAAAGGCAAAATATAAGCAGGCAACAACTATTTACTTATATAGAATTTTTAAGCGGCATCGTTGAGGTTACGCGCGCATATGGGGATGGGTCAAAGGTTCGGAACGATGAAGTGCAAACGGGGAGTAAAGACAACGATGAGGAATTTTGGCATAATACACGTGTGCCGCCATGTGAAACCGAGATTTTCTGTGGGGATTACGTGAAGTGGCCAACATTTAGGGATATGTTCACAACACTTTATATTAGACATGCCAAGCTTAGTTCGGTGCAAAAGCTTTTTCATCTGCGTGCTCGAACTAAAGGTGATGCCCAAAATATCGTTTCGAAATTTGAGTTGACCAATGACAATTTTGAAGTAGCATGGGCTGCTCTTAAAAATCATTATGAAAATAAACGTGTATTAGTGAACAGCCATCTTAATATTTTGTTCGGGCAACCAAATATAGCAGCTGAAACTGCTGATGCTTTAAAAGAGCTGCAAAGCAATATTAACGACGCGCTTATAGCCATAAAATCATACGGCATCGAAGTCGACAAGTGGGATGCGTTCGTTACATACTTATGTGCCTCGCGTCTTCCGGCACAAACTTTATCTCTATGGGAGCAATCGTTAGCGATGCCAACTGAAATTCAGACGTGGGAAAGCCTGAATAATTTCATAACAAATAGGTATCGAGTATTAGAAAATGTGGCTGACATGCAGCAGGGAGGGAAAGTGATGCGAACGTCAACCAAACCATCTTCAAGTAGTACACCGCGTGTACGCACGCACCATTCGCAGATCGATTCGCAATTAGGGTCGCAGATAGGTTCGCAATGTAAGGTGTGTCAAGGGAATCATACGCATCATCGCCCACAGTTTTTAAAAATGAATGTTTCGAAAAGGCGAAACATAGTAAGGAAATTTAAACACTGCTACAACTGTCTTGCATACACGCATATGGCAACAGGGTGCCAAAGCAACAATACATGCTTCCATTGTAAAGGAAAGCATCATACGCTCCTACATTGGGAGCCTACAATGCAAACAGGTTCTAGGAGCAATTTTCAAAATATACAGTCCACTCCACGATCAATAACAAGTGTTAATTCGGGTCTCACTCCCATTACCGATGCAAGTTGCAGTCGAAGTCAGGCCAAAGCATTTGATCCCAGTAGTTGCTTTACAGTTCCATCTGAAAATCCTAGCGTCTCAACTAAGTCTTATTTTACATCGACTCGATGCACGGCCCTTCTGGCGACAGCGATAGTTAGAATACGATTCAATAGAACGGAGTTTGAATGGCGGGCGCTTATCGATCCGGGTTCGGAAGTATCCTTTATATCGGAAGAGGTACAAAGCAAGTTGAAGCTGCCCACAAGATCAGTGAGAGCTTCGGTCGCCGGTGTTAATTCGTCGCTTATAGGTTATAGCGACTGCGTCCCGGATTTGTTCATTCACTCTTAGTTCAAAGTTTGATGAAACATTTGCGTTATTAGCTGAAGCGTTGGTGTTAAAAAAGGTGGCGGATAATTTGCCGTCAATATCCATAGAGGTCGGTGACGCACAAAAACGCTTTGAGTTCCCTTTAGCCGATCCGTTTTTCAATCGTAGTTCAAAGATTGATTTGTTGATTGGCGCCGATTTGTATCTAAGTATTATACGTGAGGGATTAAAAACACAAGTGTTTCAACAAGTTATGGCACAAAATACTGTATTTGGATGGGTATTGCTGGGACCGGTAGAAAAGTCATTCTCTAGGGCTACGTCAAGTTTTTCGACGTTTTTATCTTTTTTTAATGAGGTTACATTGGATAGAACGAAATGGCGAAACACAGCAAACAAAGCCCGTTTCTTAGATGCAAAGACCAAGGCTTACAAGATGTTCTACTATGGAACGGAACAAGGTAGGAACGGAGTCGGTATCATCCTTGACCAAAGTTTATGTGACAGCGTGTTGACCATTTTGAAGTCCAGTGACCGTTTGATGTCTCTTAAATTGGTGATGGAAGGAAAGGTCTGGAATATTATCAGTGCATATGCTCCCCAAATAGGATGTGAGCAGGAGGAAAAAGATGCATTCTGGCTTGATTTTCATAACCTACTTAAGAACATCCCAAAAGAAGAGTATTTGTTTGTTGGAGGAGATTTGAATGGACATGTCGGGAAGACAAACGAGGATTATGAAGACTGCCATGGAGGTTTGGGATTCGGCACCAGGAACACTCCTGGTGAAGATATTCTAAGTATGTGCAAGTCATACGGTCTAATCGTACTAAATACCATGTTCATCAAACAAGACCGACACCTTATCACTTACAGCAGTGGAGGAAATGAAACCCAGATTGATTACCATTTGGTAACCAATTACATGAAATCTCGGGTGAAAGACTGCAAAGTGATACTAGGAGAAGCTGCCGCTCAACAACACCGTCTTCTTTTAACAGAATTTTTTACGGATGCGGTGAAGGAAGTCAAACAAACAAAGGCTCCTGGGAGAATCAAGTGGTACAATCTAGAGAAAACCAAAGGACAGCAATTCATTTCGTATATGCAAAGTCAGCTGTGTAATACCATCGACGCAGTTTCAAATGCAATCACGGCACAAAATATGTGGGATCGCCTACAACGAACCTGCTTAGAGAGAGCCAAATCACTGTTAGGAGTCTCAAAAGGATGCCACCAACAAGCTAAAGAAACCTGGTGGTGGGATGATGAAGCTAAAGCAGTGATTAGAAAGAAGAAAGCAGCTTTCCAAGCTTGGTCGAAGTGCCCCTCAAGAAATACAAATGAAAAAGCGCGTTTCAAAATGGAATACAAGAGCTGCAGAAAAGAAGCGAAGAAGAAGTGCGCCCAACTTCAAGCAAAAAGCACGGAGGGCCTGTATCGAGAGCTGGAAGAGATTTCTGCCCCAGCTGCTGAAGCAAATCAGGCAATCCAAGAGCTAAGACAAAGCCACTTGAATAAGGGAGCAACCATTTTCAAAATAGCCGCTCAGAGAAGGAGAAATGCGCAGGAGATTCGTTCGCCGAAGTTCATCAATGATGCTCAAGGAGTGCTACTTGTGGATGACGACAAAATTCTTCACAGGTGGCGACAGTATTGTGATGATCTTTTGAATGAACAGTTTCCTCGGCGCCACTTTCCAACAGCTGCACCTAACTTTACGGAAGTATCCGACATCACAGTCGAAGAAGTTAGAGAGGCAGTTAAGAACTCCAAAAAAGGAAAAGCGATTGGGCCAGACGAGGTACCATATGAGTTTTGGAAAAATATGGGAGACATCGGGTTAAGATGGCTCACGATTCTCATCTCCAAACTTATAAGAGGTGACAGTTTGCCTAATCAATGGAGGGAAAGTTTTCTTCTTCCAATGTACAAGGGAAAGGGAGATACCAGAAGCTGTGACAACTATCGTTCGATCAAGTTGATGTCCCACACTATGAAGATCGTTGAGCGGGTTTTAGATAGCCGACTGCGGAAAATAATAAGGCTGTCTGATGACCAATGCGGGTTTGTCGCGGGTAAGTCAACTACAGACGCAATCCAAAGCATAAGGATCATTATGGAAAAACACCGAGATGCCTTAGAGGATTTGCATATTGTGTTGGTTGACTTCGAAAAAGCATTCGATCGACAACCACGAGATCTGATATGGGTGGCCCTCAGACACCGAGGAGTTCCTGAAGCCTATGTGCGAATAATTATGGACATGTACGAGGGAGCAGTTACAAAAGTGAGATGCCCAGCTGGAGTCACCGAAGAATTCCAAATAACAGTAGGTGTACATCAGGGAAGTGTCTTGAGTCCACTGCTCTTTATTGCTGTTCTGGATTATTTGCTCGAAGGAAAAGTAACGGACAATAAAGTACAACAATTATTCTTTGCTGACGATGGAGCCATCATAAGCGAGGATCCTACATCCCTGCAACGAGCACTTGACGTTTGGATTGATGTTCTGGAAGGAAATGGGTACCGTATTAGCGCTAAAAAGACGGAATACCTGTGCTGCCCTTTTTCAGATCCAGACAAGCCTATTCCAGACATTTATTTGAATGGAAATGTGCTTCCCAAGTGTGAAAAGTTTAAATATCTGGGATCTATGATCAATAGTGAAGCAACTTGTGATGACGACATCAATCATCGAGTAAGCGTAGGGTGGATGAAGTGGCGAGAAAACTCCGCTATCTTCTGTGATCGAAAAATGCCCCCTAAGCTGAAGGGAAGACTCTACACAGCAGTTGTCCGTCCAGCTCTGACATACGGTTCACAATGTTGGACAATGTACAAAAAGTATGAGAGCAAATTGACGGCAGCCGAAATGAAGATGCTTCGGATGACAGCAGGAGTAACAAAGCTTGATCGAATTAGAAGTACTAAGATCCGTGGAAGCCTTCATGTCAAAAGTACCATCTTGGACAAAATTCAGCACGACCGGCTCAGTTGGTATTGTCATGTTCAAAGGAGAGATCCGCAGAACCCCGTCCAAAAGGCAATATCGTACAACGTTTCAACCAATTCGCGACGAAAAAGAAAAGGCAGGCCAAAACACTCCTGGTACAAGCAAATGCAAAAACAGCAGCATTTGGTTGGCCTCAGACATGGAACAATCCAAAACCGGGAGGCTTGCCGACGATTTCTGAGGTCAACGCGGCGTACCCCACAGGCGGATCACTAGTGTGAAGCAGAAAAGTGGGAGAGTTGTGATCGCTTCAAGATCACTACTCGTAACGCCGGAAATGAAAAAGAAGAAGAAGAAGAAGTTACATTGGATAGTGAGATTCAGAAGTTTTGGCAGCTAGAAGAGCTTCCAAAAACCACAAAGTTAACAACAGCTGATCAACAATGTGAGAGGTTGTTTGAAGAATCAACATATCGAGACAACACCGGTCGGTATGTATGGCGCTTGCCTTTTAAAGAAGAGTTTCTTCAGAATCCCGGGTTAGGCGCTTCACGCGAAAATGCACAACGTCAATTTGTACGCAATGAAAAACGACTTTTGGGGAATCCTAGAGCTAAAAGGGAGTACGATGCAGTGTTGTCAGAATACATTGACCTCGGGCACATGAAGCCGGTTGATCAACCAGAGGAACCTGAAACGTGTCCAAATAAAGTTTTGTCGTATTTCATGCCGCATCATGCGGTTTTAAAGCCAGACAGTGCAACGACGAAGGTGCGTGTGGTGTTTAATGCATCGTGTGCCTCTTCAAACGGGAAGAGTTTAAACGAGGTGTTACATCCGTTCTTATGCACTCAAACTTAGATATTCTAAACAAGGGAAATGAACCTACTTTTGTCACCTCCACTAGGAAAGAAGTGTTGGATATGACAGTGGCAAGTTTTGCCATAGCCAACAACATTCTCAATTGGCATGTCTCGAAAGATATATCATTCTCGGACCACCGGCACATCAGATTTGATCTGTCAAGGCCGAATCCCAACAATATAGAAAACAATAGGGTACCAAGACACACGGACTGGAATCTCTACACAGAGACACTTCGTTGTGAATTTGAACCATCCTATCCAAACATTGACTCTCCTTATCAACTTGAAATTGAAGCAACACGCTTAAGCTCACAAATCACAAGCGCATACGAGTCCAGCTGTCACATTCTTGACATGAGCAAACGTGACGCAAAGTTACTTACGGACTTCTTCACGGGACACTGCTCTCTCAAGTATCATCTTAAAAACATGGGCATCAGCCAAGATGACACCTGTCGTCTCTGTCTTGAAGACATAGAAACAGCTGAACACATTTTATGTGAATGCCCTGCTTTAGCTAGATCCAGGCTCAAAATATTCAATAAAGGGTTCCCCTGTCCCCTTGATATCATAAACATCTCTTCCTCGAAGATTCTTAGGTTCTTACATGACCTCAGATTCGAATGAACAAACCTATACACTACGTGTAATTAAACCTAAGGGAACAGCACAAAAGATCTTTCAGGTCGACGTGCTTGTAAAGGTAATTTTCACCTTCACCCTATAAATTAAAAAAAAAAAAAAAAAAGAAATACATCCGGGTCCGGCTTTACAGACCGATATCACGCTCTTGATATTAAATTGGTGGCTTTATCGGTACGTGTTCAACGTGTTCAATGTATCGGCAAATCAAGATACACCCCGATCAAACGCCGTTTCAGAGACTATGGTTTCGGTCGCACCCTGGAGATTCTCTAACTGCCTTTGAAATGGTAACTCTCACGTTTGGAGTTTCGTGTTCCCCATATTTAGCGATACGTTCGTTGCATAAATTGGCCCAAGAGGTAAGGCTAGAGAGCTATTTGTGGATGACGTGCTATCCGGCATCCGGGGCTCATACAGTTGCAGACGCGCTTTCGGCTCAATCAGAGTTGGTATCGGTTATGCAATCCGCGGGGTTTCATTTGAGAAAATGGACAGCAAACTCAAAGGAGTTGTTAAGACATTTACCTCGTGAGTCACTTCTCAATGAAGATTTACTGTATTTGGATGACAAAAGCTCGGTCAAAACTCTGGGAATACAATGGAAGGCTACTTCAGACACATTCTCATTTTCGGTTAATCCAACGGGTCAGTCAAATCCTATCACAAAACGCTCAGTGCTATCGGTAATCGCCAAATTGTATGACCCGGTAGGGTGGTTGGCCCCTGTCGTGGTCATAGCAAAAATTTTAATGCAGCAAATTTGGAAGGATAAGACTGAATGGGATAGTAATCTTCTTCCAGAAACGGAACAAAGTTGGAAGCTGTTTGTGTCTAGGTTGCCTGAAGTTGCTCGTTTGAGTATTCCGCGCTGGGTGGAATATACTCCTGAGGGTGTATCGCAGATACACGGATTCTGCGATGCCTCGACAAAAGCGTATGCAGCTTGTATCTTTCTCCGCGTACAAAAGGAAAACCAAATCACTGCCCATCTGTTGTGGGCCAAATCAAAAGTTGCTCCAGTGAACACTATATCGCTACCAAGGTTAGAATTGCAGGGAGCAGTTTTGCTCTCAAAAATGTTGCACCATGTGTCGAACTCTCTCCCCATAAAGAATATGTCATCGGTCAAGTTATGGACCGACTCCACTATAGTCCTGGCGTGGTTGCAAAAGTATCCGAGTACCTGGGAAACATTTGTGGCCAATAGAACAGCCCAAATCTTAAATGTTACCTCCGTTACGGATTGGTCACATGTCGTTTCAGCGGAAAATCCGGCTGACCTAGCAACGCGGGGGGTTTATCCCATGGATCTGGAGAGAAGTTCGTTATGGTGGAAGGATCCGCAATGGCTTATGCAACCTGAGGCAGAGTGGCCGACGGCTAAGCAAAAGGTAGTGGACGAAACACTGTAAGAAAGGAAAAGGGCAACAGTCTTAACTGTACAAGTCGTGTCAGATTTTGAAGAAGATCTCAGTAAGTTTTCGAAGTGGCATAAACTCGTATGTGTGATGGCATACATGCTTCGGTTTGTCTACTCTTTTAGTAGAAATGGATATGTTAAACACTCAACATCGGAACTATCTCATGCCATATATTAAACGCTAAGCAAAAATTGATCATTCTCAGTCAGAAAAAATATTTTGCGAAAGAATATTCATAGTTGAGAGAAGGTAAGCCCGTAGCGGCAAAAAGTTGGCTCGGAAAATTTAATCCACTAGTGGATGAAATAGACTGGTCATATCCACTTTATCCTTCAACGAAAGGTTTCCCATATTGCTACCATCTAATTGCCTTTTTTTGCAACGGTACGTTGAATACGTTCACGAACTCTCCATTCATGGGGAGATCCAAATCATGATGCGATTGGTCAGATCTGAGTAATGGACACCGCAAATTAAGAAAATTATCAAAAAATGCATTTTTCAATGCACCACTTGCCGATACAAGCAAAAGGTACATACGCAATTAATGGGTACGTTACCGCGTGAAAGAACTGTGCTAGGACGCCCATTTGCAAATGTAGGAATCGATTTCGCGGGTCCCTTTTGCATTAAAACTTATTATGGAAGAAAATGCCGCCTTGATAAAGGGTACGTTTGCATTTTTGTATGTTTTGCGACCCGAGCTATCCATTTGGAGCTGGTGAGCGACCTCACCACTCAGGCGTTTTTAGCTTCATTTACAAGATTTGTGTCCCGAAGAGGAACTCCAGAACAAGTTTTTTCAGATCATGGTACCAACTTTGTCGGGGCGTCGAAGGTTCTGTTACGAGAGTTTCAAAAATCAACGTTGCATTGTCAAACCGCAGCTGTCCACAACTTTTCCCAAATAAAATGGAATTTCATTTCTCCGGGATCACCACACATGGGAGGGCTATGGGAAGCGGGGGTAAAAAGCTTCAAAAAACATTTTAGGAAGATGGCCGGTAACGAAAAATTTACATTTGAAGAGTTTACAACTTTGCTCACGCGAATAGAATGTAGTCTTAATTCACGTCCTTTATCACCCATGACTGAAAATGTATCAGACTTGGTTCCTTTAACACCAAGTCATTTTTTGACAGGTGGTTTGTTGATTGGCTTACCCGAATGGTCATGCGAAGATCAGTCACTGAGTATAATGAATCGTTGGAGAAAGTTGCAAATTCTTCATCATAAGATTGCGTCCAGATGTTAAGAGGAATATTTAAAGGAATTACACAAAAGATACAAGTGGAAACACCCCCAAAGAAATATTCCGATAAATGACATAGTCATAATTCGGAACGAAAATTTGTCACCCAATGAGTGGCGTCTCGGGAGAGTCATAAACGTGCATCCTGGTAAGGATAATAAAGTTAGAGTCGCCGACGTGAAAACAGAAAAAGGAATCATAACTCGATCAATTGCCAAACTTTGCATCCTCCTACCTCAATAACTTAGTGCAGTATAACCAAAGACATTCACAAGTTTAATCATGTATACCAAAACACAAAACTAGCATATCATTTGTTATCAACCAGTAGAACAAACAAAATAAACAAAATTTTCTTTCTAAATTAAAATATCGACCCTCTACTATGGTATATGCTTATGCACTCATAGACAAAGTGAAACCAAGTGAAATAAATTATTTCGAGTACTCTTACGAATTTACAAAAGGTTTATTTTAAGTATCTTTAATAATTGCAAAAAAAAATGATTCCTAATGTATCCTGTACAAGTATTGAATAATATAATGTTTATGTGTAAACAGCCCATTTTTAATGTAATGTAAACAGCCCATTACTGGCTGGAGGAAACGAAACTCCACTACTTTCGTAATAGTAAGTAATCTATTACTTTCTTGTTTCGTTTCCTCCAGTTCCAAATGAAGAGGGCAGCCATTTTTCTCTCTAGTAATTTTAATTCATTCTATTGCCAACCACCAACCACGACACTACGTAGAGCAAACCACCCGCCATTTTCATTGCCAAAGAGCAAACCAAATTATATTTTTTTTGTTGAAAGTTAATAACATAAAGAATTCTAATAAAGTCACATTAAAAAGAAGTACCAGTGTGAAATTGTTATTTTGAAAAGGAAAAAGGAATCAGCGCAACAGCAGATTAAACTAATTTTAAATTTATTAAATAGGAAACACGCCGACTATCTAAACTGCAAAATCTATCTCTTCACGTATGAATTGCAAGTTAAGCTAATCTTTGAATTATTAGATAAGAAGTACGCCGATTACCTCAACTATAAAATGTAAGTATCTAAAGTAAAATTTTTTTGTAAATAGGTACTTGCACTTTGAAAACTGTTTTTTTAGGTCTTCAAAGACTTTTGCGCAGACGTCAAATATTATTTTTATGAACAGTGAAAAAAAGTAACTCAACAAATGGTCGACTATACACAACATTAATTTATTATGCTGATACGTTTAAATGAATGCAATAGAATTGTTTTATTAGGCTATTCTATTTTCATTACTTTTGAGGAAAATGAAAAATGAAAACCTGCAACAAAGGCTCACATTATCTTTTTATTTATTAGATAAAACAAAATATGGACAGAGTGCATGCGAAAAAAATTGTGATGCGTTATATTTATATTCAAAATCAAAATATTTTATTGATATTTATATTATATAAGAAAAGACTAAATATACATATTAAGATTGATCCAACAATATTTATTTAGATAATATCCAGTACGACGTATAAAACTATGTACAATTTAAACTCCAATCTTTTCTTAATTTACCCGCAGATTGTGTTCAATCCATTTGTAAAGAGAGGACTGAGATCTTTCAACCCACTCTACATTGGATGATACAGTTCGAGCAGTCATTTTTAAAATCTCGGATCCAGGGCCAATACCAAATCGATGTACAAGAGATTTCAACTGGAAAAAGAAATATGATGAGTAAATTTTGTGGCAAAGAAAAGCATTTGAAAATATATGTAGCTTGTGGGGGAACCCTTATTTAAAACTCAAATTCATCGTTTTTTTCTTTTGAGTAGGAGAATCACAGGTAATTTCCGGCAAATAATCGATCTCAGAAATATAGGTACTTGCTATAGCACGGCGTTGAACCACAGTGTGTGGATCGTATTCTAGCAAGCGGAAGGATGTAAAATGTAACGCCATAAAGTACGGCAGGTTATGAAAAAAAAAGTACGGGAATTGGTGGGAGTTGAACCCATTTCATTTCATCAGTCATTTTTAAAATCTCGGATCCAGGGCCAATACCAAATCGATGTACAAGAGATTTCAACTGGAAAAAGAAATATGATGAGTAAATTTTGTGGCAAAGAAAAGCATTTGAAAATATATGTAGCTTGTGGGGGAACCCTTATTTAAAACTCAAATTCATCGTTTTTTTCTTTTGAGTAGGAGAATCACAGGTAATTATCGGCAAATAATCGATCTCAGAAATATAGGTAGGTACTTGCTATAGCACGGCGTTGAACCACAGTGTGTGGATCGTATTCTAGCAAGCGGAAGGATGTAAAATGTAACGCCATAAAGTACGGCAGGTTATGAAAAAAAAAGTACGGGAATTGGTGGGAGTTGAACCCACGTAGATAGGCATCACAGGACAAAAGGGTATCACTTTTAATTCATTTTTAATTAAATTTTTCTTATATCTACTTATATGCTAACAAAATTGTGTAAAACTAGCTTATATAATAACTTAATTAACTTACTGACCCTAGGCGGGTACTCTAAGTTATTCAATATCTTACTACTAGTGCCTTTCGGAGTGAAGATATCTTATGAATTAAAAACTAGAACTAGTTAAAACTAAGAAAATTAAAAAAAAAAAAAAAAACTTAGTTCCAAAGACAAGGGGGTATCCATTGGGCGAACATGATGGTTTATGAAGATCGGTGATCAAAACAAACGTGTAAACCAAAAGATATTTTGAAAAGAAGATCGATTCGCGCTTTCGAGAGTCGAGAATCGATCATTTGTTTGGTGAAAGCTCTCTAACTAACACAAGCTCATGTACGATCATGACTGGCTTCCGACAAGAGGAGTCCACGAATATTTTATTTTAAAATCCGAGTTTTCAACAGACCTTTTTTCCTTTGCTGATTTTTTCGACTAAAATTAACAAAACTAATGGATAAAGCAGAAGGCAAATCGTCCGCCATAATGACTTTTGCAGTAGTATGGATAAGAGCTTTCAATAGCTCCAGAACGTATTTATAGAACTGAACGACAGAAAATCGTTCTTTTTGGTTTGATCGTGGGCACGCAAAGTACTTGTTTCAAAGTTCAACCTATGAGTTCAATATATGAGCCCCTTGAAAAGACGAAACTGGGCAAAAACGCCTACGAAGTTTTAATTGATATTGCATTTTTTTTAAAAAGTGAAAAAGTCGTCAGCCCTAAAAAAACCTTTGAGTAAAATTGAAGTGACACAAAGAAAAGAAAATAAAAACTTTCACTGTAAAACCTAGCAACGGAAAAGAAAGAATCTGAAAGTTCTTCCTTACAACCACAGGGATATTCAAGGGGTAAGTACGGATATCGTGGATAGTTTGTGCCAAAAAGCTAACGCATGTTTTAATCAATAGACTCAATCAAGTAAATCTTATAAATAAAAAGTGGTTCAAAACTAACATCTACGACGTAACCCTATGATTTACACTTAGAGTACGTCCACGAACCGGAGAAAGCATCCATAATTTCAAGAACACAGAAAAAAGACCTAGTCAAGGTACCAGCAACATCCATCCGATCACCAAAATCCACAATCGTACATACGCATCTCACAATAGCCAGAGCACATACACACCTCACATTAGTCAAAGTAAAAGTACCAATAACATCCATCCGATCATCAGAATCCACAATCGTACATACACATCTCAGAATAGTCAGAGCACCAATTACATCACACATATATCCATCACACACATACTCATAACATGCATCACACACAACACTTGTCACCGCAGAAGAAGACATTCGCGCTTCAGCCACTTTTACTCACGCAGCCATCAATATTCAATAGACACATACACCAGTATTAACATCATACGGCAGCAGCAACCCATTCAATTGGTATGGTATCCACCCTCACAATCAACCCGAATTCGCCGCTTCACCTATGGAAAATGTTCAACCAGATGCAGTCACACAATCAAGATCCTCTCACTTAAGCAAACCAAACCCTAGTTCAAGTACAAACGTAGACATAGGTTTCTTCTCCATTCCGTCTCACCACCATAACGTATTAATTTAAGTTAAGTAATTTTTTTTCGAGTTTAGTACTCGACAAATTAAAAATATTAGCAAGAGATTGTTCGCTCGTTCAAATTGTTTCTTTTCTTTAAAATCATTGAAAATGCTTAAGGCGTTATGGTTAATAGTGTTATGCGATGAGATAAGAGTTATAAGATTCGAAAGAACTTTTGAAATTGGTCAAATAGTTTTATTAGGTTTGCGTTCCCAATTTCACAGAATTTTTTTGATCGGTCAAGTAGGTTTGAGGTTCATATTTTAGTTCCCGTAGGAATATAGGAATGAATTACAATCTAAGTTACTGAGGGTTGAGGGATAATGTATCACCCCACTTCTGAATTTTTTTTGCTACTTATATTAGATAATTTTAGAATTTAAAAATGATAATGCAAGAATGTTGGCACATAGGAGGCCTAACCAAATACATTTTCTAGAATTGAAATAATAACTTAATATTATATAGCTGAAAAGAAAATAAAAATCTTAATTATAGGTCGGTTGACTTGGGTGATCTCGGGATGTTCCGTCCCGGTTGTCGCTGTACCACTTCTGAAAGAATTTGTGGAATCTGTCCAGTAGTATCTAGATTTCCGTTCCCAATCCCGATTCTGGATGAAAAATTATGGTATATGCACTCATAGGCAAAGTGAAACCGAGTGAAATAAATTATTTCGAGTACTCTTACGAATTTACAAAAGGTTTATTTTAAGTATCTTTAATAATTGCAAAAAAAATGATTCCTAATGTATCCTGTACAAGTATTGAATAATATTCATTTATAATATCAACAAGTCAAATGTAAAAAAAAAAAAAAAAATAGATATCAATAATCAATGGGGGTGGAGTGGTCTGCTTCTTCCGTAGCTCTTTGATTGCACCGATAGTGCAAGGCGGGCGATAATGTTTATGTGTAAACAGCCCATTTTTAATGTAATGTAAACAGCCCATTACTGGCTGGAGGAAACGAAACTCCACTACTTTCGTAATAGTAAGTAATCTATTACTTTCTTGTTTCGTTTCCTCCAGTTCCAAATGAAGAGGGCAGCCATTTTTCTCTCTAGTAATTTTAATTCATTCTATTGCCAACCACCAACCACGACACTACGTAGAGCAAACCACCCGCCATTTTCATTGCCAAAGAGCAAACCAAATTATATTTTTTTTGTTGAAAGTTAATAACATAAAGAATTCTAATAAAGTCACATTAAAAAGAAGTACCAGTGTGAAATTGTTATTTTGAAAAGGAAAAAGGAATCAGCGCAACAGCAGATTAAACTAATTTTAAATTTATTAAATAGGAAACACGCCGACTATCTAAACTGCAAAATCTATCTCTTCACGTATGAATTGCAAGTTAAGCTAATCTTTGAATTATTAGATAAGAAGTACGCCGATTACCTCAACTATAAAATGTAAGTATCTAAAGTAAAATTTTTTTGTAAATAGGTACTTGCACTTTGAAAACTGTTTTTTTAGGTCTTCAAAGACTTTTGCGCAGACGTCAAATATTATTTTTATGAACAGTGAAAAAAAGTAACTCAACAAATGGTCGACTATACACAACATTAATTTATTATGCTGATACGTTTAAATGAATGCAATAGAATTGTTTTATTAGGCTATTCTATTTTCATTACTTTTGAGGAAAATGAAAAATGAAAACCTGCAACAAAGGCTCACATTATCTTTTTATTTATTAGATAAAACAAAATATGGACAAAGTGCATGCGAAAAAAATTGTGATGCGTTATATTTATATTCAAAATCAAAATATTTTATTGATATTTATTTTATATAAGAAAAGACTAAATATACATATTAAGATTGATCCAACAATATTTATTTAGATAATATCCAGTACGACGTATAAAACTATGTACAATTTAAACTCCAATCTTTTCTTAATTTACCCGCAGATTGTGTTCAATCCATTTGTAAAGAGAGGACTGAGATCTTTCAACCCACTCTACATTGGATGATACAGTTCGAGCAGTCATTTTTAAAATCTCGGATCCAGGGCCAATACCAAATCGATGTACAAGAGATTTCAACTGGAAAAAGAAATATGATGAGTAAATTTTGTGGCAAAGAAAAGCATTTGAAAATATATGTAGCTTGTGGGGGAACCCTTATTTAAAACTCAAATTCATCGTTTTTTTCTTTTGAGTAGGAGAATCACAGGTAATTTCCGGCAAATAATCGATCTCAGAAATATAGGTACTTGCTAAAGCACGGCGTTGAACCACAGTGTGTGGATCGTATTCTAGCAAGCGGAAGGATGTAAAATGTAACGCCATAAAGTACGGCAGGTTATGAAAAAAAAAGTACGGGAATTGGTGGGAGTTGAACCCATTTCATTTCATCAGTCATTTTTAAAATCTCGGATCCAGGGCCAATACCAAATCGATGTACAAGAGATTTCAACTGGAAAAAGAAATATGATGAGTTAATTTTGTGGCAAAGAAAAGCATTTGAAAATATATGTAGCTTGTGGGGGAACCCTTATTTAAAACTCAAATTCATCGTTTTTTTTCTTTTGAGTAGGAGAATCACAGGTAATTTCCGTCAAATAATCGATCTCAGAAATATAGGTACTTGCTATAGCACGGCGTTGAACCACAGTGTGTGGATCGTATTCTAGCAAGCGGAAGGATGTAAAATGTAACGCCATAAAGTACGGCAGGTTATGAAAAAAAAGTACGGGAATTGGTGGGAGTTGAACCCACGTAGATAGGCATCACAGGACAAAAGGGTATCACTTTTAATTCATTTTTAATTAAATTTTTCTTATATCTACTTATATGCTAACAAAATTGTGTAAAACTAGCTTATATAATAACTTAATTAACTTACTGACCCTAGGCGGGTACTCTAAGTTATTCAATATCTTACTACTAGTGCCTTTCGGAGTGAAGATATCTTATGAATTAAAAACTAGAACTAGTTAAAACTAAGAAAATTAAAAAAAAAAAAAAAAAACTTAGTTCCAAAGACAAGGGGGTATCCATTGGGCGAACATGATGGTTTATGAAGATCGGTGATCAAAACAAACGTGTAAACCAAAAGGTATTTTGAAAAGAAGATCGATTCGCGCTTTCGAGAGTCGAGAATCGATCATTTGTTTGGTGAAAGCTCTCTAACTAACACAAGCTCATGTACGATCATGACTGACTTCCGACAAGAGGAGTCCACGAATATTTTATTTTAAAATCCGAGTTTTCAACAGACCTTTTTTCCTTTGCTGATTTTTTCGACTAAAATTAACAAAACTAATGGATAAAGCAGAAGGCAAATCGTCCGCCATAATGACTTTTGCAGTAGTATGGATAAGAGCTTTCAATAGCTCCAGAACGTATTTATAGAACTGAACGACAGAAAATCGTTCTTTTTGGTTTGATCGTGGGCACGCAAAGTACTTGTTTCAAAGTTCAACCTATGAGTTCAATATATGAGCCCCTTGAAAAGACGAAACTGGGCAAAAACGCCTACTAAGTTTTAATTGATATTGCATTTTTTTTTAAAAGTGAAAAAGTCGTCAGCCCTAAAATAACCTTTGAGTAAAATTGAAGTGACACAAAGAAAAGAAAATAAAAACTTTCACTGTAAAACCTAGCAACGGAAAAGAAAGAATCTGAAAGTTCTTCCTTACAACCACAGGGATATTCAAGGGGTAAGTACGGATATCGTGGATAGTTTGTGCCAAAAAGCTAACGCATGTTTTAATCAATAGACTCAATCAAGTAAATCTTATAAATAAAAAGTGGTTCGAAACTAACATCTACGACGTAACCCTATGATTTACACTTAGAGTACGTCCACGAACCGGAGAAAGCATCCATAATTTCAAGAACACAGAAAAAAGACCTAGTCAAGGTACCAGCAACATCCATCCGATCACCAAAATCCACAATCGTACATACGCATCTCACAATAGCCAGAGCACATACACACCTCACATTAGTCAAAGTAAAAGTACCAATAACATCCATCCGATCATCAGAATCCACAATCGTACATACACATACACATCTCAGAATAGTCAGAGCACCAATTACATCACACATATATCCATCACACACATACTCATAACATGCATCACACACAACACTTGTCACCGCAGAAGAAGACATTCGCGCTTCAGCCACTTTTACTCACGCAGCCATCAATATTCAATAGACACATACACCAGTATTAACATCATACGGCAGCAGCAACCCATTCAATTGGTATGGTATCCACCCTCACAATCAACCCGAATTCGCCGCTTCACCTATGGAAAATTTTCAACCAGATGCAGTCACACAATCAAGATCCTCTCACTTAAGCAAACCAAACCCTAGTTCAAGTACAAACGTAGACATAGGTTTCTTCTCCATTCCGTCTCACCACCAGAACGTATTAATTTAAGTTAAGTAATTTTTTTTCGAGTTTAGTACTCGACAAATTAAAAATATTAGCAAGAGATTGTTCGCTCGTTCAAATTGTTTCTTTTCTTTAAAATCATTGAAAATTCTTAAGGCGTTATGGTTAATAGTGTTATGCGATGAGATAAGAGTTATAAGATTCGAAAGAACTTTTGAAATTGGTCAAATAGTTTTATTAGGTTTGCGTTCCCAATTTCACAGAATTTTTGTGATCGGTCAAGTAGGTTTGAAGTTCATATTTTAGTTCCCGTAGGAATATAGGAATGAATTACAATCTAAGTTACTGAGGGATAATGTATCACCCCACTTCTGAATTTTTTTTGCTACTTATATTAGATAATTTTAGAATTTAAAAATGATAATGCAAGAATGTTGGCACATAGGAGGCCTAACCAAATACATTTTCTAGAATTGAAATAATAACTTAATATTATATAGCTGAAAAGAAAATAAAAATCTTAATTATAGGTCGGTTGACTTGGGTGATCTCGGGATGTTCCGTCCCGGTTGTCGCTGTACCACTTCTGAAAGAATTTGTGGAATCTGTCCAGTAGTATCTAGATTTCCGTTCCCAATCCCGATTCTGGATGAAAAATTATGGTATATGCACTCATAGGCAAAGTGAAACCAAGTGAAATAAATTATTTCGAGTACTCTTACGAATTTACAAAAGGTTTATTTTAAGTATCTTTAATAATTGCAAAAAAAATTATTCCTAATGTATCCTGTACAAGTATTGAATAATATTCATTTATAATATCAACAAGTCAAATGTAAAAAAAAAAAAAAAAATAGATATCAATAATCAATGGGGGTGGAGTGGTCTGCTTCTTCCGTAGCTCTTTGATTGCACCGATAGTGCAAGGCGGGCGATAATGTTTATGTGTAAACAGCCCATTTTTAATGTAATGTAAACAGCCCATTACTGGCTGGAGGAAACGAAACTCCACTACTTTCGTAATAGTAAGTAATCTATTACTTTCTTGTTTCGTTTCCTCCAGTTCCAAATGAAGAGGGCAGCCATTTTTCTCTCTAGTAATTTTAATTCATTCTATTGCCAACCACCAACCACGACACTACGTAGAGCAAACCACCCGCCATATTCATTGCCAAAGAGCAAACCAAATTATATTTTTTTTGTTGAAAGTTAATAACATAAAGAATTCTAATAAAGTCACATTAAAAAGAAGTACCAGTGTGAAATTGTTATTTTGAAAAGGAAAAAGGAATCAGCGCAACAGCAGATTAAACTAATTTTAAATTTATTAAATAGGAAACACGCCGACTATCTAAACTGCAAAATCTATCTCTTCACGTATGAATTGCAAGTTAAGCTAATCTTTGAATTATTAGATAAGAAGTACGCCGATTACCTCAACTATAAAATGTAAGTATCTAAAGTAAAATTTTTTTGTAAATAGGTACTTGCACTTTGAAAACTGTTTTTTTAGGTCTTCAAAGACTTTTGCGCAGACGTCAAATATTATTTTTATGAACAGTGAAAAAAAGTAACTCAACAAATGGTCGACTATACACAACATTAATTTATTATGCTGATACGTTTAAATGAATGCAATAGAATTGTTTTATTAGGCTATTCTATTTTCATTACTTTTGAGGAAAATGAAAAATGAAAACCTGCAACAAAGGCTCACATTATCTTTTTATTTATTAGATAAAACAAAATATGGACAGAGTGCATGCGAAAAAAATTGTGATGCGTTATATTTATATTCAAAATCAAAATATTTTATTGATATTTATATTATATAAGTAAAGACTAAATATACATTGATCCAACAATATTTATTTAGATAATATCCAGTACGACGTATAAAACTATGTACAATTTAAACTCCAATCTTTTCTTAATTTACCCGCAGATTGTGTTCAATCCATTTGTAAAGAGAGGACTGAGATCTTTCAACCCACTCTACATTGGATGATACAGTTCGAGCAGTCATTTTTAAAATCTCGGATCCAGGGCCAATACCAAATCGATGTACAAGAGATTTCAACTGGAAAAAGAAATATGATGAGTAAATTTTGTGGCAAAGAAAAGCATTTGAAAATATATGTAGCTTGTGGGGGAACCCTTATTTAAAACTCAAATTCATCGTTTTTTTCTTTTGAGTAGGAGAATCACAGGTAATTTCCGGCAAATAATCGATCTCAGAAATATAGGTACTTGCTATAGCACGGCGTTGAACCACAGTGTGTGGATCGTATTCTAGCAAGCGGAAGGATGTAAAATGTAACGCCATAAAGTACGGCAGGTTATGAAAAAAAAAGTACGGGAATTGGTGGGAGTTGAACCCACGTAGATAGGCATCACAGGACAAAAGGGTATCACTTTTAATTCATTTTTAATTAAATTTTTCTTATATCTACTTATATGCTAACAAAATTGTGTAAAACTAGCTTATATAATAACTTAATTAACTTACTGACCCTAGGCGGGTACTCTAAGTTATTCAATATCTTACTACTAGTGCCTTTCGGAGTGAAGATATCTTATGAATTAAAAACTAGAACTAGTTAAAACTAAGAAAATTAAAAAAAAAAACTTAGTTCCAAAGACAAGGGGGTATCCATTGGGCGAACATGATGGTTTATGAAGATCGGTGATCAAAACAAACGTGTAAACCAAAAGGTATTTTGAAAAGAAGATCGATTCGCGCTTTCGAGAGTCGAGAATCGATCATTTGTTTGGTGAAAGCTCTCTAACTAACACAAGCTCATGTACGATCATGACTGACTTCCGACAAGATTTTATTTTAAAATCCGAGTTTTCAACAGACCTTTTTTCCTTTGCTGATTTTTTCGACTAAAATTAACAAAACTAATGGATAAAGCAGAAGGCAAATCGTCCGCCATAATGACTTTTGCAGTAGTATGGATAAGAGCTTTCAATAGCTCCAGAACGTATTTATAGAACTGAACGACAGAAAATCGTTCTTTTTGGTTTGATCGTGGGCACGCAAAGTACTTGTTTAAAAGTTCAACCTATGAGTTCAATATATGAGCCCCTTGAAAAGACGAAACTGGGCAAAAACGCCTACGAAGTTTTAATTGATATTGCATTTTTTTTAAAAAGTGAAAAAGTCGTCAGCCCTAAAAAAACCTTTGAGTAAAATTGAAGTGACACAAAGAAAAGAAAATAAAAACTTTCACTGTAAAACCTAGCAACGGAAAAGAAAGAATCTGAAAGTTCTTCCTTACAACCACAGGGATATTCAAGGGGTAAGTACGGATATCGTGGATAGTTTGTGCCAAAAAGCTAACGCATGTTTTAATCAATAGACTCAATCAAGTAAATCTTATAAATAAAAAGTGGTTCGAAACTAACATCTACGACGTAACCCTATGATTTACACTTAGAGTACGTCCACGAACCGGAGAAAGCATCCATAATTTCAAGAACACAGAAAAAAGACCTAGTCAAGGTACCAGCAACATCCATCCGATCACCAAAATCCACAATCGTACATACGCATCTCACAATAGCCAGAGCACATACACACCTCACATTAGTCAAAGTAAAAGTACCAATAACATCCATCCGATCATCAGAATCCACAATCGTACATACACATCTCAGAATAGTCAGAGCACCAATTACATCACACATATATCCATCACACACATACTCATAACATGCATCACACACAACACTTGTCACCGCAGAAGAAGACATTCGCGCTTCAGCCACTTTTACTCACGCAGCCATCAATATTCAATAGACACATACACCAGTATTAACATCATACGGCAGCAGCAACCCATTCAATTGGTATGGTATCCACCCTCACAATCAACCCGAATTCGCCGCTTCACCTATGGAAAATGTTCAACCAGATGCAGTCACACAATCAAGATCCTCTCACTTAAGCAAACCAAACCCTAGTTCAAGTACAAACGTAGACATAGGTTTCTTCTCCATTCCGTCTCACCACCAGAACGTATTAATTTAAGTTAAGTAATTTTTTTTCGAGTTTAGTACTCGACAAATTAAAAATATTAGCAAGAGATTGTTCGCTCGTTCAAATTGTTTCTTTTCTTTAAAATCATTGAAAATGCTTAAGGCGTTATGGTTAATAATGTTATGCGATGAGATATAAGAGTTATAAGATTCGAAAGAACTTTTGAAATTGGTCAAATAGTTTTATTAGGTTTGCGTTCCCAATTTCACAGAATTTTTGTGATCGGTCAAGTAGGTTTGAGGTTCATATTTTAGTTCCCGTAGGAATATAGGAATGAATTACAATCTAAGTTACTGAGGGATAATGTATCACCCCACTTCTGAATTTTTTTTGCTACTTATATTAGATAATTTTAGAATTTAAAAATGATAATGCAAGAATGTTGGCACATAGGAGGCCTAACCAAATACATTTTCTAGAATTGAAATAATAACTTAATATTATATAGCTGAAAAGAAAATAAAAATCTTAATTATAGGTCGGTTGACTTGGGTGATCTCGGGATGTTCCGTCCCGGTTGTCGCTGTACCACTTCTGAAAGAATTTGTGGAATCTGTCCAGTAGTATCTAGATTTCCGTTCCCAATCCCGATTCTGGATGAAAAATTTATATAGCTGAGTCCGGATTCCGTGGGAATATGGGGATGAAATAATTTATGTTAATGAGAGATAATGTACCATATTGGAAATATTTTTGAAATCGGTGATGCGGTGTCTAGGTTCCCGTTTCTGATCCTTATTTTTCTGTGTTGAATTTTTGAAATCTGTCTAGTAGCCTCTAGGTTTGCGTTCCCAATTTCGTTCCAGTGTGAATATGGAGATGAGCTTATGTTACTCGGTGATAGTGTAGCATTCAATCGGTGAAAGAATTTTTGAAATTGGTTCAGTAGTTTCTAGGTTCCCGTTTCCGTTCCCGTTTCCATAAGAATGTAGGAATAAAAAGTATCCTATGTGCGTCTTCTGGTCCTAAGCTACCTCCCCACCAATTTTCAGACAAATCCGTCCAGCCGTTCTCTTCTATCACTACATTCGTTTATATATTACATATATAGAACTATAATTTACGTTTAAATTAGATCGCATGAAATATTTTTTAAACATTTTTTTAGATTATATTTAAGACACATTTCAGGTTTCACTTCCGAAAATAAAGTTCAATCAGAGGAAAATGAACAACATTTTGATTTCCAAAAAAAAGTACTTTTCGTTTTTTTTTCTATTTTTTCAAAAACATAGAAAGATTTTTTTTTTAATTCAGAAAAGCACTTGATTATTGAAAAAAAAACTGGCTCTTAATAAAGCAAAATTTTGTAAAAAGTTTATTAAAAAAAAAAAGATTATCTTTTTTCAATAATTTGACTTCGAGGCTTAATTTCTCAAAAACTATTCATTTAAAGAACTTAAACTAAAGTTTCTATTAAAGAACAAAGCATTAGCTTTCAAAAACATAATAGTATGAGATGAGGTAATAAATGCCTTAGTTGATTCTTAATAGTTTTTTGAAAAATTATGTCAATTTCAATAATTTTATGATATACCCCCTCGCTTCTACACGGAAGGATATAAACCCTTCTCCCATACAATTTTCTTTTTACTTGCCCAAACTATACATCCTGAGCCTTTGGCAAACCATATCAAAAACACCATACATAAATAAAAAAGTTAGTAATTAATTATAAAAATAATTAAAATATTGAGAGCGGTGAAATTTTTTTCTTAACTCTTTTCTATACGCTATTTAAAACACATTTCCGAAAATTTCATGAAAATCCATTGACTGGCCCAGGATTCCTAGGTTTTGCTATTTTTATTTCTTACGGCCCCCTTTGACTTTGAGGCTTGATTTCTCAAAAACTATTAACTTAAAGAACTTAAACTAAAGTTTTTATTAAAGAACGAAGCAATAGCTTTCAAAAACTTAATAGTATGAGATGAGGTAATAAAAGCCTCAATTGATTTTTAAAAGTTTTTTTTTTAAATTATGTCAATTTCTTATGAAATACCCCCTCGCTTCTACACGGAAGTATATAAACCCTTCTCCCATACAATTTTCTTTTTACTTGACCTAAACTGTCCATCGTGAGCCTTTGGCAAACCGTATCTAAAACACGATACATAAATAAAAAAGTTAATAATTAATTATAAAAATAATTAAAAAATTGAGAGCGGTGAAATTTTTTTCTTTACTCTTTTCTATACGCTATTTAAAACACATTTCCGAAAATTTCATGAAAAATCCGTTGACTGGCCTGGGATTCCTAGGTTTTGCTATTTTTATGTCTTACGGCACTCCACTATTAAAAGATTTACTAATTAAGATTAAATACAAAATGATTGAATACCAAGCCAAGCAAACAGGGAGACGACCACGTCGTGGTAATGGTTGAGGTTGAACTGCTACATACACCAACCACCATCCTCAAGCCTCGTCCAAACTGCTGACTTACCAGAACTCCCACACGTGAAGGGAGTCCAGTAAAAAACGACACAACAGAAAGAATATTCCTATCCCTACAAGCTACAACTATCGCAACGATCCGTGGGAGAGACATCATTCTGCACACCAAAAGTAATGTTGGGTCATAAATGCGACAGTATTTATACATCATAAATACTGCCATCGTATGATATCATCGATAGCGGTGTGTATCGGGTACCCACACCAAAAAGTGGATACGATCGTTCGTCTGGCGGTATCTGGGCCAAGCCATTGGCAGACACTTTTCTCTATGCCTTGGGTGGGTATTGCTTTGTGTACCTATAGTTGGGTTGTCAAATGTGGATACTTGAGGCGACCGATTATCCATTTAATGAGGTTGGCGATGGTGACTGTTGGAGTTGGCTGATAACTAGAATGCGTTGTCAGCATTCCAGTGGGAAATGAATTCGGTCGTCGGCTGGCTGACCAAACCATATCAATGCGTCAAATCTTCGGTCAATTTGTATTGCTCAGAGTATCAACAAAGGTTGATTTAAGAAACTTTAACTAGATTTAATTAATTTAAGCACAAATGTTAAAAATGATCAAGAAATCAAAATTCTTAAACTTTTCTTAGATTTAGCTAGTCCGAGTTGTTAATTCATAAATTATCTTTAAACTGAAAGGCATTAGCATTAAGTTAATAAGTAATTTAGAGTACCCGTCAAGGGTCGGTATGTTAATTAAGTTAGTAGGTATCTAAGCTAGTTTTCAATATTTTTGCTAGCGTGCATGTTGTTATACGAAAAATTGAATATAAATGATTTAAAAAGTAGAATTAATGTACATTGACATCTAAGAGGACACTCGCAACCAATCGAGTTCGAATTAACAGACTCAAGCTCAGATGGAGCCAATAAGCTATCACGAAATGCCAAGCTAGCAGCAAATTGGGCTGCCACCATATTGGTTTTATCGATGTAGCTGACATACGGAGAGTCATTGAAGACGTGCATAGGAACCAAAAGTTTTTGCTTTCTTTTGGAAACAACAGTATATTTTGCCTTTCTTTATGGTTATGCAAAGCCTTGGCCTTTTGTATCTGGCCCGTTTGAAAAAATTTCAGTTTTCTACTGGAGGGTTGTCTTCAAATATTTGAAATCTTTTTTCTTTTATTCTAATCGCCTTTTTACAACTAGAATCAAACCAGGAATGCTATTTGGGGATGATACTTTTTGTGCTGTGATGTTGCTAAAATCGACTTAAAATATTATCGATATTATGAATCACAAAAATACATTAAAATAAAATAGCAAACGCAGACGCTATCTAAGTCGAATCAACAAAAATAAATTAGAAAAATATGACAAGTTACTAGCGGTGTTATACCTAGCCACCAACTTGATTTTAGTTCAGCAACGGAATCAACACCGTTGATTGACTATCCACCTAGCAAACAAACTCATAGCCTCATTGCCTGCACACACTGCCTCGATAAGAAAGATAAGGAGAGATCGAATAGAAGAAACGTGTGTTGCCATCTTACCATTGAGACTATATGAGAGTGGTGTGGGGAGGAGATGAGAAGGAGGATATGCACAAAGTGTTTGGTCTATTAATATTGTTTTTTTTTTTTTTTTTGTAGAGCACAGCCCTGAACAATATTCTGACACGAGAAATTATTTTTATGTGACCGAGCGGCAGGAAATTTATTATTTGTTTATTCATTTAAAAGTGTGCATAATATTATTGTTTTTGGTTCTTTTTTTTTTTGTGGGAAAAAAGTGTCACTAAATGTTACGTTCACTTATCGCGGAGCTTGTCTGCGTGTTTGATATCAGATCGGAATTAAGTCTATTTCTTATCAAATTACAAACCAAATTTACCAAAATGTTATTGTTACAGTGTAGTAAACTGAAAGTTTGAGGGTTTGAAAAGGCCCCACTTTTCCAATGAATATTCATTTTGGTATACATTTTATAATTAATTTATTAAGTATTACCTCGTCATAATCGAAGTTTGTTGCCCCATACTGCGTAATAATTGAAATAACTTTAGCAAAGCTAATTGAACCCTCTCCTAGTCTAGTCTGAAGGTCAAACCAGTTTGCCTGTAGAAAGCGACACGCTATTGCCCCACCTACAGGAGTGCCCGCTATAGATTGAAGTACTTCAACAACTTCAGTAGTAGGCAGCATCGTTATATGAGAAAGAAGGCGGTTTTGAAGCCAAACATCTTTCGTCCTTCCAAGGGCTCGAACTAGCTGCATACGCTCCGTATAGTTTCCAGGTGTTTTTTGAATCATTACAAACTTCTCCCAACAGTACTGCCAGTAATTATATTCTCCAGACATAATAGCGCCAGTGTAAATGGCCTATAAAGAAGAAAATAAGATTTCTTATAGTTTTGTTCAACAACATGATAATGTTTCTTTTTAATTTCACAATTTATTTCGTTTTTCACTAGTTTATCATTTATATGTATGTATACCCGAAAACAGTCCGAATGCTTCTGGAAGTGTATCCAGGTGAAATTCAAAATATGGCCAAAAAGAAAGTTACTTATCTATATGTATTGGTGTTTACTGGGAGAACACATTCAGAAAAAAATTGCTGCAGTTTGTCGAACGAATTTCTTATTATAATTATTTTTTTTTTATGCAGGGTGTCCCGTAATTCGTTTTACATACTTTGGGATATGATTCCTGGTCATATTCTAAGAAAAAAAAATTGTTCTACAGTAAAGTCCGTTTCTCAACTTTGACATCACTTTTTGACAATTTAGAAAAGGTTAACTTTGGTGTACCCTGACCTGTGTTAAATTTGATATCTCTGTCAATACTGATGAAAGAGACCTAATCTTAGACTAAATTTTTTGTAGAAGTAACAAGCTTTTTTACCTATTGAACATTCACACCCCAAATTTAAAGCAATCACCCACAATGAAATTCAAAAACGGGCTCTGGCATGCATTCAAACCTTCGGCACTTTCAGCACTTGTTATAATTGTTTTTGTATAAAATACATAAAAAAGACTACTAAAATTGCCCATATTATTGTTTTATTGAAACAAACCTCAAAGCAAAAATTTTTTTTATTTTTTTTTTTAAATTCTACCCGTTTTGTATTTTTCAAGTCTCATAAAATGTATGGGTTTTTGAGTAAATTTATTATTATTGTTTTGTTCATCTGTAAAAAATAAGAAAACTCTATGTTTATCAGACATTTTCTGAAAAAAATGACCTCAAAGTCAAAACTTTGTTTGGGGAAGAAAATTTGAACACCACTTAAAATTGGTAACTGGTAACCCTAGGTTTATGGAAGCTCAACTTAAATACAGTCTTAAAGCTTGTTACTTCTACAAAAAATTTAGTCTAAGATTAGGTCTCTTTCATCAGTATTGACAGAGATATCGAATTTAACACAGGTCAGGGTACACCAAAGTTAACCTTTTTCTAAATTGTCAAAAAGTGATGTCAAACTTGAGAAACGGACTTTACTGTATAACAATTTTTTTCTTAGAATATGACCAAGAATCATATCCCAAAGTATGTAAAACGAATTACGGGACACCCTGTATATAAGGATTTCTATTGAGGTTTTCATTCCTGCAAGTAATGACTGACTCCCCGAACGTCAGTGGTTTACCAAAGATTTTTGGAAATTCTCAGTGGATGAATTCGACTAACAGAATCAACAGTGGACTTCAACAGTCAAAAAAGCAAGCAAGCAATCTTTTGGACCGGAGGAGACTGGTGGCGTTGCGAACGCTGAAATATTTAAAAAAAAAATTGTGTATGGCGTCAAACGTATTTAAGAGAGTAAGCGAAAAATATCAAAAGAACATAAGCATGTGAAAAAATACTCCGGCGGGATTTGTGATGATGCAGCTTTGTTTTGATTCACTTTTTTTTTGTGTAAAAAGGGTTGAAAGAATTTCGTTATCTCAAGAGGAAGAACTTGTTTCAGATATAGTCATATGATGCTGTGTTTCTTCTTTATGCCAACGTTAAGTACCTGCACCAATGTAGAGCAAATTGTCACATTGCATCATTTTGCTTTAAAAAACAATTTTACTTCTTTCAAATACATTTTGCAATTGATGAAGGAAATCAATTTTGTAACAACAAGAAACTGAAGTCTGCTCGGTGAATAGTAAATGTATGCCACAAGTGATGAACACTTTGTACGAAGAAGTAATTCCAGCCAACGACGAAGTCACCAACTTCTACGCTGACCCTGGGTCAGCATGCTTCCGTGGCAGATGCAACCCCCCCACAACCTCCTCATAAAGAGGGACAACAGCGACAATCGGGACGGAACATCCCGAGAAAAATCACTATTAACTATACTATTATCTATTGACTTAAATTCATAAGCTAGTCGGTAACTCATGAATTAAAAAAAATATAACTCATAAGCTAGTATTTGACTTGTGAATTAAATAAACCATAAGTCATAAGTTAGCAATTGACTTATGACTTAAATAAGTCACAAGTCATAAGCTAACAAGTGACTTATGAATTAAATAAGTCACAAGTCATAAGCAAGGAAGTGACTTAAGAATAAAATAAGTAATATTCTTAAGTCGGTAGGTGAGTTATGAATTAAGAATAATTTTATTAACAGACTGGTAAGTGACTTATGAATTAAGAATAATTTTATTCAGACTGGTAAGTGACTTACGGATTAAAAACTGTAAGTCATCAGCTAGCAGGTGACTTATGAATTAAAAATCGTGTGTGTGTGTATGTATGTGTGTGTGTGTGTGTGTGTGTGTGTGTGTGTGTGTTTGTGTGTGTGTGCGTGTGTGTGTGTGTGTGTTTATTTATGTCCGCTGTTAATAAAATTATTCTTTATTCAAAAGTCACTTACCAGTCTGTTAATAAAATTATTCTTAATTCATAAGTCACTTACCACTCTGTTAATAAAACTATTCTTAAATCTTAGGTCACCTACCGACTTAAGGCTAGGTGACCTTTGCATTTTTCGTTAAAATTTAAAAGGTTCGTTGGCTTATTGCTTCATAACTTTTGCAATTTTAGATAGATATCAGGCGCATCTTATAAAATCATTGGTAATAGTTTTAAGTGTTTTGAAACAGGTGTTATGATGAGAAGTTGGTGAAACTGCCTTTTTTTTAGCTTATAAAGCATGAGGCAAGGCGTGGGTGCTTTCAAGCACATATATATATACATTTTTTTGAAGGTAATAAAGCTCCTGAACTAACCTCCGAGCCCAAAATCAATATTTTTTTCTCCAAACCGCTAAAATTCAATTTCAATAAAGTCATATTTGCTAACGATTTCTGAGGAACGAGAAGCCAAAAGAACCACAATTTTTTGTTGGTATTTTTCTTTGATATAATCTCAATCAGCTTCAATTAAAAAATATACTATTGTGGTCACAGAATTTGAAATATTAATTCTAGAAAAACTGTCTACTTTGGGTTTTTTCTAGAAAATCTAGCTTAAAAACATATACAATTATACATACGCACATTTAGTTCGAAACAAATCCGCCACCAAGCTTAGCGCCGTTTTCTCTCTGTCTGTTCTCTGTGATTTGGAAACGGAGTATCGCTCAGATGATCTTATGCGTTATGCATCCCCTCATACATACAGGGGCGTAGCGAGGGGGGGGGGGTGTGGGGGGATCTCTTCTTCATTTGCTGAAAAACTAAAGATAAGTCCCGAAAACGATTTTTTAAAACATCATAGAACGCGTCGGTTACCAAAGAGAATTGATGAAAATTCTGAAACTGCTTTTGTATTTGATCTAGAAACATTTTATAGAAAAGAGTTCAAAATGGTTCTTCAAACTTTTATTTCGCACGTTAAAGATAATCTAACAGATAATTTTACCATTTTTGAACCTTTCTTAAAAATTTTTAAAATACCCGCTTCCAGAGCAAATGCCAACATAGAACTAGTCAAATCTATCATAGAATTAGATCCATTTTTTTTAAAGACGATGTGGACTGCTATTTATCGGAACTGCAAATTCTTCTTTTTACTTGTGAGAAATGCTCAAATTTCGATGATATTGTCAAAGAGGTATTCAAATTAAGATATGTGATTCCGTTAGCCTTTAAACTAGTTTGCTACATGTTAACTGCTCCTGTGACGTCGGCTTCTTGTGAGCGGTCATTTAGTAAACTTAAAATAGTTCTTAATTATTTGCGTACGACGATGGGTAGTGATAGGCTAAATTCATTAATGCTTCTATATTCCTCAAAGGATGTTGTTGATAATATTCAACATAGTGAGGTCGTCAACAAATGGGCATTATTAAAACACCGGAGAGTTGGAGTTTAAATTCCAATTGATGAACTTTTTTTTGAATAATGATAAAATTTTTAAAGACTAAAATCAAAGAATATGTGCTCTTTCTCATACCAAATACTGTATTGTAATATTATTTCTTATAAATACTTTTAATTTTTTTGTTGTTATATCGTTAGGTATATTGCAATTATAAACTGATTTTATGTTAATAAATGAATTTCTGTGAAATGAACACTTTTACGTTTTAAAATAGTTTTATTTATTTATTAGCTGAGCCACCCGGTGTTGCTCGAGTCTGTTGTTTTAAGGTTCCCTTTCTCGTTCTTCCGCTTCCGTAGGAATATGGGTATAAAATATAAGTTTTTTTACTGTGGGATTATGTGACATCGCAATGGCGAAAGAATTTTTGAAATCTGTTCAGTAGTTTCTAGGTTTCCGTTCCCAGCCCAGTTCCTGTGGGAGTATGGAGATAAAACCTTGAAAGGAACCATCTCTGGTTTGAACTATGTCTACCCTGAAAATCTCATAAGAAACCAGTCTATAACGGACATAAATACAAACATACATACATCCTATTTTATATATGTATATAGATTTATTTTTTGATGCAGTCGGCAAATTCTGAAGACTAGTCGGCATTTCATTAAAATTCACCCCCCCATGGCTTGGAGCCTCGCTACGCCCCTGCATACATATCATCTATATTCTATACATATGACCTTATTTTGTGATCTTTTGTGCTATTCATTTCTCATTACAATTTACAAACTGTGTGCCTGTTGTTTTTTTTTTTTGCTGGTAGCAGTAGCTTGCATTGTAAAAAAAAAAAGTTTGAAATGACGAAGGACTGAAAAAAAAACGGACATAGGCAAACGCACAAAGGGAAAGGGGTGAAAATAGCACCACTGCACTAATAGAATGGAATTCCTTGGTCAAGTGTACGCAACTTGATGAGAGTGTGTTTCTTTTTTTTCTTCAGCTAAAAATTTTGTATTTGACTAGGTAGCTATTCCGTGTTTGAGAACTTCTATTGTTTTGTTGATGACATAACGCGGTTGGCATGAAAATGTATGTAGGTATAGGTCAGTAACTTACATAGGCATATAGGATTCAACTTCCCAGTAGGAAATTTCCAAAAATTCACTACTGAAAATGCTGCCTTTTCCTCAGGGAAAATTAGCTGCACTAGTGCATTTCCTACTGAATCCTTTGCTGAATTTAACATGGGCTTGTCATTGGAAAGAAGCACCTACACACTTTCTCGATGAATAAAATATAGGGAAATCACAACACCCATGGCATCTTCGTTTTCATAGCCTGAAAAAACTGGTTATGTGTGTAATTTGAAATTCCCAGTAGGAAATTTGCTCACCAGTGAAAAAAAGGATGAATTCCTCGAGGAATTCATCTGGTTCTTTCATTAGGGAAAAGGTCATCAATGAATTCACTAATGAAATGTCATGCAATTGGTAGGCAGTCTGCAGTTCAAGTTGAATCTTGTGCGTTGTTTTCAAAAGAAAATAAAGAAGAAAACACGATGTACAGCAAAATCCTCTTTGAGAAACGCCAATCAGGTAGCGACAAAATTAAGTATGAGAAAACAACCCTTTCTTTTCTCTTTCTTTCGTTTATTCGCTTTCAAATATCTTTATTTTTGTGTCACATGTTGCTTCAATGGGTTTTGGATTTAGTTTCAATTTTGTGATTAAGAAAGACATACCTACCCAGTAGGAAATTTCCAAAAATTCACTACTGAAAATGCTGCCTTTTCCTCAGGGAAAAGTAGCTGCACTAGTGAATTTCCTACTGAATCCTTTGCTGAATTTAACATGGGCTTGTCATTGGCAAGAAGCACCTGCACACTTTCTCGATGAATGAGATGTATGGAAATCACCATACCCATGGCATCTTCTTTTTCATGGCCTCTCGTTCGTTTCTTTTCTTCTCCTGTTCATTTGAGATGTAAATTAAAGAATATTATGAATTTATTTCAAAACCATGAAAAAGAATCTAATGAATTTATTATAACTGAATTATTATCATTGTCCTTTGTTGTTTATTTTATACATCTATTGTGAGTTATAAAATAAAGTTAAAAGTTAAATTTTAAATTAAATCTTTAAAGGCATGGCCTAATGGGCCGTCAGCCAGATGATAGCTTTATATAAACAAAAAAGTGTGTTGTAAGTTAATTGAGTTTTGATATATGTAATTTTAAATTTAGAAGTCTTCTCGTATTATTCTTTTTCTATAGGTTAGAGCTGTTTTAATGAAATGTGATAGTTTCTGCCAGTCGTTACCATTCAAAATTGCTGAAAACTCGGTTTGTTGCAAATAGTTTTCTTGCCATGTTTGTCGCCGTATCTCAACTAAAATTGGGCATCTTGCGATGAAATGAAATATATTTTCTCTTTCGTTGGTGTTACACAAAGAGCACTTCAGTGCTAGATCGTTACGATGCGGTATGAAATTGAGCGGTAACAGCTCTCCTCTTGCTCGGAAAAGGTTCGATATCGTTTCAGTGCTAAAGCGGTCCTTGAAGTAGTTTTTGTCGCCGAGGTCATACTGCAGCTTCGAATAGATTTCCCTATGAAGTGAACTTCTAGCCTGTTCCAAATAGTCTGCTCTTACTTTGGAATGTAGCTTTTCAATTAGGTTGTCAAGGAATGGTTTCCACTCTGGCAAATTATCCAAGGTAAGGTGAAAATTGAGTTCACACATGTCCGCCAATTTTTTCCATTCTTCAAACCATGAGCGTTGGGACCTTATTATTGAAACTGCAACCTTTCTTGCTATTTTTTCAGTGTTGCTGTTCATAAGTTTGACAATGTAATTAAAGTGGAGCTTTAAAGATGTGAGGTACAGTGGTGATAATCCAGTTTCAATCATCAGCATATAATTGGGTGTAGTGTCTGGCAGTCGAAATTGGCGTTTTAAGAAGAACCTCAACAGTTTTTCCGTGGTTTCAGACTGACGCCAACCCCATGACTCTGCCGCATAAAGCATAATTGTTTCGGAAGTTGCAGTGAAAACTTTGTACTTTGCACTAAATGACAAGTCTTTATTTCCGTAAACATTTTGCCACACAGACCCAATTGCATTTTTCGAGGAAGACAGCTTTTTGACCAGATGCTTTTCTATGTTTAGATTGCTTGACACAGTAAAACCAAGGTATTGGTATTCCCTAACGGTTTCAATCGATTCTCCTCCATAGTACCAGTTTTCATTTGCTGCCAAACGTCCTGTTCCTTTTCTAAAGACCATTGTTTTAGATTTGTTTAAATTAACGCTGAGATTCCATTTTAAACAATAATTGCGTAATTTGTTTATCATTAATTGGAGGGATTGTGCTGATTCCGCCAAAAGGACAAGATCATCTGCGTACATTAGTACCTTAATCAGAAATCCATCTATCATTATGCCACAAGGCAAGTCTGTGATCAGGTCTTCGATATAGAGGCAAAAAGCGGATGGGCTGAGATTACATCCTTGCTTCAACCCTACGGACGCGGAGAACCAATCTGAGAGACTTTGCCCGTCCCAGACTGCGTAAAGTGTTTCATTATAAATGTTCTCAATCATCTTTCCAAACTTAAATGAAATTCCATCTCTAAACAATTTAAAAATTAGAGCTTTTCTGTCGATAGAATTGAAGGCACCTCGGAAATCTACGAAAAAAGCGTATAGTTTCTTTTGTCTGTGAAGATACGTTTCTGCGATATTGGTCAAGCTAAATATATGGTCGACGGTGGAATATCCTTTCCTGAATCCAATTTGAAATTCGCTAAGAAGGTGGTTATTTTCAATCCATGTTGTGAGGCGGCATCTAAGGATTTCCATAAAAATTTTCAGCGATGTGTTGAGGAAGGATATCCCTCGGTAGTTTGACGGGTCTGTTTTATCTCCTTTTTTGTATATAGGGAATATAATTGATTTTCTAAAGGCTTCTGGTGTTTCTCCTGTACTAAAGATATTATTATAGACTTTTGTGAGGTGTATTAAGAATTCTTTTGTTGAGAATTTGAGAAATTCATTTGGAATGCGATCGACTCCGGGAGCCTTGTTTTCTTTGGCTTTGGCTACAGCAGATTCTACTTCCAATAGTGTTATTTCGCAATCTAATAGTTGACTTTGGAGATTTGGCTTAGCGTATTGAATTGGTTGGGAGAAGAGTCCAGTATTTAACTGACTTTCAAAATGGGTTTTTAAAATGGGAGCGCTTATAGGCGTTTTCGTTGCAAAAGTTTTTCCTTTAATATTTTTTATTAGCTTCCAAAAATCTGAAGAGTTCTTGCAGTGCGATAAGCTTTCTGCTTGCGTTTTAAAAAAACTTGCCTTTTTCGCTTGGCATAATCTTTTAAAAGCTCGATTTGCTTCAAGGTAATCTTTTTTTAGCGAAATGGCATTGAAGTTTTGATGCAAGTGCAATAGCGCAAAAGATCGTTTCCTGGCAGACTCACAATCCTTATCAAACCAGGGGGATTTATTTTTACAAGCGTAAGGTTTTGCGTGCTGTGGCGATGCTGTTGACGTTATAATGCTTTGCAAAATTTCTATCGTTGGTGGCTGCTCATTTAGTAATTTTGCGTTAATTTGTAGGTTCAAATTCTTTCGATACGCTTCCAATCGGTTTTTTTTCCATTTCAATTTTGGGAGAAGGCAATTTTTGTGTTTGTCCTGTTCGTCGATCATTAATTCTGAAGTTGTCAGTGTGGTGATCAATGGCATATGGTCTGAATATATTTGGCTATCCACCTCGAAATTAAATAAATAATCGGTTATATCATTAGACATGAAGAGGTAATCGATAACAGACTGGCCTGGATTTCGGATGAAAGTGAGTCTACCGTCTTCATCCCCTTTTTGTGTACCGTTCATGATGGTCATATCAAAAGCGCTTCCCATTTCCAAGATAAGTTTTCCCCTTGCGTTGAGTTCTGTGTCCCTCGATTTTCTAGGAAGTGAATAATTTCCAAATGATATACATTGTTCTTTTCCAGTACGCGCGTTAAAATCACCAATTAGAACGCAATGCTTTTCTCCCAATTCTTGCAAGGAGTCGATTAAACAGGCAAAGTCCGATTGCCAATGAGAACAATTTATGTATATTGGAACTACATTTATGATATTTGAATTGATCAAAATCTGTAGATAATTAAACTCCTCTATTTCTTTGAAAGCACACTGCATTGCCGACATCGATTTCTTAAATCCAAAGAGTGCTCCGTCTGATGCTCTTCCTCTCGTAGCTCCATTCCTTTTTGTTGCTGCTACCCAGCATAGCTCGTAATCGGTGAAATAGTCAGCAAAGTATTTTTGATTTTGTTGTATGGTGTGGGTTTCATAAAGCAAAAATATTTCGAAAGTATTAATGTAATAAAAAAAATTGGAATCTATATTTTTGTTTGAGAATCCATTTATATTGTAGCTTAAAATTTTAATTTTCTTATAACTAACTTCATTTTCGTTATTCTGGCTGACGGGGAAACATTAATGATGTGAACGCGTATTTATATCTGCATTGCCGACAGTACATCCTGTGGTGTTTGCTAACTGAAATGTAGATGGCTGTGATCCATTTATTGATGACATTTGGGTGACGTTTCTCGATGACATTGACACGATGTTGTTTTGATTTTCAATGCTTGTTCGCTGCAAATTAATTTTATATTTTGACGAAAGTACGTTAAATCCATCTAACTGTCCACACATTAATCCAGCTACATCGTTCCAGAAGAAATAATCATCTTCAATGCGCAATTTGTCATCCAACAAGCTCACCTTGAGATCTGAGTTTTGTCGTTTGATCTCTCTTTTTGCCTTTAGCAAAATGGTTCTTTTTCGGCGCATTCCAACTGGGTAATCTTTATGCATGGATATGCCAGTGTTTGCAAGTTTTCTACCTTGGCTTAAAATGTCTCTTGCTAACTGCGCGTTTGCTACCTTGACGCGGTACATTCGCCTATTTGTTGCCTTGGTGTTTAGCTCTTGGAAGTGCTCGAAAGCTCCCGTGGTTGGATTGTTTGTTATGCTAGTGCAGGTGTTTTGTAGGCGCTCCTTAGGTTTATCGTTCATTGTGATGGGGAGATGAAAAATAATATTTCTGTCTCTCATCTGTAAATCAGATGCTTCAAAGCGCCGCTCGAGCTGATCGCATCGCGTTTCCAAAATTTTAACTTGAGCTTGTAAATTTTCGTTGCTCACTCGCAGATGAGTTAACTCAGAAAGTACTGGTTCGAGGTCCTGTTTCGTTGCAAGGGTTTTGAAGCGTTCGTCCAGAATCTGCTTGAAATCTTCCAACGTAAAATTTCCCAATGAGCTCATAGTTTTTCTATTTTTGAATGTCAATTTGGAGTTTTCGTTGTCTTCCGGAGATGTTTCTGACAAATTTCGCTTGCTTGGTGCCGGTGTTACAGGGTTAGAATTCATGCGAATGCGATAATTCACTTAAAAACCTTAAAAACTTATGACTAGCACTTACTACTTTGCTTTCAAAAGATAAACGAGACTTTTGAACTGTTTGCTCTATTTCTTTTTATTTAAACTATGTATTTTATGATTTAAAAACTTAAATTTCGCACAGCACTTGTGAGTTATATATACATATAAACTGCACAACTCCCAGTAGGAAATTTCCAAAAATTCACTACTGAAAATGCTGCCTTTTCCTCAGGGAAAAGTAGCTGCACTAGTGAATTTCCTACTGAATCCTTTGCTGAATTTAACATGGGCTTGTCATTGGCAAGAAGCACCTGCACACTTTCTCGATGAATGAGATGTATGGAAATCACCATACCCATGGCATCTTCTTTTTCATGGCCTCTCGTTCGTTTCTTTTCTTCTCCTGTTCATTTGAGATGTAAATTAAAGAATATTATGAATTTATTTCAAAACCATGAAAAAGAATCTAATGAATTTATTATTACTGAATTATTATCATTGTCCTTTGTTGTTTATTTTATACATCTATTGTGAGTTATATATACATATAAACTGCACAACTGTCTTGCTTGATCACAAAATTGAAACTAAATCCAAGACCCATTGAAGCACCATGTAACACAAAATAAAGATATTTTAAAGCCAATAAACGAAAGAAAGAGAAAAGAAAGGGTTGTTTTCTCATACTTAATTTTGTCGCTACCCGCTACCTGATTGGCGTTTCTCAAAGAGGATTTTGCTGTTCATCGTGTTTTCTTCTTTATTTTCTTTTGAAAACAACGCACAAGATTCAACTTGAACTGCAGACTGCCTACCAATTGCATGACATTTCATTAGTGAATTCATTGATGACCTTTTCCCTAATGAAAGCACCAGATGAATTCCTCGAGGAATTCATGCTTTTTTTCACTGGTGAGCAAATTTCCTACTGGGAGGTACTTATATCTATGAAAATACATATCCGGATGTTTATGGGCATTTAATTGCATGCAATTCAGCGTCTTCTTTATCTTAACATAGTATGACATAAAGTCGCTTTCTCTGTCCCTATGTCCCTATGTATATGCTTAGATTTTTAAAACAACGAAGCGGATTTTGATGCCTTTTTTTTAATGAATAGAGTGATTCAAGAGGAAGGTTTATATGTATAATACATGCATATTATAGCAGAGAAAAGCCAAGAAATTTAAAGTTTTGTAATGAGATGTCATAACAAACGTTTTTATTAAAAATATTTTCTTTTACTTTTACTTCAATTTTATAATTTTCAAAATCGGTTTGAAACTCGCACGAAAAGCAAACTATTTTTTAAAGCACCGTAGTTTATGTTGAAAAGAATAGGTATCTTTTGTTTTTGTTTCTGAATGGTAAGTATTCAGATATTTTTTACTCCAGCACATCCTAATTTCCGGTGAAGACATCTTTTGGAATGAACATTAATAAATCGCAGGGTCAAACCTTTAACGTTGCAGGCTTAGATTTGAGCGTTGACTGTTTTTCACATGGCCAACTGTATGTCGCTCTTTCAAGAGTACCTTCCAGAGAAAATATGTTTTTAATTTTATACCCGTACGAAGCCATAACGGGCCGCTGTGTTTTTATATACAACGTTCACAGTTTTTCTGTAGGGTATTTAATATCAGCATTGTACCCGTGCGAAGCCAGGGCGGGTCGCTTCTCAACTATAACTAGGTTTATTGAAAAAAAGAAAAATTATAAAAGAATCTATTATTTTCTTATGGAGTGTTGATTTTTAAAAATCAAAATGAAAAGTTCAAGTTAGGTTTGTTCGTTGAAGCCCTAGGGTCACCCTTGGGTTGCCACAAAGCGTTTTTTGAGAAACTCAAAGTCGCCCTGAATGTCAAATTGAGTGTTTTTTGAGCCCTAGGGTTGACCTAGGTTTTCCATAAACTCGCCCTAGCTTTTTGCTGTGGCGAGTTGAGAGCTGTCGAATGGCATGTATTTTTTTTTTAATGACAGGGATGTGTGGTGATTTGTGGTTTAGCGTTTTTTGAGGACTGGAAAACCCAGGTTTTTTTGACAACTCATAGGGTTGTCAAGAAAACCTGGGTCAACCCTGGGGAAAGTTCAATGAACAGACCTAATGATGGAAATAAATAAGTATAAACCTAGAAATTTTTAGGCATTCTTAAACTTAGTCTTCTTAGTTTTCGTTTCTTGACAGTTCTGTGTTAACAACGCTTTAAATAAGTTAGACCCGAGCAACGCCGGGTGGGTCAGCTAGTTTCTGATAAAGAAGGAACTTTTTTGTATTCGAGAATTCTTTCAATTGAATTAAAAATAAATTATACATTGACAGCCGCATCTATAAAGAACTTTTAATCACTGATTTGATTTAATTGCCCTTTAAGGCTTTAAGTTATACTTTAGTAACGAATCCGTATCGATAATCAAATTTCACATTTAAGTAACCTTGCTAAGAGCCCTCTTAACTTAAATGCCAATAATGGCGTTTAAAGGTCTCTTAAATCCAAATTAAAAATTCATTCTGACGTTTCGGGAAAATCGGTGTCAATTTTGATCTGTTGTTTTGGAAATTAATTTCTAAAAAAGAAAAGTTGGTTGTATCGTTCTGGAATGATATTTATACACGTACGTACGAAGGTAAGTAAAGATATATTTGTTTCTTATTTATCAGTTTATCATATTTATTATTTCAGTGGAAAAGCAACCTTCGTCGTAGAGCAAAAATTCTGGCCAAAGTCAACAACATCCTTTCATCAACAGAATGGAAAAAACACCACTCCATATCGCATTCATTTGCATTGGATCCCCAAAGTCAGGATATAAAAATGTAGTTGTGGGGAAGTATAGCCCAAGAAGCTCCACAGTGCTACAAGGCCAAACGCGTTGTTCTCGCAACAACCATTCTCGTGAGTACGGTTCTGAAAGGTTAAATTGCATTTTTCAAGTCATATTTTCCTGCTGCTGAATTCTTTATTCTTTAAACTTCTTTGTATATTTCTTGCTGAATATTTTAAAGTAATCTCGGTTTATGTACACAATTCCTAACCCCTGCTATTAACGATTTGTCTTTACAGATTATTTCTCCGGCAACTCTTACACAAGTTCCACATCGTTATTCCAGCTTTAGATCATCCAACCCAGTTGCTGATATCTCAGAAAACCCCGAATTCGAGGTCATTAAAAATCCTTCTGAATGGAAATTTGTCGAGCGACTACCTACTGCAAAGTCCAATCGTTCCAAAGCCTATCGCAAAAGCTGAGTACCCATCTGGATGGAAACCACCACAGCCGGCAGCGAAATTAAAACACGATTATTTTGTTGCACGCACCAAAAACTATATGCAAACCAAACACCGCGGTCTTCGTCGTTTGACAATCATCAGATACATTCAGGGTATAGCAGTCATGTAGCAGTCGGCCGGAAGAGAATACACTCTGAAGGCGAAACAGAAGACCGTGCTCCCGCCTGGAATGAAGTTACACCAGATACCTCCAAGTCTCATTCCACAGTCCTCGTTTCAGATGTACTCTCAAGCGGCGGTTTTTGCTGCCCTTTCTCTTCGAAACCTGTTCCGTCGACAAGTGCATCGGCAGTGGAGTCCATTCCGCCTCCACCAGGGGCTCCGATGCACTACCCCATTTAGGATCCGTCACGGTTAGGAGCAGTGAAAAAGTAGACCAAGTAGACAAATGAAATCAAATAAAATATCTTTTTAGTATTGAACGAAGTATTTGTTGCAGTAGCTTGGGCGCTGGTCGATGAGGACTTCTCTGACTTGAGTGGCATTTTCCCTGCAATTCTGTAAGAACGGTGAACTTCTTTAAGCGCTGTCTCGACAAAAAACACAAATATTCTAAACTTATTCATGAAGAAGTGCTCGCTCTTCCTTTGTGAACGTGGACTCGAAGTGGAGATCACGAAAGTCATCAGACTCCAGGTAGTTGTAGAGAATTTGTTTGAAATATTGTTTGTCCATCTTGGTAGAGCTTGTTCCCAAGCCGGATCAATTGGTCTTCAAAAGGTATCTGCAAAAGATCCCTTGCAGTTTCAAGTAAGTCTTAGGCTCAATGCGATTGTCTTACCTCATACATAGACATATATTGAAAATCTGGTTGCTGATACTTGTAGGCAGTTTCTTCCTCCAATAAGATAGACAACAAGACTTCCAGTAGTAGTAAGTAGTGATTTTATTTTTCAATAATTTAAGGTTTTAACATATTTCACAATAGAGCATTGGCTTTTTGCCGTCAGCCGAAAAAAGAGTTATTATAATTTATTTCAATTTTTTTTTGTTTTTTTTTGTTTTTTAGTTAAGCATATTTGCATTTTTGTTGGTTTCTTCAAAAAGCTTCATTTATAATTTGGTGGCGGTATTTGAGCGCTTTTTTCGTATAGATGTACAGGTGGGTCCAGTTGTCTCCATTAAGGATATGCAGAAGTTCCTCTTGCTGAAGGGTAAATTTTCCCCATACTGACATTCGGATTGCTTTAAAGATTGGGCATATTGCCATGAAGTGATACACATCTTCTCTTTCTCTTCTATTGCACAGAGTACATAATGAATTGGTGTTAGACGAGTATGGCCTGTAGTTAAGCGGTAGGAGTTCACATCTCGTTTTAAATATTGTTGAGATCATGTCCAGACTATGATCGTCGTGGAAATAGTTGTTTATTCCCAAGTCATGATTGAGCTCCTTGTAAGTAACCCGCGTTTGGCTGTCCTGAATCTGATTGCGAAAATTTGTTTTTTGGGCGTTTTCAACCTTTTCTAAAAGTTCTTTTAGAGTTTCCTTCCACTCTGGTTCTGGGTTATTCGGATAGCCTACGTTGTGCTCTCTGCAGAGTTTAGTCCATTCATCGAAGCATTGTTTATTACGAGTTTGTAAGTGGGAAGCGATTCTATAAGCAATACGGTTTGTTGGTTGCGTCATAACTTTCAAGATATAGTCGAAGTGTAGTTTAAGGGTGTATATGTATAGCGGTGATAAGCCAGTCTCGGTGTATAATGCATAGTTCGGAGTATTATAAGGCAGTTTGAATATTCTTTTGAGGAAATATCTCTGGAGTTTCTCCACTTCCTCAAATTGCCAGATGCCCCAGACTTGTCCTGCATAGCACATAATTGCTCTAGCTACTGCTTCAAACACTCTGTATTTTGCACTGGCTGATATCTGGTTATCATTGAAGATTCTACTCCAGGTGCAGTTAATAGCGCGTTTTGAGTCTTTTAGTTTTTCTTGTAGGTGTTCCTTGAAAGAAAGTTGCGAGTTGAGCAGGATACCAAGATATTTGTATTTTTTAACTTTTTCTATTTCCTCGTTTGACCAGTACCATGTTTCATTTCTGGAATATCGTCCTGTTCCATTTCTAAAAATTAAAATCTTAGACTTGTTGGTGTTGAGTTTGAGATTCCATAAGGTGCAGTATGTTTGCAGTTTGTTTATCATTAACTGTAGCGTGTTCGGATTCTCTGTTAGAATAACAATATCATCTGCGTACATTAAAAGTTTAATTTTGATATTTGCGTATGATATCCCTCCTGGTAAAAATTCCGTAAGATCATCCAAAAACAGAGAGAACAACAAGGGGCTAAGGAGGCAGCCTTGCTTTACCCCTGATTCTGTTTCAAACCATTCCGATAGAATATTTCCGTCCCATACCGCTGTAAAGTTGTCTTCGTAGAGTTTTTGTATCATTCGCATCATTTTTGAAGACAATCCCAAACTATAAAGCTTATAAAACAATGCTCTTCTGTTGATTGTATCGAAGGCAGCCTTGAAGTCTACGAAAAAGGCGTACAGTTTCGATCCGTTATCCAGGTACGTTCTGGCAATACTCGTAAGCACGAAGATGTTATCTACTGTGGAGTAATTTTTGCGAAATCCGGCTTGGTACTCGCTAAGCAGCTTATTTTCGTTAACCCAGCTCGTCAGTCTTTCCAGAAGCACGCCCGTGAAGATTTTCGTAACCGCGTTAAGGAAAGAGATACCTCTGTAATTGTTTGGATCTGTCGGGTCCCCTTTCTTTAGTATAGGGAATATGATGTTCTTTTGGAAACTTTTGGGTATCTCACCATGACTGAAGATGAAGTTAAAAGTTTTAGTTAACTCTTCCAGGAAGCTATCCGTTGCGTTTTTGAAGAATTCATAAGGTATGCGATCTTCGCCTGGGGCCTTGTTTGCGCCACAATGATTTATAACTTGTTTAACTTGCATAAGGGTAATGTTCCGATCTAGTGTTTCATTTTGGAGGGAGGGTGCTGCGTATTGCATTGAACTGACTGAGGATTCTATGTTCAAAAGGTTTTTGAAATGTTCTGCTAGAATCGGGGCCTCTACTTGAATGCAATTCCCGTAGGATCTCTTGTTAAGGGATTTCGCTATCTTCCAGAAGTCTTTGCTATCTCTAACAGTGCTCAGGCTGGCGGCCAGTTGTAAACCAAGTGCTTTTTGTTTCGTTGCACAGATCGTTTTATAAGTCTTGTTAGCTGCTTGATACATCTGTTTAGCAATAATGGAATCGTTTCTTCTCAATTGCTTTAACCATGCAAATGACTTTCTCCTGGCTCTTTCGCATTCCCAGTCGTACCAAGGCTGCTTAGTCTTGTTATTAGTTCTGTGTTGGGTTGTTCCCGTTGCCTGAAGGATACAGTTTTTCAGTGTTTCGATTCCTCTTACCGCTTCCCTGTTGCCCTCTTGAAGTCTAGCTATTTCTTCATCTAACTTTACCTTGTATCTCTCTTTATTTCTTTCATTCCACTGTAATTTTGGCAGCAAAGTTCTCTTTTCGCAAATTGAATCTTGCCTATTTGAGTGGATTTCAAGAGTAACAGAAACTGGAAGGTGATCTGAAAGGTTTGTCTCTTGGACTTCAATGTCTTTGATGTATTGAAATCCTAGACCTTTTGCAAAGATGTAGTCTATCGTTGAGCAGGCTGTACCTCTTAGAAATGTGAAATGCCCGTCTTTATCACTTATTGTTCGGCCGTTCAAAATTGATAAGCCAAAAGTATCGCACATTTCTAAGAGCTTTTTCCCATTTCCGTCCAATTTGTGATCTTTTGCTGTTCTGTTTTCGTTAATTGTCATCGGTACATCTTCCATTTCCATATTTAGTATTTGAGAGTCGCCAACTCTTCCGTTAAAATCGCCTGCAAGAATAATGTTGTCTTTCCTGAAGCTCAGTAGAAAGTCATATAAAGTCGCGTAATCACCCATCCATTTATTGCAGTTGATATAGACTGGGACTATAAATATGTTTCCTTCCTTCGTTGATATTTCCACAAGGTGTGTATTTACGTGATTTACAAAGTTGCATGCCAATTTTCTCTTCAGTTCGGTTCTGATTCCATATAAACATCCACCACTCGCTCTTCCGTGGGAGAAACTTCTTTCTGCTGGTATCCATAAAAGCTCGTAATTCTTAAATAAATATTCAAAACGTTCTTCATTGTTTTCTACGAATGTTTCAAATAGGAAAAATACATCGAAATTATTAATATATTTGAAAAATTCATTAAATAACAGTTTGTTGCTTAAGCCTGATATATTAAAAGCTAAAATTTTAATGTTGTATACTATATTAATGTAAGATCTATTTTTAACTATGTTTTGGCTGACGGCATAACAATTAAAGACTCTGAATACATTCATTTCTATTCGTTTTGGGGGAACCGCTGTATGAAGATACGCTTGCGTTGTCGCCATAATGTTTTTGTTCGTTGTTGACGTTTGTGGCATTTGACAGCTGCTCTAGCAATGACATCCCTCCATTTTCTTCGCACTTGATCTTGTTGTTTTCGTCAAGATAAAAAGTATATTTATCATTGATGACCATTTTTTCATCCTTGATTTGGAGTTTTAAATTTTGGTTGCTTGAATTGTTTTTTGCGATTTTGTTTTTTATTTCCATCATGTGTTTTCTTCTCTGCCGAGCAGCAAAAGGATAATCCCTATGGATGGAGATACCTTTGCTACGCAGCCTGCTTGCCGCTTGTAGCAGGCAGCTGGCTTGTTCTTTGCTTTGCAGTTCAACTATGACATTTCCAGTGTGCGCTCTCGTGGACTTGAGTTCTCTTGCGGACGCAATAATTGCGGGATCTTGTGACTTGAGCAAATCTAAGCAGAGAGTTTTTGCCTGCTCTACTGCAACTGCATTTTCCTGTAGCGGTAAGTGTATGATTAAATTTTTCTCATTTTCTTTGCTCGACAGTCGCTCAACTTGACGTTCCAATGATATACATCGCGATTGCATGTCCTTAAGCTGAGTTTGAAGGTTATTATTTTCCTGGTGTAGTGTCTGTAATTGAAGGCCGATTCCTTCCAGATCGGATTTAGTGGGCAAATTCTTTATCCTTTCGTCTACTGCCATAAATACACTTTCGCGAATTAGGATCTTCAGGTCATTTGCTGTCATGAGACCGACCGCCGCCGCCGGCTCTTCGGTTATTTTTTGTTTGTGTTGTGGTGGATATTGAGGTGAGGTCTGTACCAGTCCTCTCTTCTGTTGCGCCGGAGTGTTTGTGAGCGGTACGGTGTTTAAAGGTGGTGAGCGGTTCAACGGCATTATTGTTATATTTATATGTCGAAATCAAAATTTCAGCGGGGATTTAAATCCTTTTAAAACGCAGTTTTCGTCGCTATTTTTAAGAAATTTTGACTCACCCTTATAAAAAACGGAGATGGTGTTTGGCTGATTTGGTTTTCATTTATATTTTCGGTTTTAATAGGGCTTTTTTTAATAATTCACTGGGAGCTTACTAAAAGACTTGTTCTTACGAATTCACTTCACTCTCTTTTCCAAGAGAGACAAGACTTCCATATTTCAGACCAGTCATTAGATTGGCTTCCTGTCGTTTTGCTTTTTCGATAGCCGGGTCAACAGTCAACACTAGAGCTTTGACCGAATGTCGGTCTATTGGTCATTCCTCTGCTTCTGTCATCTCTTCCACCTGCTACTGGTTGTGTTCTTCTCACTAAAAGAACAAAATGTTATGGATGCACTCACTACAATTTAATTCTTTCGTCTACCTTTGACCCGTGCTTCAGCTGCATCAGAAGCTTTGACAAATGTCCTTTGAAGTCTTTTCGCTCGTTGGGCACGGAATTCCTTTGCGACTTCTTGTGACAATTCACCAACCATTCCCATTGTCTCGTCTGGATATTTGCATCCTATGAATTCAACATTTGTGAATACTTGCGCTAGGCAAACTAGTTCATCTTCGCTGAACTTGTGTTTGTGTACTTGCATGAAACGCTTAAGGGAGATTCCAGTGTTCCTCGCTTTCGTAGTCACTAGACAACTGATATCGGCTAGTTTGTCAACTAAATCGAATAACTGATGTCATAGGTTATTGTTGGGGTGTTTGGATTGCACCACTTAAGGTGCTCCTCGTAGGTCTAACAAACTCCTTCCAAACAATCGTTCACACTCTCGTATCCACTGCAAATGAGGGTTTCTTGTCGCACGCCAGGTTGAACAAGTAGAATTGCTTGCAACATGGTTTTTTAGATTAGAAGAATTTTTGAGAAAAACAGGAAATTTTCAGATGACGAAGGCGGTGGAACAAAGTGTTAGGTTATCAGAAATCAAAACTCTTGGTTGAAATATTAAGCACTTTGGGATTAATGAATTTTTCTCACGTTTTGTTTGGATAAAACATTTTCAGGCCATTTGATTGCCTTTGTAATTTTTTTTTATACAAACGAATGGTTGTCAAAACTCAGTTTAAATTGGACTAGATTTCTGTTTTTACTACTTTATTTTGACACAACTATCAATTAGCTTAGCATCAGCGCAGAATCGACTATCGATAAGAATTTAATCAACCTCTCTTAAGTTCCAATTAAATTTTAATTGAAACTTAACTAATCAACGTCTAAGAGACGTCTTAAGAAAATCTAATAAATACGGCTGTGAGAGTTACAGTGTAATTTTCTGTAAATTGTGTTGTGCTGATTGTTAGATACATGTTGAATTTCAATTGGTATATTATAACAAAGTATTCGTGTCTAATTTTGTTTATTCGTGCTGTTGACAAAATTTCAGCCCATTCATTCAACATAACAAAACTTGTAAAAATGTCTCAAAAATCGTTTTACAAGAAAAAGTTATGGAAGGAAATTATTCATAAGATAGATTATTCCTAGAGAGATGGAATTCCTTTAAAAAAAAAAAAAAAGTAGGTACCTAAGGAGGTGGTGTTGATACGGCCAATTACATGAAGTTTTAAATTCTGTAGTGATGAGAAAGACTTTTTTTATTATTATCTATGCATAAATATATATTTTTAAGAGGACCATCCCACGTGATTTGTTTTGTTTTTTCATAAATTGCTTTCTTAAAATGTCTAGAATACGATAGCAATGTGATTTTTGAAAATTTGAAGTCGTTTTAAAAATACAGCAGTTAAAAAAGTTTTATACTTTCACAGTTATAAGCGGACCTAAAACTTTTTTTCTCAGAACTGTGTTTTTCAGACTTTCCTCTATTTCCATTGCAAAACTCATACAAGAAAAAAAATGTGTGCGTATTCTTCTTTCCTAAATGAAGGCATTTCAAATAGCTCTTTGATCAAACTGCAATCGTGACTTATTTTGATATACTGATGAACAAATTTGTTTTCTTATTCTTTTAAACGACTTATTTACCTATTGAACATTCATACCCAAAACTTAAAGCAAACACCCACAATGAAATCCAAAAACGGGCTCTGGCATGCAAATTAAACGAGTAGTTCTTTAATTAGTTTTTTAAAAAAAAGAACTTTATTTTCATATCTTAAAGTTAACTTATTCTAAGACAATGTTACTCAACGACGACGGCTGCTTCGGTTCGCGTTCTGTTATAATCTCCTTTTAATATCTGCTGTTGTTTCTGACTGGAGCTTGAATTCTTGAATACAACCCTATTGCTTATGCTGGCCATCCGCGGTCATTGTTTATGCTGGCCATCCGCGGTCTCGCTATTCTAAGAAGCGAATCTTAAGATAACAGTTTATCTGTGGTCTGTTTATGTTGACCATCTGTGGTCTGTTTATGTTGATCATCCGTGGAGTCTATGGTGTGATATTATTTTATGTGTGATATGATTGGGGATGATTGAAGGTGTTAACTTCCCCCTTCGTCTGAAAAGATCGTCCCGATCTTATGTCTGTGATTGACAAGTTTCCACTCGACTCATAATATCTTTTAGTTGCATGCTCACGAATTCTTCTTTGTTAAGACGTGGTCACATGTATCTCTTGAAATGTATTATCAAGACTATGATTATTATACCGAACATCGTTAGTCCGAATGTGGATATAATCGGACTCCTTGTGATTTCGCTTCCAACTGCTTGCATAAGATTTATATTTTTCATTTTCAATTTTTCATCAAGGGTTTCAAAATATTGGCCAATGTCGTATTCGTTGACGCTATATGTTTTCAGGAATCTAATAATTTGTCCTGTAGGGTTTTCGTATATCTCACCATCTATTATAGTAGAATTCTCGAACGTGAGTAAGTATGTTCCGGTGACGTGCTGATCGTCGATTTGGTGTTCCCCAGTCAGTAAAATAGAACCATCTTTAATTATTTCTAACGCTAGGTCTTTTTCTTTAATTTTATTACAAATTGCTTTTCTATTTTCCAATAGATCGACTAAACAGGTGTCGTTATCCTTATAAATTTTACAATAGTTGAATTGTAACTCATATTTACAATTCTTAATGTTTTTATACGTATCATTACATTTTGCAATTTCTTTATTCAAAATTAGTTTCCCATCGGATTGGCTTAAGGCCCTTATTTCATATAATTTACATTTATTTTGTAAGATGGGGAATTTTATCATAATAACTATTACGTCTTTGTTTTGTAATATTTTAAATTAAGAGACATCCATGATCTCGTTTACATTTGTTTCGGTATTTTCAGTTTTTACAATTCTTTTTAATTCATTAAAATTTAGTATGTTCGGATTTAGTACATTCAATTTTGATAACGTTAATGTTGTTACAACGTTTTGTAGTTCCAAAATAATAAGTTTACATTTTTCAGCAATATGTTCATTTTTAACATTCATTTTCATATTCTGAATTACTTCAAAAAGTTTAGAATTAGTTACAAATTGTTTATTATTGTTTTCAATTAAATCATTTATTTTATTTTCTAGTATTACTTCGTCGTCATGATCTGGTGTACCTGCTATAAATTTCCAAATTGTTCCTAATGTATTAATAGCTCTTTTTTGTCTTTTAGTCGTTAATTGATCTAAATAGGTTTGAATTATTTTTAAATTATTATCATGTTGGTCGTCTCTAGGTGTGTCTGCGTAATGTAATTCATCGTGGTCCCTGGCTAATTCTTCCCAAGTTTTGTCCACAAAGTTTTGAATGTATGTAAGGTTAGTTACGTGGAAAATTGTAGATGTATTTTCGTAGGTCAGTACATCGTCTTTTTCTATGAGAATAAAATTCTCTCGAGTGTAATCAATGAGGTCTGCTTTTATAGCAATGATCATGAATAAAAGAAAACGGATGTCCATTTTCTGGAATTAAAGTTTCAAATTATCCTTATGAACTACTCTGTTATTACTTAGCTGTATCTTATTCCCTAAATCAACTGCTACGATTTTCTTTTTAAATTTTTGTTGTAGTTTATTGCGTACACCAGGAATTTTTTGGTATACTACGTCGTTAGGTTCTAATTTCTTTCCTTTTCTTTTCTTATTATGCGAAGCAATCATTTTACCTTGAGTAACGGCTAACTTAATAGGAATATCTTCATGAGCAGTTTTATTAAAAAGTATTTCCATAGGTTTCTTTTCTGTAGAAGAATGAACAGTTTTGTTATATCCCTTTGCGGACCTAATGTAAATTTCTATTGGGTCAAGTAATTTATGTTCCTGCTATAGACATCTAGCTATTTCTTGTATAGTACTATGAACTCTCTCTATTTGCCCATTGGTAGTACTATGGTTGGGAGGTGTAAAATATATTGTAATATTTGACCTTTGCATTAATGATGTAAAAACTGCGGATGTAAAAGCTGCATCTTGGTCACAAACTAAATTTTTGCATTCAGGGAATATTTGAAGGACTTCCAAAACTTTGTTCGGCATATCTTGTCGATTTTCAATTTGTTTAATTATTACATATTTTGAATATGCATCTATACATGTCAAAAACTGTAATTTTTCCGCAAACATTATATCAATATGGACAGTCTCTCCCTCATTTAAAGGAATTGGCGCCTCGCCAACTGGTTGCAGATTTGGATGCCTATTATACTTGCTAGTGTTGCAAATTTCACAATTCTTAAATTGTTCGAATTCTTTTCGCATGTTGGGCCAATAATACCTATCTAATATTTGTTTCATATTCTCTCGAGCATTACGATGAGCTCGGTTATGAGTTGTTTCAATTAAGGAAATTTGATCGTCTTTATTTGTAAGTTCTATGCCGAAAAATTTAGTTCTCACGAACTTATTATTAAAATGAGTCTTTAAAATATCTTTAATTTCATGAATCACCTCTGTTGTACCATACAATGCAACAATACCACCACCAATATATTCTTTAAATATTGGGATTATATCTTCTTTATTTTTGAAATGTATCAAATGCCTAACTTTCCCTTGGAAAGGATATAATTGTTCATGTCTTGTTTCAGGACCTTTATTTATAACTATTTGTATGTTATACTGATTAATAGGTCTATCTAATTCTTCAATATGATTTTCATCGCTACTTTCAGCGGAATGCTGAGTATTTACTGAACTTGAGTCGGATATTTGATTTAAATTTTGTCGCGATAATGCATCTGCTACAACGTTAGTTAGTCCTGGTTTGTAAACCATTTTTGGAGCGTATTCTTCGATAAGTGCATGCCAACGTTTTAGTTTTATGTTTGGGTTGCGGGGTGAAACCGCGAATGTAAGTGGTTGATGATCCGTATGGATCTCGAGATTTGTAACACCATATAAGTAGTTACGTAAGTTCTTTAAAGCGTAGACTATAGCGTATAGCTCTTTCTCATTAGCAGCATACTTTCTCTGTGTTTTATCGAGGGTTTTGGATATGAACGTAATAAGTTTTTTCTCTTGGGAGAGGACAGCTCCAATGGCATCATTTGATGCGTTGGTTGTTAAAATAAATGGTTTTGAATAATCAGGTTGGTTAAGTTCAACCTCAGTAGTCAAATGATTTTTAAGTGTTTTGAAAGCTTGAATTGCTTCATCGTCTAAATCAATTTCGGTGTGTGGATACTTGTCCACTTTCACTTTGTAGAAACTTTGTAAGTGGCTTCGCTATCTGCGCGTAGTTACGTATAAATCTTCTATAGCACCCTATCATTCCCAAGAATGATCTTAGTTGCCGTAAAGTTTTAGGCTGAGGGTATTCTTTAATAGTTTCAACTTTAGAAAGGTTTGTCTTAATTATACCTTGCTGTTGTACCGTTCAATAATAGACGTGTGTTACTTCAAATATATATATAAAGTATATTGTACTTGTATGTACTAGTTATAAAGTAATTACAATAAGTTCAATGATAAGAAGTAGAAGATGTAGAGTGGGTGAGCTGCAACGAACGACTGACTGCTGTCAGAACTTCGTGCGAGAGCAACATTGCTGTGTGTGTGATGTCATGATGCTTAGTAGGGAGTTGCCATACAGAAAGTACCAACTCTTATACTGGATACTACATTTCCTCCCCAACAAATTTAGAACTACTTTAATGTACGACCTGGAAGCGGTCCACGGGATTTCTTGTCCGGGCAGAGCGTCTCAAGGTAGGTGTGTCTGGAGGATGATCCTGTTTTGGAATCACGTTTTCTGAACTGGTTGCTTGAGGAACTTCCAAAGGTCTAGAAATATATGGAGAGCTATTAGTACTACTTGTTTGTAAACTTGCCTTGTCCTTTTCGATTCGTAATGGGCTATCATCACTTGCTGATTCGAAAGTCTCTGTGTAGCTTTTACTACAGGTTCTCAATTGGTTCTGGTGCCGACGCCAAGTTCCAAACTGTGTTGACACTCGGTACATCATTCGTCCTAATTTCTTCGAAATTTCTCCTCGTACCCAAACTGGACCCCTTGAGAAGTTTTTTACGAAAACCTGTTGTTTGTTGTTGAAACGGCCTACTGAAACACTTTTCTTTCTATGATGGCGTGGTACTGGTAACATCAACGAGAGAGGAATTCTGGGTTGCCGTCCATGTAGGATCTCCGCTGGAGACTTTTCGGTGGATGGGTTCGGAGTCGAGCGGAAAGTGCTGAGAATACTGAATAAGCCTGACTCTTTATTTTCTCCTCCAGCCACTGCTTTTTTTATTGCTGTTTTGAATGTCCTTACAAATCACTCTGCTTCTCCATTCGAAGCTGGGTGAAACGGTGCAGATGTAAGATGCTTTATTCCGTTTAGTTTACAAAACTCATTAAATTCAGAAGAGACGAATTGTCTTCCATTGTCCGTGACAATGGTCTCTGGTAATCCTTCGAGAGCAAAAATACTTTGTAGTGCACTTATGGTCATCTGTGATGTGATTGAGGACATTTTTACTATAAAGGGAAACTTGGAATATGCATCAACGCAAATCATCCACATGTCTCCGAGAAAAGGACCAGCAAAATCCAAATGTATTCGTTCCCATGGCTGTGATGGGGCAGGCCAGGACGAAAATTTCTTGTGTGGATTGTTTTTCAGTTGTTGACATTGTTGACATTTCGTGGTACGTTCTGCGATACACTTATCTATTGTTGGCCACCAGCAATACCGTCTGGAAAGCTGTTTCATTCTTGCAGTGCCCCAATGGCCGCTGTGAAGTAAGTCAAGTACTTTTGTTTGTAGAGTTGAAGGGATGATAGCTCTGGTAAACTCTGTATGTAAGAGTAGCACATTGTTTTCCTGTGTTAAGGCGAATCGACGGTCGAAAAATGGTTTCAAATACTTGTCTTTTTCGTTCAGCTTTTCTGGCCATCCCTGTAGGACAAATTTTGTAACTTGTTTTAACACTGGATCACGTTGTGTTTCCCGGTCAATGCAATTGGCATCTATCGGAAACTCCTCCAAAAGGTGTTGGGAATTTATTTGCATGCACGCGTGTTCGCTAGTGTCGAACGTCTCATCGGGACCCATGGGCAAACGTGATAGAGCATCGGCGTTTCCATGTTGATTTGTTGGTTTATACCGTTTATCAAATTAATAGCCCATCAGGTATAAGGCCCATCGTTGGAGGCGTTGTGCTGTTAAAACGGGCAAATGTTTTTTAGGGCTGAATATGGTAACTAGGGGCTTGTGATCGGTGTACAAAATAAATCGACGGCCATATAAATACTGGTTAAACTTTTGAATGCCGTAAATTATGGAAAGGGCCTCCTTCTCGATTTGGCTGTAACGTTTTTGGTGAGCATTCAATGTTTTTGAAGCGTGCGCTATCGGGATTTATGAACCATCTGGATGAATGTGAGAAATTACGGCCCCGATGCCATGCGATGAAGCGTCAGTAGCTAGAATGATAGGTAAATCGTCATTAAAATACGAAAGTAATGTAGCGTCTACTAATTGGCCTTTTAAAGTTTGAAAAGCTGACTCCTCTTTATCTCCCCAAGAAAATGGCACATTTTGCTGCCGAAGTCTATTAAGTGGGGCAGCTGTCTGGGAAATATTTTTTATGAATTTGTTTTAACTTTACCAAGAAAAGCTTGTAATTCCTTAAGGTTACTTGGTCTGGGTAATAGTTTTATGGCACTGACATTTGACTCCGCAGGGCTTATCCCAGCCGAACTTATGGTGTGTCCTAAATAGTTGATTTTTTCCTGGAGAAATACGCATTTATCTTTATTGCAAGTAAAGCCACTTGCTTGCAGCCTTTGGAAAACTGCTTTTAAAGAATTGAGGTGATCCTGAATAGAGACTCCTGTCACCACTATGTCATCTAGGTAGTTTACGCAATTAGGGATGTCACAAATTACCTGTTCAAGTGTTCGCTGAAAAACAGCAGGTGCACTGGAAACACCAAATGGTAATCTTTGATATTGAAAGAGTCCTTGGGGTGTATTAACCACCATTAGCTTTTTCGACTCTTCATCAAGTTCTATCTGTAAATAAGCGTCCGAAAGATCAATTTTAGAAAAATAACTTCCCCCTCGAAGTTTGTATATTAAATCTTCCACCCTAGGTATTGGGTACTGGTCCACGTTGAGTTGCGCATTAACTGCCTTGAAGTCGCCACAAATTCTAAGACGACTATTAGCTTTCGGAACAATGACCACAGGAGCTGCCCAATCGTTAAATTTTATTGGCTTCCAAATGTTTGCTTTTACGAGTCGATCAGCTTCTTGCTTAAAAGCATTAATTTGCGAATATGGAATCGGCCTAGCTTTGAAAAATTTTGGATGTGCCCCCGATTTCAGTTCAAGGTGTGCTTTGTGCGGCACGCAGCACCCCACAGCTTCCTCGAAAATTGAGCTAAACTCAGTACAAAGGTCATTTACTTTTACCTCTGCTTCTTGTATGGTATTAGTGTCTATTGAGTTTACTACCTCCTGTTTTAAACTCATTCCGAGCATATCTAGCCAATCCATGCCTAGAATATTATTTGCCCCCTTCACATTTGTAATGATTATGGGAAGCACCTTCTGAGCTCCCCCATATTTAACGTTGACATGCGTTTTTCCCAATACCGGTACTCTTACGCCACCATAAGCTTTCAAAATAAGATTTGCAGGTTCTAACTCGCTACACTTCAACTTTTTGTATTCAACCACACCAATCATTGAACAAGAAGCTCCCGTATCTACTTGGAATTTCATGGATACTTTATTCACTTCCATTTGCACAATAATTTTATTCCCTTCGCGGTATGGTTGCTTTTTCACTTCATTGTTAACCTGTAATACAGAAGATACGTTGGATTCTGAAACTCTTGGATGTCCAACCGCGTGGCTTGAAATCGACATGACGTTAATTGTGTCAATGTTCTCTACCCTTTGTTTAGAATTTAACGGAAATTTGTTGCGATATCGAGATCTGTTGTTCCCGTTACCCTTGCCGTTATTAATTTTTGATGTTGTCATGCTCATACATACGGCTGCAATGTGACCACTCCGATTACATTTGTAGCACACAGCATCCCGAAATTTGCAATTTTCCCTCTTATGATGGATTCCACAGTTTTGGCAAGACTTGGCTGTGTGTGATTTTTTCTCAACTGATTTCTGTGCCCCCTTACTAACAAACCTTTCGTGCCGTGCCCTGTTCTGCAGATGGAACACCTCCGCTGTTGATGATGATGCTGGTGTTAAGGATTTATCGTTTTTTATAACTTTCACTGTATTTCGCGTTGCCTCATAACATTCCGCTATTAATAGCACTTCTTCTAGTGAAGGATTAGTTTTTTGTAGTGCTGAACACCGCACCGTATGATGCGGTGTGTTGATCACAATCGTATCGCGGAGAAGCTCGTCTACGAATTCCTTCTTGCAATTTGGATTAGCACAAACATACTTGCAATTGCGAGCTAATCCCCTTAACTCTGCCACCCACTCAGCGTAACTTTGCCCCTCCGCCATTTTAGCCTGCAGAAATTCGTACCTCGCTGCTAGAATGTGTACGTTCCGTTTGAAATGTTCCGTTAATTTTTCCGCTACTTGATCGAACGTTTTGTCGTCTACCTCATTACCGAATATTTTATGTATAAGATCATATATCTCGGTACCTACCCATGACAAAAAAAATGCTTTCTGTCTTTCTTTGTCGTTGACACTATAAGCTGAAAAGTGCTGTTGCAATTGCTTAAAGTACGTGTCCCACTGGTGCCTGCTTTTCTCAAACGGATAAAACGGTGGTATCGCAGATACGTGTAAACCACCTGTGAGACCACCTTCCTTCTTAACCTGCCCTTCTATCCATACCTTATGATTTGTAACCAACCCTTTAAAAAATTCCTTTTGTTGGTCTAGTAGTTCTGCCAAAACTGCTTTGTCCATTGTCTTTCTCTAATATGTATTCGAGAATTTATTGAAAAAAAAATACCTCGTCGCCAAATGTTGTACCGTTCAATAATAGACGTGTGTTACTTCAAATATATATATATAAAGTATATTGTACTTGTATGTACTAGTTATAAAGTAATTACAATAAGTTCAATGATAAGAAGTAGAAGATGTAGAGTGGGTGAGCTGCAACGAACGACTGACTGCTGTCAGAACTTCGTGCGAGAGCAACATTGCTGTGTGTGTGATGTCACGATGCTTAGTAGGGAGTTGCCATACAGAAAGTACCAACTCTTATACTGGATACTACACTTGCCCAATAATGTATCCAAGAAATTCAATTTTTCCCTCATATAATTTAGTCTTCTCAATTGAAATTTTCATATTTGCGTCTCTTAAAACTTTAATAATCGTATTTAAATGCTCAGTGTGTTGCTCCACAGAATTAGAATAAATAATTATATCGTCAATGTAAACATGACAAAATTTCCCTATGTAAGGACGTAAAATATTGTCCATTGCTCTCTGAAAAATTGATGGAGCGTTCTTTAAACCAAACGAAAGTCTAGTAAATTCATATTTTCCGTTATTCACACTGAAGCTTGTTTTTTCAATATCTCCTGGTTTCATTTTAATCTGATGGAAACCAGATTCCAGGTCGAGTGTTGAAAAATATTTTACATTTCCGAGATTTGATAGTATAACGTTAGTATCTGGGATAGGATACTTATCGGAAATTGTATTTTCATTGAGCTTCTTGTAGTCTATCACAAGTCTATGTTTTTGAGTGCCATCTTTATTTACACCCTTTTTTGGCACCACCCATACCGGAGAATTATAAGGACTTTTCGATGGCCTTATAATACCTTTTTGCAATAATTCTTTAATTTCTTGATTCACAAATTTGTTTACACCTAGAGGATAGGGATATTGCTTAGTCCAGATAGGACGGTCTGAACATGTGCGTATTACAGCTGTAACGTCGGTCCTGAATGGAAGTGTAGTGTCAATGTTTGAATGGATACTTGAAATTTTCTCCAACATTGCAGCTACTAAATTATCGCTCACCTGTATATGATTGAATGTGTCGGTAGGTTCATCGAAATATATTTTATCTGTTCTATTTCCGTACCTTAGGACTTTGTGTTTTAAGTCTATCTCAGCTTTTACTGAGCTCAATAAATTATAACCTATTAGCGCTTCATAAATTCATCTAAATTGTTTAGAATATAAAATCTAATTTCTTTATCAAATATCAATGCTTTGTGGTATTGTTTAATAATCACATCCCCATTTACTGTGCAAGCACGTTTTAAAATTTCAAGATCAATCGGATCCCTGAAAATACCTGGTCGACAGTAGTTACTACTCGCACCAGTATCTATTAATATTTTTATATTTTTACCATTTATTGTTCTTCGTAAGTGGGGCAAGCCCACTCTTCTTCTAAAAAATGATTTCTGTTTTCATTTAAATTGTTAATTCTGCCACTCTTAACAGGCGGAGGTTGTACAGAATGCTGTGCACTATCAATACGTTCACGTTTAAAAATTGGTCGACTCTGAACGTTAAAAGTATTATATTTTGGCTTTTGCCATCGAGGTGAATTATCCTGTCTGAAAGGATTTTGTGTTTGCTTATTAAACATTTGTTTGTAATGCTCAGCTTTTTGCTGAGGAATCGGTCTGTTTTGTGAACTACCTAGAACCATTGGTTCAAAAAGCTGAGGTAGCTGTCTATAATCTTGCCTATGTTGCGCTTGTGATTGGAAAGCAGCGCTGTTATTTGCTACTGGGTGCTGATTCCTCTGGAATCGCAAATTATTGCTATGACCTGCATTTCTACTGTCAAATTTAGAATTTTGTAAAGCAAAATTTGACCTAATTTGGTTACTTTCAAGCTCTTGTGCTTTAGCAAGAGCGTTCGGCAAATCAGCTGGTCGCAGTGAGAATAGAATATTGGTTAACTGTCCGTTAAGGCCACTGATGAAAACTCTTAGAGCATCAGCTCTATTTAATTTATTTAATTCCGAAGTAATTGGAGAGTTTGACCCGTATGTCATAATTACTTTGTTGGTCAGTAGTGTGAGTTTTTTGTTAACCTCATCATAATATTGCAAAAGAGAAAGAGATCCTTGCCTTAAGACACTCATTTCTTGATTTATCGGCATATGCGAAGTCTAGGCGAGCAATAATTGCTTCGAAATTAAGTACTGTACCATGATTGGTAAGTACATCATTTGCGGCTTTTACAATTTTGTTTCTAAAAATTGTTAGGGCGGCGAAATATCTTTTGCTGCCAATGGCATAAAGTTTCATGCTGTTATGAGCAGCATCTCTCCAACTTACGTATGCGGTTGGAGTACCGTCGAAATCTCTAAGAGATTTTATCATATCCAATGTATCATCACACGGAATAGATAAATTAATACTTTGCGTTTCGTATTCCGTAACATCAGGTAAAAGTCCCCTGTCATGAATTATTTTCTGTAACCTGTCAATTTCACAAGCGTATGAGTCGCGTTGTTCGCTTAGTATACTGTCGTATCTCGCGTTATTCAGGCTAAGTGCCTGAGAGATCAAGTCGTTTACTACTTCTTGATTCATTTTTAATAAAAACTTTACGTACACCAGAACACGTTACACTTTTTTTTTTTTTTTTTTTTAATATCTTTAATACACTTTAAATACCGCTATTAAATTCCTTTTTTTTGCTCGGTAAAAATCTTTTAAATTTTAATATAGATCATGGAATTAAAATACATATATAGTTAAAAATATTCTTAAAATATTCTCACTCCAATTTTCTTTTGTTCTCTTTCGTTTCGTTGTTGACTTTCTCTTCTATTCAAATTCGGAACACGTTGGGGCCTTAGATCGTGCCACTTTCTTCTTCACTTGTTATTATTCACTTGTTATTTTTTTTATTTTTTTTTGTTGTTGAAGGGATACTTTTTTGTTTTCTCCCTTTTTTTAAAATATTTTGTTTTTTACTTTTCGAGAAATTTTTAGTTTTCACTGACACTGGGATACTTGAATTTTCTCCCTTTCAAAATTTCTTCTCACTTTTAAACTGAACCTTTTCTCAGTTTTCACTGATACTAGTTTTTACTTTGGCGGATCGCGAAAATTAACACTTTACTTTTTGTTTTTCAAGTTTTACGTTAAATCGCGGATCCCGGTTGAGCCCCCAACTAAACGAGTCGTTCTTTAATTAGTTTTAAAAAAAAAAGAATTTTATTTTCATATCTTAAAGTTAACTTATTCTAAGACAATGTTACTCAACGACGACGACTGCTTCGGTTCGCGTTCAGTTATAATCTCCTTTTAATATCTGCTGTTGTTTCTGACTGGAGCTTGAATTCTTGAATACAACCCTATTGCTTATGCTGGCCATCCGCGGTCATTGTTTATGCTGGCCATCCGCGGTCTCGCTATTCTAAGAAGCGAATCTTAAGATAACAGTTTATCTGTGGTCTGTTTATGTTGGCCATCTGTGGTCTATTTATGTTGACCATCTGTGGTCTGTTTATGTTGATCATCCGTGGAGTCTATGGTGTGATATTATTTTATGTGTGATATGATTGGGGATGATTGAAGGTGTTAACTTGCATTCAAAACGAAGGAGGGCACTTTGAGTACTTGTTATAATTGTATTTGTACAAAATACATAAAAAAAACTACGAAAAGTGCCCATATTATTGTTTTATTCAAACAATCCTCAAAGGTAAACATTTTTTTATTTATTTTTAAATTTTACCCATTTTGTATTTTTTCAAGTATCATAAAAAGTATGGGTTTTTGAGTAAACTTAATACTAAGTTTTTTCTTTATTATTGTTTTGTTCATCTGTAAAAAATAAGGAAACTCTATGTTTATCAGACATTTTCTGAAAAAAAGTGACCTCAGTCAAAACTTTGTTTTTTGAAAATCTGGTAACCCCAGGCCTATGGAAGCTCAACTTAACAACAGTCTTAAAGGTTGTTATTTCTACAAAAAATTAGGTCAAAGATTTGGTCTTTATCATCTGTATTGACAGAGATATCGAATTTAACACAGGCCAGGGTACACCAAAGTTAGCCTTTTCTTAAATTGTCAAAAAGTGATGTCAAAGTTGAGAAATGAGCTTTACTGTATAACAATTTTTTTCTTAGAATATGACCAAGAATCACACCCCAAATGATAATACACGAAGTACGGGACACCCTGTATAGCAATGATTTTTTCGTTCGAATTGCCAAGTGAATAAAAATGTACTGATTTAGTTCGAAATATCAGTAAATTTTGTAGGGAACTCGTGATAACTTTGAATTATTGAGAGGTTCGAATTATCGCAAGTTTGAATTTACGAGAGTCGACTCTATTTATATATTTTTTTTTTAAGTAAAATACCTTTACGGTTCGCAATAAATGTTTTCTATGCTTTTTATAAGTATAGTTTTCTATTATAATTTTCATTGATAGGAGAAATTGTGAAAAACGCTTTATTTTATGTATATCAAAAACTAAAAAACTACAGAACTAACTTAATCTAACTAAATCTATGACCCTGCTCCCTGGTGTGATCTCTTATTTGTAGACAATTGAGAATGTAAATAATTGTAAAATTTAATCCTCGTTGTTTTCGTCAGATCAGAGATCACCCCAAAGAGCTGAGTTTACTAAGCCTAAGTATTAGCTTGAGATGTCAAGCCACCAGTATTTTTCCCGATTTAGCCTATTTTTGCTGGTGGTATGTTTTTCAGGTATGCTAGTGCACTACCTCAGATTAACATTCCCTCCCCCTGACTCAAAACGCTCGTATAAAATTTTTTGTCTGTTGCTCGTCTTGTAGCATGACATAAATTATAGGCACGTTTTTCGAGTCAGTTAGGTCACCATGTGCAATGTGCATCCAGAAATAAGAAGGCTTCAGGCGGTATGCACCCACTTTCTAGCGTGTTTTTAAAATATACTGGGTTGGGGTAAAACAATCCGGATACATATTCGTTTTCCGTCACGCATGGTCGGCATGGTCGGCATACCATGCAAAATGATTTCTTATGAGGTCTAACAAAAATTATCAATTCTAGAGACTCCAGAAGCATCAAGAAGTTTTTTGTTTGATATATAATGTCGATAATCAGAGTGTGCACTTCTATATACTTGGGTGCAGGCTCTTAAACATTTTCACTCGAATCCTGGATACTTTTCGATGTATGATGGATTAATGTTCCACCATTCCATACTGGACTTGCATAAGTCAGAATTGGACGCACAAATGCTTGGTAACAAATGATCTTCACATCACTCCTTAAATAGCTAGAGTAAAAGAGAGCTTTAAGTAACATAAACGCTGCTCTTGCCTTTTTCAGTTGCATGTTTATATGTTCATGAAAATACAAAAATTTGTCCAAGTGAACACCTAGATACTTAACTACTTGCTTCGTTTCGATGTGAAGACCATCTGTGTTCGTTATCTTAAGGTTTTTCCAGTTGCGTGAATTGAAAAGGGTTGGCGCAGTTACTATACCTTGCAGTAGCCCGTTGGAAACATTAAAGACTTTAGTTGTCGTGTATTCTCTATCGGTTACAACTTAAAACAAACTTCTTCTCATATATCATAAACATAATCATGTTTATTAGATGGCGTGGGAACTCATACCGTATAAGTTTGTAAATAAGTCCGTCGACCCAGACCGTGTCAAAGGCTTTTTCGACATCTACTAGACAGGCAGCTGTACATCTTTTGGCATTGAGATTCCAATTAATATCTGGTATCAATTTCGTTATAACGTGCACTGCCGAGTGATTTCTTTTGAACCCCAATTAGTTTTGCGGTATAATCTCCTTTTCTGTGCAAACGAACAAAATCGCCTTATAATAAACTCAAAATCCTTTCCGATGTTAGGCAAGAGACTGTGACGTGTTTTTGGTTTCCCAGCCGAGGTACTACACACGGCTAGCCAAGGTCTAGTGAAGAAAAACACAAAACTTCACAAAGGTCAAAGAAATCTGTTATATTAGAACTCACTATAATTCAATTATAATTAACAAACAAATTAATTTATATATATGTCGCAGCGCTTGCTGTAAATCTTCTGATCGAGGTTATCGTACCGTAGCTGGTATCCTTCAGGACTTTTACGGCTCTTGTCAGGTTAGCCGTCTCGGTCTAAGAAACCCTTCTGGTCTCACGGTAGCTAGGGGAGAGAAATCGTTAATATTTATTAAGTTAAATTTATTGGCGGCCTCTACCGGCAGGATCCCTTCTGACCATTCGCCCTATAGGCAGTCGCAGGTAAATCGGAGCGTACAGACGTTGTAAGACCCTGGCAGGTGAAACTACGAGCGTCCGAGGACCTCGGTGGGGTGAAACTGCGAGTGTCCGAAGACCTCGGTGGGGTGAAACTACGAGCGTCCGGAGACCTCGGTGGGGTGAAACTACGAGCGTCCGAAGACCTTGGTAGGGTGAAACTACGAGCGTCCGGAGACCTCGGTGGGGTGAAACTACGAGCGTCTGGAGACCTCGGTGGGGTGAAACTTCGAGCGTCCGTAGAATTCGGTGGGGTGAAACTGCGAGCGTCCGAAGACCTCGGTGGGGTGAAACTACGAGCGTCCGAAGACCCCGGTGGGGTGAAACTGCGAGCGTCCGAAGACCTCAGTGGGGTAAAACTGCGAGCGTCCGAAGACCTCGGTGGGGTGAAACTACGAGCGTCCGTAGACCTCGGTGGGGTGAAACTACGAGCGTCCGGAGACCTCGGTGGGGTGAAACTACGAGCGTCCGCAGACCTCGGTACAGACAGTAGCTGTGGGATCAGCAGGTATTAGTCTCTGCCCCTTTTCCTTGCGTCTTTCCTCGGTTTCCTTCCCTGGACTGGAGACTATTTAGTTTCGGACTCCTTCCCTTTAACTCCAGGGAGATGTGCACCACTTGACTGGTGCCGGCGAACTTTATCTTACATGCGCTGAGCTGCCCTATTTATACTCACAGCTCACTGTGGTATCGTGCGCAAATCCCATATAACTTAATGGGAAATGCCTTACTCCCGTATTATCTTCCCAATTACACACGACATACTCATATGCCTGCCTATATGACATTTATTATGAAAATAAATACCACCTCGCATATCCATATGCTTGCCTATGAGACATTGCTAAGAAAATAAAAATAACTCACCATCGAGCTCTGTCGACCGTTGTCGCATGCACTGCTTGTGCATGGGGAGTTGGTTGTTGGGTGGTTTTACCACCTACCCAATATATACCATCAATGTTGGTGAGGCTAGCTTCTTACCTCCGTGGTATAACTTGCATACTTTCCACCACCAGTAGGGATTGCAATCCCGGGATCCCGGGATCCCGGGATCCCGGGATCCCGGGATCCCGGCCTTTTTTTTGGTCCCGAAAATCCCGGGATTGAAGTCACCTAATCCCGGGATTTTCGGGATTGATTTGTTACACATTTTGATAGATTTTCTTAACTGCTCAAATAAAAAAGTTAAAATCTGGGTTTCACTTGGTTCAAGGTCATAAATTGACTGTATATTTTGAACTATTAAACTAGTTTCAGCTTTTTCGTTTTCTGCTTTCTTTTTTTATTTGATCTATTTTGTGTAGTGCAAAACGAACAAAACCACTTTTTTCGTTCTTATTTTTTTTACTCTTTTTGCTAAACCATGTACATATATATTGAAGGTGGTTGAAAACTGGTTTCCACTTGTTCTTGAGCATTAATGCATTGTTTTTTGAGATCTTTCAAACCAGTTTCAGTATTTCGCATGTTGTTTTTTCAGTTATTGCATTCTTTTCATAGCTAATGACATGCTTGTCTATTCTTTATTGCATATAAAGAGCAAAACAAGTTTTTGTGTATCCTTTTTCGTTTTACAAACCCTCTTGTGTAGGTTTTTGTATTTTTTAGCGTTAGTCTCGTTGTGACCGCGGTCGTGGGTGATCTAGTTTCGAAGAAAATTTAAAAACTTGAAGTAAGTGGTTTTTGTGCATTTTTTAACTACTAAATGATTTTGATGGGATAACAAAACTGAGAACTTTTTTTTTAATTTATAGAATGTCTGAAGAAGAAATCTTCAAACCTCATAAAAAAAACGATGATAAAAACTCTGTTTGGAGTTCCTTTTTAGTTAATAAAAATACAACAAAAGCTCAATGCAAGCTCTGCAAAGCTGTGTTGAAAACCTTGGGAGGATCAACTAAAGGTGAATTCACATGAGCACGACCAACGAACGACGAATAAATAGATAGATAGATAGATAGATAGATAATTCTTTATTTACAAATTAAGAAAGTTACATTATAAATTTGAATAAAGAAGTACAAGCATGGCGTGAAAGCCGTCTGCCGGATTTAATCTGAATTTTAGATTTTAAGAAAGATTCAACAAATCGTTAATATATCTTAAATTTATAAAAAAAATAAATAAGTAACAAATATTATTATATAAATAAATAACATAGGTTTTCGTGCATTATTTTACAAAATCAAAGTTATTTTTAAATTACAGCTATATGTACATAAGTTTACGTGCATCGAAAAGAAAATAAGTAGGTATAAAAGAGATATGGAGGTAGAAGAACTGCGAAATCACAACTTATATATTTTTTTAAAGATTATAATCTCATTTAGTTCTGGAATATAGGGCTTTCAGTTTAGCTAAAACAAAATTAATTTATTGGACTTTGAATAATGTATTTGATTCAAAACATGTTCAAATATGAGTTTCTGTAGTATTTTGCGTGAGAAACATAACGTACCAGCACTTTCCAACCACTCTCACCGTTAAGAAGGCGAAAACATTCTTCGGGGGACAAGAAACTTTTGTTCAGATGGAGTCTACGTATTTCCTGTAGGATAGGACAAATTGCTAGGAAATGGTATACATCCTCATTCTGGTTGAGGTTACAGAGGGAACAGACTGGGTTAATGTCTGTCCTATGTGGCCTATAATTGAGCTGAAGAGTTTCGGTTCGCACCCTAAATATCAAACTCATATCTGAGACTGAGATATCCTCATTAAAGTAATTACTACTCCCCAAATTTAGATTTAGGCAACGGTATGTGGATCTAGAAGCTGATTCCCTAGCTCTATCAAGATGGCTTCTGTACATTTCTTCATCAATCATAGAAATACAGTCGTAGAAATTATTTTTCCAATCTTCTCTGTTGTTGACGTTTAAATTCAGCGGTAGGTTATGTGCCAATGCAAGTGCATGCCAATTTCTGAAAGGGGAATAACCGCAACGAAGTGATATAAGTAATATTTTTTTATGTAAGTTGCTATTAGGTCTATGCATAATTTTAGTAAGATAGTCTGCGTTAGCCTTCAAGTTTCTTACATATATTTGTGGTAGACCGGACTCAACGTAGATGGCGTAGTTGGGAGTGTTGAACGGTAACCGGAAAATGCGTTTGAAGAAGTATCTTTGAATATATTCCATTTCATCCAGCAATTGGTAACCATAAACTTCATTCCCATAACAAAAGCAGCTGTTGATTGTAGAGTTGAAGACCTGGAACTTTGAAGTAGGGTCTACAAAGTTTTTTGAGAAAAAATTTGACCATATTGTATTAATCGCTGATTTTGCAATCGTAAGTTTCTCTTTAATATGGGCTTTAATACTTAAATTTTGCGAGATAATAAAACCTAGATATTTAAACTCACTAACAACTTCAATATTGACTCCGTCTAACTTCCAGTTTCGTGTATTATTATCAGATCGATTTTGAGGTTTAAAAATCATTATTTTTGACTTAGCAGTATTGATTTTAAGATCCCACGAATCACAATAATGCTTCAGTTTGTTTATCTGTAGTTGCAACGTCACTGGGTTATCAGAAAAGATCACTAAGTCATCAGCATAAAGTAAAAGCTTTACGAATAAATCGCCAAAACAGACACCTCCCGGTAAGTGATTTTCAATATCATTGATATACAGAGCGAACATCAACGGGCTCAAGACGCAACCTTGTGGGACACCTGATTCAGATCTAAATGATTTTGACTTGTTTTTACCATTGCATACCACTGCTGACATATTTGATAAAAGCTGTTCATAAACACGGATGAATTTAGTCGATAAACCAATTGATGCTAACTTAAATAAAAGTGATCTTCTATTGATGGTATCAAAAGCAGCTTTGAAGTCTACAAAAAAGGAAAATAAAGGCTTTTTTTTGTCGATAAATCTCCTAGCAATACTTGTAAGAGCAAAAATTTGATCAATTGTTGACAAACCAGTTCGAAAACCAGCCTGAAAGCAACTAATAATGTCATTGCTCTCAACCCAACTCACAAGCCTGAGGTACAATATATGGGCAAAAAGTTTCCTTAGTGAGCTTAAGATAGAAATGCCCCTATAATTTTCAGGAATACTTGGGTCACCTTTTTTAAAAATAGGAGATATACTCGCCACATGGAAACAACTTGGGAATGACTCCTCTATAAACATTTTGTTTAGCAATCCCAAAACAATTTCAAGAAACTCAGGAGTTGCGTTCTTAAAAAATTCAATTGGGATGCCGTCTGACCCAGCGGCCTTATTATTTTTCATTTTATTGAGTGATGTTAATAGCTCATTCATTGTAAATGGAGAGTCGAGCTCAGGTACTGAAATGTATTGCAAAGCAAAACTAATATAACTCTGATCAGGATCTGGCAGCAACAGACCTTCGAAATAGGTAGCAAGATGATCTACATTAATATTTAGAGCCGATGATCTGCTTCGCCCTCCCAAAATCCGAACATTGTACCAGAATGACCTGGGATCCTTTGATTCTAAAAGCTTCTTAGCCGCATTTTTTAGGTACAACAGCTTTTTTGAACTGCACAAATCTTTATATATTTTGTTTTGCTCGAGATAGAGTCTCTTGAAAGTTTGGTTATTACACTGTCTAAATAGTTTTAAGTATGTAAATGATTTCTTCCTACATTTCCGGCACTCCTCATCGTACCATTTTGATTTTGACAGCTGTGATGTGGGACGAAAAACTTCAACTGCTGATTGCCTTACTATTTCAAGTACTGAGTTTGTAGCAGATTCCATACAGTCTGGAAGTCGTACATTAAAAGAACCCAACTGTTGATTTAGGTTTCGTCTATAAATATTTGACTTTTTGTCCACCCATTTAAGTTTGTCCCTATCAGCAGTTTCAACGAATTGGTCATGACTACTTAGGGAGTGGTACTCACACGAAACTAAAATCGGTAGATGACTAGAGAAGTTGACAGGGTGTACTTCAAAATTATTTATCAAGTCGATCCAATCACCTTTCACCACACAGAGATCAATTACAGAGCATCCTTGGGATGATATAAAGGTATAATTACCATTTGAATCACCATTTGAAACACCGTTTAAGACAAAAAAGCCAAAATCTTAAATAAATAAAGAAATGTGATTTTAAGTACCTTACAAGCATAAATTCCTCACGAATTTTTTAGGAAACGATGAAAATATAGTTCATACTTAGTTTTAGGTGGACAAACTGTTATTTTTGTACCTAAGCTTTTGGGAACAGAGAAAATAAATTTATTCGTTACGAATAAAATTTATTCGTAACGAATAAATTTCTTTTCTCTATTGCTTTAATTGTAGGCACACAAATAAGAGTTTATACACCTAAAAATTAGTATGAACTATTTTTCCATCGTTTCCTAAAAAATTCGTGAAGAATTTATGCTTGTAAGGTACTTAAAATCACATTTCTTTATTTATTCGTCGTTCGTTGGTCGTGCTCATGTGAATTCGCCTTAAGGGCTTGCACACTCATTTAACATCTATACATTCCAAAAAAACAACATCCAACCAGCCATCAACCAGTTCCTGCATAGTTTCATTAAATCAGCCAACCAAAAGAAAAGTGACAGATTATTTTTTGAAAAATGAAGATACACTGGACTATGTTTTGGCGCGTATGACTGCTTTGGATGGATTACCATTTTCAATTTTTACAACATCAGCGGATCTGCGTAGGCTTATTTCGGCGAAAGGATACACCGATTTACCAAAGTCTGCGAATTCCGTAAGACAAAAGGTGATAAACTGTTATAATGCTGTAAAAAAACAAGTGGTTGCTGAACTTAAAAAGCTGAAGATCTCCGGAGAAAGATTTAGCTTGACATTGGATGAATGGACTTCAACATCAAATAAACGATATATGAATGTCAACATCCATTGCAGAAATAAATTTTGGAGTCTTGGATTAGTCCGAATTAGTGTTTCGCTAACGGCCGAAAACTGCATTCTGATTTTGAAGAGCCGCCTGGAAGAGTTTGAGATAAGTTTTGAAACAGATATTGTGGCTATTGTCAGCGATGGACCAAATACAATGCTTAAAGTGGGACGATTAGTGAGTGCAGAACACCAACTGTGCCTGGCACATGGCATTCATTTAGCTGTTTGTGATATTCTGTATCAAAAAAATAACTTCCTGATTGAGGTCGAAGTATCAGAATCAGAAGCAAATGATGAAGACAACGCAAGCGATGAAGATCTGGATGACGCTGAATCCAGCCTAGTTATAAAAAATGCAAGTGCGACCAACGTTCCAGCTCTTACTACCGATCTTAATATAAAAGATGTGGTAAAAAAAGTGCGAAAAACGGTTTTATACTTTAAACGTTCGCCAACAAAAAACGACACCGTTTTACAAAAATACGTAAAAATGGAGCACGGAAAGGAGCTTTCCTTGTTACTTGACTGTAAAACTCGATGGAACAGTCTCCTTTTCATGATGGAAAGGTTTCTGTTTCTGAAATCAAGTATACAAAAATCACTTATCGACCTCAATCAACCCATACTTTTTGAAGAAAGTGATTTCGCTTTGATAAAAGAAATGGTACAAATACTTAATCCACTTAAATTAACAGTTGAAGCCCTTTGTCGGTCGGACTCAAATTTATGCTCGGCTGACGGTGCTCTTAAGTTTCTCTCTAAAGAACTAGAGGTCAACAAATCCAGTCTCGGTTGTAACTTAAAAACAGCCTTAGTTGAAAGACTAAGTTTTCGACGTAAGGCAGAGCTATCTGGTGTACTGGTTTACTTACAGAACCCAAAAACTAGAGTCGAAGAATATTCATTTGAAGTTAGAAGTTTATTTTCTTCACCTAGCAACGTAAACATCAGGAAGCAAATAATATCAATCATCAAACGTGTTGGCAGCCTAAGCCCTGAAAATAGCAGGGAGGAGAGATTTCTTCCAAATGAAGAGCCAAGTACAAGCAGAAGTAACCTTTCTTTGAAAGAGAAATTGAACATTGAAATTGAAAACAGTTTAAAAGACTTGGAGCAGAAGAATATGGATGACGAGGAACTTTTGATAAAAACAATCAAAAGGGAGATGGTGCTCTTTGAGAACGGTACAAGAGGAAAATATCTAAACCAAGTGTATAACTTTTTAATGACTATCCCACCAACCAGTATAGAATCCGAGAGAGCATTCTCAGCTGCTGCTTATTTAGGCACTAAGATCAGAAGCAGATTAGGAGACGAAACATTAAATGTGCTTTCATTCCTTCGCTCTTATTTTAAGAACAGTGTTAAACAGTGATAGTGTTTTTAAAATCAGATATTTTTCTTTTTAATATTTTTTATTTGTTTTTGTTTCTTATTTATTTAATTATTTATTATAAACATAGAATGACACGTTTTTTTTTTATTTTTCATTTTATTATCTTGTATTAAAAAAGAATGAAATTGATTTTTCCAAAGAATAATGAGACTTAAAGTTTATTTTAATGATGTTAACATAAAGCTGTTTCAGTGAATTCTTTTTAATGAAAAATATTTTTCTTAAAAATAAACGAATTTTAATAAAAATAACTGTTTTATTTACATGTTTTAAATTTTTAGTCAATCCCGGGACTAGTCTCGGGATCCCGGGATTGACATAACTGAATCCCGAAATCCCGGGATTGAAAAAAGCTCCCGGGATTGCAATCCCTAACCACCAGGTACTATGTCTTGGCTACGAGCTTAATTTGTGGTTGTTGTTTCGGGTGAACTTTTCTTCTTTTACTTTGGCGCTAGATGGCGGCTCCCTGTTCTCTACAAGCATGTGACGAGGTTTATTTTTGTCTTTAAAATTTGCCTCGTTACATACTCCCCCTTCTTCGGAGACGAGGACCTCCTCGTCTGACCCTCGGTTTTCCTAGTGCAAGCTCCGTGAATCTCCATTTAAAAGACATTTTGTTGGGTAATTCCTTTCTTATTTTATTTTGTACCATTTTTTTTCTTTTTTTATCTTTTTTTTTTTTTTTTTTCTATAACGCTATTTAATATCAAACGTAACAAGCCTTCTTGGCAAAAAAAAAACAAAACAAAAGTAAGAGCCGATTGCTTAAAAGTGATCCTCCTGGACTGCCCCGTCGGTTGGTGGACGAGGACCGCTTCTCCTCGTTTCACTACCCTGCACAGGATTGTGCCGGTACGGCGTTTGAGTACTAGCCGCTGTCGACGCCTCGACGGATTGTACTGGGCGTGGCGACGGATGTCAAACCCTAGGAACGGATCCTCTGCCTCTCTGGGTCGGGACTCTGGACCGTGAACCGGGAGCCTTTCCTGTTCGCCCTTGGCGGTGGCGCAGGTCGATTGCGGGGTAAGCTGACTTTGTGCATTGGCAGGAGGCAATTCGAATACTGCAGTTAGGATTCGTTCTTCTATGCCTGGTCCGGTGTTCACTGTGCTGGGCCTGGTTGCTTGGGACCGCCCCATTCTTTGAAGGTCTGAAGTGGGGCCTTTAGCGGCGGGGGCCTTCCGGGCTGGCCTTACCTGGTTATTCCGGTCCGTAACTTTGTTGGATGTCGTGGTGGTGTTCTTCGACTTGCCTGGCCGGGTAGTGGTCGCTTGGCTGACAGCTTTGTTTGGAGGTTTGACTGGCCTGATGGTCGGCATATGTTTAGGAGCTCGACTTACTTCCCTGGGGGTGTCAACTGCGTCACCTCTGCAGCTATGCCCCTGACTAGTGCTAGCTATGGGGTAAGTAGTCTTAGGCATGGTACCAGGGGTATGCGCTACCCGTTTCCGCGTTCCTTCTTTGGTGGCTGAAGTGGTGCTCATGATTGCTTTCCCTGGCATAACGGGCAATTCCGGCTTTCGTGTTCCTCCCTCAGCGACTGACGTGCTGCTGGTGACTACCTTTCCTGGCGTAGTGGGCAATTCCTGCAGCAAAATGACCGTGCGGGGCGGAGCAGTCACTTTACACGGCTACGTGTGGTTCTTCTTCCATGGCTGCGCAGCGTCCATTTCCTCCTCGGTGGTGTCTTCGATCGTTAGATTTGTTGTCATCTGGTCACTATGATGATTCACTACTGACTGAATTGCATTTGCCCGATCGTCCACTTTTATATCGTTTTTGTCTGGTGTGTGGAAACCTCTCAAATCCTTTACATGGGAGCGAATGAGATTCCCTTTTCCTTTCCCGCACTTTAGCACAACGATGACAGGGGAATCGAAACAGACTACCTCAAACGGTCCCTCATACCGCGGCGCTAATTTCTCCGTGAAGTGGTTGACGGCAGAGGAGAGTACTCTAACTCTCTTATATACTATCTCGCCAATACTGGGAGGCCACGCCCTTCTCCTTAAGTTATAGTGGCGAGCTTGTTGTGCGGCGGCCTGCAAATTACTAACCACCTGATGGTATAGCATTCGCATTCTCTCTTTTTCCTCACTGAGGGTGTTTCGTTGTTGTCGACGGTAGCTGCAGCCGGTTGGTGACAGAGATGTTCTCGGCATTCGGTCGAGTCGACGCTCGGCGGGTCGGACGCAGGTAACCACGGTATATCGGTACCACCTAGGCTTACCCGAAAATCGGCGACCATCTCCTCTGTGAGTTGTTTCATATACGTCACCTTTCCGTGGATGGTCCGTTCTTTGATAGCAAATGCCAGCAGATAGTGCTCGTGGCTAACCACTACTTCGCCATTGGCTAAATGTGTACGGTGGGGCTGATATTGGACTGGGGCATTAAGGTGACGTAATAAACGGCGGGTGGTTGCATTGATGAACGACTTTGTGGCTCCGGTGTCTAATAAGACTTTGATGGCCTGACCGCCCACTCTTATGTTCACAAAACATCTTGGGTCGGCGTACTCGTCTATGCCCTTGGACTGCGCAAGTACTGGTGTTGCCTCCACTAGCGCTATCGCCTGAACCGGCAGGGGATCTTGTTGTCGTGGCTCGTGCATACGGTACTGACTGGACATGATGGCAGCTCTATGAGGATGACAACTGCAGTCTTTCGTCAGTCGTCCGTCCTCTCCGCAGTATGAGCAAAAGAGACGGAACGGCCTTCGACAGTTACTCTTATTATGCCCTCGCTGCTTACAATTCCAGCAATGCGTATTTCTGTCATATTGCCCGAAAGGCGATGGCGGCTGAGGCGGGTCGGGACGGCTGAAATTGGGTCGGGGTGGTGGCAATACTGCCCGGCTGTCTGTTATCGGTCGGTCGGAAGCAAAACGATTACGCGTATTACGAGGCGGTACTGGTCGAGGCATAGGAGCAACGTATGGCTGCGCTTGGCGAGGTGTACGGTCTTCTCCACGTATGTACTCATACACCTCGGCCAGCTTCATAAGTTCTTCCAGCGTCTCAAAATCGCGTCTCTTTATGTATAGGTGATATTCCGATCGCAAGCTATCATAAATGCGATCGATACTATCCGCGAGGCTGATACGTGGGTGCCTATAGATCAAATATTGTGTGGCTTGTATGAAATCCTTTGCCTTCTCGCGTGGCCCTTGCCTTTTCCGCAATATGTCCTCCTCTAATTTGCAGAGATACCGAGCGGGCAAATAGTGGTCCAGGAAAGCGGTGCGGAACTGGGTCCACGATTTCATACGATCTTTGTTTATGCGGAATCACTCTAGAGCAGTGACGCGTAGTATTTCCGGTAAAGCCTTGACAATATCATCGGGGCGTATGTCATAGCATGCGGTTAATTCCTCGAGCCGGTCCATCAATTCGATCGCGTTCCCTGATGAGTCGAACCTCAATCCCCACTTGCGGACGTTATTCATTAGCTGGGCCTCGTAACTGGGATGAACCGACTGGTTGGTCGGAAAGCAGGCCTGGTGGCCGATGGGACGGGGGTGGGGTAGCGACTTCATTAGGGAGCACGGCGCTTGACGACGCCAGGTCCCTTGCCAGGTCATCTTTGGCGGACGGTGCGGCGGTAGATGGCACATAAGATGGCACCTGGAAGGAGATCTTGGTGTACATCGGCGACTTTGGCTCGGTTTCGTTTTCTTGGGTTGGTATTTGCTTGTATTCTCGCTCGGTTAGAGATCTCTCCAAATCCGCGCACAGATCTTGCGTGGATTTCTGGAGTCTAGCCTTTTTAATGTAACTGCTGAACCGAACTCGTAGCGTAGCTAAAGTACCTTCGGCGTCGAGCCCTAATTGACTCATACGTGCCACCAGTTCCGGCTTGCTGAGCAAGTATATTGCCCCTATACTGGCGAACACGTCAAAGCCCTCTTCGGAGTCGGACATGTCGGGAAGTTTCGTAGTTTAATTTTTTATAGTTCTAAGAGAATTTCTTTTTCAACGGTGGACCTTAATAGTCCCTGCTCGGGCGCCAAATTGTGACGCGTTTTTGGTTTCCCAGCCGAGGTACTACTCACGGCTAGCCTAACTTCACAAAGGTCAAGGAAATCTCTTTTATTAGAACTCACTATAATTCAATTATAATTAACAAACAAATTAATTTACATATATGTCGCAGCGCTTGCTGTAAAACTTCTGGTCGAGGTTATCGTACCGTAGCTGGTATCCTTCAGGACTTCTACGGCTCTGGTCAGGTTAGCCGTCTCGGTCTAAGAAACCCTTCTGGTCTCACGGTAGCTAGGGGAGAGAAATCGTTAATATTTATTAAGTTAAATGGATTGGCAGCCTCTACCGGCAAGATCCCTTCTGACCATTCGCCCTATAGGCAATCGCAGGTAAATCGGAGCGTACAGGCGTCGTAAGACCCTGGCAGGTGAAACTATGAGCGTCCGAAGAACTCGGTGGGGTGAAACTGCGAGCGTCCGGAGACCTCGGTGGGGTGAAACTACGAGCGTCCGAAGAACTTGGTGGGGTGAAACTACGAGCGTCCGGAGACCTCGGTGCGTGGGGTGAAACTACGAGTGTCCGGAGACCTCGGTGGGGTGAAACTACGAGTGACCGCAGACCTTGGTACAGACAGTAGCTGTGGGATTAGCAGGTATTAGGTCTGCCCCTTTTTCTCGCGTATTTCCTCGGTTTCCTTCCTTGGACTGGAGACTATTTAGTTTCGGACTCCTTCCCTTTAACTCCAGGGAGATGTGCACCACTTGACTGGTGCCGGCGAACTTTATCTTACATGCGCTGAGCTGCCCTATTTATACTCACAGCTCACTGTGGTATCGTGCGCAAATCCCATATAACTTTATGGGAAATGCCTTACTCCCATATAATCTTCCCAATTACACACGACATACTCATATGCCTGCCTATATGACATTTATTATGAAAATAAATACCACCTCGCATATCCATATGCTTGCCTATGAATTATTGCAAAGAAAATAAAAATAACTCACCATCGAGCTCTGTCGACCGTCGTCGCATGCACTGCTTGTGCATGGGGAGTTGGTTGTTGGGTGGTATTACCACCTACCCAATATATACCATCAATGTTGGTGAGGCTAGCTTTTTACTTCCGTGGTATAACTTGCATACTTTCCACCACCAGGTACTATGTCTTGGCTACGAGCTTAATTTGTGGTTGTTGTTTCGGGTGAACTTTTCTTCTTTTACTTTGGCGCTAGATGGCGGCTCCCTGTTCTCTACAAGCATGTGACGAGGTTTATTTTTGTCTTTAAAATTTGCCTCGTTACATACTCCCCCTTCTTCGGAGACGAGGACCTCCTCGTCTGACCCTCGGTTTTCCTAGTGCAAGCTCCGTGAATCTCCATTTAAAAGACATTTTGTTGGGTAATTCCTTTCTTATTTTATTTTGTACCATTTTTTTTTCTTTTTTTATCTTTTTTTTTTTTTTTTTTCTATAACGCTATTTAATATCAAACGTAACAAGCCTTCTTGGCAAAAAAAAAACAAAACAAAAGTAAGAGCCGATTGCTTAAAAGTGATCCTCCTGGACTGCCCCGTCGGTTGGTGGACGAGGACCGCTTCTCCTCGTTTCACTACCCTGCACAGGATTGTGCCGGTACGGCGTTTGAATACAAGGCGCTGTCGACGCCTCGACGGGTTGTACTGGGCGTGGCGACGGATGTCAAACCCTAGGAACGGATCCTCTGCCTCTCTGGGTCGGGACTAGAGTTGCGCAAAATAGTTCCATAGCCGGACCGAACATGGAAAGGTTCTTTTTCCCATCGGAACTAGTTCCGGGAACCATGTCCGCGGAACTATTAAGGTTTTGAATAGAGTAATGGGTAAATCACAGGGCGGTAGTAGTTTGGCCAAAATTAAAAGACGAATACATGTTAAAAAAATTATATTAAAATAAATAAATAAACAACTAGAATTAAGTATGTTTTTACTTTTAATATAATAATATATAGCAAAACAACTGAAAAAACCAATCGACAGATAAAAAGAAACAGAAAAAGAAACCACAAAATCTAAAATTACCAGTAATCCACTTCAATAAGACTTTGAATTTTCAATTATTAAAAGACTAGTCTAGAATCAAAATTAAATTATGACATGAACCTAGATATCAGAATAGCAAAACAACTAAAAAAACATTATTTAAGAAATGTTTATTAAGCAAAAGAAAAAATTTCAACTCACAAATCACAGCTAACCAAACTACCTTACCAGAATTTTGTAATTGGAATGGACAAATGAACAAACCAATTAAGAATTACGGTAAGCAAAACCAAATAACGATATGGGTATACCTAGACCTACCTATAAAACAACGAACATAAAAGAACATGAGAATCGGACCAAACAAAACAACAAAATTGAGCTGAACGCGATATTAAAGGATTGAAATGAATAACCAGCATTGTAAAAGACATGGATATAGAACTAGCAAGTGCACAATGAACCTGTAAAGAGATCGGACCGATTGATAGTTCCGGACATGGAACTACAATGTTTGCTACGTCGGAAATGTTTTCATCATGAACATAAGAAGAATATCAAGAAAGACATGGAACTAAATGAACAATAAAAGTATCAAATCATAACAGATCGGACCGATTAACGAACAAGTTTTCTTTCTCACTGTCTCCGGTGCATGCGCATTGCGCAATTGGTGTAAAGGTATGGAGAAAGGCAATAATACAAAACACATATTGTTGTCACTTTACTGCAATTTACAAAAAAAACTTTCTGCATAAAAATGTAATCTACTGAATTTTTTTTTGTAAATCGACTTCGGAAAATTTTTCAAACAGTGGCAACGCTGCATACTTGCCTACCCACCCTAGTTTGTGTAGGTACTCTGTAGACTGTGAAAATGCGAAAAATGTTCTCCTATCGTGTGTTGCTGTTGGCTCGGCATAAACAGGTAGCTGGTTGTGTGTTTGTTTTGCAACTGTGACATGTTCTCCCACGCATACTTTATTTTTTTTTTCTTGTATCGTCTTTGCCAGGTCGGACATGGACATGATTGAATTCGGATTGTGGAACGAACTGAAATGTGTCCGATAAAAGACATAGTTCCAGGAACTATACATGTCCGGAACTACCCAAGTCTAGTCGGGACTCTGGACCGCGAACCGGAAGCCTTTCCTGTTCGCCCTTGGCGGTGGCGCAGGTCGATTGCGGGGTTAGCTGACTTTGTGCATTGGCAGAAGGCAATTCGAATACTGCAGTTAGGATTCGTTCTTCTATGCCTGGTCTGGTGTCACTGTGCAGGTCTGAAGTGGGGCCTTTAGCGGCGGGGGCCTTCCGGGCTGGCCTTACCTGGTTATTCCGGTCCGTAACTTTGTTGGATGTCGTGGTGGTGTTCTTCGACTTGCCTGGCCGGGTAGTGGTCGCTTGGCTGACAGCTTTGTTTGGAGGTTTGACTGGTCTGATGGTCGGCATATGTTTAGAAACTCGACTTACTTCCCTGGGGGTGTCAACTGCGTCACCTCTGCAGCTATGCCCCTGACTAGTGCTAGCTATGGGGTAAGTAGTCTTTGGCATGGTACCACGGGTGTGCGCTACCCGTTTCCGCGTTCCTTCTTTGGTGGCTGAAGTGGTGCTCATGATTGCTTTCCCTGGCATAACGGGCAATTCCGGCTTTCGTGTTCCTCCCTCAGCGACTGACGTGCTGCTGGTGACTACCATTCCTGACGTAGTGGGCAATTCCGGCAGCAAGATGACCGTGCGGGGCGGAGCAGTCAGTTTGCACGGCTTCGTGTGGTTCTTCTTCCATGGCTGCGCAGCGTCCATTTCCTCCTCGGTGGTGTCTTCGACCGTTATATTTGTTGTCATCTGGTCACTATGATGATTCACTACTGACTGAATTGCATTTGCCCGATCGTCCACTTTTATATCGTTTTTGTCTGGTGTGTGGAAACCTCTCAAATCCTTTACATGGGAGCGAATGAGATTCCCTTTTCCTTTCCCGCACTTTAGCACAACGATGACAGGGGAATCGAAACAGACTACCTCAAACGGTCCCTCATACCGCGGCGCTAATTTATCCGTGAAGTGGTTGACGGCAGAGGAGAGTACTCTTACTCTCTTACATACTATCTCGCCAATACTTGGAGGCCACGCCCTTCTCCTTAAGTTATAGTGGCGAGCTTGTTGTGCGGCGGCCTGCAAATTACTTACCATCAGCTGGTATAGCATACGTATTCTCTCTTTCCTCACTGAGGGTGTTTCGTTGTTGTCGACGGTAGCTGCAGCCGGTTGGTGACAGAGATGTTCTCGGCATTCGGTCGAGTCGACGCTCGGCGGGTCGGACGCAGGTAACCACGGTATATCGGTACCACCTAGGCTTACCCGAAAATCGGCGACCATCTCCTCTGTGAGTTGTTTCATATACGTCACCTTTCCGTGGATGGTCCGTTCTTTGATAGCAAATGCCAGCGGATAGTGCTCGTGGCTAACCACTACTTCGCCATTGGCTAAATGTGTACGGTGGGGCTGATATTGGACTGGGGCATTAAGGTGACGTAATAAACGGCGGGTGGTTGCATTGATGAACGACTTTGTGGCTCCGGTGTCTAGTAAGACTTTGATGGCCTGACCGCCCACTCTTATGTTCACAAAATATCTTGGGTCGGCGTACTCGTCTATGCCCTTGGACTGCGCAAGTACTGGTGTTGCCTCCACTAGCGCTATCGCCTGAACCGGCAGGGGATCTTGTTGTCGTGGCTCGTGCATACGGTACTGACTGGACATGATGGCAGCTCTATGAGGATGACAACTGCAGTCTTTCGTCAGTCGTCCGTTCTCTCCGCAGTATGAGCAAAAGAGACGGAACGGCCTTCGACAGTTACTCTTATTATGCCCTCGCTGCTTACAATTCCAGTAATGCGTATTTCTGTCATATTGCCCGAAAGGCGATGGCGGCTGAGGCGGGTCGGGACGGCTGAAATTGGGTCGGGGTGGTGGCAATACTGCCCGGCTGTCTGTTATCGGTCGGTCGGAAGCAAAACGATTATGCGTATTACGAGGCGGTACTGGTCGAGGCATAGGAGCAACGTATGGCTGCGCTTGGCGAGGTGTACGGTCTTCTCCACCTATGTACTCATACTCCTCGGCCAGCTTCATAAGTTCTTCCAGCGTCTCAAAATCGCGTCTCTTTATGTATAGGTGATATTCCGATCGCAAGCTATCATAAATGCGATCGATACTATCCGCGAGGCTGATACGTGGGTGCCTGTAGATCAAATATTGTGTGGCTTGTATGAAATCCTTTGCCTTCTCGCGTGGCCCTTGCCTTTTCCGCAATATGTCCTCCTCTAATTTGCAGAGATACCGAGCGGGCAAATGGTGGTACAGGAAAGCGGTGCGGAACTGGGTCCACGATTTCATACGATCTTTGTTTATGCGGAATCACTCTAGAGCAGTGACGCGTAGTATTTCCGGTAAAGCCTTGACAATATCATCGGGGCTTATGTCATAGCATGCGGTTAATTCCTCGAGCCGGTCCATCAATTCGATCGCGTTCCCTGATGAGTCGAACCTCAATACCCACTTGCGGACGTTATTCATTAGCTGGGCCTCGTAACTGGGATGAACCGACCGGTTGGTCGGAAAGCAGGCCTGGTGGCCGATGGGACGACAGGGGGCAGGGTAGCGACTTCATTAGGGAGCACGGCGCTTGACGACGACAGGTCCCTTGCCAGGTCATCTTTGGCGAACGGTGCGGCGGTAGATGGCACATAAGATGGCACCTGGAAGGAGATCTTGGTGTACATCGGCGACTTTGGCTCGGTTTCGTTTTCTTGGGTTGGTATTTGCTTGTATTCTCGCTCGGTTAGAGATCTCTCCAAATCCGCGCACAGATCTTGCGTGGATTTCTGGAGTCTAGCCTTTTTAGTGTAACTGCTGAACCGAACTCGTAGCGTAGCTAAAGTACCTTCGGCGTCGAGCCCTAATTGACTCATTAGGCTTGCTGAGCAAGTATATTGCCCCTATACTGGCGAACACGTCAAAGCCCTCTTCGGAGTCGGACATGTCGGGAAGTTTCGTAGTTTAATTTTTTATAGTTCTAAGAGAATTTCTTTTTCAACGGTGGACCTTAATAGTCCCTGCTCGGGCGCCAAATTGTGACGCGTTTTTGGTTTCCCAGCCGAGGTACTACTCACGGCTAGCCTAACTTCACAAAGGTCAAGGAAATCTCTTTTATTAGAACTCACTATAATTCAATTATAATTAACAAACAAATTAATTTATATATATGTCGCAGCGCTTGCTGTAAAACTTCTGGTCGAGGTTATCGTACCGTAGCTGGTATCCTTCAGGACTTCTACGGCTCTTGTCAGGTTAGCCGTCTCGGTCTAAGAAACCCTTCTGGTCTCACGGTAGCTAGGGGAGAGAAATCGTTAGTATTTATTAAGTTAAATGGATAGGCAGCCTCTACCGGCAAGATCCCTTCTGACCATTCGCCCTATAGGCAGTCGCAGGTAAATCGGAGCATACAGGCGTCGTAAGACCCTGGCAGGTGAAACTATGAGCGTTCGAAGAACTCGGTGGGGTGAAACTGCGAGCGTCCGAAGACCTCGGTGGGGTGAAACTACGAGTGTCTGAAGACTTCGGTTGAGTGAAACTGCGAGCGTCCGAAGACCTCGGTGGGGTGAAACAACGAGCGTCCGTAGACCTCGGTGGGGTGAAACTACGAGCGTCCGGAGACCTCGGTGGGGTGAAACTACGAGTTTCCGCAGACCTCGGTACAGACAGTAGCTGTGGGATCAGCAGGTATTAGTCTCTGCCCCTTTTTCTCGCGTCTTTCCTCGGTTTCCTTCCTTGGACTGGAGACTATTTAGTTTCGGACTCCTTCCCTTTAACTCCAGGGAGATGTGCACCACTTGACTGGTGCCATCGAACTTTATCTTACATGCGCTGAGCTGCCCCATTTATACTCACAGCTCACTGTGGTATCGTGCGCAAATCCCATATAACTTTATGGGAAATGCCTTACTCCCATATAATCTTCCCAATTACACACGACATACTCATATGCCTGCCTATATGACATTTATTATGAAAATAAATACCACCTCGCATATCCATATGCTTGCCTATGAATTATTGCAAAGAAAATAAAAATAACTCACCATCGAGCTCTGTCGACCGTCGTCGCATGCACTGCTTGTGCATGGGGAGTTGGTTGTTGGGTGGTATTACCACCTACCCAATATATACCATCAATGTTGGTGAGGCTAGCTTTTTACTTCCGTGGTATAACTTGCATACTTTCCACCACCAGGTACTATGTCTTGGCTACGAGCTTAATTTGTGGTTGTTGTCTCGGGTGAACTTTTCTTCTTTTACTTTGGCGCTAGATGGCGGCTCCCTGTTCTCTTCAAGCATGTGACGAGGTATATTTTTGTCTTTAAAATTTGCCTCGTTACATACTCCCCCTTCTTCGGAGACGAGGACCTCCTCGTCTGACCCTCGGTTTTCCTAGTGCAAGCTCCGTGAATCTCCATTTAAAAGACATTTCGTTGGGTAATTCATTTCTAATTTTATTTTGTACCATTTCTTTTCTTTTCTTTTCTTTTTTCTATAACGCTATTTAATATCAAACGTAACAAAACCTTCTTGGCAAAAAAGACAAACGTAACAAAAGGCCTTCTTGGCAAAAAAAAACAAAACAAAAGTAAGAGCCGATGGCTTAAAAGTGATCCTCCTGGACTGCCCCGTCGGTTGGTGGACGAGGACCGCTTCTCCTCGTTTCACTACCCTGCACAGGATTGTGCCGGTACGGCGTTTGAATACAAGGCGCTGTCGACGCCTCGACGGGTTGTACTGGGCGTGGCGACGGATGTCAAACCCTAGGAACGGATCCTCTGCCTCTCTGGGTCGGGACTAGAGTTGCGCAAAATAGTTCCATAGCCGGACCGAACATGGAAAGGTTCTTTTTCCCATCGGAACTAGTTCCGGGAACCATGTCCGCGGAACTATTAAGGTTTTGAATAGAGTAATGGGTAAATCACAGGGCGGTAGTAGTTTGGCCAAAATTAAAAGACGAATACATGTTAAAAAAATTATATTAAAATAAATAAATAAACAACTAGAATTAAGTATGTTTTTACTTTTAATATAATAATATATAGCAAAACAACTGAAAAAACCAATCGACAGATAAAAAGAAACAGAAAAAGAAACCACAAAATCTAAAATTACCAGTAATCCACTTCAATAAGACTTTGAATTTTCAATTATTAAAAGACTAGTCTAGAATCAAAATTAAATTATGACATGAACCTAGATATCAGAATAGCAAAACAACTAAAAAAACATTATTTAAGAAATGTTTATTAAGCAAAAGAAAAAATTTCAACTCACAAATCACAGCTAACCAAACTACCTTACCAGAATTTTGTAATTGGAATGGACAAATGAACAAACCAATTAAGAATTACGGTAAGCAAAACCAAATAACGATATGGGTATACCTAGACCTACCTATAAAACAACGAACATAAAAGAACATGAGAATCGGACCAAACAAAACAACAAAATTGAGCTGAACGCGATATTAAAGGATTGAAATGAATAACCAGCATTGTAAAAGACATGGATATAGAACTAGCAAGTGCACAATGAACCTGTAAAGAGATCGGACCGATTGATAGTTCCGGACATGGAACTACAATGTTTGCTACGTCGGAAATGTTTTCATCATGAACATAAGAAGAATATCAAGAAAGACATGGAACTAAATGAACAATAAAAGTATCAAATCATAACAGATCGGACCGATTAACGAACAAGTTTTCTTTCTCACTGTCTCCGGTGCATGCGCATTGCGCAATTGGTGTAAAGGTATGGAGAAAGGCAATAATACAAAACACATATTGTTGTCACTTTACTGCAATTTACAAAAAAAACTTTCTGCATAAAAATGTAATCTACTGAATTTTTTTTTGTAAATCGACTTCGGAAAATTTTTCAAACAGTGGCAACGCTGCATACTTGCCTACCCACCCTAGTTTGTGTAGGTACTCTGTAGACTGTGAAAATGCGAAAAATGTTCTCCTATCGTGTGTTGCTGTTGGCTCGGCATAAACAGGTAGCTGGTTGTGTGTTTGTTTTGCAACTGTGACATGTTCTCCCACGCATACTTTATTTTTTTTTTCTTGTATCGTCTTTGCCAGGTCGGACATGGACATGATTGAATTCGGATTGTGGAACGAACTGAAATGTGTCCGATAGAAGACATAGTTCCAGGAACTATACATGTCCGGAACTACCCAAGTCTAGTCGGGACTCTGGACCGCGAACCGGGAGCCTTTCCTGTTCGCCCTTGGCGGTGGCGCAGGTCGATTGCGGGGTTAGCTGACTTTGTGCATTGGCAGAAGGCAATTCGAATACTGCAGTTAGGATTCGTTCTTCTATGCCTGGTCTGGTGTCACTGTGCAGGTCTGAAGTAGGGCCTTTAGCGGCGGGGGCCTTCCGGGCTGGCCTTACCTGGTTATTCCGGTCCGTAACTTTGTTGGATGTCGTGGTGGTGTTCTTCGACTTGCCTGGCCGGGTAGTGGTCGCTTGGCTGACAGCTTTGTTTGGAGGTTTGACTGGTCTGATGGTCGGCATATGTTTAGGAGCTCGACTTACTTCCCTGGGGGTGTCAACTGCGTCACCTCTGCAGCTATGCCCCTGACTAGTGCTAGCTATGGGGTAAGTAGTCTTTGGCATGGTACCACGGGTGTGCGCTACCCGTTTCCGCGTTCCTTCTTTGGTGGCTGAAGTGGTGCTCATGATTGCTTTCCCTGGCATAACGGGCAATTCCGGCTTTCGTGTTCCTCCCTCAGCGACTGACGTGCTGCTGGTGACTACCATTCCTGACGTAGTGGGCAGTTCCGGCAGCAAGATGACCGTGCGGGGCGGAGCAGTCAGTTTGCACGGCTTCGTGTGGTTCTTCTTCCATGGCTGCGCAGCGTCCATTTCCTCCTCGGTGGTGTCTTCGACCGTTATATTTGTTGTCATCTGGTCACTATGATGATTCACTACTGACTGAATTGCATTTGCCCGATCGTCCACTTTTATATCGTTTTTGTCTGGTGTGTGGAAACCTCTCAAATCCTTTACATGGGAGCGAATGAGATTCCCTTTTCCTTTCCCGCACTTTAGCACAACGATGACAGGGGAATCGAAACAGACTACCTCAAACGGTCCCTCATACCGCGGCGCTAATTTATCCGTGAAGTGGTTGACGGCAGAGGAGAGTACTCTTACTCTCTTACATACTATCTCGCCAATACTTGGAGGCCACGCCCTTCTCCTTAAGTTATAGTGGCGAGCTTGTTGTGCGGCGGCCTGCAAATTACTTACCATCAGCTGGTATAGCATACGTATTCTCTCTTTCCTCACTGAGGGTGTTTCGTTGTTGTCGACGGTAGCTGCAGCCGGTTGGTGACAGAGATGTTCTCGGCATTCGGTCGAGTCGACGCTCGGCGGGTCGGACGTAGGTAACCACGGTATATCGGTACCACCTAGGCTTACCCGAAAATCGGCGACCATCTCCTCTGTGAGTTGTTTCATATACGTCACCTTTCCGTGGATGGTCCGTTCTTTGATAGCAAATGCCAGCGGATAGTGCTCGTGGCTAACCACTACTTCGCCATTGGCTAAATGTGTACGGTGGGGCTGATATTGGACTGGGGCATTAAGGTGACGTAATAAACGGCGGGTGGTTGCATTGATGAACGACTTTGTGGCTCCGGTGTCTAGTAAGACTTTGATGGCCTGACCGCCCACTCTTATGTTCACAAAATATCTTGGGTCGGCGTACTCGTCTATGCCCTTGGACTGCGCAAGTACTGGTGTTGCCTCCACTAGCGCTATCGCCTGAACCGGCAGGGGATCTTGTTGTCGTGGCTCGTGCATACGGTACTGACTGGACATGATGGCAGCTCTATGAGGATGACAACTGCAGTCTTTCGTCAGTCGTCCGTTCTCTCCGCAGTATGGGCAAAAGAGACGGAACGGCCTTCGACAGTTACTCTTATTATGCCCTCGCTGCTTACAATTCCAGTAATGCGTATTTCTGTCATATTGCCCGAAAGGCGATGGCGGCTGAGGCGGGTCGGGACGGCTGAAATTGGGTCGGGGTGGTGGCAATACTGCCCGGCTGTCTGTTATCGGTCGGTCGGAAGCAAAACGATTATGCGTATTACGAGGCGGTACTGGTCGAGGCATAGGAGCAACGTATGGCTGCGCTTGGCGAGGTGTACGGTCTTCTCCACCTATGTACTCATACTCCTCGGCCAGCTTCATAAGTTCTTCCAGCGTCTCAAAATCGCGTCTCTTTATGTATAGGTGATATTCCGATCGCAAGCTATCATAAATGCGATCGATACTATCCGCGAGGCTGATACGTGGGTGCCTGTAGATCAAATATTGTGTGGCTTGTATGAAATCCTTTGCCTTCTCGCGTGGCCCTTGCCTTTTCCGCAATATGTCCTCCTCTAATTTGCAGAGATACCGAGCGGGCAAATGGTGGTACAGGAAAGCGGTGCGGAACTGGGTCCACGATTTCATACGATCTTTGTTTATGCGGAATCACTCTAGAGCAGTGACGCGTAGTATTTCCGGTAAAGCCTTGACAATATCATCGGGGCTTATGTCATAGCATGCGGTTAATTCCTCGAGCCGGTCCATCAATTCGATCGCGTTCCCTGATGAGTCGAACCTCAATACCCACTTGCGGACGTTATTCATTAGCTGGGCCTCGTAACTGGGATGAACCGACCGGTTGGTCGGAAAGCAGGCCTGGTGGCCGATGGGACGACAGGGGGCAGGGTAGCGACTTCATTAGGGAGCACGGCGCTTGACGACGACAGGTCCCTTGCCAGGTCATCTTTGGCGGACGGTGCGGCGGTAGATGGCACATAAGATGGCACCTGGAAGGAGATCTTGGTGTACATCGGCGACTTTGGCTCGGTTTCGTTTTCTTGGGTTGGTATTTGCTTGTATTCTCGCTCGGTTAGAGATCTCTCCAAATCCGCGCACAGATCTTGCGTGGATTTCTGGAGTCTAGCCTTTTTAGTGTAACTGCTGAACCGAACTCGTAGCGTAGCTAAAGTACCTTCGGCGTCGAGCCCTAATTGACTCATTAGGCTTGCTGAGCAAGTATATTGCCCCTATACTGGCGAACACGTCAAAGCCCTCTTCGGAGTCGGACATGTCGGGAAGTTTCGTAGTTTAATTTTTTATAGTTCTAAGAGAATTTCTTTTTCAACGGTGGACCTTAATAGTCCCTGCTCGGGCGCCAAATTGTGACGCGTTTTTGGTTTCCCAGCCGAGGTACTACTCACGGCTAGCCTAACTTCACAAAGGTCAAGGAAATCTCTTTTATTAGAACTCACTATAATTCAATTATAATTAACAAACAAATTAATTTATATATATGTCGCAGCGCTTGCTGTAAAACTTCTGGTCGAGGTTATCGTACCGTAGCTGGTATCCTTCAGGACTTCTACGGCTCTTGTCAGGTTAGCCGTCTCGGTCTAAGAAACCCTTCTGGTCTCACGGTAGCTAGGGGAGAGAAATCGTTAGTATTTATTAAGTTAAATGGATAGGCAGCCTCTACCGGCAAGATCCCTTCTGACCATTCGCCCTATAGGCAGTCGCAGGTAAATCGGAGCATACAGGCGTCGTAAGACCCTGGCAGGTGAAACTATGAGCGTCCGAAGAACTCGGTGGGGTGAAACTGCGAGCGTCCGAAGACCTCGGTGGGGTGAAACTACGAGTGTCTGAAGACTTCGGTTGAGTGAAACTGCGAGCGTCCGAAGACCTCGGTGGGGTGAAACAACGAGCGTCCGTAGACCTCGGTGGGGTGAAACTACGAGCGTCCGGAGACCTCGGTGGGGTGAAACTACGAGTTTCCGCAGACCTCGGTACAGACAGTAGCTGTGGGATCAGCAGGTATTAGTCTCTGCCCCTTTTTCTCGCGTCTTTCCTCGGTTTCCTTCCTTGGACTGGAGACTATTTAGTTTCGGACTCCTTCCCTTTAACTCCAGGGAGATGTGCACCACTTGACTGGTGTCATCGAACTTTATCTTTCATGCGCTGAGCTGCCCCATTTATACTCACAGCTCACTGTGGTATCGTGCGCAAATCCCATATAACTTAATGGGAAATGCCTTACTCCCATATAATCTTCCCAATTACACACGACATACTCATATGCCTGCCTATATGACATTTATTATGAAAATAAATACCACCTCGCATATCCATTAGGCCGGAGCGATTTCAAAAATTTTTGAAAATCCAAAAAAAACCCTCGGCAAAAGTTGTATATGACCTTTAAACTAATTTTAAGATTTTTTAGATTTTTTTATTTCCACCGCTAGGGGTCGCGCAATGCTATATAAATTTAGTTTATTTTTTTTTTTTTTTTTCTGATCCAAAACATACCCCCTGCAAAAGTTGTATATGACCTTTAAACTAATTTTAAGATTCTTTACATTTTTTTATTTTCACCGCTAGGGGTCGCGCAACGCAAAGTAAATTTTCTTGATTTTTTTTTATTTTTTTTTATTTTTTTTTTTTTTGATTTGTCTGATATCCGGCACGCACTTTCTAGTATTCTATATGCAGAATTTATACAAGCACTTTAAAATACTTGCCTGGTAACGACCAACATTGGTAATTAACACTCTAAATGCACTTTAAAATACTTACCTGGTAATGATCAACATTGGTAATTAGCACTCCTGAAAATATTGAAATTTGCCTTTCCTACATATCGTTGTCGATAGTTAAAGTTCTAAGTATACTTTTCTACTATTTCATTTATTATCTGTGGTTGGTTTTTAAACGTTCATCTAGTGTTGTGTTTCAGACCTTTCTTTTGATTTTATTAAAATAAGCTATTTGGAATAAAAAGGTAAGTTGATTTCGTAAACGAATGCGAAATCAGAGAATTCATTATTTCTTTTTTATAGATAAAGTGAAAATGGAAACGCGTTCCCAACATAAAGTCTGCCAAATATTTGGAGTAGGACAACCGATGTCGACGCGTTTGTTGCCGACCTACAGAGATATTGCTCTGCATCTGACTTTTTTGGAAACCAAAGAAAACTCATTAAAAAAGCGGATAGGACTAACTGCTGCAAGAGTAATGGAAATTTATGACCTAGCTTCAATCCCAAAATTTGGAAAGTTCTGTGTTGAGAAAGGCATCATCAAATTCAACGATAGAAGAACTGCTCTTCTTAAAACACCTAAGGCCAGAAGAATACCTGGAGTTTTTGAGCTTCAAATGGATAAATTGAAAAGTGACGGAAAAAAACTGTTTGATATAGCTGCTTGTAAATGTATTGAATACGATTTATGCCGATGTCCCAAAGAAAAGAAAGTGCCAGTGAAAGAACGTTCGTTCTTGGAAGACCAAAGGACTGAAAGGAAAAGTGTGATCGGGAATATCGATGTTGCGGAAACCATCAAGCTTCAAAGGTCACTTAAAAGAAAAGTTACATGCCTTTCGTCTTCGAGCACATCTAAAATACTTACCGAAGCACAAGCAGCTAACAATGAAGCAGAAAACATCCCTTCAGATTCAACCAATGATGAAGAAGAAGATATTGGCACTGAAGCTTCAACATCAAAACTGATTGCCTCCACTACTGCTCTTAACTCAAATCCAAAATGTCTTTTTAATGTTGCGAAGGTCGCAGATAGATTTCAAATGTCAGACAGAGCGACAGCAACACTTGTTACAGCGGTCTTGCAAGATTATGGTCTAATAACTGAATCCAATCAGTCAAACGTCATCGATAGAAGTAAGATTCGAAGGGAAAGGACAAAATCAAGGTCCATGCAAAGAGATGTCGGCGAAATTGACTTTTTTGGCCTTTATTTTGACGGCCGGAAAGACGTTACAAAACATGCTGGAGGTTTTTCGAAAGAAGAACACATTGTCTTGATAACAGAACCCGACTCGCAATACCTAGGACATGTAACGCCAACCAATGGGAAATCAGATACCATAGCAAATGTAATACTTGGTTTTCTTTTCAAATTTGTTGACAAGTTTCCCATGCCACAGCCAAGCAGTTGAAAGGGCCGTCAAATTGGTCACCGAGGCTTCCCAAAAAGTTTGTGGATTCACCAACAGAGACGGTTTGATAAAAAATACACAAATATCAAGAAAAGAACTTCCAAATATTGAAACTAAAAAAGATTATTTTAAGTGAATAAAAAAAAAAAAAAAAAGAGATAATCGATGTTTTCTTTCCGTTTCTATTCTGGCTCGTAATTTCTGGCTTTCACTTAATTTATTCTACTATAAATAACAACTAGAAATCACATGGCTTGTTTTTTTAAGCAAAAAATAACAGTAAACATTTGAATCTACAATGCAATTTCAATGGATCTGTGCGATTTCGTATTTTTTTTTTTTAATCTTAATGCGCGACCCCTGGCGGTCACTTCAGAAAATAAAAAAAAATCTTAAAATTCATTTTAGAACCCAATACAACTTTTGCGAGAGGTGTGTTTTTTATTTTAACAACTTTATTTTTCTCCATACAACTTCGCTCCGGCCTAATATCCATACGCTTGCCTATGAGACATTGCTAAGAAAATAAAAATAACTCACCATCGAGCTCTGTCGACCGTCGTCGCATGCACTGCTTGTGCATGGGGAGTTGGTTGTTGGGTGGTATTACCACCTACCCAATATATACCATCAATGTTGGTGAGGCTAGCTTTTTACCTCCGTGGTATAACTTGCATACTTTCCACCACCAGGTACTATGTCTTGGCTACGAGCTTAATTAGTGGTTGTTGTCTCGGGTGAACTTTTCTTCTTTTACTTTGGCGCTAGATGGCGGCTCCCTGTTCTCTTCAAGCATGTGACGAGGTATATTTTTGTCTTTAAAATTTGCCTCGTTACAAGACTAATAGGCCTATAATTATAAGGATCGGAAGGGTCTTTTTTTTAAATTAATAGAAACACCTTTGATATTTTCCGGAAAGTAGTAGTTATTTAGTAGGTTGTTAAAGATAACACAGTATTGCCTTATAATATCGATCGGAATATGCTTTAATACTATATTAGGTATGCTATCTAAACCGATAGACCTCTTACGGCCAATTTCTTCACACAGAACTAACAATAGATCTCGTACTAGTCCTTAAAATAACAAACAAATCGGTATCAAATCATTTCTTCACATCAAAAATCAAATAAGTTCTGTCAGTTTGCAACCGAGTACTACTAAGGACCCGTATTAGCTAGCTCTTCAAAAACAGCAAAAAATATAATATTATACCAGTCATTAGTACTCAAATGAGTATCAACTCATTTCTTGACAAAACATAAACACACTAGTTCTGTCAAATTGATACGAAGAATTAAATAGTAGGTACCCGACCAAAATTAGAACCAAAAATTTGGGGGTATATCATACAAAATCAAGTCGTTTCGTCAGAGAAAAATTTTAAAGTTTTTTGCTTTGAATCGATTGGGTATAATTTTTTGAATATGTTTCCTTTTATTGGAATTAATTTATTCTCTTAGTACTGTTCATTTCTTTTTTGTGGTTTTTTAGATTAACAAAACCAACATTTCAATTTGTTCTTCAATTAGCTATTGAAGAATTAGCACACATGCAAAAACGGTATTGTAAATGTTATTTGTAGAGCATTAAATCTAATTTTGAACTGGATTTTACACAGATCTTGTTTTATATCACCGAAACAGTAATTTCTCGTTACTTTGCGTTTCATGGCATGTGAATCAATGCAGTTAGCAGTTGCTGATTTCATGCGTGTGTCGGTCGGCCTCTTGCATTTGTCGCATATTACCAAAAGCCTGTACATATATATACAAAATAACAGAGAGCCTCATCTGAATTTTGCAAGATTGCCCAGTTCCCACGAACAATTAGTGCCATCGACTGCACCAATGTTATAGTTATAATTAGTTAGTGGTAATAATACGGCTGAGCTATTTTAAACAAAGTGATGGGCTTTGTAGCCGCAAATGTTGTTTTTCGTTAAATGTGCAAACAATATTGTAGGCCGGTTTAAAGAAATTGAATGTTGTTGCTTGTTAGGCTAGATCTGTGCATGATCAAACCATTTTTTGACATTCGGAAGTGCGAGCCAGATTTGAAGCAAGTAAATCTGTAAACTACTGTAGTATCCTTCGCCGATGTCGAATTAATCACTTACAGAAACCCAATTAGTCTACGTCACTGGCAACTGGAATAATATAAGTATAAGAGAAAGTCTACACTCGTCTGAACTCTGAAGTGAATTTAAATGAATATGCAAGTCAGTCTTTCTCCATCTCTTTAGCTGTCGTGTGCGGTTGCGTATAGGGCTCTGTAAAGTATTTAATTTGTAGATACAAGTTTCTTGAATTTTATATTTAAAGTAATAAATATATTATCTTTAAATACGAGACGTTTATTATTACAAATAATCCACCGCACCGCACACAAAGAGACCTCAGGGTTTCTACATTGGTGACCCCGATAGAAAGAACAAAGACGATAAATTCTAGTTAACGAAGTACTTCCCGTGTTAACCAAAAAAATTAAAAGATCCAACCTCCCAACTTGGAGGTGATCTCCACTTTTGCGAAAAACGAAAAGGAAAAAAGAAAACACGAAGATGTATCTTTTGGGTCTTGGACGACCGCTTTATTTGAACTTCAGAAATGAACTCACTTAAGAACTAAATACAATCTTTAATGAAACCTATGCTTCTATTGTGCCTTACTAGTATGTGTTTACATACAGAATATTCTTCATGAGGGTGATGGTCATCGGATGTTTACAATGAGACCATAAAACCGTTGAGGTTGCAAATTCATGTATCTCTGTAGAGATCATGAGATCATTTGTTTATCTTTTCTTTAAACCGTTGAGGTTGCAAGTTTTGGTATCTGAATAGAAACCAACTGTGGCGTGTTGGGTAACAATTTCATTCATATGTATACAATTTTTATCATTTTTATTTTTATCGGCACATATGATTTTATTAAAAATTTCTAATTTCTTGTTCTTATGTTTAATTAAACAGTACAAAATAATTATTACTATACTTATGATTATAACAGTTGAAAATAAAATGTTTAAATTTGGTTGAACAATAATTTTGTGTTCAAAAGTTTTGATTTTGTTAAAATATCTTCTTTTATTTATTTTTATGGTACAATTATTAAAATTCACAATGAAATGTTTATAGAAACTATATGCCTTTTCATTACAGTTGTGTTCTATGGCATCTTGAGAATTTCTTACCAGTAACAGACCTTTACTTATTTCTTCTACATAATTCATTTCTTTATATTCAGAAGTTTTACATGGAGAGCATTCAATAGGATTTTTCAAATTCTTTAAATAGTTACTTACAGAATAAATTTTATCTTGATATTTTATAACTTTTTGCTCTTCTATATTTGAGATTATAGTATCATTTGAAAATGGTATTAATCTTAAATAATACGTAGGAGATTCATTATTTAAAAATATGGGAACACTTATAACAATAATGAAAATATTTGAATTATCTTTTCCAAAAATATTAATTTTTATTTCTTTTAATTCATTTAGTCCTATAAAATTTTCTTTTATTTCGTCAATGTCTAAAATTGACCTTGACATTATACCTTCTTTAGCCGCGTTAACATTATCTACTAACTTGTCTGTTTCTTGTGATAGTTCCGAAACATAATTCAAAAGCTTCAATAAAGATATTTCATTTTTAATTTCATTAATTTCATCTCTATCGTTGCCAACGAGTAAAGTTCTGATTTTGTTTCCTCTATGTTACTTTTTATATTTTTAAAGTTAGTTTGGAAAACATCATTTATTTCTATCTGTTGATTATATGCTTCAGCTAGTTTTTTATCATTTTTATCTTGAATATTTGCATTTGAACTTATCATTAAAATCATTAGGTTTAGAATTAAGAAAATTGTTTTTATGCTGAGGTGCTTAAGAACCTAAAAAAAAATAGAGAGGAATTTACTGATTTAAGGTTAATTGTTGTATTGCAATTTTTTGATTATTTTCTTTATTTGGACCTTTAAAATACTTTTTCTGTCTTTTAATACGTGTTGGGTGAATTTTTAGATTTCTGTTGCCTTTTTTGTCAATTATATTATTATCGTTATCTAATTTTACTCCTATTCTTCTAAACTTGGGTTTTTCCTTATGTCTTTTCTGAGCATAGTTCTTGATATACGCTTTTTCGTAGGGCTAAGGTTTATTAACTTCCCTATTTCTATTATGGTAACCTATCCATTGCTTTTTCTTAGATTCCAATAACTTGTGAATTTCTTCTGTGTCTAAATTTCCGAACTGTACTTCAATTGGTTTTCTTTCTATGGTTGAGTGTATTGTGTTATTATAATACGATGCAGCTTTCATGATTTTGTCTGAATTACTAAGATTAGGTTCTGTGATGGCGAGTATTCTAATATGTTCTAATAATGAGGAGTGGCACCTGCTCATGTCCGAATTACCTGTATGACTATTGGGTGAATTGAAATGAATTGATAAATCCATTTGTTGGATAAACTCTAATACGTTAGCTGTATTAAACTCATTGTCTGCGACTACTAATTTTGGCTTTCCATAAATAAGGATATATTCTTGTAATAAGTCAACTAAAGTTGTAGAATTTTTATCTGTAGTTTCTTTTACGTACAAATGTTTGGAAAATTTGTCAATAACGGTAAAATAAAATGTTTTTTCAATGTGGAAAATATCTAAATGAATAATTTCGTTTTTATTTCTTGGTGTCAATGTGTATTTATATTTGGGTTTTGGTGGTTTTCTATCATATTTTGCTAAATTACATACATCGCAATTATTGATGTATTCTGTGATTACTTCATAAAGCCTAACGAAGTAGTATTTCAGTTTCATTTCATCTTCTGCTAGATGATCGCATTTAATTAATTTGAAATTTTTAGTGTCAAAATTTTCATAGAAAGTATTTTCAAATATGTATGTTAAATGTTTTTTCTTCTAAGTCTGAGTAAATACCTAAAATTCCTTTTTCTGGTAGATATTCTTTTAAAATATTTGTCATTTGACCATCATTTATTTCTTTTTCTGTAATAAAAATCTTCCTTTTGCTATATATTTTCTTGTAAGACTGATTTTTTTCTTTTAATAAAATTAACTGGGTTTTAAACTTATTAACTATCCCCTTATTTTCTATAATCTCATTTTTTTTATTCTTACTGTTATCTACATTAACATTGATTTCATTTTCTTTCGTATTTATTCGTGATAGGAAATCTGCTACTTTATTTTCCTTTCCCTTAACATATTCTATTTCATAATTGTATTCATTAAATTTAGTTTTCCATCTTATCATTTTTGAACCTGGATCCTTGAGATTGTTTAACCAAACTAGAGGTCTATGGTCGGTTCTAATTTTGAATTTGATACCATAAAGGTAAGGTCGAAAATATTTTGTTGCCCAGACAATTGACAATAATTCTTTTTCAATAGTTGCATAGTTTATCTCATGTTCATTGAGAGTTCTAGATGCAAATGAAATAGGATGGTTGTCTTGTGACAAAACAGCTCCGATTGCTTTATCTGAAGCATCGGTTGTGAGAGTAAAACTTTTCTTGAAGTCGGGGTATCGTAATACTGGATGACTCGTAATCAAGTGTTTTAACTTCTCAAAGGCTTCTATATATTAAGGATCCTTTTCGTTAATCTTATTACCTTTTTTTAAACATCCTGTTAATGGGATGGCAATTTTGGAATAATTATTCTCTATGAATTTCCGGTAGTAGCCTGTTATACCCAAAAAGGATTTTATTTGTTTAACTGTTTTTGGTAAACACAAGTTACTAATTGTTTCTATTTTGGTTGGGTTTGGTTTTATTCCCTTGTCTGTTAATATATGACCTAAATACTCAGTATTCTTTGAAAAAAATTTACTTTTGTCTATTAGGATCTTTAAATTATGATTTCTTAGTTCTTTGAAAATAAGTTTTATATTATTCTCCATTTCTTGGAGTGACGTGGAAAATATAAGAATATCATCCAGGTATACAACACAAATTTCGTTTATATATAGTTTCTCAGGATTTCATTCATCATTCTCTGGAAAGTTGCCGGGCGTTTTTTAGTCCAAACGGCATTCTTACAAACTCATAGTGACCTTGAGGGGTACTAAACGCAGTTTTGTGTTGATCTTTTTCATTTATCAAAATTTGGTGAAAACCTTTAGCAAGGTCAAGGGTGGTAAAATATTGTGCTCTACCGAGTTTGTCAAAAATTGACTCAATATTTGGTAAAGGAAATTTATCTTCTATAGATTTTTCATTTAGTTTGCGATAGTCTACAACTATTCGCCATTTCTTAGTTTGGGTATTATCAATTTTTTTTGGTACAACCCATATGGATGCATTGTACGGAGAGTTGGATGGTTTGATTATACCTTGTTTAAGCATATCTTGAATTTGTTTTTCTACCTCTTCCTCATGTATTTTAGGAAACCGGTATATTTTTGAGAAGACGGGTATATTATCAGTGGTTGAAATAGAATGTTTTGTATTAGAGGTACAACTCAAGTTAGTGCCTTCTTTGTAGAATAAATCACCATTATTCTTGAGTACTTTTCGTAAAGAATCTGATTCTTCTTTGTTCAAGTTTTCATATAAGCAATCCAAATTATCTACTTCTAGGAATTCTTCCTGACAACAGATTTCTTGTGGGCAAGCATAATTAAAGTATATCGTTTCATTAAGTATATTTAAAAAACCATCTCCCAAATTGAGAGTAGCATTTAGAGGGTGCAATATATTTTGGCTTATTATTGCTTTGAAATTTTTGTTAGAAAAATCTATGATTTTCCACATCATTTTATAATTATCTGGAGCATTAAATTCTTTAGGAAAAGATGTTTTTATTTGTTCGGTTACTAATGCCTTTCCAGTCAAACCTTTTACTTCTATTGTTTGATCTAATTTATACCTTTTTAATTTTTTTAAACAATTACTGTCAATGCTGGAAGTCGAAGCGCCAGAATCAATAAGTATCGGTATTATTTCATTTTCTACTGTAAGGTCAACTATGGGAAGAGGAGCTCTGAGGCCTCTAACCGAAAATTTAAATCAGTTTCTTGGTTATTATTTGTATTAATTGCTTCATTATTATTATTGTTGGAACTAGAGAAATTCCTATAATAGTTATTAGCATATTCGTTGTTTTGGTTATAATTTCTGTTATTATTATAACTACCTCTGTAATGATTTCTAACATTATTGTTGCCATTATTATTTGGGTTATAATTCCTACCATTGTTATTGTTATTATTATAACTGGGGTTGTAATTTCTAACGTTATTGTTGCTATTATTATTTGGGTTATAATTCCTACCATTGTTATTGTTATTATTATAACTGGGGTTGTAATTTCTAACGTTATTGTTGCTATTATTATTTGGATTATAATTTCTACCACTGTTATTGTTATTATTATTATTATACGGGTTCCTATAGTTGCTACTGAAACTCTTATTATTATAGGAATTCTTATTGAAATTTCCACAGCTATTATCTCTGTCACTATTATTATTACCTCTCGAAAACTCTGAACACCGAACAAAATTGTTTACTGGATTAGAATTTCTATACACATTAAGTAATTCATACGCTTTTTGCATAGAATCAATATTTCTACTTTAAACAAAACTTTCCTGATTGGCACTTAATTGCGAACAAAAAATTCTGAAAAACATGGCACTCACATTATGTGGTGAAAATTCAAATGGTTTAACTTGCTCAAAATTATTATTAATTAATTTACATTTATTCTATCCATGAGCTCACATAATTTATTGTAATATAAATCTAAATTATTATTTTTGACACTTACTGCCTTTTGGTAAATATTTATAAACGATTCCTGTGGTCCAAAGTGGCTAATTAAAGTTGACTTCATCATCTGCCATGTTGTGAATGCTCCAAGCATTCTAATAGTTTGTTGTGCCTTTCCCATGATGAGTCCTTTTATTATGTTCTGGACTACAAATGCACACGTAGCTGGTGTTAGATATTGGATGTTTATGTCCACATCATAGATGAATGACGCCACGTCTCGTGGCCCTTCGCCACTGAATGGTTTTATTTTTTGTATGATTTTTATTATGTCCATTTCTGGTAGGACAATGGAAAGTGGGGTTTTTTCTTGCATTTGTTGTTGTTGTTGCTGTTTTGGCAGCTCCTGGTCTTGTTGCTGTTGTGAATGCTGGTGTTGTTGTTGTTGTTGCTGCTGCTGCTGTTGTTGCTGTTGCTGTTGTTGTTGTTGCAGCATTTGTTGCTGTTGTTCGAGGAGTTCTTTTTGTTCCGCTGTTGCATTCACCAGGAGACCAATCTGTTGTTCCATCTTTCGATATGAAATTTAAGGTTACAAAACACACAGGAGAGAAAAAAAAAAATTTCACTTTTTTCAGTTCTTCTTTTTATTATATTTTTTTCAATTTCTCAGTTTTAAACCGATTTTCACTTTAACACGATTACACCAATTTATGTTGTGTTACTCGTTTTTCACTTTTTTCCAGTTCTTCTTTTTATTATATTTTTTTTTTCAGCTTCTCAGTTTTAAACCGATTTTCACTTTTACACGATTACACCAATTTATGTTGTGTTACTCGTTATGTTGCGGATACTGGGTATCCTACCGACTGCGCCAGTTAACGAAGAACTTCCCGTGTTAACCAAAAAAATTAAAAGATCCAACCTCCCAACTTGGAGGTGATCTCCACTTTTGCGAAAAACGAAAAGGAAAAAAGAAAACACGAAGATGTATCTTTTGGGTCTTGGACGACCGCTTTATTTGAACTTCAGAAATGAACTCACTTAAGAACTAAATACAATCTTTAATGAAACCTATGCTTCTATTGTGCCTTACTAGTATGTGTTTACATACAGAATATTCTTCATGAGGGTGATGGTCATCGGATGTTTACAATGAGACCATAAAACCGTTGAGGTTACAAATTCATGTATCTCTGTAGAGATCATGAGATCATTTGTTTATCTTTTCTTTAAACCGTTGAGGTTGCAAGTTTTGGTATCTGAATAGAAACCAACTGTGGCGTGTTTGGTACATTAAGTGGTACCTTCGTAACTTGCATGAGATTTTGGCCGACATAAGACAGCAAAGAGGAGACGACCATTGGGTAGTTTGCAATTGAGAATTTGCTCATGCCCAGGCAAATCCACAAAATTAAATTCACCGCACAATTAGAATCGCCACAAGGTGTAGGCGCAAGCTCATATTTCACAACCACGAGACTAAGGAATCGAACGGCAGTAGTATGTTTATGTAGGTTCTGGGCCAGTAGTAAGTTTTCAGGTTCAGGTTCAGGTTCAGGTTCAGCAGTCATGATGTACAGTTGTGTACCATATGCTGATATTTTTTTTTCGGCAGGTAGTTTTTTTATTTGGCGGGATGGTTTTTTGATGGTAGCGTCTGGTGGATAGTAAAAATAGATTGTTTTATTACGGTATGGAAAAAACCATGCCCAGAACCGACATCTGTGGTTATAGGACAAATGTCGTGTAAAAAAGTGGGGGATGAAAATTGTGGATATATTTTAAAAACTGTGTGTAGAAGAAATCTATGGTTGGAAATTAAGATTTTTATAATACTCGTATTTTGTGACATTGGTCTATCAATCAGACACATTTGTAGGGAGAGTAAAGGCAATCTAGCTACTTTTAGGGTTACCAACGCTGACATCTTTTTGGTTGGTGATTATAAGTTTGGTTTTGCCGTCGACTAGTGCATCGCCATCGTCATGAGTTGAGTATTTGAATATAATAGATTAAAGAAATGCGTTATAGTTTATCACATCATGTTTCAACATGTTTATTGAAACCTTTTCATGATAATGATTGCTTGTGTTGGGTATAAGGAGATGTATGTAGGTATGTTTATTTATAGATATGTACATACAATGCAATTTCATGTTTCAACATGTTTATTGAAACCTTTTCATGATAATGATTGTTTGTGTTGGGCATAGGGAGATGTATGTAGGTATGTAGGTATGTTTATTTGTAGATATGTACATACAATACAATTTATAGTAGGGAGTTACAATCATGATGACGAATTCATGTTATATTATGTTATACTAGTATATATATTATATATATGAAATGTATATTAATTTTTACGTTTTGAAAAGTATTGTGAGGGTGCTGGTAGCTAAAAATTTAGATGATTATAAGACTGTGAGACTAGATTTTTAATATGTGTGTTGGTGTTTATGTGCAATACATGTACCTTTGTTGGTTTGTAATCGCTTAGAGTTACCAATACCAGGTGTTTTTAAGTGTTTTGGGAATGTTAAAAAAAAGGAGTATCAAGCATTTAATACAATCTAGTATACTTTTCCCTTAATAGTTCTATATCTGTTCTACCCTATGCTACCTTATGTACTATATGATACTACTTTTTTAGACTGTGACACAATTTTTTTACTAATGTTCTTCACCTAAGCATGATAGGCCTTTGCTATGAAGTTGTTTTACTTTATACCATAGAGTAAGGATATGATGACCCATGTTGTGATTTTTCTTGAAAGAAATTATTATAAGGGTGCCGACGGTCTGAACAAAGGGAAATAATAGCGTTTAGAGGTACGTAGGTTGAAGATCCTTACGATGGGATGAGAGTAAAGAAAAAATGAAAAGTAATGTTGTGTGTGTGTGCGAAGAATAGACACGATCTGTTGATAGATCTTAGAACGGGGGTGTGAGACTTTGTTAGTTTGTTGATACTTACTTTGAGATATAGGAATAGGTAGGACTAAGATTGGGATGAGAGATCAAAATGAGTATGTTCAAATCAGTTCAAACACATCCAAAATTTCTCAACGATCGCTCAGACTTGATCATTTTCCACCCCTATTCACAAGCAAATAACTCGCAAGCATATTTACTCACAAGCAAAAACTGCTTGTGAACAAACTAAATGAGTAAGGATACTCACAAGTCATTTTTTCTGTATTGCACTCACAAGCAAATGACTTGCAAGCAGATTGACTTGTTAACTTACTTGAATATATTCAAATACTCATGAGCATGCAAAATATTCACAAGCAGGCAGTGTGTTCACAAGCAGGTAGCGTGCTTACAAGCAGGCAGTGTGTTTATAAGCGGAAAGCAATGCGTTGAACATTTATACCTAACTATAATTCTATTGAAAAACAAAGAAAGGCATACAAATGGCTGGTTTTGGCTTATGAGAAGAGAAAGAACGGATTGGATGCATTGCGGGATGATAAAACATTTTAATTTCTGATTCCAAAATTTCCCTTTTTAATATTTTTGTATGTATATGTTACTATTTTCCAGGAATTAAAAAAGTGTTTGTAAATAATTTTTACAATATAATAAATTTATATGACTTTATTGCGGAAATGGATTTTGCTTATCAGTTTTTAAGTGATTGCTAATTCCTTCGTTTTATGGCATGCAAATTTTTGGGTTTAAGCTTATGAAGGTAGGTACAAAAATTAAAGGTCATCAATGAATTAGAGTTATAAACATGTGGGTATTTACGTAGTTGACGAAATAATTTTTAAAGATTTTTTTTTTTCGGAATTATGCTTAATGAAATAGTTTATCTGAGATTGCATTTTTGCATTCCATTTTTGATTTTTTTTTTTTAATTATTCCTTATTTATCATGATTTTGTTTCGCTTTTTTTAACTTCTAATTCAGTTTTCTGTTCGCTTAAAATTTTTAGTTTTTATATACTTACAAACCTGTACTATCTACTTCAATGAATACAATAAATTGTTTCCATATCTACTGTATAATAACCTTTTTCTTCATATAAAAGAAAAGAATAAAAAACCAAGCTATTAAACAAACGTACTTCTTACCTATACCTAGATTTTTATGGTACTCAAAACGAACACGCCATCAAACTACCCTATTTAGTATGATCACATTGCTTGCTTATAAACACACTGCTTATTCACAAGCACACTGCATTCTCATGAACTTATTGCTTGTTTACGAATAAATTGCTTGTGATCACTTTTACTCACAAGCACTTTACTCACAAGCAGCTTAACTCAATGTTATTCAAACTCATTTTGACTTGCAAGCAAGTCTACTTGTTTGGTTTGTTTGAAAATAGGGGTTGTTCAGAGTTGCTTGGTTCACAAATAAGATCGTTCAAATTGACTTGCTTGTGGGCTGACTCAGCTTGTTCAAACTCGTTTTTTTTTTTTCAAGTAAATACTCATTGTTCACAAGCAGACTTAGTTCATTTTAATCTCTGATTGGGATATGAGAAAAGAAAATAGTGACAATAAAGGCAAAGGTGGTTTCTATTGAGTATTTTTTATGGTTTTTTGTTTTAGATTTTGCTGGCGCTTGGAAATGGCTGATTTTTATTGCCCCTGTGTAGCGCATAGATAGTGCATGAGCAAGTCGTTTACAGCTAAGCATGAAAGGTACAGGTTGGTACTTGTGGTTGTTTTACTCTATACCGAAGGGTAAGGATGTAAGATGTCACCCATGTTCGCATACCTAGCAATAAAGTTCATGATGGATGTTGAAATCGAGTATCTGAGTAGCACAGGAAGGTAAAATAAAGCAACACTCATTGTAAGGAAAGATGATGATGCCAATATAAAGACAAAGGCATATTTTGTTGTGAATATCGATGGATTGATATGACAGCCAGAAACGAAGTGAAACAAACGAATAGGATTTTTTTTTTCATTAGATGTCACTGGCGGTTGGTGATGGATGGATTTTTTTTTCTTGCAATTTGCTCTCATTCGATATTTGTGTGTAGGTACATTTTACAAGAGTAGTGGGGGAAGTGAGACATGACATATATACCTACCGTCATTGGTGTATATAATTTTCGAATAGGTGGAAACCTAAGATTCATATAAATACCGCATGTTTTAAGGGTTTCAATATCAGTAAGAGTAGACCCATCAGCAGTATGAAGAACAGCATCAGTATTTTCGAAAAGTACATGGAGGAGTTCTCGGCCGCTTGCTGGGAATTAAAGGAGCTACAGGAAGCTTTACGCTTCGAAGTAGAAAGTGGAAAAAGATCCGGAACGTTGGAGAGTGTGCAGACCATCTCACATATAATCAAGGCGCTTAATATCCGAGCTATTGAGCTCGGATTTATTGACAATATACCTCAATTACCAAAAGAGGTTCTAAAATTAACCTTTTAGAAAATTCAACGAAATAAAAAAAACTTAACACAAATTTGTTTTTGTCTTTTTAATCATTCGATTTCAGCTATTGTCATCACAGAAGTTTCTTTTTAGTTTTCCACCATATTTTGTTGAAACTTTTCTCCTGACCTTATACTAAATCTAGTCTTCTTTGCCATCATCTGTTTGCAAGTTCTTTGGAACTCGACCTTCGTTTAGTATATTTTCCATAGCTATAACGACAGAAGCCCCAGTTTTGTTTTTAATAGGAACTGCCCATGCAAACTTGGAAAATGTATCAATTACGGTGAGAAGATATCGATAATTTTTATTTTCAAATGTATAGGTATCCATTTCAACTAGATCCGCTTGCCATAAATCATCAAACCCTTTGATAATGACTCGTCTTTTTTTTTTTTTTTAAGTTACTCCGAGCCGGCTTATGCAGTTCATCAACAATGTTTCTTTTAATCATGCTTTAGAAGAATGATTAGAACAACAAAGTATTCTAGTATTTAAGCTTCATACAAAAATAAAAATAAACTAATCTTCAATAAAGAAAGGCTTTGGCAATTAACTGAAGGTTGGGTTTGAAATAATACGATTAATAAATGCTTTTATGTTTAAATTATTTATTTTAATCTTCCGTACAATAACATTAACTTCTTAACTTTAAAAATTCTATTTTCAATCAAGTAGCATGCACAAGTATCAGGTCCATCTTGGCATAAATTCTTTGACCATGGACAATTAACAAAATGACATCCATATTTCGATATGGTAGATGGTACGTTTATGAACATCTTTAAGAAGGATAAACATCCTGTTAAATACTAGTGATGTCCTTCCGTCAGCTCATATTCATGTGCTTTCATAAACTCGAGGATCTCATCGAAAATAAACGCGATATTTATATTAGACATTATTGTCTGCTTTTACTTTTATTCTCAGTTTAATACTAAAATACAGATTGATTTACTCTATGATTTGTACTGGATTTATCTCAACTTATAATTTCTGGTTTTCTGTTAATAGCGTTTCCAAACAAGTATTTCTCTAATTTCTCGACTTCAAATTGAATATATTGTCTGAGTTGTTCGTATGCTTCATCATAGTTGTCATCTTCAGTTTTTTGAAATCCCTACCCAGTTGGTCCTCGTACCCCTCTTTCTCCACGTAATCCTGGTGATCCTTGCTCTCCTCGTTCTCTCCTTGGCTCCATTTAGACTCTTTTAGAACACCGTCCAAATTTATCAACACTCATATTGTAGTTAATTATTCAATTACGTCTGCTTCTTTTAGCTCTTCGATAATTGAAACAATTTCGTTATAGTGATTATTGTGCCCGGCTTGTTGTGATGCAATAAGAAGTCTCAATCGATCTACAAGTTCATTGGGATCATCCCAGAAGATATAGTCTTTTTCTTTCTTAGATAGTTGCATTAATCCATTTCCCAATGCTATTGGTTTATCTATTATTGTTTTATCTTCAAATAGTTTATTTATAATTTGTTTGTATTTATAACCCTTATTTCCTAGTACTTGGCTTCTTGGATTGTGATTACGTTTATGGGCATTGGTAGCTAGTAATATAGTTTTGTAATTGATCAAATCTTCATCATTGAACTGGGTTGGCTTTTTCTTGAATACTAGTTCAAATAAACCAGGTGTACCATTATAGATTTTATTATTTATTTCTATATCATTTCCCTTAATTTTTAACTCTTTATCTCCAATTTGTAACATTCCGTTATTCAAATGCACTCCATACAAATCATCAAGCGTTCTTGAATTATTTAAATATAAATTAATATAATCTCGGGGGATTTTTTCCATTGTTTCTAGATCTATTTTTTCTTCAAAGTCACGAACAAGATGCCGATGACACAGGCGTGAGCTCCTATCCCTCTTACTTTGAGGTGTTACCATGGAGGTTTTTGGGGTGCTGTCACTGATGTTTGATGTGGTAGTGGTATTGTGTGGGGTGATAAATTCATCTTCTTCATAATTTTGCTTTATTTTTTTGTGTGGAGACGCGAAATTATTGTAGTGATCATCAAATGAATTTTTGATATTTGATTTCTCTACTAGATCCTTAAGGGGCTTAGTAATCGGTATAAAAACTTCTTCTATTTGCAAATCGAATGCGGCCTTTCCGTTTCTTAGGGCTTTATATTTTTTTCGTAGGGCATCCGTTGTTTTAATAAGTTCTTTTGTTACTTCTTCATTCAAGTGCATCATGATGTTGACTTACTATTTTTACAAAAGTTTTTGAAATTAAATTGTACGCTTATGATGATCTAAAAAATGAACTAAGTCTGCTTGTGAACAATGAGTATTTACTTGAAAAAAACGAGTTTGAACAAGCTGAGTCAGCCCACAAGCAAGTCAATTTGAACGATCTTATTTGTGAACCAAGCAACTCTGAACAACCCCTATTTTCAAACAAACCAAACAAGTAGACTTGCTTGCAAGTCAAAATGAGTTTGAATAACATTGAGTTAAGCTGCTTGTGAGTAAAGTGCTTGTGAGTAAAAGTGATCACAAGCAATTTATTCGTAAACAAGCAATAAGTTCATGAGTATGCAGTGTGCTTGTGAATAAGCAGTGTGTTTATAAGTAAGCAATGTGATCATACTAAATAGGGTAGTTTGATGGCGTGTTCGTTTTGAGTACCATAAAAATCTAGGTATAGGTAAGAAGTACGTTTGTTTAATAGCTTGGTTTTTTATTCTTTTCTTTTATATGAAGAAAAAGGTTATTATACAGTAGATATGGAAACAATTTATTGTATTCATTGAAGTAGATAGTACAGGTTTGTAAGTATATAAAAACAAAAAATTTTAAGCGAACAGAAAACTGAATTAGAAGTTAAAAAAAGCGAAACAAAATCATGATAAATAAGGAATAATTAAAAAAAAAAAACAAAAATGGAATGCAAAAATGCAATCTCAGATAAACTATTTCAGTAAGCATAATTCCGAAAAAAAAAATCTTTAAAACTTATTTCGTCAACGACGTAAATACCCACATGTTTATAACTCTAATTCATTGATGACCTTTAATTTTTGTACCTACCTTCATAAGCTTAAACCCAAAAATTTGCATGCCATAAAACGAAGGAATTAGCAATCACTTAAAAACTGATAAGCAAAATCCATTTCCGCAATAAAGTCATATAAATTTATTATATTGTAAAAATTATTTACAAACACTTTTTTAATTCCTGGAAAATAGTAACATATACATACAAAAATATTAAAAAGGGAATTTTTGGAATCAGAAATTAAAATGTTTTATCATCCCGCAATGCATCCAATCCGTTCTTTCTCTTCTCATAAGCCAAAACCAGCCATTTGTATGCCTTTCTTTGTTTTTCAATAGAATTATAGTTAGGTATAAATGTTCAACGCATTGCTTTCCGCTTATAAACACACTGCCTGCTTGTAAGCACGCTACCTGCTTGTGAACACACTGCCTGCTTGTGAATATTTTGCATGCTCATGAGTATTTGAATATATTCAAGTAAGTTCAAACAAGTCAATCTGCTTGCAAGTCATTTGCTTGTGAGTGCAATACAGAAAAAATGACTTGTGAGTATCCTTACTCATTTAGTTTGTTCACAAGCAGTTTTTGCTTGTGAGTAAATATGCTTGCGAGTTATTTGCTTGTGAATAGGGGTGGAAAATGATCAAGTCTGAGCGATCGTTGAGAAATTTTGGATGTGTTTGAACTGATTTGAACATACTCATTTTGATCTCTGATCCCAATCTCAGTCCTACCTATTCCTATATCTCAAAGTAAGTATCAACAAACTAACAAAGTCTCACACCCCCGTTCTAAGATCTATCAACAGATCGTGTCTATTCTTCGCAAACACACACAACATTACTTTTCATTTTTTCTTTACTCTCATCCCATCGTAAGGATCTTCAACCTACGTACCTCTAAACGCTATTATTTCCCTTTGTTCAGACCGTCGGCACCCTTATAATAATTTCTTTCAAGAAAAATCACAACATGGGTCATCATATCCTTACTCTATGGTATAAAGTAAAACAACTTCATAGCAAAGGCCTATCATGCTTAGGTGAAGAACATTAGTAAAAAAATTGTGTCACAGTCTAAAAAAGTAGTATCATATAGTACATAAGGTAGCATAGGGTAGAACAGATATAGAACTATTAAGGGAAAAGCATACTAGATTGTATTAAATGCTTGATACTCCTTTTTTTTTAACATTCACAAAACACTTAAAAACACCTGGTATTGGTAACTCTAAGCGATTACAAACCAACAAAGGTACATGTATTGCACATAAACACCAACACACATATTAAAAATCTAGTCTCACAGTCTTATAATCATCTAAATTTTTAGCTACCAGCACCCTCACAATACTTTTCAAAACGTAAAAATTAATATACATTAATACATATAATATAACATAATATAACATGAATTCGTCATCATGATTGTAACTCCCTACTATAAATTGTATTGTATGTACATATCTACAAATAAACATACCTACATACCTACATACATCTCCCTATGCCCAACACAAACAATCATTATCATGAAAAGGTTTCAATAAACATGTTGAAACATGAAATTGCATCTATAAATAAACATACCTACATACATCTCCCTATACCCAACACAAGCAATCATTATCATGAAAAGGTTTCAATAAACATGTTGAAACATGATGTGATAAACCATAACGCATTTCTTTAATCTATTATATTCAAATACTCAACTCATGACGATGGCGATGCACTAGTCGACGGCAAAACCAAACTTATAATCACCAACCAAAAAGATGTCAGCGTTGGTAACCCTAAAAGTAGCTAGATTGCCTTTACTCTCCCTACAAATGTGTCTGATTGATAGACCAATGTCACAAAATACGAGTATTATAAAAATCTTAATTTCCAACCATAGATTTCTTCTACACACAGTTTTTAAAATATATCCACAATTTTCATCCCCCACTTTTTTACACGACATTTGTCCTATAACCACAGATGTCGGTTCTGGGCATGGTTTTTTCCATACCGTAATAAAACAATCTATTTTTACTATCCACCGGACGCTACCATCAAAAAACCATCCCGCCAAATAAAAAAACTACCTGCCGAAAAAAAAATATCATCATATGGTACACAACTGTACATCATGACTGCTGAACCTGAACCTGAACCTGAAAACTTACTACTGGCCCAGAACCTACATAAACATACTACTAACGGCTGATGACAACGTCACTGCTGGCAGCATATTAGAAGTGCAACATAACGTATCAAATACCGAATGAACCACCGAACGATTGCTGACGTCAGACTGTAACAACAGGATCAGTTATTCAAACTCCGAGTTTAGACATCACATGGTTTCATTATTTATTATTCTTATTAATCGAACTGACGTAGCTCTATTCGATTTTTGCATCAAGGCAACATACTTTATATAATTTTCATTTTGTTTCCAATTTTCGCCTGCATGATTACATTACATTTTTTGTTTTTTTATAAATAAATTTAATTTTAATATAATACCACAGTTAAATTTTCAAAATAGTAGCAATTAATTGTAAGCCAAACACGACAGAAAAGTTTTTTTTTTTTTTGATCAAAGATTATATGAGCAACACTGCAGACGAGTGCATGACTTTCCCATAGTGCTTATAAATATTAAAATTTTTGCTAGTTCTAGTGCCTATGAATTTTTCTGTAAAAATACTTAAGAGTTAGTGTCAAAATGGATGAGAAAGAATCGACAGCGGCGGCGGATTCTGCAGATCCTCGTGGCTCATCAGGATCACAAGCACTATATGTACCAGAACCAACGGTTCACGCTGGACAACAGCATCCCTCAGGGGATCAATGGTACAATAATGTTTACGAAGTATCCTCTATTAAACTGCCTTGTTTTTGGGAGAAAGCTCCAGCCGCCTGGTTTATTGCTGTCGAAGCGCAGTTTTCAACCAAAAAAATTACGAAAGATGAGACAAAATACTATGTACTAGCTTCGTTCCCGATTGATGCAATCAATAACATTATAGATATTTTAAACAATCCACCACATACAAATAAGTATGCAAATTTAAAAAAGCTGTTCATCAAGAGACATTCACTTTCAGAACAAGAAGAAGGTTAGAACAACTTTTGTCCGCGGAAAATTTAGGCGACCGAAAGCCATCAGATTTATATCGACACATGGTGTCCACAGCCGGTAATATCTCATTGTTGTGTGAAGACTTAATAAAGTCTCTTTGGGAAAGAAAAATCCCGTCGCAAATTAGCATCCCACTTGCCGTAACTATAGAGCAGCCTTTTCAAACTAGGTTAGATTTAGCTGACAAAATTTGGGAAACAACGCAAACTTTCAACGTTTGGTCGATTCGGCAACCTGATAATAGTCGTGTTCCAAAAAACTCTTCCAGCGTAGAAGAGAGATTAATGAAAGAAATAGATGAGATAAAAACATCCCTTAGGAAGCTTTCATTTCGCGATAGAGGCAGCTCACCGCACAATCCACAAGTATAAGAAACAATAAAAGATTCAATAGAAGTCCTAGCAAGCAACGACTGTGTTGGTTTCATCGCGTACACGAAAGAAATGCTAGGAACTGCAAGCCCCCATGTGCTTTCAATAGCAAAACCTCTAATGAAAAAAACTAAATAATCCTAGCGTGGATCAATTGTTGCACTTTTTTCCCGACGAACCGAATCCAAACGAATCAAAAAAACGAATCCACAGCTTGGATGATAGTTAACTAATATATTAATTAATCGCAACGATTGATTAATTAATAATTTAAAATGCAAGAATATAAAACATGCACATCGGTGTGCCGCGGCGATATTGACCGAATTTTAACTTTATGATGAACTGTCAAATGACAGCTGGGTGGATTTCGATGGGAAAAAAAGCAACAGGTAGCAATATTATATGCGGGTCTATGAAATAACTCCCACGAAATAAGTCCCACTTTTAAAAACGAAATAAGTTCCACCAAAAATTGTTTAAAAAAATGAAATAACTCCCACGAAATAAGTCCCACTTTTGAAAACGAAATAAGTCCCACCAAAATGAAATGATTTAAAAATTTACTTGAAATGAAATAACTCCCACTCAAAATGAAATAACTCCCCCTTGAATAATATATTTCTTAAATGAATTAAGTCCCACTTTCATAAACGAAATAAGTCCCACTTTTTCATTGTTTAATGCGATTTCAAATAAGAAGTATTTGGCTCTTCGAAAAAAAACACACGTCGAATAATATGAATAATCAAAGCAGAGGAATAATAAAGAAAAATCGTATACAAGCAAGAAGAGCCATGAGAGATAAGGACAAAAAATTATGGTTGTCCCTTTAACGAAATATTGGACATTTCGTAAAAGGGCCAACCATAACTTTTTGCATAAGAAAAAATATAAATTTAGGGGTATGAAATAACTCCCACTTTACAAAACGAATTTATTCCCACTCAAAACGAAATAAGTCCCACTTAAAATAAAAACGCGTAACGAAATAAGTCCCACCAATTGACGAAATAAGTCCCACTTTTAAAAACGAAATAACTCCCACTTTCAAAATAGCAATTTTTGGTGGGACTTATTTCGTTTTTAAAAGTGGGACTTATTTCGTGGGAGTTATTTCATAGACCCATTATATGCTGCCAATGTAGTCTAAGAGCCCGTGAACCCCAGACCATCGTTATTTTATAAAAGCTGAAAGTTTGTCAGCGCATGCTCCCAGCATAGGTAAAGACAATGGGCCATTATGAAGTTTGGGTTATAGTGGCCTTGGCAGGTAAACGGTTCTAAAGGTGTGTAAAATACCGTTCTACTTAAGTCAAATAATAAAATGTGATTTTTTGGTATTATCTTCAGAATATTATTAAAAATCATGCCATTCATTGCCAGACACTTAACATAGTGGCAACCCCTTGCCAGACACCCTTAATGTTTGTCAAATTAAAATTCTACATACGTTATAGTATAAAAGCTGATTTTTATATATAATACTTGGGTAATAGGCTGATGATGTTTTCTCATCAGCCAGACATTTTTGATAGTTCCAACCCCTTGCCAGACAAGCATATTGTATATCTTAAAAAGAGACTCGTGGTTAGAATGACTTATGCAAATAAACTTTTAGGCTCCCATTCATTTAACTAGTAATCTGTTTAAAATTTAAAAAAATCTTAAGAAAAGACATTCGATGCTACAACTACCTTGAAGTACTAAAAATTTCAATTTATTCTGTCAAAAAAAAGCAAATAACATAATTATAAAAAATAAATTGATGATATTAGATATTGTTATACACTATACAGGGTGATTTGCATAAGGTGTGACAAAAAGATAGGGTGTGTAGGTTGGACTTAGACAAGCAAAAAATCGTATGGGAGGGGGGGGGGTCCATTTTCCTCCGTTTAGGCGGGAGGGGCAATTTAAGAAAAAAATCACTTAAAAAGGGAAAAAATTATTTAAAAATAACGGTAATACAAACAGAGTCTTGCTATAGCATTTTGAAAAACCAAAAACCTATACATTAATTTAAATTTTAAAATAAGTTGTTCAAATGAATGGTTTTTGAAATATTATTTTTCAAAGTCAAAATTTTGAAAAAAAAACATAATTTTTTTTTTCAAAACTTTTTTTTTTTTTTCAAAATTTTACATTATTAAGTAGTATTTTTCTGGCTTATTTTCAATGCTCTTATTTATTTTTGATCAAACACAAAAAACCGGATGTCAAAATAACCTGTAGTTTTTGAGAAAACCAAAAATTACAAAAACTACTTTTTTCAATTTTTTTTTTAAAGTTTTTTTTTCGTGAATTTACGAAATAAAGGATGAACTTTCTCTTTACTTTTTTTATTGAGAACACCTGCGTAAGAACTAAGGGTTATAATTAGCTCGATATTGTTTTTTTAATCATGCAACATCACGCACTACCTAGCCAGTGGAAGAAAAATGCAATTGCGAAATAAGAAAGCCTTAATCTTGAAATCAATCCAAATTGAAATACTTGCATATTCAGATAAAAATACTAAGTTACAATTTATTATAATATTTTTATCTAAAGCTTCTTTTAAAAATTTTCAATAAGATCCCCATTTTGAAGAAGGCAAAGACTATAGCGCTTTCTTATTCCTGCACATAAATTTATACCTGATAAATTTTCCTGTAGTTTGACTGCAGCCGTTTCAATCCGTTGTTTCAGTTCATCCAAAGATTCTATTTCCTTTTTGTAAACATAGCCCTTCATGAATCCCCAAGCATAAAAATGTATCGGAGTTAAATCTGGTGACCTAGGAGGCCATCTTCTTCCAATCCAACAGGTCACTAAAATGGTCATCAAGCCAGTTCCTTACAATGCGGCTGTAGTGTGCTGGAGCTCCATCTTCCTGGTATATTAAATTGTCTGCTATAGCTAATGGAACGTTGTCAATCAAATCGGGCAGAAGGTCTCGTAGTAACTGCAGATAGGATTCTCCATTTATAACTGAACTCAGGAACCTGGGTCCAATAACTGTTTGTCCAACAATAGCAAGCCAAACATTACAGCTAAAGCGGTGTTGAGATTTGGTTTGTTTCTTGTTATGCGGATTGCTGCTACTCCAGTGATGTAAATTGTGGAAATTTGTTACTCCGTCTCTGATGAATTGAGCTTCATCCGTCCAGAATATCCTTCGAAAGTAATTGTGGTCAGTTTCATATCTTAGCAATAATGTTCGGCAAAATGCAGCTCTTAATATCTTATCGTTGGCAGTTAGCGCCTGAACTGGTGTAGTGTGGTACGGGTGCAACTTGTCGGTATGAATCACTCCTCATACTCTAGTTTAGGGCAAATGAAGCATAGTAGCTATCCTCCTTGTGCTAATGGAGGGATTTCGTCGGACCAATTCCAAAGTTCTTTCCTCTGTGTGCACGTCTGCGGAAGATGCACTGTCTCGCCCTCGTTGCTCCAGTACTCCACGTTCTCGAAGACGTTGATGAATTCTTGAAAATATCGTATGACTGGGATGCCTCCTATTGGGATACAATTCAGCGTAGAGTCTTTGTGCTTCTCGACCTCGACCATGAGCCATACCGTAGCAGTAATGGATATCAGTAAATTCCGACCAAGAGTAATTTGACATCGTGATATGTTAACGACTTGACATCCAAATTAGAATTAATTTGTTCAACAAAACATTCTTGCTTTTTATATTATGTCCTTAGGTAAGACATATTTTTATTTTAGTGTACAAAATTACGCGACGTTTTGTTCTTGGATTCAACAGGTAGACCTCGTTCGCCAAACCGACCCCACCGCAATAAGAACAAGTTGGCAGGTTAATGTCAATTCAATGCTCTCACGCAGTTTTTTTCATTAAAAAAAAGGATGAAATATGGTTAATCCACAAATCCCAACAGAGACTGATAGTAAGAAAATAGAAAGTTAATTCTTTCTTTCATAAATTAACCAAGAATTAAATAATGTAAAAACCCCACCGTAATAAAAACAAGTTGGCAGGTCAATTTCAACCCAATGCTCTCACGCAGGTGTTCTCAATGAAAAAATGTGTGAAATGTGGGTAATTGAGTACTTTGTCACTTTATTGTATGTTTTGAAGACTAATAATAAAAAAACGAAAAAGATAAAGTTAATCCTTTTTTTCGTAAGTTCACCTAATTATCCTATAACGGAAAAACTAAAAGAAAATGTTTTTCTCAGAAAAAAGTAGTTTCGGTCATTTTTGGTTTTCTCAAAAACTACAGGTTATTTTGACATCCGGTTTTTTGTTTTTGATCAAAAATAAATAAGAGCATTGAAAATAAGCCAGAAAAATACTACTTAATAATGTAAAATTTTGAAAAAAAAAAAGGTTTAAAAAAAAAAATTATGTTTTTTTTTTTTCAAAATTTTGACTTTGAAAAATAATATTTCAAAAACCATTCATTTGAACAACTTATTTTAAAATTTAAATTAATGTATAGGTTTTTGGTTTTTCAAAATGCTATAGCACGACTCTGTTTGTATTACCGTTATTTTTAAATAATTTTTTCCCTTTTTAAGTGATTTTTTTCTTAAATTGCCCCTCCCGCCTAAACGGAGGAAAATGGACCCCCCCTCCCATACGATTTTTTGCTTGTCTAAGTCCAACCTACACACCCTATCTTTTTGTCACACCTTATGCAAATCACCCTGTATAGTGTATAACAATATCTAATATCATCAATTTATTTTTTATAATTATGTTATTTGCTTTTTTTTGACAGAATAAATTGAAATTTTTAGTACTTCAAGGTAGTTGTAGCATCGAATGTCTTTTCTTAAGATTTTTTTAAATTTTAAACAGATTACTAGTTAAATGAATGGGAGCCTAAAAGTTTATTTGCATAAGTCATTCTAACCACGAGTCTCTTTTTAAGATATACAATATGCTTGTCTGGCAAGGGGTTGGAACTATCAAAAATGTCTGGCTGATGAGAAAACATCATCAGCCTATTACCCAAGTATTATATATAAAAATCAGCTTTTATACTATAACGTAAGTAGAATTTTAATTTGACAAACATTAAGGGTGTCTGGCAAGGTGTTGCCACTATGTTAAGTGTCTGGCAATGAATGACATGATTTTTAATAATATTCTGAAGATAATACCAAAAAATCACATTTTATTATTTGACTTAAGTAGAACGGTATTTTACACACCTTTAGAACCGTTTACCTGCCAAGGCCACTATAACCCAAACTTCATTATGGCCCATTGTCTTTACCTATGCTGGGAGCATGCGCTGACAAACTTTCAGCTTTTATAAAATAACGATGGTCTGGGGTTCACGGGCTCTTGCTCTAATGCCAGCTGCTCAGCAAGGGGTGGTCCGTAGGTAGTTTTATAGGTAAATACCGAGAAATTAAAGGTAAATAAAAGAATTTAATGGGATAAATAGGGTCTATGAAATAACTCCCACGAAATAAATCCCACTTTTAAAAACGAAATAAGTCCCACCAAAAATTGCTTAAAAAAATGAAATAACTCCCACGAAATAAGTCCCACTTTTGAAAACGAAATAAGTCCCACCAAAATGAAATGATTTAAAAATTTACTTGAAATGAAATAACTCCCACTCAAAATGAAATAACTCCCCCTTGAATAATATATTTCTTAAATGAATTAAGTCCCACAACCAATTATGGTTGTCCCTTTTACGAAATGTCCAATATATAACTTTTTGCATAAGAAAAAAATAAATAACTCCCACTTTACAAAACGAATTGATTCCCACTAAAAACGAAATAAGTCCCACTTAAAATAAAAACGCGTAACGAAATAAGTCCCACCAATTGACGAAATAAGTCCCACTTTTAAAAACGAAATAACTCCCACTTTCAAAATAGCAATTTTTGGTGGGACTTATTTCGTTTTTAAAAGTGGGACTTATTTCGTGGGAGTTATTTCATAGACCCGGATTAATAATATTCAATCAAAACACAAGCAGGGTGTTTCGTACAATAGGAAATTTTTGTTTGGAATTTCCAAACCAACTTCAACGCTGAAAATGATCTACAAATAGAATTAAAAAAACGATTTTCCAAAAAGGAATAACATTATATTTTGTTCAGGAAACCTTTACAAGTATAGGTATAAAACCTGAAATCTTTTCATATACAATTGGGAGTGTACAAAGTATGTAAAATCTGTCAAAGAGCCAGTCAACAATTTAAATAGTATGAAATTTAAGTACGAAGATGGGGTTATACCCAGGTTAAAATTCAAAACAACAATTTGTGTGCACTGTAAAGTTGGCACCTACAGCACTGATCGCTTAGCAGTATTTGCTATCGCTCAGACCTCTATTGCAAGATTGCAAATTGGAGGTTTGTACTGTAGATGACCTCAGAAGATTCCCAGTTTTAATTCTTAGGCGAGTTGCCAAATATCAAAATAAAACTAGGTGTGTTGCGTTGACTCCACAGTCGATCTCTGACTTTATTATTGAAAAACATTCCTTATTTATACATAATTTTCGTCTTCTTATTTTAGTTATCGAACAATCGACTACACTTCGATATCCGATTAAAACCCTTCATCATCACATTCTTTTGGGTGAGCGCCAATGACCTATATCATAAACAAATGCTCATACCCAAAGACTATTGCTGTGACATAAACAGCGCGCATGCAGTCAAAGCAATATGATCCCTTATTACTTCTGTCGGCTGGCAGTGGCCTGCCGTTGGGAATCATATTGTTCTGAGTACAATGCACTCTATGGATACACAAGCAAGTCAAGTGTTATACTGAATGTGAGAGGATCGGATATCGAGGCACAGCCGAAGGTTGACAACCTTAGAATTGCTGTAGAGCAATTAATAGAGAGTTCGTTGGCTGTGACTCCTTCACACCACCCTTCCTGGGGAAAAAGAAGAAATCAAGACAAGAGTGTTGATTTCTACTTTTCCACGACTCTTTTACAAATACGGGAGTATGAAATCAATAAAAAATTTTTCTTTATCATATTGGATTGAACATTGTGGCTATTTCAGGATGTTTACTTTTAGTTAATATTTTAGTATTAATTGTGATATTCACATTAGTATTATATTTTGATTAGCTTATTTTTCATTACAATTTAGTCAGTGTTTGGTATCCTTTTTTTTCATTATCTATTTTGCAGTTTTTTTTTTTTTTTTTTTTTTTTTTTTTTTTTTTTTTTTTTTTTTTTTTTTTTTTTTTTTTTTTTTTTTTGTTTACATTAGCTACTATTTGATTATAATGCGTCTTACAATATATTTCTATTTTCATTTTCATTTTCATTCATACAAGTAACGTATTTTTCTTATATTCTAGTTGTGTTTTTAAACATTATTTTCTTTTATACTTAGGGTGTATCATTATTTACTCATATAATATAATTTAATTTTTTCCATTCATACAAGCAACTTATTTTTCTTATACTCTAGTTGTGCGCACAACAATTTTTTTTTTTTTTCTCTTATTAAAAATTAAGTTAATTAATTAAATGAAGTAGCTATCTTGTATGTATATATGTGCATATAATATTATTTACATTCTCTTCCCCGTTTTTTTTTTTTGATTTTGATTTAATTAGCGATTATATAAAAGTTAAATACACGTAAAATGGTTTTAGTCTATTCTTGTGTACTGTCATTGTTTTGTTATCGTATTTGATATCACAATTTACACCATTTTGAGACAAAACTTCGTATGGTCCTATAAATATTGGATCTAATTTTTTCCTAGCTTCGTTTCTTAATAAAACTAAACTTCCTTTTTCGAAACTACTACTCTTCGTTTGTCCCTCTTTATCATACCTATCTTTCCTCACATTTTTCTTCTTTATAAGCGTTTCTCGGGCATCTCTATGGGCAACTTGTAATTTATGTTTAAGGTCAATTACGTAATTGTCATAGTTGTACACCGGTTCCATTTGTTTTGTCAGATTGTTGGGTAAGCTACATTGCTTTCCGAATATCAGCTCGAATGGAGTGTAACCCGTTTCTGAGTGTACGGAAGTGTTATAACAGAAAACGTAATATGGCAACCAAGTGCTCCAGTCCGTGTGTTTTTCTGAGACATAACTTCTAAGATATGCTCCTAAAACCTTATGTGTATTTTCTAAAGCTCCTATGCTCTCATGATGGTACGCTGTAGATTGTAATTGTTCTATTCTCAAAAGCTTACAGATACTTTTGAAAACCTGGTTTAGAAATTCGGTTCCCTGATCAGATGCTATTGTATGGGGTACTCCGTACCTTAGAATAAAACCTTCTACTAGAGCTTTAGCTACTGTGCCTGATTCTTTATTTGGGAGTGGTATAGCTTCGATAAACTTGGTAAGTTCATCTTGAATGGTGAGTATGTATTTAGATCCATCTTCAGATTCTTCTAAAGGTCCTACTAGGTCTATAAATATTTTGTCAAAACCTGATTCGGCTGTTGATGTGATAGTCATTGGTTGTTTCTTCGGCTGGTTATATTTGTTTCGTTGGCATACTGGGCAGTGCTTAACGAATGTCGTCACATCGTTTTGCATTCCTGTCCAAAAGTATTTTTTCTTTATATTTTGGATCATACGGTTTATACCTGCATGTCCACTGGTTGGAAGTATGTGAAAGTCGTTTAGTATTAATTTCTTCTTACAAGGATCGGTAATTTCAATAACATTATCTATGAGGTATACCTTTATATTACTTTCTTTAAACATTTCTCCTAATATATTTTTTAATTCATTAATTTTATATTCTCGACGGCCGTCCGAGAGTTTCTTTATTTCATTTTTAGTAATATATATTCTCTTAATTGACTTGGGCCCGCAGAATTTTTGCACATCCCTCGACAATATTTTGCCAAATAATGTCGATTGGGTTGTAGTGCTGTCCTTGGGCTTCTTTAGGAGTAAACTATTCCCTTTTGGAATATACGCCAAAACTTTGTTTGGTCCTATAATTATGTCGTCCTTGAAATTAACTAAATCTTCCGTAAAATTGTCAACGATTTTTAATTCAATAACTTTTAGTCCACTTTCGGGTGGTTTCAGAAGTTCTGTTATTAGTTGTTCATTGGTTTGTATCTTATTATCTTTAGGGGTATTTTTATCTTTATTATCTACTTTCGACTGAGCTCTTGTTACTACACAAATATATAGTTGTTTTAATTCTTCAGACTCTACTTTAATGCGACTAAGCGCGTCAGCGGTACAGTTGTCTTTACCGGGTGAATATTCTACGTAAAAATTGTATTCTTCTAATAACAGTCTGAATTTAGTTAGCCTACTACTAGGTTCTTTTAGTGAGAACAAGTATACTAGGGGTCTGTGGTCTGTCAAGATTTTGAACTTTCTTCCGAATAAGTATGGCCGATAGTGTTTTACTGCCCAAACTATAGCAAGTAATTCTTTCTCAATAGTACTATAGTTTTTCTCTGCCTTATTAAGAGTTTTGCTTGCGTAAGCAATTGGCCTGTCATCGGAATTAGACAAAACAGCTCCTAGAGCGAAACCTGAGGCGTCTGTACGCAGAATGAATTCTTTACTAAAATTTGGAAATTGGAGAATTGAAGGACTTATAAGGATTTCTTTAAGCAAATTGAATGATTTTTCGCAATCTTTATTAAAATTGAATTCAACATCCTTTTTCAATAACCGATTTAATGGGATGCAAATGGTAGCAAAATTTTTAATGAATTTTCGATAATAATTTGCGAATGCTACGAATCTTCTTACTTCATCCGCGTTAGTAGGAGTTGGATAATTTTTCATTGCGGCAGATTTAGTGGGGTCAGGTAAAATTCCTTTGTCCGATATAAGGTGTCCGAGGTATAATACTTCTTTTCGCAAGAAAGAACATTTTCTTGGGTGTATTTTGAGATTTACTTCTCTCAGACGTTCAAAGACTTGGATCAAGTTTTTGTTGTGGTCCATTAAATTTTTACCAAAAATTATAAGATCGTCAAGGTAGACAAAACATCGTGAATATGTTAGTCCTGACATGGCTATAGACATCATTCTTGAAAACTTACTGGGTGAGATCTTTAAACCCATGGGTAGACGTTTTAACTGGTAGTGACCATCCTCTGTTGAGAATGCCGTTATTGGTCTACTATTGGCATCTAGCTCCATTTGGTAGTACCCTTGACTTAGATCTATACATGAGAAGTAAGTTGCTCCTCCGATCATATCATAGATGTCCGTTATGTTTGGCAGTGGAAATTTATCATCTTCGATTCGATCGTTAACGTGACGATAGTCGATCACCACTCGGAATTTCTGAAGACCGGTAACTGGGTCTTTCTTTTTCGGCACAATAAGTATTGGAGAATTCCAAGGGGAGATGGATGGTTCTATTATGTCATCTGACAACATTTTTTTTATTTCCTCCTTTATATCTTCCTTCTGAGTGTGTGGTAGTCGATACGGCTTGGTATATTTTGGTGAAGATTCATTTTTAAGTTTAATGTCTGCCTTTCCAATATGGGTATACGTGAGTTTGTCACCATCTAGGTGAAAAATATCTTGGAATTTTGTACATATTGCTTCAATCTCGGTTTTTTCTTCGCTATTTAATGTTTCAAAATTTATTTCATTTAGAATTTCCTGAACTCGTTTGTTAATTGATTTATCTATATGGTTATAATGTAAAATAAAATGCTCGGAAGGAGAGAATGATATGGGTTCAATCCATTTTAGAGTTACAGCTGAATCACGGGTATTCAGAATTTTCACGGGTATTTTTCCCTCTTTAACAGTTGATAGTGAACCTGCCATGAAAACATTTTCACATAATTCTTGCGGATAAAATATTCGAGAATCAGAATGTTTTGTAGTCATCCAATAGGTTGCTTCACACCGTGGAGGTAAGGAAACAACATGTATGTTTTGCTGAGTATATATAGGTAGAATAACGGGTTGGTTATCTACTTTTAACTCAAACGAAAATTTCTCCAGATTAATAATGGCTCTGAATTCTGTTAGGAGATTCTCTCCGATTATACCATCCACTGGGATCGGAAAAGAATCACTTACTACGTGAAATTCATATGGAATGGCCAATTCTCCTAGTTGTAATATGTAGATACATGTCCCTAAAGTTTCTAGATTTCCTGAGATCCCTAATACTTTTGTCTTTTTTCTTTCATCAATATTAATATTTTTAGTGAGTGAACATTTTTTTATAACGCATATTGAGGCTCCTGTGTCTAGTAAGAATTGTTTGTTTATGTTGTTTTTTAATGGGATCTGTATGTAAATGCCGTTTGATATTCCAACAGTACAAATGGCATCTGTTGTCTGTGGATTTAATAAATTCCCTCCGATGGGTCGGCTTCCCCTTCGGTGGGTTGCTCGTTTCCCATTACCAACACCTGATTATGATTTCTATTATTATTAGGTTGACTTGCATTGTTCGACCTATTGGTATTATTGTTGTTGTTACTGTGATTATTCCTGCTATTATTAGTATATCTTTGCCTATCATTATTGCTAGTAAATCTGGACCTGTTGTCGTTGTTATAATAGTTATTATTATTTCCATAGTTATTACGATTCCTAGAGCTTTGTTGGTTCTGATATGAAGGCCTAGTTGAGTTGTTATTCTGTGGGTGCGAATTTCTAGCTTGGTTATTGGAAGTAGTATGCGAGAATCTAGCTCGAGAGTTGTTAGAATTATTATGTCCAGGATAGTATCTACCACTATTATTCATGAACCTAACAGTGTTTGATGTGGATGTAGGGGTTTGATCTAATTCCACTATATGCCGGATGGCGTCTTGAAGATTAGTGTGTCTGGCGCTATCTAACACTATTTTTAACCTATCGTTTACCCCCTTTTTTAGGAACGCTAAACCTCTTCTCTCATTAGCTTTTGTTAAGATTTCCCTTGCTTCTTCACCATGGCAAGAAACTTCTAGTTCTGTCATTTTTGTAATAAGTGTTTCGATGTCTGTTACGAATTCTCGCACAGATCGATTACCCTGATATGTCTTACTAAGTTTGGTTTGTATTGTTTCTATTGTATCTTTAGGTCCACATTTTTCTATTAAAATTTTTTTTAATGAAACAAAATTCTCTGGTTTTTGATTACCTAGTTCAGTAAGAGCTTTACCTTGAATTTTGCATTTCAATATAAATTTTACTAAAGTGGGTTTTGAGGTTTCATTAAGGGTGTCATAGTAGAATTCTACGCTGTTTATAAAATCCCTAATGTGTTCAGTCCTCTTGGCCTCCTCATCACAGTTGAGGGTAGGCAATTTCTGAGCTATACTAAAATTGAATATTTCTGCCATGTTTTCAGCTACTTCTAACCCTTTGGTTTCTTTATCTACTTCTTCTTCTATATTTTCTTCGCCTAGTAATTTCTCTTCGGCTTCTTTATCTTCTTCTTCTTCTATGTTTTCTTCGCCTAGTAATTTCTCTTCGGCTTCTTTATCTTCTTCTTCTTCTATGTTTTCTTCGCATAGCAATTTGGTTTTTTCGTCTAATATTTTATTTAGTCTGACTAATAAGTTATCTATAATTTTTTTTAAAGTTTGTTGATTTGTAACCTTTTCTGATTTTTCATATTTTTCATTGAACTCTTTTTCTAATTTAAGTATTTCTTGTCTCTTTCCTGTAATATAATTTTCGGAATATTTTCTTTTCGGGGTTTTATTAAAGTTCTCGAGTATTTCTTTTAGTGTTTTTATTATGTTTAGCATATTTTTAATTAGTAAGTAAGTAAGTAAGTAAAGTAAGTAAAGTATTCATTTTATTATTATATTTTTATTATATTTTTAATTATTTATTCATATAATTTTTTTTTTGTTTTAATAAATTTCTATGGTCAGGACAGGTTTTTTAATTGGTTGTTTACAACATTTTTCACTTTTCTGTTAAAATAATATTTTGTCATTTTGAAAGCAATGTAAACTATAATAACTATTATAATAATGATTATTACATCTATTAATAGCAAACTAGAATTAAGTACGTTATTGTTGCTGTTGTTTACAACGACTTCGTCCTTGCTAGAGTTTCCTCCCATTTTTTTTTTTTTTAAATTTATAATTTATATATATGAGAGATATCGAGAAATCGAATAAATACAAGAAAAACAAAACTTAGTTAGTTGTTGCGCTGGATGGCACCTTGGGCTGCGGATGCAACCGACGCAAATAGGGAATGAAACTCTCGTTCCGCGGCTTTCTTGGTGTGTGCCTTCTCCTTCTTTTCGGCACGGATGGTATCTTTTACCCGTTGTGCCTGACTAAGGTATTGTTGCCTTACTTCCTTGGGTTGACCTGGTATGTTGGCCAACCTGATAAGCTCTGCTACTTGTTTTTTGTGTTGTACCCTCTTTCCTGCTCGGGCTTTGGGAGCTGGGGGCAGCGGAATAGTTTGGGTCTCCTTCCTTCTGGTGGTTCTTTTCAAGTATTCTTCTATCGTTAGTGGTTTGGGGCCGACTCTGTTGGGCTCAGGTCTTCTCAGAGGCGTAGCTGCTAGTAAAGCCTGTGCTTCTTCTATTAGGCTGGCTGCAAGGGCCAGTTGTGCAGAGTTTGACATTCGTGAAAAATTTGACAACTCCTAATGGCAGAGTGTCTTGTTGTACCTCTTTTTATACCGCGCAGAAAAGAAAAGAAACAAAAACTTTTTTAAACGAGATCTCCTCCTGGCAGGATCGCCATGTAAAGTTGGCACCTACAGCACTGATCGCTTAGCAGTATTTGCTATCGCTCAGACCTCTATTGCAAGATTGCAAATTGGAGGTTAGTACTGTAGATGACCTCAGAAGATTCCCAGTTTTAATTCTTAGGCGAGTTGCCAAATATCAAAATAAAACTAGGTGTGTTGCGTTGACTCCACAGTCGATCTCTGACTTTATTATTGAAAAACATTCCTTATCCTATTAATATTATAAACGTGAAAGTTTGTATGTGTGGATGTATGTTTGTTCCTCTTTCACGCAAAAACTGCTGAATGGATTTCAATTAAACTTTCCAATAATATAGCTTATACATCAGAATAACACATAGGCTACAATTTATCCCTAAATTCCCTCGGGAACGGGAATGTATACGGGAACTTAGAAACTATAACACCGATTTCAAAAATTTTTCCACTGTAAGAATGCTTCATTATCCCCGAGTAACATAAAAACTAATTCATCCCCATATTTCTACGTTTCCCTATATTCCCACTGGAGCAGGAACGTATACGGGAACTTTGACACTACAGCACCGATTTCAGAAATTCTTTCACCGTTAGAATGCTACACTATCCCCGAGTAACATAAAAACTAATTCATCCCCATATTTCTACGGTTCCCTTTATTCCCACTGGAGCAGGAACGTATACGGGAACTTTGACACTACAGCACCGATTTCAGAAATTCTTTCACCGTTAGAATGCTACACTATCCCCGAGTAACATAAAAACTAATTCATCCCCATATTTCTACGGTTCCCTTTATTCCCACGGGAGCAGGAACGTATACGGGAACTTTGACACTACAGCACCGACTTCAAAAATTCTTTCACCGTTAGAATGCTACACTATCCCCGACTAACATAAAAACTAATTCATCCCCATATTCTTACGGTTCCCTATATTCCCACGGGAGCAGGAACGTATACGGGAACTTTGACACTACAGCACTGATTTCAAAAATTCTTTCACCATTAGAATGCTACACTATCCCCGAGTAACAAAAACTTTAACTCATCCCCATATTCCTACGGGAACGGTCACCATATTCCAACGGGAACGGGAGTCTTAACTGATATTGAAAATGCGAATGTAGCTATGTCGGTATGTTTTTCGTATGTCTCCCGTTCACAGAACCTGAGGAAGGACATAGACTATATATTTTTTCCCTATATTCCCACGGGAGCAGGAACGTATACGGGAACTTTGACACTACAGCACCGATTTCCAAATTTCTTTCACCGTTAGAATGCTAAACTATCCCCGAGTAATATTAAAACTAATTCATCCCCATATTCCTACGGTTCCCTATACTCCCACGGGAGCAGGAACGTATACGGGAACTTTGACACTACAGCACCGATTTCAAAAATTCTTTCACCGTTAGAATGCTACACTATCCCCGAGTAACAAAAACTTTAACTCATCCCCATATTCCTACGGGAACGGTCACCATATTCCCACGTGAACGGGAGTCTTTACTGATATTGAAAATGCGAATGTAGCTATGTCGGTATGTTTTTCGTATGTCTCCCGTTCACAGAACCTGAGGAAGGACATGGACTATATATTTTTTCCCTATATTCCCACGGGAGCAGGAACGTATACGGGAACTTTGACACTACAGCACCGATTTCAAAAATTCTTTCACCGTTAGAATGCAACACTATCCCTGAGTAATATTAAAACTAATTCATCCCCATATTCCTACGGTTCCCTATATTCCCACGGGAGCAGGAACGTATACGGGAACTTTGACACTACAGCACCGATTTCAAAAATTCTTTCACCGTTAGAATGCTACACTATCCCCGAGTAACATAAAATTTAATTCATCCCCATATTCCTACGGTTCCCTATATTCCCACGGGAGCAGGAACGTATACGGGAACTTTGACACTACTGCACCGATTTCAAAAATTCTTTCACCCTTAGAATGCTACACTATCCCCGAGTAACATAAAAACTAATTCATCCCCATATTCCTACGGTTCCCTATATTCCCACGGGAGCAGGAACGTATATGGGAACTTTGACACTGCAGCACCGATTTCAAAAATTCTTTCACCGTTAGAATGCTACACTATCCCCGAGTAACATAAAAACTAATTCATCCCCATATTCCTACGGATCCCTATATACAATACCGATTTCAAAAATTCTTCCACCGTTAGAATGCTACACTATCCCTGTGTAACATTAACTTTAATTCATCCACATATTCCTACGGGAACGGGAGTCCTTAGTAATATAATAAGTGTGAAAGGAGCTCTGTCTGTCCGTCGTTCTATGTTACCATCTCCCGCCCAAACTAATAAACCGATTTAAATGAAATTTTAAACAAAGATTGTTCAGAACGTGAGGAAAGACATAGACTATATATTTTTTCCCTATATTCCCACGGGATCAGGAACGTATACGGGAACTTTTACACTACAGCACCGATTTTAAAAATTCTTCCACCGTTTGAATGCTCCATAATCCCGGAGTAACATTAACTTTAACTTATCCACATATTCCCACGAAAACGGTCACCATATTCCCACGGGAACGGGAGTCTTTACTAATATTGAAAATGCGAATGTAGCTATGTCGGTATGTTTTTCGTATGTCTCCCGTTCAAACTGCTAAACAGATTTCATTAAATTAGCTACAGAGATGGTCTAGAACATGCGGAAGGATAAAGGCTATATATCTTTCCTTATATTCCCACGGGAACGGAAATGGGAATTCAAAAACTACGGTCTCAAAAGTATTTTTAACAGGGCTACAAAGTGTTGAAATAGGGGTTGAATGTTTTTTTTTGGAAATATGTACCGCCATTTTTAAGGCTAGAAGTTTTATTTCCTAAAAAGTTAAAAATGCTGCTGAAAGTCACATTCCACGCGGACGAAGTCGCGGGCACAGCTAGTTTATACATAATTTTCGTCTTCTTATTTTAGTTATCGAACAATCGACTACACTTCGATATCCGATTAAAACCCTTCATCATCACATTCTTTTGGGTGAGCGCCAATGACCTATATCATAAACAAATGCTCATACCCAAAGACTATTGCTGTGACATAAACAGCGCGCATGCAGTCAAAGCAATATGATCCCTTATTACTTCTGTCGGCTGGCAGTGGCCTGCCGTTGGGAATCATATTGTTCTGAGTACAATGCACTCTATGGATACACAAGCAAGTCAAGTGTTATACTGAATGTGAGAGGATCGGATATCGAGGCACAGCCGAAGGTTGACAACCTTAGAATTGCTGTAGAGCAATTAATAGAGAGTTCGTTGGCTGTGACTCCTTCACAGCACAATACACCCGCAAACAAACGACTCTTTGGGAATTTTCCCGAGCAGACAACAAGGTCACTGAAAGTTCGCGCGAAGGGTTACCGATTCAAGCAATATGACTCAATAGTCAAAACAAAACAAACGCACTACTAACACTTTTCCACTTTTATAGGAAAATACTTAGATTTTTCTACTGACGAATCCTGCCTGAGTTTTCTTGCCCGTACTGGCACTAACTCCTCCGAATTCCTGCCTGCTTGGAGCTTTTCTGCACACAGTAAACAGTTGTAGTTATTTTGGCCTTTCTGCCAACAAAAAAACCAATTTCAATTTGTACTACTTGCAACTAATAAAATCACTCGATTTGTAAACTTTCCGACACTTTTTCAATTTTCTAAAACTTTCTGGCACTATGTCCTTTTCAGAGGTCAACCAAGAAGTGCCATCTTCTTGGCGGTCTCTTCGTTCATCGGCGCATTTAGCAAATTCCACTCACTTCAACCAATCAGAGTCGTGGAGGTTAGTCACGGGGTATCTGCAGTACTCTCAGCAAATTCGCTGGAGTCTGCGCCAGGGTAGGAAAATTCAATACAATTGTACCGAATTCGATACAATTGAGTTGGTTCGAGTACAAAAGTACAATTGGACAGAATTCAGTACAATTTGTGAATTTGCATCTTATATGTATTTCAAAAAAAAAAAAATCAAAACAAGAAACTGAACTGATTCAAAACGATATTCATAATTGCTTCGGGATAACCACACTTTAAACGCATCCCATTTCATACCAATCCGCTGTACACTCATCTAACTCTTCATTATAGTTTTCAATTCTAGATTCTAGATGGTCAATGGGCACTGCTACAGCGAAAAGCTGTCTCTTTACATTTACTTCTTGAAAAAGTATCTGGTGATCTGGTGGAATCTTTTTGTATTGAAAATAGCATAAACAGTGAAGACTTAATAGAGTTTAAGGAAAATGCCAAAAAAATTTATATAAACATTTTGGAAGGCATAAAAAAGAGAATCGATATCAATAACGGTTTTTAAGTTCTTTGGAATATTTTATTCCAGAAACCGCAGCCGCAGTTTCTGGATGATTTAATTCCAATTTAAAATTTGCTTAAGAATTTTTTCCAAATGAACATGAAAATATCCAGTTCGTTCATAAGCAACGAGTATAGGGCAATCGCAGATTGTGAAGAACTTAAAAAGTAGAAAATCTTCTATATTAGATTTTTGGGCTTAATGCAGTTCAATAAAAAATTAATGCAATGAATTTATGTTTAGAAATATTTATTGAATTGTTCAGCCAGTACTTTCCATTCCACATTCGTCGGCGAATGTTGAAAAAATATTTTCTTATCAAAATTTAATCGAGTCAAAGTTTCGAAATCGATTTCAGGTGGGAACATGTTCGGCATTAATTGAGGCGAAAAACTTGCTAAGACAATCTACTTGCTATGTTTTAATGTAGGTAACAAGCAATTTATTAACTAAAAATATATCAAACGAGACTGAAAGTGTAGATTTTAGTTTTTTTAACTTATTAAACTTTGAATTAATTCTTGTTCACTGTTTATTTTTTTTTTATTATTATTAAAATGAAATATTTTATTGCATTTATTTACATATATGTGCATAAGTGTTATTTTGCTGTGATTTGTTTTTGTTTTGTTTTGTTAAACAAACCCATATATTTTATTTTTTATGTATATCTTCCTTTAATGATTTTTTTTAATGAAATGAAAATTTATAAATTTTTTCATGTTATTGTTCTGTTAATAAATTCTCTCTTGGAACTAAATAAATTACTTAAAATTTAAGTAAAGGGTAGGAAAATTCAATACAATTGTACCGAATTCGATACAATTGAGTTGGTTCGAGTACAAAAGTACAATTGGACAGAATTCAGTACAATTTGTGAATTTGCATCTTATATGTATTTCAAAAAAAAAAAAAATCAAAACAAGAAACTGAACTGATTCAAAACGATATTCATAATTGCTTCGGGATAACCACACTTTAAACGCATCCCATTTCATACCAATCCGCTGTACACTCATCTAACTCTTCATTATAGTTTTCAATTCTAGATTCTAGATGGTCAATGGGCACTGCTACAGCGAAAAGCTGTCTCTTTACATTTACTTCTTGAAAAAGTATCTGGTGATCTGGTGGAATCTTTTTGTATTGAAAATAGCATAAACAGTGAAGACTTAATAGAGTTTAAGGAAAATGCCAAAAAAATTTATATAAACATTTTGGAAGGCATAAAAAAGAGAATCGATATCAATAACGGTTTTTAAGTTCTTTGGAATATTTTATTCCAGAAACCGCAGCCGCAGTTTCTGGATGATTTAATTCCAATTTAAAATTTGCTTAAGAATTTTTTCCAAATGAACATGAAAATATCCAGTTCGTTCATAAGCAACGAGTATAGGGCAATCGCAGATTGTGAAGAACTTAAAAAGTAGAAAATCTTCTATATTAGATTTTTGGGCTTAATGCAGTTCAATAAAAAATTAATGCAATGAATTTATGTTTAGAAATATTTATTGAATTGTTCAGCCAGTACTTTCCATTCCACATTCGTCGGCGAATGTTGAAAAAATATTTTCTTATCAAAATTTAATCGAGTCAAAGTTTCGAAATCGATTTCAGGTGGGAACATGTTCGGCATTAATTGAGGCGAAAAACTTGCTAAGACAATCTACTTGCTATGTTTTAATGTAGGTAACAAGCAATTTATTAACTAAAAATATATCAAACGAGACTGAAAGTGTAGATTTTAGTTTTTTTAACTTATTAAACTTTGAATTAATTCTTGTTCACTGTTTATTTTTTTTTTTTATTATTATTAAAATGAAATATTTTATTGCATTTATTTACATATATGTGCATAAGTGTTATTTTGCTGTGATTTGTTTTTGTTTTGTTTTGTTAAACAAACCCATATATTTTATTTTTTATGTATATCTTCCTTTAATGATTTTTTTTAATGAAATGAAAATTTATAAATTTTTTCATGTTATTGTTCTGTTAATAAATTCTCTCTTGGAACTAAATAAATTACTTAAAATTAGTTGAAATATTGTTTCTTTTTTTTCTCATACAAAGCTAGTTTTCGATACAATTGACCCCATTTCAGTACAATTTTTAATCAGTTTTAAGTACAATTGAAAATGTTCATTTTCCATCCCTGGCTCTGCGCCGTAGGCGAAACGCATCCATCGCTCTCTTCTAAACAATTTCGTTGTGAATCTCTCGGTCGTTAGAGATTCGCAACAACTTGCCTGAATGAACGAAGAACGAATCCAGACCTGTTCCATTTCAATCCATTCCAGAATAGAAAATTGAAAAACTATTTCTTTAAACAAATTCCCTCGGCCCAACCGACCCAAGTTACACTGTGTAAGAAAACTATTTAAGCTAGGATTCAGTTAATGAGGATTCGTCATTTTTCGCGAAAACTACTAAACTACTTCAGTGAACCTTCGCGCAGATTTGGGGGAATGGGGATAGTTCTATAAAGAGTCATTTCCTTGCTAAGGTAAAGCACTTTAGGTTGGGCACTCGGCCTTTACGGTGGGCGCTCAGCCATTACGTTGGGCTCTTGGCCGTTTATATTGAAAAAGGCTTCAAATGCCAAAATCCGAAGATCACTGATATATATCAGTGTGTTAAAGGTGGGTAGCCATATCTCTACCCTATTGTACAAATACTAGGTTGTTAGTAACCTGCTCCTGCTATGGATATAATTCCTCTAGAACCTTCCTGATTCTTTCTACCGTTGCTGTTTGAGTCTCCAGCCGTCCACTGGCTCAATGAAGGGGTACCTATTTGGGTTGCTTTTCCAAAATGCTTTGAAGTACACAACTAGCTGATGGACTAGGGTTGCTTTTTACTCTGCCAGCACCTTGAAGCCACAACAAAAGGAGGGGTGAAAATGGGAAGAGGAAGAAAAAATAAAGGTCTAACTTGTTGTGGTAAAATATACCGCAACAAATCCCACCCTTACCTGCCAAGAATTGTTCTTGCAGTTTGAGAAAAACTGTAGGACATTTCTTAAAGCCAAAGGTTCAAGGAAAATTGAAAAAGGTATTTTCCATCAGGGAGCAATATCGCCAGCCTTTGAAAGTAAACGACGATATGGAGAGCTATTAAAAAAAATAAAAAAAAAATAAAAAAAAATAAAAGCTAAAAACTACTTTAAGGCTCAATTCTCCAGGGATGCATTGGTGTACGGCTTGAGATCCTTCGCATGCCAAGTTCCGCGTTCCTTACCATTACTATCCTCTAAGACATATGTCCAAGGTGACACACGCTTCTTTATCACAAACGGACCGACAAACTTCGGTGCTAACTTGGCTGCGTAATAGTTCGCGGCATCCGACAACACAAAATTTCGACGCCAAACCTGCTCGACAATGAAATATTGAACATCTCTTCTGCGGAGGTTGTATGTTTTCGCAGACTTCTTGGTTGCCGCGCGTAGCTTCTTTTCGATGTCTACTCTTAGACAAGGTTGCGAGTTTGTGAATTAAGAAATCCTTAAGTCATAAGTCAGTAAGTGACTTATGAATTAAAAAAAAATTAATTCATAAGTCAGCAAGTGACTTGTGAATTTAGAAAAAATTAATTCATAAGTCAGTAAGTGACTTGTGAATTAAATAAATCATAAGTCATAAGTTACCAAGTGACTTATGAATTAAATTTTTCATAATTCACAAGCTACCAAGTGACTTATGAATTAGATGAACCGCAAATCATAAGTTACCAAGTGACTTATGAATTAAATTTTTCATAATTCACAAGCTACCAAGTGACTTATGAATTAGATGAACCGCAAATCATAAGTTACCAAGTGACTTATGAATTAAATTTTTCATAATTCACAAGCTACCAAGTGACTTATGAATTAGATGAACCGCAAATCATAAGTTACCAAGTGACTTATGAATTAAATTTTTCATAATTCACAAGCTACCAAGTGACTTATGAATTAGATGAACCGCAAATCATAAGTTACCAAGTGACTTATGAATTAAATTTTTTTTAATTCATAAGTCACTTACTGACTTATGACTTAAGGATTTCTTAATTCACAAACTAGCCGAAAGCAAATTACATGATGTATTATAAATGTTGTAGCCTGTCTCCATATGATACTATATTTCATATTTCATTTTTCATTAAATTACTGTGTGTGTGTGTGTGTGTGTGTGTGTGTGTGTGTGTGTGTGTGTGTGTGTGTGTGTGTGTGTGTGTGTGTGTGTGTGTGTGTGTGTGTGTGTGTGTGTGTGTGTGTGTGTGTGTGTAGCTTTCCAACAGGGAAAGAATTTTTCAAGTATTATATTAGTATTAGTATTAGTATTAGTATTAGTATTAGTATTAGTATTAGTATTAGTATTAGTATTAGTATTAGTATTAGTATTAGTATTAGTACTAGTACTAGTATTAGTATTAGTAATAGTATTAGTATTAGTATTAGTGTTAGTATTAGTACTAGTATTATTATTAGTATTAGTATTAGTATTAGTATTAGTATTAGTATTAGTATTAGTATTAGTATTAGTATTAGTCACTTGGTAGCTTGTGAATTATGAAAAATTTAATTCATAAGTCACTTGGTAACTTATGACTTGCGGTTCATCTAATTCATAAGTCACTTGGTAGCTTGTGAATTATGAAAAATTTAATTCATAAGTCACTTGGTAACTTATGACTTGCGGTTCATCTAATTCATAAGTCACTTGGTAGCTTGTGAATTATAAAAAATTTAATTCATAAGTCACTTGGTAACTTATGACTTGCGGTTCATCTAATTCATAAGTCACTTGGTAGCTTGTGAATTATGAAAAATTTAATTCATAAGTCACTTGGTAACTTATAACTTATGATTTATTTAATTCACAAGTCACTTACTGACTTATGAATTAATTTTTTTAAATTCATAAGTCACTTACTGACTTATGAATTAAAGTCAAGAGTTAAGATAAAAGTGATTTAAGACTTTGCAACCCTGCTCTTAGATCCCTAAACCGTACTTCTAGCTCACTAAAATCCTGAACCCTATCTAACCTATCACCTATTATTGGCACTTCTCGACCTGAAGTCGCCATATCCCTACCAAAGTTAGCATAATAAGGGGAAACACCTAAAACTTCATGGGTGGAAGTTCAGTTCTTTAGATCGGAACTGAGGGCCATTATCACAGACGACAACCTTAGGAATACCAAAAAGGAGAAAGACATTGTCTTCTAACTCCCGGCAGATTGCCTTGGCAGTAGCAGACCTTAACGCGAAAAGTAGGGGGAATTTGGTGAAATAATCGACGACGGTCAAAATGTAGATAAAACCTCTACTTGACTTTGGAAGGGGACCAACGAGATCTACACAGATCATTTCCCACGGTGCCTTTATTCCTACTCTCTCAGTCATCAAACCTGCTGGCTTTTCATTAACCGGTTTTACCTGTTGGCAAACTTTACAATTCCTAACATACTTAGTAATTTCGCCTCTCATTTTAGGCCAATAATACTTTCCCCCTATCCCAGCAAAAGTTTTCCTAGCTCCCATGTGTCCAGCTAAAGGACTATCATGGTATTCCTGTAATATAGCTAATCTATCCTGCTTTCCTACAACTTTCTTCCATTCTTGATTATTTTCATGAACAACATGATTTGATTTAATCAGTTTGAACAGTTGACCTTGTTCTACCCTCCACGCTGGATAAACTAGGGGATTTGACTTTATCGCTGAGATGATTTTCGCAAACCAAGGGTCTTGATCCTCTTCTGATATCTCGGCTAATAACGGAACTCCTCGAGATAACATGTCTGGAACTACATGTTCTTTGCCCTTGGGATGGATGATCTCAAAGTCAAATTGTTGAAGCCAAACTGCCCAACGTGCTGGTATTCCCTGCGGATCTTTAAGATTGTTCAACTATATGAGCGAATAATGATCAGTCACAACCGTGAATCGAACACCTTCGATGTAAGGTCGTAACTTCTCTATTGCCCATAGTACAGCCAAACACTCTTTTCCCGTCGTCGAATAGTTGCGTTCACTCCTTTTTAAAGACCTACTAAGGTAACAGACAACCTTTTCCCCATCATCGAAGTTTTGTGACAATACGGCACCGATTCCGTAGTCCGACGCGTCTGTTTGCACGACAAAAGGTCGTTGAAAATCAGGGCAAGTAAGTATTGGTGCTGTGACCAAACACTCGTTAGCCTTCCTAAAACTCTTTTCACATTCATCAGTCCAGATGAATTTCCTACTCTTCTTCAATAAATCTGACAGTGGTCGAAGCAAATTGGCAAAATTTGGCACAAATCGACGATACCACGACACTGTCCCTATAAAACTCCTAACCTCTTTCACATTCCTCGGTGCTGGAATCCTAACCATGCTTCCACTTTTTCCGGGTCTACATGTAACCCATTTCGCAAGGCATTCAACTTTTCGACGTCTTTTCGTTAACTGTAAAATTAATAAAATAGATTTTTTAATAGATACCGGTGCTGAGGTATTGGTTGTGCCTCATAATTTGTTTAAATCGAATAATACATGTCCTTCACATCAACAGCTTACCGCAGCGAACGGGTCCTGTATCACAACCTACGGATCTATGCTGTTGAATCTCGACTTGGGTTTGCGACGCAAATTCACATTTCCGTTTATAATAGCCGCAGTTACAAAACCAATCATAGGAGCCAATTTTCTAGGTCATTTCAATTTATTGGTAGATATCAATAGACGTACTCTTATCGACTCGCTTACGAATCTAGTTCACGTAGCAATCCTGGTTTCAAATAAGTTCGAAATTATTTCTCCTCGTGTGGCTATAGTTGATGATGAGTTTGGAAGTCTGCTCAAAGCGTTCCCCTCGTTGACAAACACTCCAAATTACAACCTTCCGGTGAAGCACAGGGTAGTACACCACATTGTGACTTCTGGGCATCTACCAGTTTCTCGACCTAGGCGACTAGATAAGGTTAAGTTCAAAATGGCAAAGGTAGAAATCGATCATATGATACAACTAGGTATATGCCGCCCGTCGTCTTCACCTACCTGCCACCCTTACACATGGTAGCGAAAAAAGATCCAGATGACTGACGTCCCTGTGGTGACTACCGCGGCATTAATTGTGTGACAGTCCCGGATAGATACCCGATAGCACACCTTCATAGTTTTTCAGAAAACTTGCGAGGGTGCACGATATTTTCCAAAATAGACTTATCTCGAGCATACAATCAAATACCCGTCGCAGAGGAGGACATTTTTAAAACAGCGATAACTACACCCTTTGGAATGTTTGAGTTCACTAGAATGCTGTTTGGCCTAAGGAACGCAGCTCAAACATTCCAAAGGTTTATGAATGAATTAGTACGAGGCCTCGACTTTTGTTTCGTGTATATTGACGATGTGCTTATAGCAAGCATCAGTCGTCAAGAACATTTAAAACACCTGAAGTTGTTGTTTGAGCGCTTAGCAGAAAATGGTTTCACAGTTAAGGCCTTGAAGTGCGAGTTTGGGAAAACGCGTCTTGAATTTTTAGGTCACAGCATTACGAAAGCAGGAATTGAACCATCAGAGGTTCGTATAGATGCAATCAAGAATTTCCCAGAGTCCCGGTCGTTAAAACAGATTCAACGTTTTGTCGGTATGATAAATTTTTATCATAGATTTATCCCGAATCTTGCCGACCTCCTGGCACCTATTCACACACAGGTGAAATTGTTGAGTAACAATAAAAGGAAAACAGTATTTTCCTGGCCAATCGTGTGCTCAAATGCGTTTGTAAAGGCGAAAAAAGCTCTAACATGCGCAACGATACTAGTTCACCCGATTGAAAGCTCTCCAACTCGCCTCACAGTTGATGCATCTAACGTTGCCATTGGATCAGTTCTGGAGCAGTTTATTGACACGTATGGCAACCTATAGGATTCCATTCAAAAAAGTTAAACCCCGCAGAAACCAAATACTCAGCTTTTGACAGAGAACTTTTGGCTATATACCTTTCTATTCGCCATTTTCAATACTTTTTGAAAGGGCGCGAGTTTATCGTTAATACTGACCATAAGCCTTTGACTACAGTTTTAGCGAGTAAATCAATACGAAGTCCAAGGCAGACACGTCATCTAGATTGGATATGTCAATATACAAATGATAATAGGTATATAAAGGGAAGAGACAATTGTGCTGCAGACTTTCTTTCAAGACCAGAAGAAAGTATGATAAGTAAGAACCATTTGTCCGACTCATTCGTTTTTTCACCTGAGGCCGTTGCAAGGGCGCAGTTAGTAGACGAGGAATTAGAATCTCTGTTAACACGCAGAATAAATTCCTTCAAACTTGAAAGTATAGTTTTCCCGATGTAAAAGAGCCGATATGGTGTGAAACTTCTAACAATCGAAATATACCTTACATCCCCAGCGACTTAAGATTATGCAGTTTTTCGAGTCTACATAGACTGTCTCACCCAGGGAGTTGGGGCTTAAAAATCAACGCAGGGAAATGTAGCCTCACCTGCTTTAGAAACTCAAGTGGTAAGGGTCATTATCTGGCTGTTAAAGAGAGTAAAGCTTTAAATCTACAAATTAACGGAAGCGATGTCCCATTAATAGTCGAACCCAAAATACTAGGTATTAATCTCCATAATAGATGCGTTTTTAATAAACATGCTAGAAAAGCACTAATGAAAGCAAAAATGGTAACAGCAAAGTTGAAATCTTTAATGCAATCAAAACATATGCCGGGCAAAACCAAAGTTCTTATGTATAAAACATTAATAAGACCCATTCTAACTTATGGATTTAGCGTATGGTTTACAATCTCCCCTTCTGTAGCGAAAGAGTTGGAGAACTTTGAACGGAAAGTCCTCCGTTTTTGTAGTGGGAAGTTTCGGGAACCGAATAAAAAGTGGTTTTCTAACAAAACTTTGTATGAAGATACAAAAATGATACCTCTTATGGAATATCAGACTAGGCTTCTCTTAGCAAGATTAGAAAGCCTTAGCTCACATCCTAACCCTCTAGTAAGAGCCGTGTTCGATTCAAATAGCAACGCAAGTATTAATGATAACTACTACCTTTCACCAATTAATCTTCTGCATGGTGCATCCATGTCGCAATTGAGACCAGATGCAAATAGAGATCTGATAGTGCCCTTTTATGATAAAGCACTCGCTGTTAATCTTAGAGGATGAACTTATCTCTGACCCAAAGTACATACATACATAGACCGACGTTGAATACTTTTAATCTTTTTTTGTTTAAATTCATTAAGAAGACAAGACAACGTTGTGTACTATTTTCGATTGGAATAAATTCCAATACAACTCATTAATAAAAATAAATAGAAAGATATTTTTAACAATTGTTTAAGTATTGGAAGCTCACAAAAGTGTGAAATTTTTCGTTTTAGTTATTTAGTTTTTTAGGTTAAGGTACAAAAATTAGTATTAAGTGCTCAATAGAAGCAAAATTGATTATGTATGCCGGGACTTCATAAAAACCTTAGTAAACAAAACAAATGTATTGATATTTAATGACTTAATAAAAATTGAATTGAATTGAATTGAATTGTCTCACCCAGGGGTGCGTGCATCAAGGAAAATGCTAACTGAACGACACTTTTGGCCAGGGATGAATGCGGATGTAAAAAAATTGGTACTTTCCTGTATTCACTGCCAACGTTCAAAAATATACCGGCATACCAAATCTCCTATAGGTATTTTTGATTCCCCATCAAGCGATCGTTTCGAACACCTGCACATGGACGTAGTAGGACCCCTTATGTTTCAAATGGATACACATTTATCCTTACGATTGTGGATAGGTTTAGTCGATGGCCAGAGGCATATCCTATAAGGGATCAGAGCGCCGCGACAATAGCGAAAACTTTCATTTCTCAATATGTAAGCCGTTTTGGCGTTCCTGCAAGATTAACAACAGACCAAGGGACACCATTTCAATCAAAGCTATTTTCAGAGTTGTCAAAAATTTAAGGAATTCACAGAATCAAGACCATAGCCTATCATCCGCAGGCTAATGGAATAGTGGAAAAATTCCATCGCGTTCTTAAAGGCTCAATCAGGTGCAGAGGAGATACCAGTAACTGGAGCGAAGATTTACCTCTAATTCTTTTAGGCATACGTTCTGCTTATAAGGCGGATATTAATTGCTCTTCGACAGAATTGGTTTACGGGCAGCCTTTGCGCCTGCCAACAGATTTTTTCTCTACCGGAAACCCCTCTACAAAACTAGGTGATAAAAATTTACCCATTTTCGTGTCAAAATTTAGGGAAAATATGAATTCTCTTCGTCCTAAGGAAACTCGATATAAAGATTCCGAAATGTACATTCCGAAATCTTGCAGGACTGCGATCAGGTTTTCGTTCGCTCACCACCAAATATGTCAGGTCTCAAGGCCCCTTACCAAGGCCCTTATAAGGTTATAAAAAAGTAAAGAAAATATTACATTGTGGATATAAAAGGAAAAAATATAAGCGTTTCATTAGATCGTTTAAAAGCAGTGTTTACAATAGAAGCATACAATAAAACGGATTGCAAAAGTCAATTTTAAAAAGTAATTGAAGTTTAATGAAATAAAACCAGTTTCAAGTGGATACGATTATTTTGTCTCATTTTCGGTAAACAGTATCGCTTTCAGCTGGAAGGGGGTGATGTAGTATCCTTCGCCGATGTCGAATTAATCACTTACAGAAACCGAATTAGTCTACGCCACTGGCAACTGGAATAATATAAGTATAAGAGAAAGTCTACACTCGTCTGAACTCTGAAGTGAATTTAAATGAATATGCAAGTCAGTCTTTCTCCATCTCTTTAGCTGTCGTGTGCGGTTGCGTATAGGGTTCTGTAAAGTATTTAATTTGTAGATACAAGTTTCTTGAATTTTATATTTTAAGTAATAAATATATTATCTTTAAATACGAGACGTTTATTATTACAAATAATCCCCCGCACCGCACACAAAGAGACCTCAGGGTTTCTACACTAGATATATATTTATTGGTGACTCTAGTTATGCAAATACGAATCATTTGGCAACAACATACACCATTAACAATCAGAATATGAGTCAAAACCAACAAATGCAAAATAACCAGAGGCGAATCATTCGTACCAGAAATGTTGTTGGGAGGCAGTATGGAAACATAGGTTTCCTGTGCGATATTGCATAATATATGGAATATCGCTATCAATGCTAACTACCCTCAGCCACCTAAAGAGTCAACTCAACATGAAAATCGTTCACGTCGAGCTATTTTAAGTAGATCAATTGAAAGCAATTTCGCCGAATGTCAAAAAATGGTTTGATCATGCACAGATCTAGCCAAACCAGCAACAACATTCAATTTCTTTAAACCGGCCGACAATATTGTTTGCACATTTAACGAAAAACAACATTTGCGGCTACAAAACCCATCACTTTGTTTAAAATAGCTCAGCCGTATTATTACCACTAACTAATTATAACTATAACATGGGTGCAGTCAATGGCACTAATTGTTCGTGGGAACTGTGCAATCCTGCAAAATTCAGATGAGGCTCTCTGTTATTTTGTATATATATATAGGCTTTTGGTAATATGCGACAAATGCAAGAGGCCGACCGACACACGCATGAAATCAGCAACTGCTAACTGCATTGATTCACATGCCATGAAACGCAAAGTAACGAGAAGTTACTGTTCCGGTGATATAAAACAAGATCTGTGTAAAATCCAGTTCAAAATTAGATTTAATGCTCTACAAATAACATTTACAATACCGTTTTTGCATGTGTGCTAATTCTTCAATAGCTAATTGAAGAACAAATTGAAATGTTGGCTTTGTTAATCTAAGGTTAAAAAATGGCTGTCAGGAAAAGAACTGACACACTTAGACCAGTATTAGGTCCATTGTGATACCATGAGAAATTAGGCGAGGAAGAACCACACTTAACAAAACCATTTGGAGCTTTTGATAAAGCGAAAAAGCTGCAGGATATCTGTGTTTGCCAGATCGTTTAGATCATCGAGGAAATATTTTCCTAGATGCCGTTTTCTTTTAAAGGAGAGTGCAGGACATGAGCAGAGGAGGTGTGGAATCGTCTCTTCCTCCTCCTCATTTAGGCAACTTCTGCAGAAGTCATTAGAGGGAACGCCGAGTCTTATGGCGTGTCTTCCTATCAGACAATGTCCGGTGATGACATTGATTACGGAGCTAAAGTGCAATCTGGTTATGGATAGGAAATGTCTTGTGCGTTTTGGATCTAGTCCTGGCCATAACTGTTTTGTTGCCACACACGTGGTGATACTGTTCCACCAATGATTTGTTCTATCCATTGCCTCTTGCTTTAGCATAAGTTTACATGTAGCGATTGGTATACCAATATTCAACCTGCTGAGTTCGTGGAAACGGCACCGAGTGATTTGAGGGCTGCTTGACTGTCAGAGAAAACCCGGATATTCGTTGATGATATCACGTTTTCTTTTAGCCATGATGATCGCCAGAATTTTCGCTTGGAACACGCTACAATGGTTAGGGAGGCGGAATGAGAGACTTACGTTAAGTCGGTTTGAATACACCCCGTAGCCGACCCCTTTTTCTGTCTTTGACCCATCTAAATAGAAGTGAATTGAATCATCTCTCAAAAGTTCTTCGTCTTCCCAGGCCATTCTTGGTGGGATTGAGACTTGGAACTTATTATCAAAAACCAATTGGGGGATGGTGTAGTCGGAGTGACAAGGGATTGATCTGAATAAACTCAAGATTGTAGCGTGACCGATGTTGTTTACGGTCCATTGGGAGATAGCTCTCATATGAATGGCTGTACTGGCGGCCATTTGTTTGCTGAAGATATCTAGTGGTATGAGATTAAGGAGTATGTTTAGGGCAGCTGAGGGTGTTGATTTCAGTGCTCCGCTTATACACAAACAGGCTGTTCGTGTGACCTTGCTTAAATTATCGCAGTAGGTCCTTTTATCCAGAGCGGTCCACCATACCACTACTCCATGTGTGAGTATTGGTCTGATGACCGCGGTGTAGAGCCAGTGGGTGATTTTGGGGGAGAAACCCCATTTAGCGCCAATGGCTTTTTTGCAGGAAAACAGGGCTAGGGTGGATTTCCTGATTCTTTCCTCTACATTGGCTTTCCAGTTTAGCTTTTTGTCTAGGATAATACCTAGATATCTAGCTTCGTTGGAGAGTTCAAGTGGGATTCCATTTATTGATGGAGTTATTAGTTGAGGAATTTTGTATTTCCTGGTGAAGAGAACGAGTTCGGCTTTATAGCTTCGTTGGAGAGTTCAAGTGGGATTCCATTTATTGATGGAGTTATTAGTTGAGGAGTTTTGTATTTCCTGGTGAAGAGAACGAGTTCGGCTTTCTGAGGGTTGACCCCTACATCACTTTTTCTCGCCCATTTTACTAGTTTGTTTAGAGCGGTTTGCATCAGATCCATAAGGACGTGAGCATATTTGCCGGATACCGCAATCGAGACGTCATCTGCATATGCAATCACTTTGAATCCCTCAGCTTCTAGGTCAACTAGAAATTCATTGACGACTTGATTCCATAGAAGAGGGGATAGGACTCCGCCTTGCGGTGTTCCTCTACTGACAGATCTCTTTGCAGAGAAGTTTCCTAGAGTAGAGTTGATTCTCCTGCTTTTTAGCATTAGATTTATCAACTCCACTATGGAACCATCTACTTTGAGCTTCGTCAGTGACTTTGTAATTGCAGAGTTGCTGACGTTATTGAAGGCACCCTCAATGTCGAGGAAAGCGGCCAGAGTGAATTCTTTGTGATAGAGGGAATATTCTATAGTACGAACCAAGGTATGTATGTAAGGCCGTTTCTACAGATTTTCCCTTACAGTAGGCGTGTTGTGCTGTAGATATCAATTTTGGATCTATAGCTATACGCAGGTGGATATCAATCAATCGTTCTAAGGTTTTAAGAAGGAAAGATGATAGACTAATTGGTCGGAGATCTTTCGGATTTACGTGGGATGATTTCCCAGCCTTAGGTATAAACACAACCTTGACCTCTCGCCACTGCGTGGGGATATAGTTCAAGGTGGTACAGCCGATAAGAATTACTTCAAGGACAGGGATAATAATATCCGCGGCCTTTTGAAGTTCGGCTGGAATTATACCATCAGGTCCAGGGGATTTGTATGGGTCAAAGCTGTTAATGGCCCAAACTAGTATTTCCCTTGTAATCAGATCGGGGGTGTTAGTTATTATGCTACCTGATTCTATGGAATCATAGTTACATAAGTTCTTGGAGCTACCTGGAAAGTGAGTGTCCAGAAGCAGATTGAGCGTTTCTTCGCAGGATTCTGTCCAGCCGTCAGCTGTTTTCAGACTGCTAGGCATGGTCGGACTTTTTGAGAGGATTTTTTTTAATCTAGAAGCTTCTGAAGTATCTTCTATTTTTCCACAGAAGTTTCTCCAAGAAGTTCTTTTATTTTTCCTCAGTTGATATTTATAAGTTTTGAGGGATTCCTTGTAGGAGTCCCAGTCTATTAAACTTTTAGATTGTTTAGCTCGGTTGAAAAGTTTTCTACATTCCTTCCTGAGCGGTTCTAGCCCCGAGCTCCACCACAGTGGTTTCTGTTTTCCTCTAATTTTTATAAGAGGACAGGATTTCTGCAGTGAATGGTTAACGGCAGTGGTAAGATCATTGACTTTTTTGTCTATATCATGTTTGTTTGTAGGGTTTTGTAAGAGTTCAGGTGTAATAAACTTTTTCAAAGTTACCCGATATGTTTCCCAGTCAGTTTTCCGGTAATTTCGGAAGTTTGGTTGCTTAAGAGGTTCCTCATTAAGATCAAATTGAATGTATCTATGATCCGAAAAGGAGTGTTCAGTAGATACTTTCCAATTAGTGATCCTATGATGAACTGAGTCGGAGACAAGAGTTATATCTAAAACTTCTTGTCTATTTCTGGTAATGAATGTTGGTTCATTGCCAGTATTACTTACTATAAGGTTAGTACTTAAAATAAAATCAAAAAGTGACTCACCCCTTTCATTTATATCAGTACTTCCCCATACTTGTTAATCTAAAAAACCACAAAAAAGAAATGCACAGTACTAAGAGAATAAATTAATTCCAATACAAGCAAACATATTCAAAAAATTATACCCAATCGATTCAAAGCAAAAAACTTTAAAATTTTTCTCTGACGAAACGACTTGATTTTGTATGATATATCCCCAAATTTTTGGTTCTAATTTTGGTCGGGTACCTACTATTTAATTCTTCGTATCAATTTGACAGAACTAGTGTGTTTATGTTTTGCCAAGAAATGAGTTGATACTCATTTGAGTACTAATGACTGGTATCATATTATATTTTTTGCTGTTTTTGAAGAGCTAGCTAATACGGGTCCTTAGTAGTACTCGGTTGCAAACTGACAGAACTTATTTGATTTTTGATGTGAAGAAATGATTTGATACCGATTTGTTTGTTATTTTTAGGACTAGTACGAGATCTATTGTTAGTTCTGTGTGAAGAAATTGGCCGTAAGAGGTCTATCGGTTTAGATAGCATACCCAATATAGTATTAAAGCATATTCCGATTGATATTATAAGGCAATACTGTGTTATCTTTAACAACCTACTAAATAACTACTACTTTCCGGAAAATATCAAAGGTGTTTCTATTAATTTAAAAAAAAGACCCTTCCGATCCTTATAATTATAGGCCTATTAGTCTCTTGCCTAAAATCGGAAAGGTTTTTGAGGTTATTATAAGTCGATTTTGTTCGTTTGCAAAGAAAAGGAGATTATACCGCGAAACTAATTGGGGTTCAAAAGAAATCGCTCCGCAGTGTACGCTATAACGAAATTGATATCAGATATTAATTGGAATCTCAATGCCAAAAGATGTACAGCCGCCTGTCTAGTAGATGTCGAAAAAGCCTTTGACACGGTCTGGGTCGACGGACTTATTTACAAACTTATACGGTATGAGTTCCCACGCCATCTCATAAACATGATTATGTTTATGATATATGAGAAGAAGTTTGTTTTAAGTTGTAACCGAAAGAGAATACACGACAACTAAAGTCTTTAATGTTACCAACGGGCTACTGCAAGGTACAGTAACTGCGCCAACCCTTTTCAATTCACGCAACTGGAAAAACCTTAAGATAACGAACACAGATGGTCTTCACATCGAAACGAAGCAAGTAGTTAAGTATCTACATAGGTGTTCACTTGGACAAATTTTTGTATTTTCATGAACATATAAACATGCAACTGAAAAAGGCAAGAGCAGCGTTTATGTCACTTAAAGCTCTTTTACTCTAGCTATTTAAGGAGTGATGTGAAGATCATTTGTTACCAAGCATTTGTGCGTCCAATTCTGACTTATGCAAGTCCAGTATGGAATGGTGGAACATTAATCCATCCTAGAAAGTGGGTGCATACCGCCTGAAGCCTTCTTATTTCTGGATGCACATTGCACATGGTGACCTAACTGACTCGAAAAACGTGCCTATAATTTATGTCATGCTACAAGACGAGCAACAGACAAAAAAATTTTATACGAGCGTTTTGAGTCAGGGGGAGGGAATGTTAATCTGAGGTAGTGCACTAGCATACCTGAAAAAAATACCACCAACAAAAATAGGCTAAATCGGTAAAAATACTGGTGGCTTGACATCTCAAGCTAATACTTAGGCTTAGTAAACTCAGCTCTTTGAGGTGATCTCTGATCTGACGACAACAACGAGGATTAAATTTTACAATTATTTGCATTCTCAATTGTCTACAAATAAGAGATCACACCAGGGAGCAGGGTCATAGATTTAGTTAGATAAAGTTAGTTCTGTAGTTTTTTAGTTTTTAATATACATAAAATAAAGCGTTTTTTCACAATTTCTCCTATCAATGAAAAAAAAAAAATTTATAACTAGTCATTGTAACATGAAAATAAAAAACAGAAAATTATAATAGAAAACTATACTTATAAAAAGCATAGAAAACATGTATTGCGAACCGTAAAGGTAATTTACTTAAAAAAATTATATAAATACAGTCGACTCTCGTAAATTCAAACCTGAATGAAGTACGGGACATCCTGTATAATAAAACAACGCGGTAATTTGAACTCATCGGCCGGCGTCCAACAGTCGACAATTCGAAGTTGCAGAGAGAAAGAGGTCGAATGATTGTAAGGTACATACAAGTACATTTTTCGACACGTTCAAACTTATATCAACGTACACGAGCTTTTTTTTTGTAATGATGAGTTTAACGCACTTTTCCGCACAAATTCGTTTGTTTCAGTTACTTTTAGTCTTTCGTTGGAAGCAGATTAAAAGTATGTGTTAATTATGAGTCCTAGAAAGTAAAAATGTTTGAGAATAGCAGAAAACAAGAAGTTTATCTAAAAATTAGAGGAAGGTGAGAAGAAACTTGATGTTGCAAAAGAATTTAAGATTCCTCTGAGTATGAGTACTCTCTCAACCATAATAAAGCATAAGGAGCAAATTAATTCTACTCAATCTGCTGGAGTACGGAAAAGGGCTACTAAAGGTGAATTTCTTCGTCTGGAAGGAAGACTGGTCATTTGGCTAAGACAGTGTAGAGTACAAAAAGTACCTATCTATTAGCGGGGACTTGTTGAAGGAAAAAGGTTTTTGTTTATGTTTACGAATGTACATGTATACTTGTATACTCTTACTTTTTTTATAGCTGTAGAATAGCAGTTAATAAATAATAATAATTTATTGATGACCAAATCAAATTTCAAACCATTTGATATTTCGAACATTCGATAATTCGTAGTATTTTAAGAGTCCCTCCAGTTTCGAATAAACGAGAGTCGACTGTAGGGTGGTCCTTAGGAAAAAGAAATTGGGGACGCCCCCCAGATTGGTTCTAAATCAAGAAAAAAAAATTCCCTAATTTTTTCAAATTTTTATTCTTATCCCTTTTTGACCCTATTTCATTAAGAAATTTTAGCTTTTAAAGGAAAAAAAATAACAGTTTTTTTTTTTTAATTTTTTAGAATCGATTTAAGGGGCGTCGCACTCAGTTTTTGCAAAAAAGTAAAATAAGGACCACTCTAGCATATATGTACATACCTATATTAGAGAACCCATAGCTTTTAAGTTTATTTAAGCTATCAAAATTGTAATAAAAAAAACCTTGAGGGGATAAATAAACAAACAAAAGAAGTTATTTTCAACTTAATTTATGATGACTTGGCTTGTCAAAACAGTGGTGTAGAACTAGGGATTGCAATCCCGGGATTCGGGATCCCGGGATCCCGGGATCCCGAGTCTTTTTTCGGTACCGAAAATCCCGGGATTAGAATCGTAAAATCCCGGGATTTTCGGAATTGATTTATTGATTATTTTGGAATATTATTTTTATCTACTTGAAACTTTTCCGATAAAAAAATGTTTCATTGGTTTCGAATTAATAATAATAGTTAATAACAATTTTTTTCACTGTCAATGCATCCTTTGGGTGTATTCCAAAAAATAGTTTAAAAGTTTGTCGTTCCTGTGTATATAGCTCTTTCTATCGCAATAATATTCTCAAGTAAATAATAATAATAAGAGAAGTAATAATAATGATGGCAATACATTGTGAATAGAACACATGAAGATAGTATTCAAAAATTCAAAATGAAAATAATATTTAAAGGAAAAGAGAAACACACAACCAGTATAGTATTCAAAATGAAAAGATTAATTAAAAAATAAGCGAAAGTTTGCAATTCTTTCAAAAATCGACTCAATATTAACTGAGGAGATCTAGGGTTAAAGTGTAGAAAGGAAGGTTAAGCATATTTTTCTCAACTTTATTTTGTGATAATTGTAATTTTTCTTTATTGCAAAAAGCTACTTTAGCCCATATTGAACATCCATATTGCATAAAAATAGCTTTGTGAATAAATATCTTGTTTTCATTTGTGAGAGCAGATTTTCGATTTATAAAAGGCTTAAGTATCCTAACTGCAAGAACATATTTTGAGTGTCTACTAGACCTTTATCATTGGCTTAAAAATTGTTGAAAACTAGATTGTTTTTTGAGAACTTTCAAACTAGTTCGTATGTTTCGTCGTATGTTTTTCGAGACTTCCATTCTTTTCATTGTTTTTGACCTATTTGACTATTCTTAAAAGAAAAAAAATAGTAAACTAGTTTTTGGGTATCCTTTCTCTTTTTCTAAACCCCTTTGTACCTACATTGTTTTTTCTTTTGTATTTTTGAGTGCTAATATCGCTGTTTTCAAGGATGGTCTAAATTTAAACTTAATTTAAAAAAAACCACTTAGTTTATGTGCATTTCCTTCATAAAAGACCTCATAAAATGACGAGATAAAAAACAGTTTGAAACTAGTTAAATAACTACAAAACGCCAATGCAAGCTCTGCACAAAAGAGTTAAAATCATTAGAGAGAAGAAGCAAAAGGTTTTCACACCAATTTGTCATAGAAACACCACAAAAAAATAGATTTAAATATAAATCGGCCATCAACCAAGTAATTTTTTTAGCTGTCTAAGATATTGAGCCAATCCCGGGATTAGTCCCGGGATCCCGGGATTGACATTTTTGAATCCCGAAATCCCGGGATTGAAAAAACCTCCCGGGATTGCAATCCCTATTAGAACAAAAGGGAAACCTCTTACTTCTCTTGCCACACAACTTCCATTTGCTTAGTGTTGCTTTTGTAACACAAGATTTATCTGTAGTACACATATTCAGCAGAATACAAATAGTATTATATAGTATTAGTGAAATATGCCAATATATATTCGGATGTCAAATTCATGATTTGAAATCCAAAAATTAAGAGGTGTTTGAAAAATAAGTCTGTAGATAGATTCAGTTGCGTGTGTTACGCTTACGTTTTCTTTTGTCTCCTCTGTGGTTTGATGTAAGTTGAATGGTGTTTAGTTACCAACTTTCAGATTGTCAAATTAGTCGTCCAACTTTACTTTTCAATAAATTTTCACAAATAATTTACGTAATCGTAGCAAAAAGTATGATTTAACTTACAGCCATATGCGCAACAAAACTCCTTTCTGGCATACAAAACTATTTATTTTATTTAAATTCTATTTTATTTCATATTTTTCCGTAATCAAATACCTTACTTTCATGGTTTACATGAAATTTTTCACGATTTGAATAGTTTCTAGTTTACTTTATCAGAATTGTCTGGTGAAGTTCAAAATCACACAAGTTGGAAAAGCGGTCGTTTGATATTGATAGGTGCAGATGAAAATGTTCATCTGCATCCATAATTTTTCATCTGCAGCCACAATTCTATTCGTCTCTCTTTTTAACTTTTGTGCTTTATAATCTTCATCCATTCCGCTTTACTTTTATGCACTTCTGCAGTAGCAGATGCATGTAAATCATGTAAATCCAGCATGAGGGTTCACATTACTTATCCAACATTGGTCGTTCAGACCAAAGTCTGTCCAACTATTTGTACAATGTGAACTACTATATGTTGAAAATTTGTCAGGTTTTTTATTTTCACCACGAAAAAAAATGGCCGCCGCATTATATTAACATATAAACATGTATAAACTATTAACTATAGAAGGATGGTGTAGATGTAGACCTTTTTTTTTTAATTATATAGGGTGAAGGTGAATATTACCTTTGCAAGCACGTCAACCTGAAAGATCTTTTGTGCTGTTCCCTTAGGTTTAAAAACACGTAGTGTATGGGTTAGTTCATTCGAAGCTGAGGTCATGTAAGAACCTTCTTCGATGAAGAGGTGTTTCTGATATCAAGGGGACTGAGGAACCCTTTATTGAATATTTTAAAAGCCTGGATCTAGCTAAGGCAGGGCATTCACATAAAATGTGTTCAGGTGTTTCTATGTCTTCAAGACAGAGACGACAGGTGTCATCTTGGCTGATGCCCATGTTTTTAAGATGATACTTGAGAGAGCAGTGTCCAGTGAAGAAGTCCGTAAGTAACTTTGCGTCACGTTTGCTCATGTCAAGAATTTCTTTCATACGTGTGTGGGATAAGTCAATGAATAGTTTTGACTGACGATGGCCATTTGAGTTGTTCCAGGTGCTGATCATGTTCTGTCGTTCCCAGGTAGCTAATTCGTTTTTAAGGCTACTGATTGGAAGACCACAGTAGGGTTCAGGGCCTTTGAATTGGGACTGAGAGCCAAGTCTAGCAAGGCGGTCAGCCTCTTCGTTACCCGGTACGCCTTCATGACCAAGCACCCATGAAAGAGTTATTTTATTGTGAGTAGCTAATAGAAGGTCTGTTCGATGTGCAGTGCTCCAGCGCGCACTGGGGAATGTCAACGCACTGAAATTATATGTCAATGCACTGATAACCTGCTCTGGATTTGATTTCACATCGAACACTTAAGAGCCAAAACTCACGTAGCACTTGACTTTCATAAATTAGTTTCCTCCATTTGGCAATAAATATGGTTTTATTTCTTTCATAGATGTATGAAAAGATATAAAATATCAAAATGAAACCCAAATATTCAGTTAATTACCCAATTGCCAACAAAATATACTTGCTTTGCAAATAATCTTTTTGGCGTAAACAGCTGATTTCCAATTGACAGCTCTGAAAACCTCAACCCCAAAAAAAACATGGGGCATGGCAGTACGCACTGAGTGCTTGCACCGGACGAACATCGAACACAATGCAAATGCACTGGGGCAAAAAAAAAAATGGCACATCGAACGCATCAGTGCGATTTCAGTGCGCACTAGGGCGGGGCGCCCCAGTGCGCACATCGAACAAACCTAGAGATGTAGACCTTAGAGGAATTAAGAAGAAGAGGGCAAGCTTCACAAACAGAACTGCATCCGTCCACAAACTGACTGTACCAACACCCTTTTATTTTCGGATTTCAAAACCAGTTTGAAATCCGAAAATAAAGTGGTGTTAGAAAATTCACTGGCACAACTTTATATTCAGTTGAATACTATAGATCTCCCAAAAGCAAAAATGTTAACAATGCGGGGCAAGAAAGGTAATGGTTTTCACCTTAGACGAATAAAGAACACGAGGAATAACCATTACCTCTCTTGCCCCGCAACCGCCTAGCGCATTTCTCACAACCATGCCTTGTGAGGGAATGGACAACTTTCTGCTGATTGACGGCTAATTGAGAAAGCGCTTTTCATAGCACTTAATTTACTAACGGAGGACTTGCCAGTTCCTCGCGAAAGGCGATACCCCTGAAAAAACATTTTGCCTCTGCTGGGATTCGAACCTCGAGCCTATGGGTTAGCAGGTGGACATGCTAACCATCACGCCACGGGTACCACTCCCATTTGTTTACATTGTTGTTTTTGAATCACGAGATCCATCTGTGATACACGTATTAAGGCTAGGTGGACTTTTTTAGCGAACTCAGAACTCATGTAGGTATCAGTAAATCACTTTATTCTCTTAATTCCTCTTGCCATCGTCGCGTGTGATTTCAAATTCTCCCTATTTGCTCTCTCTCTTTGGTCTCGGCAACAGCCAGAAACTAGAAAAGAATTACGCACTTGCATAAGCAGAACAAAGGGGTGACCATACCAATGACCATTATACGAGCATGCAAGTTGTAACGAAATAGACCCGTTCCCCTCGCTCTCCTAGTAGACCACCCTTACAACCCCATATGTACAGGCATATGAGGCTGGTCCGGGCAGCAGAAGAGTGAGGGGTGTCCAGACTGCGACCCCCTGGCATGCTTGTAGTTAATGGCTTAGCTCGTCGGCGGGGTGAGTTCATGGAGCCACAGCTCTGGACGGTCGTTACGAATTCATGCCAAAATAAAAAATTCGAAAAGAAGGGACTCGACGTTCTACTAGGGGTAAGTAGGGTGATTCCAATAGGGAGTGAGGGACTTCGATGTTCATGCCCTCAGGAGGTTTTATCCCACCCATGTATCCTCCTAGGATACCCTTTGGCCACTGCAACCTCCAAGTTGTGCAGCAGCCCCTGATGTTCTTTCTTCCCCATACTCCGGCTTACCTACCTATGTTTCCATCGGACACTTCCACCCCCTATCTCTTACTTAACCGCACATCCTGTCAGTTAGTCGTTCACAGAAATAAACTTCCCCTTTAACATCGCTTTGAAAGCGTCAACCTGATTTTAAATGATAACGCACGATTCGTCTTGGGTTTTGTTAACAAACAAAAAATATAATAAATTTTATTTTTGTGGCCATTAATTCCATAAAAGTTTAAGATTTTCAATTGAATCGTCTAGTATTAAATTTACAAGGTAATTCTCTAATGCAAGAAAAAATTATAGTTGATTACGTTTAATACTGCCAGGTGGTAACCCTAAGATCTGTTGTAAAAAATTTCATGTACGCTAGAGCTTACTCTTGGTGAATAAAATTTTCCTATAGTTGTTTTTTTTTTCTTTGTGAGCGTAAAATCAGAAATTTTCTTTCTTTTACACCCTCTCGCACCCGCCCCAAAACACAAAAAAAGTATGGTTAGGCCTTAGACCTTCTATTCAAATATAGGTATATATATATTAAATCACTTACTTGCTGTATCCGTCGAAGGTAGTGCACCACTTTCGCCTCACTGAAATAGTTTAAATATTGAAATTCTTTGTTTATGTTTTATTGGCGGAGGGACTTGACAATATTTGCAAAAAAAATTTTCTTGGTTTAGTAGTAATCTGATTATTTAAAAAAATTTTGTTTTTTTTTTTTTTCTTTTTGACAACCTTTTCTTAGGTTACCACTACCGGACTATTTACTTAGATTTGATTCTACACCACCTTAAGTTACGTTAATTTAACATAATGAGCAAATAAAAATAAAAAAAAACCATAACCACACATCGGACACCAAAGGGAATGTGGGAAAAGAAAACACACAGGGGATGTAGGGGTGTTGCACGGGGATACCAGCACGGGGTTTGATGAATCTGCTGCAGGTGATTCCACTATCGTCCACATTCGTCTTCTCTCGTCTATGATGTTTTACTAGGTATTTTTTTTCATACACCGTGGGTTGTAGTAAAGCTTCTTCTGGACTGTCGTTGCTTGTCGCTTTATGGGGTGGGGATGGGGGGGGTTTTTTTTTCTTTTGGTTTTCCCTTTTTTATAACAATAATTGTTTCACTCAATTTTAAATTTTTTTTCTTTTTGCAAGCCTGGCTTGCTTTAATGGCTTTATAACACTTTTGGCTTGCTCCCTTTTTTTCAGTAAAATGGTTTCACTTAATTTCTTGGGGGGGGTTTTTTTTTTTCTTTTCTTTATGTATTTTTTTTTTTTTGAGTGCCTAAATTTTCACAGGATTTTCTTAGTCCTTTTTTTTCTTCCTTTTCTTTTGCAGGCTTTTCGTGCCTTAATTTCTTGAATTAAAATTTCTTTAATGTCTTGAAAATGCCCGCACTATGGCTTAACTTGTACACCATTCGTCGCGATAACTATTTTCCTACGCTCAACTTGTTTTTATTTTACTTTTTATTTGTATATTTAAAATAGCGCGTTGCAATAATTAACTTTTCACGGTCTTTTTTCATTTATCGCCCGCGCCTTACAGCAATTTATATTGGCGATCGTATTCGAACTGTCTTTTTTTTTTTTGTTTATCGTCTATTCACGTCTTAATATTTCCGACCCGCACACCAAAAAAGCCACTTGTAGAATGACCTACTTTTGGCTTTTGCTCAGCCTCAACGGTTGCAATTCCCGACGGTTTATGTGCACAGCTAGTTGGACCGTTGCACATATCGAACGATCGGCAGATAATCCAACCGGCTATGTACATAACACGTCTCCCCACAATTGTTTAACCGACACCGTTGTCGTGGGAGATCGCGATGAGTACATAGGATTATCTAATGACACGCAACTGTTCTACGCAGAGTGTGCGTGGAAAGGCCAATTCCGTTGTCTCTAAGACGTTTGGTTCGACATGCAGAAAATGATTAGTGATTTTAATTGATTATGTATTCTGTATTGATTTATTAGTCCAGTAGTGGATGAATGCATTATAGGTAGTTATGTTATATTTCTTATATTATGGGTTAATTGGTGGCTATTATTATTTGATGTTTTATTTTTCCTTAATATTATACGTATTGATATTATGATTAGGGGGTTGTTATAGGTAAGTATTATAGTGATTCGTTTAAAGGGTTTATATTATTGTAAGTCTAGTTTAATTTATTATTATGCATTTTATTAGGAGTAATATGTTATGAAAGGTAAGTATTATATTGGGTAGTTATTATGATTGATAGGATATTATTAGGGGGTAAGTATTATAGGGCGGTAGAGTTTAATTTAGGTTGGGTTATATGGTAAATATTATGAAAGGTAAGTATTATGGGGGTTATGGTATTATTAAGGTAGGTAATATTATAGAGTGTATTAGGATTATAATGAATTTTAATTATTTGTTATTTTGGTGTGTTTATTTAGTTATTTTCGCTGAACCATTTCCTACATGCCGTTCCCTACAAAACTTCTTCTTTCCCAAGAACCTCGTTTGCCTGGAAAGGAGAAGGGAAAGGACGGACATGTTGTTGGACGTTAAGGATCAGTCTCATGCGCAGACTGGCAGCCGGGTGAAAGCGAAACTAAGGTTTTAGGTCTTTGCCATGAAAAATGCCAGCCCTTTTACCGTTCAGGTCTTCCAGTTCATACAGGTTGTTGCCCATAACTTTTGTGACTTTCATTTTTATGAACTTGGGGCTAAGCTTTGCACAAAACCCTTTTGTCGCATCGCTCAACGCAAAGTTTCGTCGGAAGACGGTATCCCCTACCGAAAACTTCACGTTCTTACTCCTCAGATTATAAGTGTTTTCATACCGCGTATGAGCGTTCGCGAGCGACGTTTTTATATGCGCATGCAAGATGTTCATTTTAGACGCTTGTGATACAATGCCAATTCCAGAATTATTTAGGACATTCAGGTTGCGGAGCAATTTATAGTCCGAACCATGTTCGATACAGGGTTGACCAAACAGTGCCTCATGGGGCGACATATTTATTGCCGAATGGACCGTGGTGCGAAGCGCGCTGGCAATTGATTGTAGGTGTACATCCCAATTTTTCTGATCCGAGTCGATGTACCCTCTGATGGCGGCGAGGATCGACCTATTGACTCTTTCGCTAGCATTTGCCTGCGGAGAGTAAACTGCAGTCCGTACATGCGAAATGCCGTACGCTACCATGCATTTCTCGAAATCGCGGCTGATAATTGTTTACCGTTATCCGATAAAATGGTCTCAGGTACACCGAAAATGCAAAAGACCTCTTCGTGCAAAAACTTTAGCACCTTTTCCGAGGTCGCCTTACGGAGCGCTTTTACCACCACAAACTTGGTCATTTGGTCCAGCGCAATCACGATGTGAGTATTCCCGTCTCTAGAACGAGGGTAGGGGCCAAGGAAGTCGATGTACAACATCTGAAAGGGTCTCTCAGCCAGAAAGGCTTTGCCCATGGGAGGCCTCAGAGTGGCATTTGGAGCTTTTGAGGCCTTACAGATGTCGCACCTACCGATATACTCCTTTACCTGTGCTGCCATGTTTGGCCAGAAGAATTGTCGCTGCAGTCGGTACAACGTCTTTGCGATACCCCCATGCGAAGCTCGAGGTGGCTGATGAGCGAGAGTGATCAAGCGTTCCGTCATCGCGTCAGGAACCCAAAGCTTCCAAACAAGGTCATCCTCTACTGGATTCCCTGTGCAATGTCTGACCTTCTTGTAGACGAAATTTTCCGACACTCGAAGGTCAGGTAGCTTATCATTTTGTTCTAGGATGTTGTCAATGATCTTGAGGTAGTCACTAGATTTAAAGCTAGAATCCTCAAGATCGATATGCAACACATCACAGGGATCTGTCAACATCGAAACATCGCAAACCAGAGCGTCCACTTCATACGCTCGCGAGAGTGCATCGGGTACGATATTCTGGGACCCCTTGCGATGCTCGATGCTGAAATCAAATCCTTGAATCTTTAAACTCCATCTCGCTAGTCGGCCACTAAGATCCTTCTGGCTCATCAGCCATTTCAGGCTCGCATGATCGGTCACAATCCTAAACGCATGTCCTTCCACATATGCTCGAAACTTCTGAACACCCGTGACAGCTGCCAGGCACTCCCGCTCTGTCACACTGTAATTGCGCTGGGCCGAATTCAGTTTTTGAGAGTGGTAATATATGGGGCGTTCGCTGCCGCTTTCGTCTAACTGGCTCAACACGCAACCGATGCCAGTATCCGATGCATCGCACAGGATCAAGAACTCCTTGCTAAAATTCGGGTGCACCAGGAGCGGATCGGAAGTTAAGGCCGCTTTAAGCAGGTTGAATGCTTTACTGGCGTCCTCGGTGAAAACGAATTTCTTCCCCTTCTTCAATGTGTCGGTAATAGGTGCTGCTAAAGTGGAGAAGTCCCTAACAAACCTACGATACCATCCTGCAAGTCCCAAAAACCGACGGACTTGTTTAGCCGAAGTTGGAGGTGGAAAATCCGCTATAGCTACCACCTTCTCGGGATCGGTCTTTAGGCAGCCGTCCCCCACAATGTACCCTAGGAATTTCAATTCTTTAAAACAGAATTTGGACTTCTGTACGTTCATTGATAGCCCTGCCTCTTGCAATCGACTGGCCAAAACCTCCAAGAGTTGAATATGCTCGTCGAACGTGCTCGATACTACCAACAGGTCGTCCAAGTACGGAAAGATTTTCTCTCGCAGCTGGTGGGGTACCACTTTGTCCATGAGTCTGACCATGCGTTGTGGCGCATTGCAGAGACCAAAGGGCATGACCGTAAACTGCAACAGGGGCATACCAGGCACCGTAAACGCCGTCTTTTCCCGGGATTCTTTCTCCAGTGGGATCTGCCAAAAAGCGTCTTTCAGGTCCACACTCGATATAAAGCGTGTATCCGAAAGCCGCGATAGCAATCCTCCTATATGAGAAAGTGGATACGCATCCTTCTTGGTCTTTGCGTTAACTTTCCTGTAGTCCAAACACAAACGATTTTTCCCGGGTTTGCGGATCAGAACTACAGGAGAGCTCCACGCGCTGTTGCTTTCTTCTATTACACCAAGTTTGAGCATGCGATCCAGTTCCTCATATAGAAGTTTCTGCACCGCTGGAGAAACCGGGTTATGACGCTGCTTAATGGGCTCAGCATCCCCTGTATCAATGGTATGTACCTCAAGGGTAGTTTTTCCTAAGCCTTGTACGGCAGAGGACGGAAACTTACTTATGGCATCTTGTAACCGTTTGGATTGCTGTTCGGTAAGTATGTGAGCATTTGGGTTCTCCGAGTCTGCTGGGCCGGGAACAGAAGAGATTTCAGAGATTAGGTGGGGTGCGATTTCAAACTCCTTCCAGAAATCAACTCCTAGGTACAGTTTCTGTTGTAGGGACGGCACCAGATAAAGGGTAAGAGTTTTCTTCATCCCTTTGTATGTTATTTCCGCAAGAATTTTCCCTACAATGGCCTGCCGTTTTCCATCGGCGGTTGTTACTTCGGAACTGATTTTCGACAACATTTGTCCGTGTTTTTGAATTAGGTCTAAGCAATCCGCACCCAAGCAGCTGATGCTAGCCCCACTGTCGAGCAACCCGAGCAAAGGCTCTCCGAAGAGGTGGATGGTTGCATAAGGGCGTGGGTCTTCTGAGCTGCACAGTGTTGTGGCTTCGATAGCCCTGTAAGCTTCCTTCTTCTTTTTGAATTTCGTTCGGAGCTTTGCCACCTTGTCGGAAACCACGGTGTTCTGGGTTCCGAAGATTCGTTTTCGTACTTGTATGTAGTTCTGGAGCCGTTCGTGTAGGGTTTTCGTATGCCTGGATGGTAAGGGAAGAAGGGAACTCTTAACAGGGTCGGTTGTAGGTCTTGGTAGGATCCTGGGGGCTGGTACAGGTAAGGATGTTGGAAGCTCTAAATTTTCGGGGATGGATTTTGACGGGCTGGGTTGGAGAGGTGATATAAGGTCGGACGGGCTTAGCACTCCGGGGGCTTCTCCAGAGAGCAATTCCCCCGGGGCTGTAAACTGCTCTTTTGCTCGTTTCCCGAGCATCGAGGACATTTCGGAGAGGTGGTGTTTTCCCAGCCACACCTAAAACAGAAAAGGTTTCTCTTAGGGTCAGGGCATTCGTAGAATAAATGACCCTGACCTTTACAATTCCAACATGTGAAATTGCGAGTTTCCCTTTCCCTTTTAGGGTGGAATGCCTCAATCTCGGGGACAGGAACCACATCATCCTCCAACTCTTCAGAAACCAACTCGGAAATGGCATTCCTGCGAGGGGGAGGCAACGGTACAAAACGGGACTTCAGGGCATCACGGTCGAGAAGGTATTTTTCCACTTTTCGACAGACATATACCATCTGGGCTAAGCAGCTAGTGTCGAAAGTAATCAGGAGCATCCCCATCTGTCGGCGTACATTGGTTTTCAACACCTCGATGATCTCCTTGTCGGGTTTCGGGACCTTCAACCGGGCATTCAGCTTCTGGATATCCTTGTAGAACTCTTCGAACGTCTCCGTTTGACCTTGACGCCGGTCATACAAATGTCTCGAAAGTTCTACATCCGACTCCAACGTCCGATATCGTTCGATTAAAGCGTTCCTCAGAACTAACCATGAGGCTTCCGGATTTGCCTTCACGAAGCCCCAGAACCAGGTATCGACGGGGTCTGCTACAAAATGGTGAAAATTCACGACGACTTCATCCCACGTCGCACCGTAGCTTATCCTCAGTCGTTCAAGTCGGAAGATGAATTCATCAACTGACATCTTGCTGTTGTCAAACTTTAGTCCCCACTTGTGGAAGTTCTGCAACCGATAATTTGAGCGACGGGGTGGTTGTTGCGTCATGCTGGGGTTCGCAGGATCGCTGAAGGTCAAATTGTTTATTTGCCTCAAGAAGTCATCCAGGTTGGAGTTATCGGCCGCACTATTTCCCTGCGGGGGACGCGGTGATGGACCTCGAGATGCGGGCTGGTTTCTTGCCGGAGAGCGCGTTCTAAGGGGAGATCCATGTCTAAGGGGCGATCGATGAGCCAGGGAGTTACGGCGAAGGTCTTCCGGTTGGCTTGACCGTCTTTCCGGATCATGGCGGGTGACCACAAGGGTAGTGGCCACCAGGGTTTCGCGCACAATCCCGGCCACTTCTTCCTTGAACAGCGTTCTGGTCCGCTCCAACTCCTTGGAGAAGAACTTAAAATCGGCAGCTCGACTCGCTCCGACCGCTGCTGTAACCACTTCATGTATGTAATGCGTCAGATCTGCATTCGATCCGCCAAAGGATTCACGTAATCCTTGAGACGACAGCTGGGGTGGATCTCTACCGATTGCACCTTCTTCTTGGGCTAGTAATGACGCCGCTCCCTCTCCATCTAGGTTCGAAGAACGACCCGGAGTAGCTTCACCCACTCCCTGAGCTAAAGTTGACGAACGACTAGTCGTTGCTACAGGCCCGTAGGTTTGGTTAGCTAGTTCCGAATAGGAATCGGCCAGCAGTTGGCTGCGCGAGGAACGCCCTCCCCTAGTGTTCCTTTTCGACTTAGAACGAGTCATTCTTCCGTACATTGTACACTTGTTGTGACGATACGGAATTTCGGAAGTCACAAACACTATCGCCTTATGGAATTAGGAAAAAGCAAGGAAAGGGTGGGATTCAAATAAAAATGTCAAAATTCAAAAGGGTAAATCGGTTGATGTTTAAAAGTATATAGAAAAAAATAACTATAATTTTTTTTTTTTGTGTAGATGGTGTGGATTTCAATTAAAATTCAATACTATAACTGTTCAATTAATATGCACTTAAAATTCAATATTATACTGTTCAATTAATATACAATTAAAATTCAATATTTTGTTATTCAATTTGAGTTATTCTAGGGTTTTTGTCTGTTTTGATTCTTTCTGTGTTTTTTTTTTTTTTTTGCAATAATTCATTAAGAATAGGAATGGAAGTGGCCTCAGGTAGGAAGAGTAGGAGACCAGAGATGAGGAAGATAGATAACCTCCCTATGGAACCACACCCGAATGATCAGGGCGCGAGCAAACCTCTCACACCCACATTGCTGTAGGCCGAACCTGGTTAGGAAGTGAGCAAAGTCCTTGGCACCTGCAATAATTATTTGGCTACCCCGCCAGATAACAGCCAGGGCTCAAGCTTCACCACAAAAATAAACAATCTACTAATCTAAACATATCCAAACAACTGAAGCTGAACAGTTACTCCAAACTTAGGCTTTGAATATGGTTAGCTCAGAATATTTCTTTGATTCTAGTTACACGAAACGCAACTGCCTAAATGTGGGTAAATCAACCCATTTAGCGGACGTTCGCTACCAAAATTTGAAAGGTAAGTTGAAAAATGTTTACTTTGCTACTAATTGTCAAAACCGAAATACAGCGTGAGTTAGCGATATGCAAGCAGGTACCCCGATCAACGTTTCCCCTAAGGTGTTACATGAAATTAATGACAACTTCTGAAACAATCGGGCCCCACGTTGGGCGCCACCTGTAACGAAATAGACCCGTTCCCCTCGCTCTCCTAGTAGACCACCCTTACAACCCCATATGTACAGGCATATGAGGCTGGTCCGGGCAGCAGAAGAGTGAGGGGTGTCCAGACTGCGACCCCCTGGCATGCTTGTAGTTAATGGCTTAGCTCGTCGGCGGGGTGAGTTCATGGAGCCACAGCTCTGGACGGTCGTTACGAATTCATGCCAAAATAAAAAATTCGAAAAGAAGGGACTCGACGTTCTACTAGGGGTAAGTAGGGTGATTCCAATAGGGAGTGAGGGACTTCGATGTTCATGCCCTCAGGAGGTTTTATCCCACCCATGTATCCTCCTAGGATACCCTTTGGCCACTGCAACCTCCAAGTTGTGCAGCAGCCCCTGATGTTCTTTCTTCCCCATACTCCGGCTTACCTACCTATGTTTCCATCGGACACTTCCACCCCCTATCTCTTACTTAACCGCACATCCTGTCAGTTAGTCGTTCACAGAAATAAACTTCCCCTTTAACATCGCTTTGAAAGCGTCAACCTGATTTTAAATGATAACGCACGATTCGTCTTGGGTTTTGTTAACAAACAAAAAATATAATAAATTTTATTTTTGTGGCCATTAATTCCATAAAAGTTTAAGATTTTCAATTGAATCGTCTAGTATTAAATTTACAAGGTAATTCTCTAATGCAAGAAAAAATTATAGTTGATTACGTTTAATACTGCCAGGTGGTAACCCTAAGATCTGTTGTAAAAAATTTCATGTACGCTAGAGCTTACTCTTGGTGAATAAAATTTTCCTATTGTTGTTTTTTTTTTCTTTGTGAGCGTAAAATCAGAAATTTTCTTTCTTTTACACCCTCTCGCACCCGCCCCAAAACACAAAAAAAGTATGGTTAGGCCTTAGACCTTCTATTCAAATATAGGTATATACAGGGTGATTCGCATAAGGTGTGACAAAAAGATAGGGTGTGTAGGTTGGACCTAGACAAGCAAAAAATCGTATGGGAGGGGGGTCCATTTTCCCCCGTTTAGGCGGGAGGGGCAATTTAAGAAAAAAATCACTAAAAATGGAAAAAAAATTATTTTAAAAGAACGGTAATACCTACAGAGTCGTGCTATAGCATTTTGAAAAGCCAAAATCCTATACATGTATTTAAATTTTAAAATGAGTTGTTCAAATGAATAGTTTTTGAAATATTAATTTTCAAAGTCAAAATTTTGAAAAAAAAACTCAACTTTTTTTTTTCAAACCATTTTTTTGCAAAATTTTACATAATTAAGTAGTATTTTTCTGGCTTATTTTCAATGCTCTTATTTATTTTTGATCAAATACAAAAAACCGGATGTCAAAATAACCTGTAGTTTTTGAGAAAACCAAAAATTACAAAAACGACTATTTTAAATTTTTTGTTTTTTAAAATTTTTTTTTTCGTTATTGGATTCTTAAGTGAACTTACAAAATAAAGGATGAATTTTCTCTTTACTTTTTTCATTGAGAATTCACTTAAAAATCCAATAACAAAAAAAAACTTTAAAAAAACAAAAAATTTAAAAAAGTCGTTTTTGTAATTTTTGGTTTTCTCAAAAACTACAGGTTATTTTGTCATCCGGTTTTTTGTGTTTGATCAAAAATAAATAAGAGCATTGAAAATAAGCCAGAAAAATACTACTTAATTATGTAAAATTTTGCAAAAAAATGGTTTGAAAAAAAAAAGTTATGTTTTTTTTTCAAAATTTTGACTTTGAAAATTAATATTTCAAAAACTATTCATTTGAACAACTTATTTTAAAATTTAAATAAATGTATAGGATTTTGGCTTTTCAAAATGCTATAGCACGACTCTGTAGGTATTACCGTTCTTTTAAAATAATTTTTTTCCCATTTTTAGTGATTTTTTTCTTAAATTGCCCCTCCCGCCTAAACGGGGGAAAATGGACCCCCCCCCCTCCCATACGATTTTTTGCTTGTCTAGGTCCAACCTACACACCCTATCTTTTTGTCACACCTTATGCGAATCACCCTGTATATATTAAATCACTTATTTGCTGTATCCGTCGAAGGTAGTGCACCACTTTCGCCTCACTGAAATAGTTTAAATATTGAAATTCTTTGTTTATGTTTTATTGGCGGAGGGACTTGACAATATTTGCAAAAAAAATTTTCTTGGTTTAGTAGTAATCTGATTATTTAAAAAAATTTTGTTTTTTTTTTTTTCTTTTTGACAACCTTTTATTAGGTTACCACTACCGGACTATTTACTTAGATTTGATTCTACACCACCTTAAGTTACGTTAATTTAACATAATGAGCAAATAAAAATAAAAAAAAACCATAACCACACATCGGACACCAAAGGGAATGTGGGAAAAGAAAACACACAGGGGATGTAGGGGTGTTGCACGGGGATACCAGCACGGGGTTTGATGAATCTGCTGCAGGTGATTCCACTATCGTCCACATTCGTCTTCTCTCGTCTATGATGTTTTACTAGGTATTTTTTTTCATACACCGTGGGTTGTAGTAAAGCTTCTTCTGGACTGTCGTTGCTTGTCGCTTTATGGGGTGGGGATGGGGGGGGTTTTTTTTTTCTTTTGGTTTTCCCTTTTTTATAACAATAATTGTTTCACTCAATTTTAAATTTTTTTTCTTTTTGCAAGCCTGGCTTGCTTTAATGGCTTTATAACACTTTTGGCTTGCTCCCTTTTTTTCAGTAAAATGGTTTCACTTAATTTCTTGGGGGGGGTTTTTTTTTTCTTTTCTTTATGTATTTTTTTTTTTTTTGAGTGCCTAAATTTTCACAGGATTTTCTTAGTCCTTTTTTTTCTTCCTTTTCTTTTGCAGGCTTTTCGTGCCTTAATTTCTTGAATTAAAATTTCTTTAATGTCTTGAAAATGCCCGCACTATGGCTTAACTTGTACACCATTCGTCGCGATAACTATTTTCCTACGCTCAACTTGTTTTTATTTTACTTTTTATTTGTATATTTAAAATAGCGCGTTGCAATAATTAACTTTTCACGGTCTTTTTTCATTTATCGCCCGCGCCTTACAGCAATTTATATTGGCGATCGTATTCGAACTGTCTTTTTTTTTTTGTTTATCGTCTATTCACGTCTTAATATTTCCGACCCGCACACCAAAAAAGCCACTTGTAGAATGACCTACTTTTGGCTTTTGCTCAGCCTCAACGGTTGCAATTCCCGACGGTTTATGTGCACAGTTAGTTGGACCGTTGCACATATCGAACGATCGGCAGATAATCCAACCGGCTATGTACATAACACGTCTCCCCACAATTGTTTAACCGACACCGTTGTCGTGGGAGATCGCGATGAGTACATAGGATTATCTAATGACACGCAACTGTTCTACGCAGAGTGTGCGTGGAAAGGCCAATTCCGTTGTCTCTAAGACGTTTGGTTCGACATGCAGAAAATGATTAGTGATTTTAATTGATTATGTATTCTGTATTGATTTATTAGTCCAGTAGTGGATGAATGCATTATAGGTAGTTATGTTATATTTCTTATATTATGGGTTAATTGGTGGCTATTATTATTTGATGTTTTATTTTTCCTTAATATTATACGTATTGATATTATGATTAGGGGGTTGTTATAGGTAAGTATTATAGTGATTCGTTTAAAGGGTTTATATTATTGTAAGTCTAGTTTAATTTATTATTATGCATTTTATTAGGAGTAATATGTTATGAAAGGTAAGTATTATATTGGGTAGTTATTATGATTGATAGGATATTATTAGGGGGTAAGTATTATAGGGCGGTAGAGTTTAATTTAGGTTGGGTTATATGGTAAATATTATGAAAGGTAAGTATTATGGAGGTTATGGTATTATTAAGGTAGGTAATATTATAGAGTGTATTAGGATTATAATGACTTTTAATTATTTGTTATTTTGGTGTGTTTATTTAGTTATTTTCGCTGAACCATTTCCTACATGCCGTTCCCTACAAAGTACCCAGTAGGAAATTTGCTCACCAGTGAAAAAAAAGGATGAATTCCTCGAGGAAGTCATCTGGTGCTTTCATTAGGGAAAAGGTCATCAATGAATTCACTAATGAAATGTCATGCAATTGGTGGGCAGTCTGCAGTTCAAGTTGAATCTTGTGCGTTGTTTTCAAAAGAAAATAAAGAAGAATACACGATGTACAGCAAAATCCTCTTTGAGAAACGCCAATCAGGTAGCGACAAAATTAAGTATGAGAAAACAACCTTTTCTTTTCTCTTTCTTTCGTTTATTCGCTTTCAAATATCTTTATTTTTGTGTCACATGTTGCTTCAATGGGTCTTGGATTTAGTTTCAATTTTGTGATCAATTATTTTTGTATTTATTAAATAGTAATCAAAACTGTATTACAATTTCTAAATACTATAATTACTGAATATTATTTAAAAATGTAATGAAGTATACAAACGCTTGTTTCTCAAATGCATTCATTATTTCCATTATCTATGTGTTCTCTCAAATGCATTCTTTCTCCTCAGAACACATTTCTGTCACAAATTCCCAAATTTCAAATTACACACATAGAACCAGTTTTTTCAGGCTATGAAAACGAAGATGCCATGGGTGTTATGATTTCCCTACATTTTATTCATCGAGAAAGTGTGTAGGTGCTTCTTTCCAACGACAAGCCCTTGTAAAATTCAGCAAAGGATTCAGTAGGAATTGCACTAGTGCAGCTAATTTTCCCTGAGGAAAAGGCAGCATTTTCAGTAGTGAATTTTTGGAAATTTCCTACTGGGTAGGCATATAAAAAAACAGATATCATAAGGCACACTGACGAAAATATTTGTATGTACACAATATGTCCCAATGAACTTTTTTTACGATTTCTTGTTTTTGGATGGGTTGAGAATAGAAATATTGTGTCAAGCAGGAAAAAAAGAAAACCGGTGACTTTTTTTTGTCAGTTTGCTTGCTGAGATAAATACAGATAATTACAAATAATGAAGATGTTCGATATTTCTTATCTTGTGTTTTTGCGGATGTGGAAAACATGATATTTGTGTGATTTAAATGTAAGTCAGTTTCTTGACTTAGTTTGATCAGCAAAATTAATGAAAAAGGGGATAACCTGGGGGGTAAGAACTTAGATAATACTCATTTTTCACCGAGGAAAAAACTTAATTCCATTGATAATGTGGGCATAACATTTTAAAAAGTGAAGATATGTTTTCAAATACCTACATCCTCTTAAAAATTTTTTTTTTGGAATTGGATGAGTATACTTACTAGGTTCTTATATTCAGAGAACAAATACAAAAAAAAAATATTTAAGTAAAATCGATAATAATCTGAACAACTACTTTTTAGCTTCTGTTCTTTAACCGCATCTCAGTTAAAGAGCATACTGAGAATCTTCACCACGTTAAGGTACATAAAACATAAGTAGTAAAGAAGATGAAAAAATAAGAGAATATAATTATTAAAAATAAAAAAATTACTAATTTGGAAGTTTGTTTACCTACCTTTCTTACATAGTTGCTTTAAACTTCTTCCAGCCATGCGTTCAATAAATTCTTTTAAAAAAGTAGAAATTGCAGACTTTAATCCAATTAAAAAGGATCATCATATCATTTTCTTAAGTATTCCACACTCTCATTTTTCTTGGAATTCTAGGATCGCACACTTCCAGAAGCTGATGATTTTGATAAAACGAGATTAATTTTTCTTTCATTTTTGTTTGCCAGAACTTGTCATCTTTCTTAACTCTGAAGAATATAAAATCGCAGGAAGTCCAAACACCAAAATAGCAAATTTGCCAATTAGTTATGAGAAGTTGTCCTTGAACTTGATAGAAATAATCGTTGGTTTTCTTAAGCCCCCCTTGTTTTTCTTGATAAGGCAATTTCTTTTGACTAAAAGCTTTGTCTAATGTCATATTTTTTACAGACGATGGACATTTCACTTCACATATTGCACTTCAAACGATTAATCCGTCTGGAGTTGCGACAAAAAAATGGTATTCTTTATCTATGAAAAGACCACATTTAATTACTTTGAGGGTTCCGATTTCCTCTAGTTTTTGGATAGAATCTCTCGTTTTGAAGACCCTATAGCATATTAGAAGAAGAAAATGAGCTATACAAGTTTGTGTTTATGATATTGTGGTAGCTGGACGTACTTTTAGCTTTGCATATTTTACCAAAATTAGAAGCAGTAAATATTTCACGCCTTATTTCTTTCCATTTCCCACTAATTGATTGATCTCTTGTTTCTGATTTGATTTTTCTTATGTGATCAAAGTTTTTTTGGAGTGATTTTTTCCTTTTCTGTTTCTCCAATTCCATTTCTTGATCAGTTTTATCTGACAGTTCGGATGGTGCGTCTACATTTCCGTAATTCGAATCAGCGGAAGCATTTCTTCTTCGTTTTTGTGGTCTGCTCGTTTTACGATTTGAAAAAAAATTCTTTTTATTCATTACAATTTTTTTTTCCTTTTTTTACCAAAGGTTTGTTTTTTGAGTATTTACAATTTTGCTGTGCACTTTTGTGTACTCGGTGAATGCCCGTTTGGTGTTGAATTAGACAACGGCTGCAGCACATCAACTGTTGTACGATTTTCCAAGAGAAAAACTAATTCTTTTTCCACCGACATATTGACACAAAACACTGTTAAATTGTTCGCATATGTTGGAGTCACACCAATGAATCATACTCTCGAAATTTCGAACCATTCGTTGCAGTATCGAACTAACGCTTTCAAAAATAAAATTTTTTACAATGTTTTCAATTTTATCTGTGCCTTCAATATCACTAGCGGTACAAAAATATCGGGCGCAAGAATTCTCAAATGCAAAAAAAGTTCTTTACGAAATAAAGAAGACACTAAATTGCAATTAAATGCCCATAAACCTGTGCCACCCACACTATCCGCCCTCAGCTTGCCTTCCCACATGCACAATATGAAACAAAAATAAAATAAATCTATATCTTCTATAGGTATCTATCTATACATAGTACATACGTATAGTAAAAACGTAACAGTTTGTTTGTTTGTGCACGCTAATCTCAGAAACGGCTTATACTATCTAGATGCGGTTTTCAGTAATAAATTATATATATAGCTTCACTTAACATTTAGTTTTTATTTCATGTCAATCGATTGATAAATAAAAAAGTTATGCCAATTTTTGCGAACCAAGTCGCTGGCACACCTAGTAAGATACATATAAAAAACCACCAACGAAAGAATAGTAGGTACAACCATTGTATATAGAATCTATAGATTCTATATACAATGGATAAACTTAATTTTTAATTTGCCATATTATATTCTATTATTATAATATTATACATAAATGTCCTCTGTGATGATCTTTAAATGTCCTAGTCATGCTTTTGTTTTAAAAATAAACCAAATAAAAATGAATAGATTTTTGGTACTGATCAACTTTTACGTCTAAGTGCAATTTTGCAATTGATTTTGATCTAACATGCCGAACTCAATAGACGGCAGATTTCTTTTGCTGGATTGGTTAATGGTATAATTATAAGTAACAAAACCGAACAGTGCTATTTAATTAGAGAGTACAAATCGGTTGTAGGGTTGAAAAACCAATCTTATCAGTTTTTTAATACTAAAAGTTTTTTGCATTGGTTCTTAGACGTGAGGTTTTCAAGAAGAACGAATATAAATTCTTTAGCTTTATTTTAAAGTTTTTCGTTTAAAAAATATAGATAAATTAAAAATAACACTTTGCTTTTCTGATGATTTCTGATCTTGGTTCAAAATGACCCAATGACATCAAATTATTGAGATAATTAACTCTAAAAGTGATTTGACATGATATTGTCCTATATATTGACTATGAGTTTGCATTTACTGCCCGCATCACAGTGGGAAAAAACTTCACAACCGTAAGTTAGAATGGGAAGAACTATGATTTTAACTAGTAGCATGCGGGTTTTAAACGGAGTAAATTTTTGATAGCCGTGGCGTAATGGTTAGCATGTCCACCTGCTAACCTAGAGGTTCGAGGTTCGAATCCCAGCAGAGGCAAAATGCAAAAATGTTTTTCCACGGGTATCGCCTTTCGCGAGGAATTGGCAAGTCCTCTGTTAGTAAATTCATTGCCATGAAAAGCGCATTCTCAATTAGCCGTTCGGAACCGGCGAAAAATTGTAGGTCCCCTCCATTCCCCCACAAGGCATGGTTGTGAGAAATGCGCTAGGCCCAGGGGCTCCTCGCTCTGTTGCGCCACCCTATTTATTTATTTATTTATTTATTTAAATTTTTGATAGGGCCATAGTTGTCGAAGAGCAACATAAACTTTACCAACAGTTATGTTAATATGAGTATCTCATGTCAAGGTAGTAGGTATTATTATTATTATTATTATTATTATTATTATTATTATTATTATTATTATAAATTCTTTATTATGATAAAATCTCGAAAAATTTACATAAAAAATACAAAGAACATTAGCATGGCAAAAAAAATTGCCGTCTGCCTGAAATTTGACTTTAACGAGGTTTAATAAAAAGAAAGTAAAAGTTTTGTTTAAAAATACATAAGTATACAATAAAAGTAAAACAATTGAGCATATATGTATAAATGCATATTAACATTGCATGTAAAAAATAAATTAAATTGTTTCTATTTTATTCGATGAAACTGTTTCGGTAACCCAAGGCATGAATAATAAAACTATAAAGAATATTTCAACTACACTGACCATTTGAAATATCTTTGACTTCCCCACGAGTTAGAAAGCTCTTTTCAAAGTAAAGCCTTTTATAGTTACTATAGTTACTATATAGTCAGCGCTGGACTTAAGGTTCCTCAAAAAGATTGGTGGAAGACCTTTTTCAACGTGTATAGCATACGTGGGAGTAGATATTGGAAGTTTAAAAATTCTCTTGAAGAAGAAACGTTGTAACACTTCAAATTCGTCAAGATTTTGGTAACCAAATACTTGGCTGGCGTAGCATAAGCAAGAGTTTATAGTGACTTCAAACACTTTATATTTAGCTGAGATGCCTATGTTCTTATTGCAGAATATTCTATTCCACATAATATTTATTGCTACTTTTGCCGATACACATTAATCCTTAGCATGAGGGCGGAAATCTAAGTTGCTTGGGAGTAAAATACCTAAATATTTGTATTGTGAGAAAACTTCAATAGGTTCACGGCCTAATCTCCAAATCTCCGGATGAATTCTTCTTCGCCGTCCGTCTTCAAAGATCAACATTTTTGATTTAGAGGTGTTTATTTCCAGGTCCCATGTGTCGCAAAATTGTAGGGTTATCTGAAAGAATAACCAAGTCATCCGCATAGAGAAGTACTCCACCAAACCTGACGCCACCAGGCAATTTATTTTTTTATTTATTTATTTATTTTATTGGAAACATCATCTATGAAGAGAGCAAACATTAATGGGCTTAAGGGGCAACCTTGGGGAGCACCCGCATTAGTGCTAAAGAAGGTAGACAATGAACTACCATTGGAGGCAACAGCGTAAATATTGGAGAGGAGTAACTTATATAATCTTAAAAACTTTGTCGAGATGCCTTTATTTGAAAGTTTAAATATCAGCGAATGTCTATTGACTGTATCATCAGTCTACCATAAAGAATTTGAGTAAATATTTTTCTCAGACAGGGTAGGTAGTATCGAAATGGCCCTATAGTTTGATGGTATTTTGGGGTCTCCTTTTTAGAAAATTGGACCGATCTGCGAATTTAAGAACGACTGTGGTATTTCTTCTTCTTCAATCGGCTTGTTAAAAAACATAAGGAGTAGATTTAGAAAGGACGACGAAGAATATTTATAGAATTCAGTGGGAATCCCATCGAGACCAGCAGCTTTATTGTTTTTCATGTTTCAATTCGTTTAATGAAATAGGGTCATCAAGGTCTGCCACTGAAATGAAAGGTAGAGCATATTGGAATGCTTGTTGATTTGTTGAAGGGTCACTAACATCAGACGCTGTTATACTTTTGCAGCCAGCCAACAATCTTACATTAATCCAAAATGACTTTGAGTCCTTACATTGTGACAAATTTGCTGCTACACCTTTCATGAATCATTTTTTTGTTTAGATTCGCAAACTCTTTTGTATGACTTATTTGCATCTAGATAGACTGTTTTAAAAAACAAGGATTTCGTTTTCCTAAAGAGTTTAAGTAGAGCAAAACATTTTTTCCGAAGTTTAATACATTCCCAGTCATACCACTCAGATGCAAACGTTTTGTTGCTTCCTGGTGGTATTGCTGACTGCTTAATGATTTCTGTTATTTGAGCAGCTAACTGATCACAGGGGCAAGACAATTGATTTGAGAAACTACTCACACACTGATCTAATTTACGATTATAGTTGACTCTATAACTGTCTATCCACTTATAATTTTGTAAGGTCTTACTCAATGGAGAATCAAGATTTTGAAGTTTAATAGATGTCTCGATTGGAAGGTGGGCCAAGTAGCTTACTGCACTCACTTCAACATCTTCCACAACTTTAAGCCATTCGCCTCTTGCCAAACAATAATCTATTACGGAACACCCCTGAGTAGAAATAGATGTTAGTTCTCCTCTTCTATCACTTTTTGTAATCCCATTCAAAACCATCAAACCGAATTTCTCAATCAAATCGACTAGACGTCTGCCCGCACTATTAACCGTTTCATCTAACGAACCTCTCAAACTATTAAACGTATGAGATGTATTTTCAACCAGAAAAGCTGGGTTTTGGAAATTACCGATTCTCGCATTTAGATCACCTAATATTAAAATATTTTGGAATTCTAACTCGTTAAGAAAGGATTCAAGTTCATTATAATCATTATTCCAATTAGTACAATTTAAATAAGTTGGAAGAATGTAATATTGTTCATGCCTGTGATTTTACATTATAACAGTTTTTCTTCCAATCGATTTAATGCTAACATAATTCTTTAAACAACATCGTACAGCTAACAAGACACCACCACTTGCTGTACCAAAAATACTACTTCGGGTGGCAGGAATGAATTTAAGGGAGTTGTCAATATTTTTGAAATCGCGTTTCTTGGGTTTCTTCTAGAAACGTTTCTAAGAGGATAATTAAATCAAATTTTAGTATATATTTAAAAAAGTCTGGTATTGTTAGTTTATTTTTAAGGCCAGACACATTATAGCTAATAATTTTTAAATTTATATTTACTTGGCAGACGGCAACCCTATCCTAAGTTTGTTTATGTTGATGTTGACTTCGTTGATTGCTGGGGCCAGGTTGCAGGTTTTGACGTATAGATGGTGCTTTAGTCGGCAATGATGCATTGTTGAAGGAATTGTCAAAAAATCGTAAGCCGTCATCTCCAAATGTCATTTTGACAAACGAAAGATCTTCTGCTTTGTTTACAAGCAAGCCATGTGAAAAACTGAAGGAAAACTCGCGTTCATTGATATGAAGTTTCACTCCTCGTATAAAAATTTTTGCATTCGGTGCTAGAGCAAGTAACTTATTTTTAATTTCGTAGAGTGACTTCCTTTTTTGTCGGGTTATCAATGATTGCTCTCGGTGTATCACGATGCCGGATCCTCTTAGTTTGGGTGTTGATTAAATAACTTTATCTGCAGTGTCGCCGTGTTGAAAGTTTAAGGTTACAGTAGATTTGTTTGTGAATTCTTGCGAACTTTTGATTTTTAACTCTGCGCTCTCTTGGAGATGAAGAAGACCCATACAAGTTTGTTTAGCGAAATCAACTTTATCGGTTTTCCCTTCTGCCGGAAAATGCACAACAACAGTGTTTTCATTGTTTTTTCGTCTTATTACGTCGAGTTGACGTTCCAGAAGATTGCAATAGCTATCCATCGTTGTTATTCTTTTGCACAAGGTGTTCATTTTGTGCTTTTAGTAACTGCATTTGGTTGGCAATTGCTAGAACGTCTTCTTTCTTAGCAATATGATACTATGATACTTTTTGTTCAGTGAGGAACAAAATTTCTCATGCCGTTGAGAATTACGTTAGATATCATATCAGCTGATGCATCAACGTTTCCGTCGAGAAAGCACAATGACCAATTTAAATTTCGAAAGAAATTATTCAGACCGTCCCAATTGGCTTTCTCGTATTGCCACACAGTTCTTTTAGGGACGGAAAGCGAAAAATCTACCGATATGACACAATGGTCCGATTTGCCTAAAGGAGATGATACTATAACCCTATATTTTTTGGGATGAGAAATGAGAAATAGGTCAAGAGTGTTGGCCGTATGGCCTTCAATATCAGGAACGCGAGTAAGCTCATTAACAAGTTGAGTTAATTCGTTAAACTCAGCGAAGATCTCAACATATTCTCCTTCGGGTGTTGTCTGGCCAGAATGTCGAAGCCAACCAGAATTGTGTACATTGAAATCGCCCGCAATTGCGATTTCAGTGTGAGGAAAAAGGGAAACAATGCTTATTATGGAGTCAGATAGAGCATCAAACTCGTTAGAAGTTGAATCGACTCTAAACCTTACCCGACATACATTACGATCCATAAAAACATACAAAACAAAGTATCAAACGCAGACGCTTAATCTAAGTCCAATCAACAAGTGAAGATCTAATTGGAAAACCAAAAACAAGTTACTAGCGGTGTTATGCCCAGCCAGCAACCTGATTTTAGTTAACCAACGGGATCAACACCGTTGATTGACTATCCGCTTAGCAAACACAGCCGCATTGTCTGCACACACCACTCCGATAAGACAAGAGATCTAGTAGAAAAAATGTGTCACTGTGACTGCGAGAGTGGTGTAGGTTAGGAGATGATACAGGTAAAGGAAAGCACCATAGTGTTTGGTTTATTGGTTTTTTTTTTATATATATATGTAAGTTTCAGTTTTATAGCTTGAAACTTATATGGTTTTAATCAGTCCAATAAGTTAATAACGACACAAGTTGATGTAGAACAGAACTATTAAAATTTAATTATAGATTAATAAAATAATTTAACAATAATTTTTGAATTACCTAAATCAACAATTATGTCGGCTTAGGGTTCTGTAACCCAACTTCTTGAACAATTGAAAACGAATGAAAAATTATATATCAAAACAAAATATTAATAATTGAAAAGTAAGATCATTTACACTAGTTATTAATAAAGCAAGTAGTTTTTAACAAAGTACGAGATGTGGCAAATTTAGTCATAATGGTGGCTAAGTTTGTATGTTAGATGGCAACAAACTTACATCCCCCCTCCCCGAGAGAATTCGTATGGATAAGAAGAATAAGGAATCATCTTGCTTTTATGAAAAATGTTCAAGTCTCTCTTTTTTCTGCCAAAGTCAATCTCATAAATGGAGTTGGATATCTTTTTCTTAATCTTGAAAGGACCAATTTGAACAGGATCTAATTTATTTCTATTCAGTTTGCTACCAGTTTGAATATAAACTAAATCATTTTCTTTATATTCAATGTCTTTAGTGTGTTTGTCATAATACTTTTTGTTTATATTATGCGATCTGTTAGAATTTTGTATTGCTACAGATCTATTAAAATTTAAGTTTTCTAACGTATTTTTATTTAATTCCGTTGGGATAATTGAGTCATCCTTACCTGTTAACAAATAATTGGGAGAGAAACCCGTTGAAGTATGAATGGTATTGTTATAATCGGAAATACACTGTTCAGCAATCACTGACCAGGGCTTATTTTTATTTTCATATATCTTGCAACGAATCCTATTTACTAAAGTTTGGTTGGTTCGCTCATTCTGTCAATTAGAAAATGCACAGTCTATTGCTGTGAAAATCAGATTTATGTTTTTGTGCTTTAAATAATTTTTGAATTCCAAGGAATAAATACCAAGATATTGATCAGTAAAAATCGTTTTAATGTGGCCTTTTTTCTCAGTTGACTTGACAAGATTTATAAAATCTCTCGCTGACTTAGTTTTCGACGTAGAAATAAATGCGAAACGTGTAAATTGATCTACCATCAAATGCAAATACTTTTTTGGGGATCTATTTCCGGTGAAACCTCCTATTGTATCTTATGATACTATCTCTAATGGAACCGATGCTGGACCTAACTGCGATAATGGAGCTTTAAAGTTACAAACTCTTGTTTTATTTTTTATACATGTTTCGCAAGTCTTACAAATGATTTTTATGTGTTTGTGCATATTTTTGAAATAAAATGTTGGTGTAATTGTTAATATCATTTGCTTAACACTAATATGACCATGCGAATCATGTATTTTCTTGAGTAATGTGATACCATAGTCCTCTGTTAACCATACTTTCTCTCTTTTATTTAAAGTTCTGTATATAATTTTATTTTTTATTTTACAGTATTTATCAAATTTTAACTGTTTTTGATTTTCTTGTATGTCTTGTACTGTTAAATAATTCACTATTTTTATTTGTGATTTATAATTATCATTTTCTTCGGAAAGGACTGGATTTCTCGAAAGACAATCAGCTTCTGTATTGTTTATACCCGGATTATATTGAATTTCGAATTCAAATTGTGAGATGAAATTTAAAATGTGTAGTAATTCTATGTCTTTGCAGTTCTTTATATTAAAATTTCGCAATGGTTCATGATCAGTAAATATTTTGAATCTTTGGCCTATTAAATAATATTGCCAGTACAATATTGCTTCTTTTATTGCTAAGCATTCAATATATATTGCCCTTTTTGTTTTCTGAGATTTATTAAGTTTTCGTGAGAAATAAAATACCGGCTTAACAGATTCATCTTCTTGAGGTTGTTTTGAAATTGCACCAACACCTTCTATGCTAGCATCCGTATAGATGTATATTGGTTTATTTGGGTCGAATATCGCTAAGACAGGCGTTGTGCATAAATATTCTTTAACTTCTTCAAAACTTTTTTTACATTCATATGACCATACAAATTTTACATTTTTTCGTAAGAGGTAATGTAAAGGTTCTAAAGTCATTGCCGACCTAGGAATGTATTTTAAATAAAAATTCACTTTGCCCAGGAACTGTCTTATATTTTTTCTGGTTTTTGGTTCAGGGAAATCTTTTAAGGCTATTAAATTATCATTAATCGGCTTAATGCTATTATTTGATATTCGATGTCCTAAATAAGTAACTTCTCTTTGTGCAAAACAACATTTATTTGTATTTAACTTTAAACCTTGCTCTTGTAAAACCTGTAATGTTCTTTGAATGTGTTGCAAATGATCAGAATAGTTATTCGAAAAAATCAATATATCTTCTTATATATAAAAATGAATCGCAAAATGTGTTGGTAAGCGCATAACTCAACAACTTCTGGACCAATTTGGCCAGATCTTTTTTTGTTGTGTTTGATATTGTCAGGAGAAGGTTCTTATGACATAAAATAATTAAAAAACTGCCCGGATATTCCCACAGGAACGGGTTTGGGAACGGAAACTTAGAAACTACTAGACAGGTTTCCAAAACGATTCCAGTATTAGGGGTGCTACATTATACCCCTCCATCAGTAATTATCTTATATATAAAAATGAATCGCAAAATGTGTTGGTAAGCGCATAACTCAACAACGTCTGGACCAATTTGGCCAGATCTTTTTTTGTTGTGTTTGATATTGTCAGGAGAAGGTTCTTATGACATAAAATAATTAAAAAACTGCGCGGATATTCCCACAGGAACGGGTTTGGGAAAGGAAACTTAGAAACTACTAGACAGGTTTCCAAAACGATTCCAGTATTAGGGGTGCTACATTATACCCCTCCATCGGTAAATAAGATTATAATTTATCCCTATAACCCCACGGGAACAGAAACGGGAACGAAAACGGGAACCTTAAAGTTACTTGAACGATTTCAAAAATTCTTCTAACTCTAGGATGTTACATTATCTCTCAGTGACATAGACTTATAACTGGTTCCTGTCAAGGTTTGATCCCCATACTCTCACAGGAACGGGATAAGGACCGGAAACTTGGAAACTACAGATTTCTATAACCCTCCCTGCAATAGAATTGCTAAATTATCCCCCTCCATCAGTAGCTTAGATTATCTTTCATCCCTATAATCCCACAGGAACAGAAATGGGAACGAAACCTGAAACCTTAAAGCAACTTGACCGATTTCAAAAATTCTTTCAACTCTTGGATGTTACATTTATCCCTCAGTGACATAAACTTATAAATGGTTACTTGCAAAGTTTGATCCCAGTATTTCCACAGGAACTCCACTCAACTCTTGAATGTTACATTCAAACTCAGTGACATAGACTTATATTGCATTCACATATTTCCACGGGAACGGAAGACTACCACAGGAACGGGGTACTAAACGGAAACTTAAAAACTACTGGACAGATTTTAACAACTCTTTCGGCATTGGGATGCCTCATAACCCCTTTCAGCATTAGGATGCCACATAATCCCACGATTATTTTTTATCCCCAAATTCCCACTTAAGCGGAAAAACGATTACGGGAATCTTCAAACTACAAACCCGAGCAACGCCGGGCTGCTCAGCTAGTCATCTATATAATTTATAGCAAAAGAATCCAGGTTGTTATTTCTTATTATACTTGATAAAATTCTTTGAAATATAGCAGGAGCTGATTTTAGGCCAAAAGGTAAGCATGCCCATTGCCAGTGTCCATGGTGTGTCACAAAAGCAGTTTTGTATTTATCTTTAGCCCGCAAAGGAATAGACCAGAAGGCTAAATTGATGTCTAGTTTGGAAAAGTAAACACACTTTCCTACACGAACAACAAGATCATCAATTCGAGGGAATGGTTGACCTTCGGGGACAACTATTTTATTTAACTCACGATAGTCAATACACAAACGTGATTTTTTTCCCTCTTCCTTCTTATAAACTAAAGTAACAGGGGAAGCATATGGGCTATATGACTCTTCAATAAGTCCTGCTTTCAATAATTTTTTTATTTGAGTTTCGATTTCTATTTTGTCCGGAATGGAACATTTGTATGGTTTTCTAGATACATATTTATTTTCTGTTAATCTTATCGTTGCTTCAAAATTTTTAACAGTACCGATATCAAATTTTTCTTTAGCAAAAAACACTATCATATTTTTTTAAAGGATCATTCAAAACATTACTATTATTTTCAATAGGTAAAATCAAGCTCTGATTGCATTCAAAATTTTCATTTTCAAGCATAGGACTGCAACTTTGAGTAATTTCTAAGTTTTCATTTTGACATAATCGAAACTCTTTAATGCAATTCAGCCCGATTATCAAATCTTCTTCAAATAAATCACTTTTCATAATAAAAAATGAAAATTGTTTTTGTATATTAAGTATTTTCAAAGATACCGTTACTTCACTATGCGCATCTGTGAGACCACTCATTGTTTTTATCGTTTGAATCCCGCTTAAATTGTTAATCAATTGTAATTTCTTAAAAAACTTGTAATTTATTAATGACACATTGGCTCCGGAATCATAAAGTGCAATTGCAATTTCATTATTGATTATAACATTAAGTTTTATAAGCGGGATAAAATTCAGTTTTTTGATTCTGAGAATCTTATATTAGCAGGTCTAACTTTGTTTCTGCATATAGTTTCTGAATGAAATCTATTCGCGTAGCCAGCTTTCTCACAGATTTGACATGGTACGAAGTTTCGCTTTTGTTAATTTATTTCAAATTCATATTTGCTCGTATGTGTACTATTGTTTGATATAGGATCGAGCTGTCGCAAGGTAGACATAAGATGTTCGATCGTTACTAATTCTTTCTTATTTAAACGCAATCTTACAAACTTCGGTAAAGCTAAAATAATAAAATTGATTTGAGAACTTATGCTCAGGTCTGGATCGACATCAATAAGAAGATTTATCTTTTTTAAAGCAAAGTCTAGGAATGGACCATTTAACCAACGAAAAGAATAAGCGTACTCAATTTCACTCCATGATTTCTCTCCAAATGTATTTAGGAAAGATGTCTTCCAATAATCCCAAGGTTTATCCATAGAACACGTTTTATATAAAGATGAGAACCAGTCTAAAGCAGGTCCTTCCAAGTTTATTTTTAAAGCTTCGGGGAATTGTTCCTCACTTATTTTTAATCTATCACATTCGAAAATAAATAAATTTAACAATGACTTTGCATTTTGATTTTTACTTGAAAATTTTTCTAGCATCATATTATTTGAAATAGACCGGATGGGATTTTCGATATTTGGTAAAGGGGTATTGGAAGTGTGTTGGGGGGAAAAATTTATTGCCTCTAAATAATAACCACAAAAGACTACATTACCTTCTTCATCCAAGTATGAACTTTGCAACTCTTTCTTTAGTGTGATGGTAATATTTCTAAATTTTCCTCTTTATTTAGGCTCTTCACTGCTCCTTTGATAATAGACAGTTTCGCCAATTCAATATGCTTTTGGATTGGTTGATTCTCAATTGGAAAAGAAAAAATTTCTTCTTGGCCCAAAATTTGAATGGTTTTCACGTTAACCGTAGTTTTGTTTTCCCAAGCTTCGGAAGACAAACAGAATTTAACATTAAGGTCTTCCATCTTAATTGTTGATTTGTAAGTTTCAGTTTTTATAGCTTGAAACTTATATGGTTTTAATCAGTCCAATAGGTTAATAACGACACAAGTTGATGTAGAACAGAACTATTAAAATTTAATTATAGATTAATAAAATAATTTAACAATAATTTTTGAATTACCTAAATCAACAGTTATGTCGGCTTAGGGTTCTGTAACCCAACTTCTTGAACAATTGAAAACGAATGAAAAATTATATATCAAAACAAAATATTAATAATTGAAAAGTAAGATCATTAAGATGTGGCAAATGTAGTCATAATGGTGGCTAAGTTTGTATGTTAGATGGCAACAAACTAACATACATAAATACGTGTCAGCTGAGCGGTATAGACGTGTATTGGGAGAGTTCTGAGTGATATTTGAAAAGTATAAACAAAACAGTGATCAAAATAAAAACAATTGGTTGCCAGCACAATTGTGTGTTCTTTGGTGATATATTATAGTGGTTGCTGTTTGTCTAAGCATGAAATATCGCTGTAAAACATTAAATTCTTTTTGGTGACAATGGAGGAGAACGATTGCTTCAATTGTAAAGCACCGGTGCGCGGTGAAACGGGTATCAGATGTGCGGGTGTGTGTGGTAAACTTTATCATAGTGCAGCAAAGTGTTGTGGTTTAGACAATTACTCTAGTGGTTGTCTATTGAAGCCAATGTTAAAGTTTATGTGTACAGACTGTGTCCAATACATACACAATGTGGACCTTCCCAGTAGGAAATTTGCTCACCAGTGAAAAAAAAGGATGAATTCCTCGAGGAATTCATCTGGTGCTTTCATTAGGGAAAAGGTCATCAATGAATTCACTAATGAAATGTCATGCAATTGGTAGGCAGTCTGCAGTTCAAGTTGAATCTTGTGCGTTGTTTTCAAAAGAAAATAAAGAAGAAAACACGATGTACAGCAAAATCCTCTTTGAGAAACGCCAATCAGGTAGCGACAAAATTAAGTATGAGAAAACAACCCTTTCTTTTCTCTTTCTTTCGTTTATTCGCTTTAAGATATCTTTATTTTTGTGTCACATGTTGCTTCAATCTTCAATGGGTCTTGGATTTAGTTTCAATTTTGTGATTAAGCAAGACGGTTGTGCAATTTATATGTACATTTAACTCATAATAGATGTATCAAATAAACAACAGACGATTGCTTTTTTCTTAAATACATTTATTATTTCCATTATGTATGTTTTTCCCCAAATGCATTCTTGTCCTTAGTAGGTATCCTGTGAAAAACATACTCCTCAGAACACATATCTGCAAAAAACTCCCATAGCGGAAAACCATGAAGCCATGAAAACGAAAGATGCCATGGGTATGGTGATTTCCTTACATCTCATTCATCGAGAAAGTGTGCAGGTGCTTCTTGCCAATGACAACCCCATGTTAAATTCAGCAAAGGATTCAGTAGGAAATGCACTAGTGCAGCTACTTTTCCCTGAGGAAAAGGCAGCATTTTCAGTAGTGAATTTTTGGAAATTTCCTACTGGGTTGTATTAAAAGAAATGCAAGAGTCAGTGGTAAAGAATAGCCGTTATCTTAAAGAGTATAAACTAGAATTTGAAGAAAGTCTGAAGAGAAATGAAACCGAAATAAAAATATTGCTTGAGTCAATCGAATCACGGTACATGGCTAGACTAGATGCTATGAAAATTGCTCAAGAGAATTGTGTGAAGAGTGTTAAAGAGCTAAAAAAGTTAAGTTGCTATAGTGAGGAATTTAAAAGACAGAGTGAGAAGATTTGCATGAACGTAAACAAAGCAAGTGAAAACATTCAAAACGCTAAAGTAAGTGAGATAACAAGTATGATGTGTGACCAAAACAAACGTCTTGAATCCCAAAACGTAAACATTGGAAAAATTCTTGATGGTGTAAAGCAGCTGAGTGATGAAAAAAGTGAAGTAATAAATGAAATAAAAAAAGCGAGTGCTGTGAAAAATAAAGTTTTGTTTGCTGAATCTTTAAAAAAAGATACACCATTGTATGCGAATGTTTTAAAGAAAAGTGCATCAGTAATGATTAAGCCAAAAAGCACCCAAAGTGCAGATATAACAAAAAATGCAATTAAATCTAATGTTCATCCATCAAATAGTGGTGCTCAAGTTTCTGGTATTAAAAAATTAAATAGTGGTGCGGTAATTGTTGCATGTTCTAATGATGAGTCAATGGAAAAACTAAAAGGCGACATCGAAGTAAAGTTAGGAGATAAATATAATGTGAATGTTTTAGTTAAAAAAAAACCAAGAATAAAAATAATTAATATGTCTGAGAAAATGGAAAGTGGTGATATTATAAAGTGTTTAAAAGAGCAAAACGATTTCTTGAAAAGTTCTGATATGCAAGTTAAAGCCCAATGGAAAAATAAGTTTAGAAGGAATGATTCCTTTAATGTAGTGATTGAATTAGATGCCGAAGGTTATAACAAAGCAATGCAAATGGGAAAGATAAGCGTAGGTTGGGATCAATGTGAAGTTAAAGATGGGTTGCATGTTAGAAGATGCTACAAATGTTTAGGATTTAACCATACTAGTGAAAATTGCTCAAGTGCGGAAAAAGTTTGTTTTAAATGTGCAGGGTCGCATACTGGATCCGAGTGCCAATCAGACGTTTTAAAATGTGTAAATTGTGTTAAAGCTAACAATGACTTAAAATTTAATTTTGAAGTTGATCATAATGCCTTTGATAGTGAGTGTAAAGTCTATAAGCGTAAGATCAGTGTAGAGAGGAATAAACAGTGGTAGCAACCACTTTCAAAGTATAAAGGAAAAACCGTCATATACTATCTAAACATACAAAGCCTATTAGCGAATAAAAGTGAATTAGAATTATTAATACTTAAGTGTTCCCCTGATATAATTGTCCTGTCTGAAGTTCGAGTAACTGTAAATATTGAAGAATGTGAAACAAAAATTAAAAACTATTCTTATGTTAATTGTCCTTCGTTGTCCTGGCACACTGGTGGTGTTAGTATGTATATAAAAAATGGCATAGACTACACCGTAAAAAATGTAAGTAAGTTTGATTTAATTGCATGGTTTTTAAAAGTGAAAATACGCATTCAAAATGAAAATTGGTCGATTGGAGTCGTATACAGGTCCCCAAGTTCTAGCGTTAACGATTTTTTAGAATTATACTCGAATTGGTGCGTACAGTTTTTCGAAAATGATAAAAATGTTATTATAACGGGTGATTTCAATATTGACTTATTAACGGATGATAATAACAAATCAAAAATGGAAGATTCAATTATGGATCAAGGTCTTTCCATTGTATATAGAAACTATAGTACTACCATCAGATAGCTTCTTTTGTCACCTGTATTGGCCGAGTGGTGCGCTGAAATCGCTTAAGTAAAGAGAGCATAAGAGACACAAACAAGAAAGAATTAATCGCTTAAATTTCAAATAGTGCCAAGAGGACCAAAATCAGAGCAAATAATTTAAGGTGGGGAACAAAATCGAAGACAACAGAGAACGTATAGACTATAGAGAATCATTATTTCAGTAAGCATATCATATCTTAACCCATAAGCAAAGCAGAAATCAAAGGAAGTTATTTAACGTGGGGAGGAGAATCGAAAACACAAGACAACGTATAGAGAATCAGTAATCTTATGGTTATGCAAAGCAGAATAGGTGTGAGAAATCAATTACATGAATTGTTTTGTCTTTCTTTTAGGGTGGGGTATAGTGGTGGTAGTAGGTCAAGAAAGATTTTATGTACAATTGAACATCTGATCATACTGTTCTGTTTGAGGTACTGAAATTTCAATTTGAAGGGATAAAATGAAATTGCTACGTTGCAAAATTTCATGAAAAATGGAATTTTGTATTGATGAAGCAGAAACTTTGGCACGAGTACGATAACTATGGCGACAAAAAATAATAACGGTGGAGGGGTTCAATACAAGCATTTTTTACTATGGGAGGGGGGGGTCTATCTCCCCCCGTTCAGGCGGTAGGGGCAATTTTATAAAAATTGACTTAAAATCTAAAAAAAAATATTGTAGAACAACGGGAAAACTTACAGATACAATTTATACTTTTTATGAAAGCCAGAAACTTGCACTTTATAACAAATTTTAAATGAAGTGGTTTCAATTTATAGTTTTTGAAATAACTGACTTCAAAGTCAAAATTTACGAAAAAAAATTTTAAAAAATCACTTTGAGTACTATGTTTCTCGTGATTACAAATGCCAATAAAAAAAAATTAGATGCAGTTAGTTGCTTCAATAAATTTTTTATCAAACGATATAAATTACTTTTTTCTATGTCTTATAGTTTTTGAGATAATTGAAAAATATTAGAAGTCAGTTATTTCAAAAACTATAAATTGAAACCACTTCATTTAAATTTTATTATAAAGTGCAAGTTTCTGGCTTTCATAAAAAGTATAAATTGTATCTGTAAGTTTTTCCGTTGTTTACAATATTTTTTTTTAGATTTTAAGTCAATTTTTATAAAATTGCCCCTAGCGCCTAAACGGGGGGAGATAGACCCTCCCCTCCCATAGTAAAAAATGCTTGTATTGAACCCCTCTATCAGAAACCGTTATTATTTTTTGTCGCCATAGTTATCGCACTCTCCCCGAAACTTTTTTTGCATTTTGAATTTATTATTTTATATTTGAAAAATGATATTGAAGAATATTTTTTTGTAAATGTTCGAATAATAGTTTACAAAAATAAATATAGAAATTCAAAATTATGTAAGATAAAAACGAATCTGAAAAGGGTGGAAAACGTTATTTTGATGAATAGATTTTTTAGAAGGAAAACTATAGGCAACTACAAAAAAAGCGTATTTTTTCCGGAACACCCAGTAGGTAAAATACAAGCTTCGTTTTTTTAATGAGGTTCCCCAGGAGGCCTGCCTAACTAACTACTTTACATGCTTGATTTGCTTGATTTGTAATTGATATTGTAATCAATATACAAAACGTAAAACTATATCACAAAATAACATAAAATAAATTCAAATAACTTATAAAAAATCAACAAAAAAGCATAACATAAAAAAATAACAAAATGACTAGCTAAGAGAATTCAATATAGTCAAAAAAAAGTTTGTAAAAAATAGAAAAGCGAAAAAAGGAGAAAAATTATTGCACTTCATACTGCATAGAAAAAAGGAAAAAACGGAAAGAAGAGCAGAAACCAGAAAGAATACTTAACTTAGAAATATGGAACTTGATGAAACATTATATTTCACGAGTCTCATATACTCCTATTGTAAGTTAGCTTAAGATGAAGAGATGAAGACGAATAAATATCAGTCTTAGTTCAAACTCTGAAGGATACGGTTGTTTCAATTTAAAAATTAAACTTGCTCTTTTGTCTTACCCCATGCCCGATACAATAGCCACAATAAATGCTTACCTATGCTGTGGAGAATGAAGGAATGAAAATCCATGAGAAAAAACAATAAGTTGTCTTCTTTTGCTTTGCTATCTGCCAACTGCCATACTCCATTGTATACACAATTAAAAGAGAAATCAATTAATTGTGTTCTTAAGCATTTCAACCTACTGCTATCTGCTACTACTCCTCCGAATTTATAAGAGAGAAATCATTTCTCTTGTGGTTTCCTGCTCTTTTAATGAGTTAGTAACTCTATTGGCCGTCTTTAAATGGCGCTAGTAAGGCCGAAGTGATAGTACTATAGATTCTATATACAATGGTCTTTCCCAGCTAGTAAGAGAACCGACAAGAATAACCGAAAACTCAAAAACTTTAATTGACTATGTAATAACGAAAACGGAATTGTGCAATAAAGTGAATGTAAAAATAGACTGTGATAATAAAATAACAGACCATGAAACCATCAAGATTCAAGTTTTAAATAGGGAAATCAATCAAATTCAAAATCGAAAGTGCAGATTTCTCGATTATTCAAAGGAAAAATTTGATAATATGTTGCAACAAGTAGGTTTCTCTGATTTATTTTTCATTGAGAACAGTGAAGATCTTTTCGAAATGTTCGATATCAAGATAAAAGCATGTGTCGATGCAATAACAATTGAAAAAGTTGTTAAACAACACGATGAACACAAATGGTTTACCCCAGAGCTTCAACGTTTAAAACAGGATAAGATAATAGCTTATAGGGTAGCATCATACAATAACACGATAGAGAACTGGACAAGGTACAGAGATATTTGTAAAAAATATAAGGAAAAAATTAAAGAATCAAAGAATAACTACATATATGGACAAATAGAAACAAAATCTGGAGATCAAAAGGCAGTTTGGAAAATGCTTAAAACTTTTGTTTTAAAGGACGATGGTAACAGGAAGTGTGTAAATAGCGTTGAATTTGGACACGAAAAAGTGAAAGACCCCAAGATAATTGCTAATAAGTTCAATACTTACTTTGTAGAAAGCATCTGTGATATAAATAGTTCGATTCCCTACGTGCAATATGAATCATCTGTGATAAACATTGCTAATAGATTTAAGTTTAAATTCTGTGATCATAGAGCTCTATCTAATGTGATAAAAAAGTGCAATAATAAAAAGGACATTTATGGTATAAATAGAGACATAGTATATAATTCAATAGAAATATTAGGTCCAGTTTTAATGAAGTTAGTAAATGAATCACTTAAAAATGGAATTTTTCCAACCCGTTGGAAGGAATCAATGGTTGTACCCGTTGAAAAAGTGGTAGGATCAAGTAATTGTGAGCATTTTCGCCCCATTAACATGTTACCGATGTTTGAAAAAATCCTGGAACGTGTAGTGAGTGATCAACTTACAGCATATGTCGAGAACAACAGAATTTTAAATATAGAGCAGTCTGGTTTTCGTAGTGGCCACTCTTGTGAAACTGCGTTAAATTACATCACAAACGAATGGAGAAAAGACATTGACCAAGGTAAAGGAGTGATAGCAGTTTTTCTAGACTTTAAACGAGCGTTCGAAACGATTGATCGGAACATATTATTAGATAAACTCAAGCTTTATGGCATACGTGACACAGAGTACAAATGGTTTCATTCGTACCTAAATGACAGATACCAAAGAACAAAATTCGGCGATAAGACCTCCGACTCAATAGAGGTTAAATTAGGGGTCCCTCAGGGTTCACTCTTGGGTGTTTCCCTTTTCTTGCTTTATATAAACGATGTTAAAAGTGTTCTTAATCATTGTAAAATAGTTTTGTTTGCGGATGATACATTATTATACATTTCGGGAAAAGATTTAAATGACATGTGCTTAAAAATGAACTCGGATCTAGAAAATATCAATATGTGGTTGAAAGCAAACAAACTTTGTTTAAACGTTAGTAAAACTAAATGTATGAAGATTAAATGTCGTGACCCTGTGACAGTATGTATAAATGGTTGTCAAATAGAGTGTGTTCAGAGCATTAAATATCTGGGTGTAATATTAGATAGTGAGCTAAATTTTAAAGACCATGCAAAACATTTATGCACAAAAATTGCGAAAAAAGTGGGGTTCCTTGGGCGTATAAGACCTGTTTTATCGATGCAAAATGCCATCATGCTACATAACGCAATAGTTTTACCACATTTTTTGTACTGCTCTACGATTTTGTTTGGGTGTCCTAACTACATAAGACAGCGTATGCAGGTATTGCAAAACAAAGCAATGCGAACTATACTAAAGTCCAATAGATATACGCCAGTAAGACAAATGTTGGATGCGTTAAAATGGATGAACGTCGAGCAAAAAATTACATTCAATGCAATGGTATTTATATTTAAAATGAAAAATGGATTGCTTCCACCATACTTTGAAGGCAGTATAACAACAGTAGCAGAATTGCAGCCGTACAACCTAAGAAACAATCAGGACCTTAGACCTATGCGAAGCAACAGAAGTAACAACATGAACTCATTGATGTATTCGGGTTTAAATTTTTACAACGGTTTACCAAGTGAATTAAAATCAGAAACAAATCTAATCTCTTTTAAACGTAAACTACAAATATTTTTAAAAGCAAGAATCAGTGTGGTTTGAATCTTTTTGAGGTTTGTAATTAAAGAAAAATTCATATAAAATTTGCAATTTGATTTAACTCTGGTAAAAACTTTGCACTTAAAATTTTAAAATTCAAAATTTAAAGTATAAATACTAACAGCACACAAATTTATATAATTATAAAAATTTGTAAATTATTGTCAAATGATTTTGAAAAAGTTCATTGAACTAATAAAGAAATATTATTATAAACTTACATATATTTGGGTGGCACACAGCACTGAATTATTTTTCAGGAGAATTAATATTATATCTCGCGGCGCTGCAGATCAATTATATTATTATTGTTTTTGTTGTTTTGCGAAAATGGGTGAAAAACTTCTTTTTTTATGGTTTTTTTTTTTTCTTGTAGAGGAAAAGCACAAATAATGGAGTTTTGCGGACACTGGTGCGGCGCGTGTTGTCACGTTTGATAGCGGATCGGAACTGGTACGATCTGGCTGTTACACATAATTTTGCAATTTCATTACCAACTGACAATTTCGTTGCGTTAAGATATTCCTTAAACGACTGCATAGCTCGTATAGATGAGACGCTATTTCAGCAATGCATAGTCCGAGGTACTTCTTCGACATCAAGAAGTGTTTATCGACAACTAACTTTCTCTTTAGGTGAGAAAAACTTTTTCACAGATGAGTTTTAAGTTTCTCAAATGAGCTTAATCTTCAAAGTCAGAACTGAAATGCTGGAACTGAATTGTAGACTTCATAGTTCTGACTTAAATCCTATCTGCTCGCTTTGCAATCTCGGTCAGAACAAAAACGTCTTACATTTTATAGCATTTTGTCCAATTTTACAGGAAATACGTAGACTCTATTTTTCCACAAGTTTCCTTTCGTGAAAGGTAGCCGTGGTTTGAAGTCTCTTATAGGATTCGTTTCTCACGCAAAAAAATATCGAGACATGTTTTGAAACAATAAGTCTACACCACTTTTTGAACTATACATATAAGGAAAAAGCATGTTATTAAATTGTTATGTACATTAGAAACATAATATTTGTATACATTAAGAATGTTCTAAACGTGTATCTTATACAGCAATTGATTTCAACTTTAATCAATTTATTTATTTTTTGTTTTGACTAAACTAAAAGTCACTGTTTGTCTGTCACTAGTTTTCTTTCTTTTTAAACAAATCAACTTGTAATCTTAGCACAAGTTTGTTAAAACTTTCTCATGTTTTTTAAAACTGAAATTTTTTTTATGGCACACAGTATATTGCCATGCTTTCTAATAAATTATATTTTTTTACTATGATATTATAATTTATGATTTGAAAATATAATTGAATTGAAATTGAATTCAATATATAAAAAAAAAAACGAATAAACAATGAAAGTTCAGAATGAGCCGATAAGAAAATTACGAAAATTATAAATAGAATCAGAGTTATGGAGACAAATTAAGAATATGATAACATAAAAATAAAAGCAAGTAAAAGCACTTATCATCCTAGGCTGGCAATACCGTCCAACGATATAACATCATCCACTTGAACTCCTCTCTCATCAGTCAGATGACGTTTGACATACACGAGGCCTCTAATTGTATATGACGATGGAATTTTGTGTTGTTTTTTCAAATGTAACGCTGCTCGTAGAATTGTGTTGTTTTTCGTAGCATTCGCGTAGTAGATAAAGAATTACCATTATAAGCCCTATGTGTTTAAGTGTAAGTGGAATCTTCGTGCCTCTTCTTTATTTTGATATGGACTTAAGTACATAGTTCTTTTCGTATGCTGATCGAAACTTGACTATAATCCCAGTGTTATTGTTGGTTTGTGGTTTTGATCGGGTGCGAAAAATATCGAGCAGTGCAGGTGGTACAATGTTAATGTTTTGGCATAATAAGTTGAACATAGAGAGAAGATTCTCTTCGCGCGAGTTACATATGTATGCAATTGCACAGTCAACAGTAGCGGGTCAATCAACGTCTGATAAGTATGAAAGTGCGCCATCATCAATAGAGGGTCAATTAACGGCCGACACCAAATCGATAATTGCAGTGTCAGCGATAACAGATTATAAAAGCCAACTAACGAAGCCAGCAAATCGCCCAGTAATACTTCTATAACTGATACAATCGCAATCGACGCGACGCTTTGGACGGCGAATTGTAAAGGTTCTTAATCTTATTTGTGAAAGTAACGTTTGTTTATTTAAAAATAAAGTATTGTTGGCCAGTGGCCCATTGTTTAAAAAGAAAAGTTGTTTTTTATTATCACTAGTGGACACCTAAAATATAAGTCGCGTGTGTGGGATTCCAAATAGAATACCATCAGCAGCGATGCGTTTGTTGTCCATGTCATCTTGAGTTTTTAACGTGTAATGTACTTTTTTAGTTAAAAATGATAATTTGTTTTGCACAAATGCTATTTCGTGTCCATTTTTGGTAACTTCCGTGATTGTATCAGTTAGTTTGATGTTGTCTTTTGATGTTAAAGATTGTAAATTGATGACGTCAGATCTAAGTGAGTTAATGTCTCTGACAATATTAGCTATCGATGTCTCAATTTGTGTAACTCTGCCTACAACCTCAGCCAGGTTATTATTAATTTCGGCGAATTGCGTTTGAAGTTGTTGTGCCATGAATATCTTTTCCTCTTTAATTTGTTAAGATAGCAAAGTTATTATTGAGTGGCTTTGTTCCTTCATTGAACGTTTAATATTGACCAGGATCAAAGAACACCGGATTCTCAAAAAGAAAAAAGAAGCAGCTTGAGAAGCGCTCGTTTGAAGAAATAGAGAGGTGCCATGACAGGATCGAGATTCGGAAGTTTTACCTTAGGGTAAAAAGATCCTGTCAGTGTGGCAATCCCCGAACTCAAACCTGTAAATACCAGCAGGGAAACATAGCTATAGAGTGACAGTCGGTACTGAGGATCTGGAAAGATCACTTCTTCAGACTGCTTAACGGCGATGAGGACACAAATTCCGCTGTCAGTCAGATTGCCCTATTCAGCTTGGACGATGATCAGGAATGCCGTAATTCCGACCTAGAAGAAATTAAGCTTGCCATATGTATACTTAAATCAATTAAGGCTGCAGGTGCAGATGGCCTTGAGGCCGAACTTATCAAGGCAGCTGGAGACCAGTTGGAACGGAGCATGCACCAGCTGATCTGCATGTTGCATCTGCATACTTACTTACTAAACGTGGCGCTACAGTCCGGGTCGGACTAGAGCCTCAACCAACATGCTTCTCCAGCCAGCTCGGTCCCTAGCTAGCTGCTTCCAGTTTTGCACGTCAAGTTGGTTGAGGTCCTCTCCTACTTGCGTGCGCCACCTGAGTCGCGGTCTTCCTCTACTGCGCCGTCCCTCGGGATTGGATTCGAAGACTTTCCGGGCCGGAGCGTTGGTGTCCATTCGCTCTACATGACCCAGCCATCTAAGTCGCTGGACCTTGACTCGTTTGACAAGGTCAGTGTCGCTGTACAGCCCGTACAATTCGTCGTTGAATCTTCTTCTCCACTCTCCATCTATGCAGACGGGACCAAAAATCACCCGAAGAATTTTTCTCTCGTTGCATCTGCATACTCTTCTTAAAATATCTAATTTTTTCTTAAGCTTAAGCATTTTTATCAGTACAAACCCATAAAAAGAGTGAAAAAACATTTTTTTTGAATTTTTGAAAGATGCAGAAACAATGCAATGACTTAATTGTATGGCCACAAGTGTATGTAGGTTCAATAGAAGAACAAAGCAATACTTTTAATCGTTAAAATTGATAAAGATTTTGTAAAAATTTTTCACTAATAAAACACTTGAATCACGATAAATTATAGCCAGGGTTTAGTTAAAAACTTAAAGAGCCATGCAGTGAACACTTCGAAATGAAATAAGGACTTTAAAGTGGAAAAATTTATTAGAAAACTGCCAGCCAAAAACAACACGCCTATTTAGTTGCTCTTATACTCTAAAAATCTACTATTTGAGTAGAAAAATAGTTTTTACTTCTATAAGCTGAACGTTAGTCATTTTAAAAATTTTAATACAACCAGGACCAAAGGACCGATTACTGCCAGGGTCAATAAGATATTCTGGTTTCTTATTACCCAAGCTAGAAATGTTAGTGAAGGTACAGTAAAACGTTTGAACTGTAATTATTTATGTTTAAATAATCTATTGGTTTTCCTAAGCTGGAAACCGAAAATTAAAACGACAATGAAAAAAAAAAAGTAATTCCCCAGAATTATTGGTGGCTTCACATGCAAGAGTATAATTTTGACGTTCATCACCGCCCGGGTATTCAAAGGGCCCACGTTGATTCTCTTTCAAGAAATCCTCACGAAAGTCCGAAAGAAACCGAAATCGTCTCCATGGATGTTTCGAAAGTCAACATTAGCGAATTCCATTGGCTCTACTCATTGCAGATGCAAGATAAAGAAACTGCCGAGATCATTGAGATTCTTAAGAAGCAACCTTACTGCGAATATGAAAAGCAAATTCACACGGATTACACGTTTCACGAGGGAAGACTGTTTTGAAAGGAAGATGGTGAACTCCGACTCTTTTTCCCAAAAGATGTGAGAAATCGAGTATTAAGAAATAACCATGATCTAATTGGCCAATTTTCTGAGAAGAAAACAATGGAACACGTAAAAGCAAGGTACTAGTTTCCACGTATAACTCTATTTGTAAAAAAGTACATCAAATTATGTGTCGAATGTGCGTATAACAAAAAAGAAGCGCAGTAAAGATGGTATCTCTACATGATCGAAATACTTGCTGTGCCTTTTGACACCGTCCATGAGGATCATCTTGAACCCTTTGTTAAATCTACGAAAGGCAATCAATACTTGATAGTACTAGTCGACGCATTTGCCAAATATGTCCTTATCAAAGCATTGCCGAGTATTCAAACGAAGCCAGTTTAAATTTCATAACGGATACAATCCATCTCTTCGGAACTCCTCGTATTCTCATTCAAAAGAGAAGGGATCGAACATACAAAAACTGGGCCATTTATGTTTCGAACTTTAGCATTGAAAGACCACTTTTGAATTCCTTTAATTATTTTGAATTAAAAACCTTAAATTATTTGTTTGATTGAAAGAGTTTTATTAACTTTACAATTAAAATAGTTTTATGAACTTTACAAATTCAGAAGTGGGATATTCTGATTTCAGAACCAAAGACTTGGTAAGAAGTAAAGTTCTATTTAAAAGTTTTATTATAAAAGAAAACTTAAGATCTAAATTATATTTTGGTTTACAATATATGATTGAGTTGCATTGAGTTGTTTCCAAGTATGGTGCATAATTTGATTCATTGGATGCATGTTCAATGTTCATGTTATTTCTGTTTTGTTCAATTGTGATGAAAATTTCATAAAATTCAAAATATGAGATCGTTGGTGGATGGGCGTTGTACTATTCGGGTAGGCTCTGATTGGTGCTAACTTGGCGGCGCCCAGATGCTGTAACTTATAGTACACGTCAACTGTGCTTACTATACCTCCAAGCGGTATCCACTGGGACCTGGGATGCTCCGTCCAGAGCTGACCTGCTAAACTAGTAAGTGCGAGTGTTGAGATAAGAGAATCCGGAACAAAGAATTGTGATCGATCAACACTATAATTGCTCTGCGAACAATGACTGACTGCACGAATCTCAGTGGTCTACGAGAGCTTTCGTGTAAATGTCCCAGCGGATGAATTCGAAGGACAGAATCAACGGTGGACTTCAGCAGCCATAAAAGCAGAAACCCCTGAAAGAGCTACTCCAACATATCTGGTTTAAAGGTCTTTTGGGGTCTTTCAATACTAGGACAGGGTATTGAAGTAGAGATGGTGGCGGACGAGCTCCTGGTGAGCCAACGGCAGCACTCACACCCCTGCAGCAGGGTACTGACTCTGGATACTCCAGCCCTTTGTGTCCGAAGGGATCCAAAAGGACCTGGTCCCCCAGGTTGGGGGTTGTGCGTAGGGTTAACTACCCAACCACGTAAAAAAGATATAGTTCCGAAACAACTAACAGCCTCGGATAACGATAATGATTTCAAAGTTGACGAACCCATGCAAACGAAAAAAGGACAACGACCTCCGGATCTGCACTTGGAACGTAAGATCTCTTAACGGACTAGGTGCAGCTGGAGAATTAGCGGACGCCCTGGACTGCTGCAAAGCAGACATAACCGCCATCCAAGAAGTGCGATGGAATGGACCGGGCATAAAGAAGATGAAAAACTGTGACATATACTATGGCGACTGCTACAGACAACAGAAAAAGCGTTTATTTGGGTGCGGATTTGTCGTTAGAGGTAGACTCAGGGATAAGGTGATTAGCCAAAATCCAGTTAATGAGCGTATAATGACCATCCGCATCAGGGCTAAATTCGCCAACATTAGCCTTATATGCGCCCACGCCCCCACAGAAGAGAAAGACGACGATTCCAAAGACTGTTTCTACGAGCTCCTCGAAGAAACATATGAGCAATGCCCTAGATACGACGTGAAAATCGTTCTTGGCGATTTCAACGCAAAACTAGGGAAGGAGGACATCTTTGGAAACACAATCGGTAAGCATAGCCTCGACGACAAAACCTCCGAAAACGGATTGAGGCTTATCGATTTTGCTGCGGGGCTAAATCTTGTTGTAAGTAGTACACGCTTCCCGCATCTCAAAATTCATAAAGGCACATGGCGATCCCCAGATCAATTAACCGTCAACCAAATTGACCATGTTGCGATCGACGCAAGGCACTCTTCCAGTGTGCTAGATGTCCGAACTTTCCGAGGGGCCAACTTTGACTCGGACCACTACCTTGTTGTAGCCAAGGTACGAATGAGGATATCTTGTTCACGATCAGCACGAACTAACGCTGTGAAGAGATATGACGTCGGAAAGCTACAATCGCAAGAGATTGCTAATGCCTTTTCCAATCGAGTGTCCCTTCAATTATCCTTGAATCCCATGCCGCCAGCATTAAACATCGAAGACCAGTGGCAGCAATGCCAAGAAGCCATCAGAACCGCTGCCTCTGAGGTTCTGGGTTTCACTCGGCCACCAAAACGAAACCCATGGTTCGATGAAGAATGTAGGCAGGCAAATGCAGCCAAGCAAAGAGCACGACAAATGCTTTTGCAAACACGAACGAGGGCTGCTTACGATCGGTATAACGAGATCTACAAGGAGAGAAGAAGGGAAGAACACCGACTTCTCAAAAAGAAAAAGAAGCAGCATGAGAAGCGCTCGTTTGAGGAAATAGAGAGGTGCCATGACAGGAACGAGACTCGGAAGTTTTACCAAAAGGTAAAAAGATCCTGCCAGGGTGGCAAACCCCGAACTCAAGCCTGTAAAGACCAGCAGGGAAACATAGTTATAGAGTCACAGTCGCTACTGAGGATCTGGAAAGATCATTTCTGCAGACTGCTTAACGGCGATGAGGACACAAATTCCGCTGTCAGGCAGATTGCCCCATTCAGCCTGGACGATGATCAAGAATGCCGTCCTCCCGACCTAGAAGAAGTTAAGCTTGCTATATGCAAACTTAAATCAAATATGACTGCAGGTGCAGATGGCCTTGATGCCGAACTTTTCAAGGCAGCTGGAGATCAGTTGGAAAGGAGCATGCACCAGCTGATCTGCATGATATGGTCGAAAGAAAGCATGCCCGATGAATGGAACCTCGTATCGTATGCCCGATCCTAAAGAAAGGAGACCCTCACAACTGCGCCAATTATAGAGGGATAAGCCTCCTTAACGTCGCTTATAAGATCTTGTCTGCTGTAATATGTGAACGTCTGAAACCCCACGTCAACAACTTGATAGGTCCTTATCAATGTGGTTTTAGACCAGAGAAGTCCACAACAGACCAAATTTTCACATTACGGCAGATCTTGGAAAAAACCCGAGAACACAATATCGATATTCACCATCTTTTTATCGATTTCAAGGCCGCGTATGACAGTATCTACAGAGACGAGCTGTACAGAGCCATGTCTAGTTTCGGCATCCCTGCAAAACTCGTACGACTATGCAGGATGACTTTGGAGAATTCACGCTGCTCCGTCAAGGTCGGTAAAGAACTCACCGAGACCTTCAATGTCGAAAAAGGTTTTAGGCAAGGCGATAAACTGTCATGCGATTTCTTCAACATCATACTTGAACAGATTGTAAGAAACTCAAACGTCAACACCAGAGGAACAATCTTTCAAAAATCTGTGCAATTGCTCGCATATGCAGACGATATTGACGTAATGGGAAGAAAAAAGCGTGATGTCATAGGTGCTTTTGCGAGTATTGAAACAGAAGCGGCAAAAATGGGTTTGATGGTTAATGAGGGCAAAACAAAGTATATGCTGTCATCAAACAAGGACACAGAACATCGACGAATTGGACAAAACGTCACAATAGACAGACATAACTTCGAGGTAGTACAGGACTTCGTCTACCTAGGATCCGCTGTAGACACGGACAACAACATCAGTGCGGAGATCAAACGGAGAATAACTCTTGCCAACCGTTGCTTCTTTGGGTTAAGAAGGCAATTGAGAAACAAAACCCTCTCCAGAAAAACCAAGGTAACCTTATATAAGACCTTAATCATCCCAGTCCTGCTTTACGGCGCGGAAGCATGGACCTTATCGAAAGCGGATGAGGAAACCCTTGGTCATTTCGAAAGAAAAATTCTCCGAATGATCTTTGGTCCCGTATGCGAAGGCAATGTGTGGAGAAGAAGATACAACAACGAGCTGTATGAGCTGTACCGCGACATGGGCATAGCCAGAAGAGTACGCATCGCGAGGCTACGATGGTTGGGCCTTGTTGAGCGGATGGACCCAAACGCTCCGGCTCGTCGGGTGTTCGAAAGCACATTGCAGGGAAATCGCGGAAGGGGAAGACCTCGTCTTAGGTGGCGCAATCAAGTGGAGGATGACCTCAACCGACTTGGAGTGCGAAACTGGAGAGAGCTCGCCCGAAATAGAAGTCGTTATCGAAGGATGTTGGTTGAGGCCCAGGTTCACCCCGAACTGTAATGCCCACCTAAGTAAGTAAGTAAGTTGTTGCTATAGGGCTACTACTTCATTCACGTTGTGGGTGGTTCTTGTCTCCTTAACTTATTGGAATTGGGAAGCTTTAGCTCATAGAACATCTTTTTCCATTGAGCGGTAAATTAAAACTGAATTGAATGCTTAAGCTTTTTAAAAAAGAATAAAACTTTATTAAATTCAAGAATAAAAATATTACCGAGATCTCTTATGAGATCTTACTTATTCGGTGTCAGACTTAAGATTAAATTCACAATCTTCTTAATACTATGTCATCTCCAATTGAGTATGGTGTTTATCTTATATCTATGGACAGACAATGATCGTGAGACAATATCGATCTTGTCCGTCGGATGTTTATGTTTATTTTAATAACTTTAAAAAGATATCGTATGACAGAAAAATGCGATGACTGATGAGTCTGCATATCGTTAACTCCCCTCTCACCCTGGAAGTGATCGTCCCGATCGCTCTTCTATTGCTTTCCTGGTTTCTTGTAAACATTTCAATGATGTCATTTCAAATATTTTTCGGTTTTCTTTTTCCTGTCTCAACTTGTATATTTTCAACAGTTTAATAACAATATAAATGCTAAGTACTAGAACAATATTCAAAGTTATACCATACAATATTGGATGTTCTTTCATATCTTTAATATAAGGTCTTATGAGGTCAATGTTGGAAAATTTTAGCTTTTCGTCACTTGATTCTAAATATTTCAAAATGTTTAATTCAATTGGTGAATTTAATTTCATGTGTTTCAGAATTTCTGTTCTCTTATTTTCATATCTCTTAGAATTAATAGTTACGTTATTCTTAAAATGGATAAGATATATACCTATGTATACTTTTTCATTTATTGTGGTTTTTCCACTTACAAAAATAATACCGTCTTTAATTATTTTGACCTCTGGATTATTTTCTTTTACTTTGTGACAATCTGCTTTCTTATCATTCAACAAATTCGTTAGGCAATTAGTTTCATTATTCACTCTACAATATATATCATTTAATTCTTTAATGCAATTTGCCATTTTATATTTTTCTTTATATAACACAACTTGATTGGGTAATGATAGTTTTCCATCACCAACATTTATACTTTCAACAATATATTTTTTATTTATTTCCGTAACTAGCGGATATTCAATATAAATTAAAATTAAATCTTTATTCTGAATTATCTTAAAGTCAGATGCATCTAACACATCAGCTATCGAAATTGGTAAAGTTTCAGTATTGATTATTTTATTCAAATCATTCATATTTAAAATTACGGTATTCAAAATTTCATTCTTACTCAAATTAATGGCGTTTATTATTTCACGTAAATCCTCTATTATCAGTCGTAATACTAAATCGTCCTCTTTGTCTATTTCGTTATCTTCTGCTGCTAGTTTCTCTATAGCCTTAAATATCTGTGAGTTGGTCTGGTATTGTTTATTATTTGATTCTATTAACTCTTGCAACTTTGTTTCAATTCTAACTTTGTCGTCGTGATCTGGACTTCCAGATATCCATTTCCATAATGTGCCAATTTCATTAATACCTCTTTTGGATCTTTTTCTTATCGTCAATTGCTCTAGCAATCTGTCTGCCGTTTCTAGATTCCTAAGTTCTAACTTGGTCAGTCGAGTATTTTTTCCTTTTATGTTATTCAAAATGTCCCTGTAATATGTCAAGTTAATTACATGATACAAATCTCCTGTATCTTCGTATAATGCAGCAGGTCCGTCCTCTATTAGAATGTATTCCTCTGAACTATAATTAGTTATCTGCACTTGTGCAGATGTTGTGGCTAGCAATGCCAAAAATCTCAAAACTGTACTTATATACATCTGAAATTTAATACAAATAATATTTTATTTCTTTATGTTGTCTTTATGTATAATCCTGTCTTTACTGTCAACTACAACCCTTCCTCTATCCTCTTTAACAATTCGCTTTTTAAATAAAGGTTTAACTTTACCTTTCCTACGTGTTGATTTTTCGTGTATCTTTTGTCCTGGCCTAAACTCAATTTCAGTTCTATTTTTATTGAAATAAGAAAGATCTTTTTCTTGTTTTGTTTTCAATACATCTGTAAGAGATTTAAACTTTTCAAAGTTATGGAAGACCTCTAATGGTTGTTGATTCGTTACTGAGTGAATAGATTCATTATATTTCTTTACTACAAACGGCATAATAAATTTTGTGTCTGCATGAATTTCTGTTTTCGTAATGCGTATTAGTTCTGTTATTGTGCTATGTACTCTTTCAATCATTCCGTTGGTTTTGCTATGATTCGGAGCTACCTTTTCGTGTTTAACCCCAAATTTTTCTAATTCTAATTCTGCCGTCGGAGTACAGAATGTTCTCTCATTGTCTGTTACCAAAACTTCTACTTTCCCAAACACTGGTAGTGTTTCAATTAGTTTTTCCTTAGCATCTATTTTACTGTCAATATGTCTAACTATTAAAAATCTTGAAAAAGAGTCTATCATAGTCAAAAATTGATCGTTGTCAATGTAGTATATGTCTGCATGTATGCGTTCCCCCCCTTTCTTTGGAATTGGAGCCTCTCCAATCTTATATCTCACAGGATGCCTGTCATATTTGTTTTCCTTACAAACAGAACAGTCTTTCGCATAATCAAGTAATTGTTTAAAACATTCGGGCCAGTAACATTTAGCTGAGATTTGTTTAAAATTTTCTCTAGAGTCTCTATGTGCTCTATTATGTTCCTCTTTCATAATGGTTATTTGCATGTCTTTGTCTGTTATGTCTTCTACAAGATTTGAAACGTACGCAAACTGTGTTGTTGGGTATTCGTTTAGTAATTTGTCTTTAATCTTAAATAGAGTCTCTTCTGTTGAATATATTGCGTTTATTCCCTTCCTAATTATTTCTTTCAATTTAGTAAAAACGTCATCATCTTTGTATTTAATAGTATGCCTCCAGTATCCTTTATGAATTTGTTCACTATTTATATTATTGGAATCTCCTTCTTCTATAATTAATTGATTTCTGAATCGATTGATTATTCCACCTAACCTTCTAATTTCTTCTCTTGGGCTGCTGTGAGTACTATGTACTGTAGCTAAATCTTCACTATTTTCCATTATATTTATTTCTTGACGACTTAATGCATCTGCTACAACATTTTCCTTACCTGGTTTATAATTTATTATTGGTGCATATTCTTCTATAAATGCTTTCCATCTCTTCAATTTCGTATTAGGGTTTTTATCAGATACAGCAAAGCTCAATGGTTGATGGTCCGTGTATATGCGGATTCCAGTTTGACCATATAAATAATTTCTCAAATTTTTCAGACTCCATACTATTGCTAACAATTCCTTTTCATTGGTAGCATAATTTTGTTCAGTTGCAGATAACGTCCTACTTACAAAGGTTAATGGCTTATTGTCTTGGCTTAGTACTGCACCTATGGCTGAGTTACTTGCATCAGTTGTTAAATCAAATGGTTTATCAAAATCCGGTTGATTTAACGCAACTTCTTCTGTAAGCTTATCCTTTAATACCTGAAACGCTTTTTTGCCTTCTGAATCTAATTCAATATTTATCCTCTTACTGTTTATTTTTTCGTTTCCCCGTAAATACTTTGTTAACCCTTTGCTTATCATTGCATAATTTCGGATAAATTTCCTATAATAACCTGATAGTCCAAGAAAACTTCTCAATTGACGTAAAGTCTGTGGTTCGGGATATTCCCTAATTGTTTTTACTTTATCTGGATGGGTTTTTATGTGGTTATAGGATACAACATATCCTAAGAAATCCACCTCTTCCATAAAGTACTTACTCTTTTCACTGCTAATTCTCATGTTAGCTTCTGAAAGTGCTTTAATTATTATTTCAATGTGATGTAAGTGTTCATCATGTGTTCCTGAAAATACTATAACATCATCTAGATAAACATGACAGAATTTCCCGATGTATTCTCGGAGAATGTCATCCATAGCTCTTTGAAATATGGCTGGAGCGTTTTTAAGCCCAAATGGCATACGATTGAATTCGTATTTCCCGTTGTTGACTGAAAATGCAGTCTTCGGTCTATCTTTTTCATTAACAAGGATTTGATGAAATCCTGATTGTAAATCTAAAGTAGAGAAAAATTTTGACTTGCCTAAATTAGATAAAATTACTGAGGTTTCTGCCATGGGATATTTATCAGACTTCGTAAAAGAATTTAATTTCTTGTAATCAATTACCATTCGTAGTTTCTTTGTGCCATCTTCATTGAAACCTTTTTTATCTACCACCCAAACTGGACTGTTATACGCGCTTCGACTTGGTTTTATAATATCGTTTTCTAATAAATTTTGTATTTCCTTATTTATAAACGCGGAAGCAGATTGCGGATATGGGTATGCTCTCTGCCAAACTGGTTCTTCATTTACAGTATTTATATTACATTTAACATTTGTATTATACGGTAAGTAGTTTGGTCTTTCCGTAAAAATTCCCTGATATTTCCTTAAAATTTCCTTCAGTCTTTCCTGGTATTCCACCTGCATATGGGTGTTTATTTGAAGACTGTTAACTAATTTATCATTATATATCAGAGGTACTTTGCCTCCGTTGAATTCCAAAAAACTGTCTGCTATATTTATTTTGCAATTAGATTGTCTTAACGTATTTATGCCTATTATCGCATCATAGTCTTTTAATTCTTTTAGCTCATAAAAAATTTCCCAATTTCCAAATATGTTTATATCCTGGTACGTATCTATCATACTACTACCATGAACACTTTTTACTTTATTACTTGCTTTCAATTTCTTACACTTATTTATATCTGGTTTAACATAATTATGTGTTGCACCCGTATCTATTAATATTTTGTACACTTGACCTGTCGTTTTATTTGTTCGTATAATTGTAGGCAGGTCGTACCTCATTCTAAAAAAGAATCTCGTTCATTAAGATGATTTATTCTTGGTGTTTTTGTTAAAGGCTGCTGATTGCTATTAGGCCTATCTCGTTTAAACGGATTGTTGTTATTGCGAATCTCATTATTGAATCTCTGGTCCCTATATTGATTTAAAGGTATGTTTCTCTGAACACTATTATTTCTCTCCGGTCTGAAATTACCGCTTCCCTGATCTATTCTCTGTTGCTGTTCGTTATTCCAAATTCTTTGTTGTGGAGCTACATGGTGTCTCTGTGACGAATTCGCAAATGGTCTTTGAAAATTTTGGAAATTCGTTGGCCTTGGTGGTAAAATACCAAAAGATCTGTTTTGTACCTGTTGATTCTGATTCATAAATCTCGTATTTTGATTCATTTGAATCTCTTGTGCTCTAGCTAGAGCATTTGGGATATCCCCTGGGTTTAGTGCGAACACCAAGTTGCTCATTGGCTGGTTGAGCCCAGTAATAAAAACCCTTAGTGCATTCTGTCTTGCTACTTCCAGTAGAACTCTTGTTTCTGCCGTTTTTGGCCCATAACTCATCATAGTTTTGTTTGTTATTAAAGTCAATAATCTGTTAACTTGGTCACAAAATTCCTCCAACGTCTGTCGTCCCTGTTTTGCGTTTGTTAGTTCCGTTTGTAACATATGGATCGGTCTTTTGTCTTCATATGTTACGTCTAGTCTTGCTAATATAGCACTGGGATGAAGTGGAGTCCCGTGTGATGTTAAAACATCATTAGCTTTCCCTACAATTTTGTTTCGTAAAATATTCACCGCTGTGAAATAACTCAAACTACCTATGCAGTGTTCATATGCCTGCATGCAATGTACTGCGGATGTGCGCCAACTAATGTAGTTGTCGCCATCGAATTTTTGAAGACTTTTGACTAGATCTAATCCTTCCTTTGTATCGTTTGATGGATCTATTTCTACATCTTTATATGGGACTATATTATCCGTGGGTAACAGTCTACCCAAAGCTGTTGTTAACTCCGTTATTCTTATTTGTAGATCCCTAGTCTGCTCAGTGACCGCCATAGCAATCATTGACCCTACCTGCTCTACCGATAGTGCCATTTTCTTATCTTATTATAATAATAAAAAAAATTAAACTTGCTTTGTTGCTCCCTGTTGTTCCTCGTTCTAGTTGATTATCCTCTGCACGGCTTCTAGTAGGTTGTTTTTCTCTTCAGCTTAGTTTTTTTTTCTTTTTAATTTTTAAACACTTTTTATCTAGTTTTGGCTAGATAGCAACCTTTCAGCTTAGTTCTTTTTCTTTTTAATTTTTAAACACTTTTTATCTAGTTTCGGCTAGATAGCAACCGCATGAGAGGTGGGCAATGTTTGTTAATAGTTAACAATTTTATTTTTTGTTTGATTTCACTCTTTCTTTCTTTATTATATTCACTTCAACACATTTTTCTTTTTTTTTTCTTCTCTTTCTGTTTTGGATTTTTTGCTTATAAAAAAAATTTTTTTTTTTTCCACTCCTTCTTTCTTTATTATATTCACTTCAACACTTTTTTCCTCTTTTCTTTTGTTTTGGATTTTCCGCTTATAATTTTTTTTCACTTTTTCTTTCTATTATATTCACTTCAACACAATTTTTCTTCTCTTGTTGTTTGAATTTTCCGCTTCCAATTTTCTTTAATTTTACTCTTTCTTTCTATTATATTCACTTCAACACAATTTTTTCTTCTTTTTGTTTTGAATTTTCCGCTTCTAATTTTCTTTAATTTTACTCTTTCTTTCTATTATATTCACTTCAACACAATTTTTTCTTCTTTTTGTTTTGAATTTTCCGCTCTATGAGCGTATGTCTTCTGATCTTTTTTCACTTCACTTGCCTCCCAGTGTTTTATGTTGGGTAGGTCTTTTTTTGTTTACCGGTTCACTTGCGATAGATAACTCCTCTTTTATGGAATTTTCACTTTACGCGAAACAAGTGTTCCTGCTCTTCGGGCGCCAATTAAAACTGAATTGAATGCTTAAGCTTTTTAAAAAAGAATAAAACTTTATTAAATTCAAGAATAAAAATATTACCGAGATCTCTTATGAGATCTTACTTATTCGGTGTCAGACTTAAGATTAAATTCACAATCTTCTTAATACTATGTCATCTCCAATTGAGTATGGTGTTTATCTTATATCTATGGACAGACAATGATCGTGAGACAATATCGATCTTGTCCGTCGGATGTTTATGTTTATTTTAATAACTTTAAAAAGATATCGTATGACAGAAAAATGCGATGACTGATGAGTCTGCATATCGTTAACTCGGTAACAGATAAAAGAAAAAGAAAATCGTTATACTTTTTGGAGTTGGGATATTTTAGTTTATAGAATCTCTTTTTCCATTCAGTGGTATAGACAAAAAAAAAACAAGAAAAAGAGAAAGAAGTTGTTTGTTCTGCAAATGAATAAAATGTTGCAACGATTGTTCTAGAAGCTTTATTGAAAATGTGAAAGTAATTTTTGTAGCAAAATAATGAATAGATTTTGAACATATTGCCGGTTGGCAACAGTATACATAACATATGTATGTATTTTTCATTGGTTGAGCATGCATCCGTTGAGATCACATAATGTGTAAAATCATTTGAGTTAGAGAAAGTAAAGCATTGTATATATGTTGGTTTTATTCTGTTCACAGGTATTTGAAAGAAGATATTGTAAGACCCGAAGATTAAATACCAAATTTATATTTTGAAATACAGCTAAAAGCTCACAATGGACGATAAAACGATTAAAGAACTGCATGAAGAACTAGTTAAACGAGATTTTTCTCTGAATGGGACAAAACGACAGCTTCTTCGTTGGATTTTTGATAGCGACAACGCACATCCTCAACCAATACACATTTCTGAACAACCTATTTCAAGAGAATGCTCTCCTGACTGCCTTTTGGATGACAAAACGCTTCGTGCCAGAGAATGGGACTTAATCGGTCGCGAAAAGACATCATAGCAAAAGAGCCGCAATGCACAAGATAGATTCCTACGAGAAAGTTTAACAATGTTTTCCAGATCAAGCGCAATTGCGCCTAAGAAAACGAAATTTTGGTGGGATACATTACAGGAATCCACAATATCCTGGTAACAGCTAGCAAATGGATTAACGCTATACTTTCCGAACCGATATAATGAGCTCGAGATTTACCAGGAGCTCATAAGAGAAGTACGACGACCAGATGAAAACATCGACAGTTATTGCTTCGAAATGAATATGCTGGGAAAGGGAACCAACCTGACTGACAAATCTAAAGGGTTCGCCAAATAACTTTTTTTTTGAAAATGCTATAAAAAAACTACTGAATATTTTCTCAGATTTCTTTTTTATTTAAAAGCGCAATACTTCCAGTTAATAACAGAAAGTAATTTCATTCAAATGGCTTCCTCGGCTGGCTATCCAGTATCCTACACGATCGGTCCAATTTTTAGGCACATTATCGATTGTGCGCAGCTAATGGCTTCACGAATATTGCCAAACGACATCAGCTCTTCGGCTGATAACGTGATCTTCAAAAACAGGGCGCAAACATCGAGGGAAGCTTCGGCTGTTTGACACGTAGCGCCGTCCTGTTGAAACCAACTGTTGCCGACATCCTCCTCTTCAAATTTTTGTGAACAAAAAATCGTTCAACATGGCCCGATAAGGATCGCCATTGACTGTGACGGCCACTCCTTGCTCATTTTCGAAGAAAAATGGCCCAATTATACCATTGAACCATAATCTGCACCAAATAGTGATTCGTTTTGGGTGTATCGGCTTTTCAAAGTATGCGTGCATGTTTTCTGTGCCCCAAATGTGACAATTTTGCTTGTTTACATACCTGCTTTTCTTCTTCCAAAATCCGTACGCAATTTTCGCACACATTCTGCAACACTACCATGACTTTCAAAGTAATGTCGCAATATTTCCCAGCGTTGTTCTATCGTATACATAAACAACCATAGTCGTTCAGCGGAACGATAAAACTAGTTACCTGTCAAATCAGACATGTGCTAAGTGTTACATAATCCCCGGATAAATACCCTCTTTAGTTGGTTGCATTACCCGCTTAAATGACCTGAATCCTAGGTAAACACAAGATTTCATAAGAAATATATATATTATTTCCCGTTTAAATGCATTCCGCTTAATTGCGTTTCCCGGTTAAATGGTCAAAAAATCAAAACTCTTTGTTCAATTTAAAGCGAAATTGCCCGGTTATTTGAACGAAAAAAAAAACCAAATCATGGAAATCATTTTTCGCTTACACCTTTGGAAAAATCTGTAAATGTTGAGATTTTTTATATTGACTACTACTCTGGTTGGGTTTCTGAGTAATAATAATAATTTATTGATTCTCTTATTCTATTTATATCATAACGTAAGTTAGCTCGCAGCAATACAGTTCAAGCTCATTTTGTCTTTGATGTCTTGATTGGTTTCGTATTTGGTTGGAAGCTTTTGGTGTATAACCTTCGAAGCAGGAGAATCACAATGATGATGGAAACTAGTAATCCCAGGTAGCCCACCGCAAATTGATGAACATCATTTGTTGAAAGATCGTTAGAAGGCAAGGCCATCGTGAGGTTCTGAAGTTGCTGTTTTAGTGTATTCAGTTCTTGTAGATGGTTTTGACTGAGAGCGGATTATGTGTTAATCTGTCAAGTTGACCTGGAGCAAGTGTGTTAAATAGATTGGTTTGAGGGGAAACGGAAATTCTGGAAAATGATGGGTAGATGGAATGACCACGTAAGGTAATAAGATTGGTCTTTATTACGCAGCTCGGATCGATACTTAGTTTTCCTGCCCCTTCTAGTATTGTTTGGGTAACTGTTCCATAGCAAACAATATTTAGGGTCGTCCGCTAATTCAATACGTAAATCCATTCATTAGGATTGCATAGTTGTATCCAGTGAGGCTCCTTGCTGGTTATAGTAGGTTTACAGTCCGGAGATTGCGGATTATGTGTTAATCTGTCAAGTTGATCTGGAGCAAGTGTGTTAGATAGATTGGTGTGAGGGGAAACGGAAATTCTGAAAAATGATGGGTAGATGGAATGACCACGTAAGGTAATAAGATTGGTCTTTATTATGCAGCTCGGATTGATACGTAGTTTTCCTGCCCTTTCTAGTATTGTTTCTGTAACTGTTCCATTGCACACAATATTTAGGGTCGTCCGCTCCTTCAATACGTAAATCCATTCGTTAGGATTGCATAGTTATATCCAGTGGGGCCTCTTACTGGTTGTGGTAGGTTGACAGTCCGGAGATTGCAATCCTTGACTTAGATAGAATATTCCGTTTGATGTGTTGCTAAGCGGACGTGTTTGACAGAGTGGTAATCTCGGTTTGGTTTTGGTAGTTAAATTTCCATTCCAAGGTGAATAAAATTAGCACCACAGTTTTGAATAGTTTGTGCCAACGTTGTGAACTTTTAATTTTACAAAGTTATATTTAATTACAAGTCGAAAATAAAAAATCCAACAAAATTCCAAAAATAATATATGTAGGTACATACATACCTCCATAAAAATAACCTGACATAAACTATAAACAGCTGAATAGTTTCCCCAACTTACCAATACATTAAAATCTTTTGCAAATTTAATGTCTTGTAAACGCAATAGACATCAGTGCGCCGAATCTCCATCGCCTCCGAAACAACCGCAAAAAATACCAACACTTTTACAAGTATCACAGCTTAAAACATCATCTGTGCCAAGCATGTCTAACAATGACAACTGTACAATTTTGGACAGACTGGAGAAAATTATGTCACAAATCACCGACTCAGAAAAGAGAATAACCGAAAAAATTGATTTGGAAGTTGGAGCGTTAAAATCTTCTCTTGAAACTGTTAATAACCGCTTGTCACTACTGGAATCAAAACAAAACGAAATTGACGTGCTTAAAGAGGAGAACACGGAACTTAAGGAAATAATACAAAAACACGATGAGGCACTTCAAAATATAAAAACACAAGTTGAGACCAATGAAGAAAAACAGCAACATAAGGAAATAATGAATGATGCACTATTGCACGGGATTCCACAGTTACCAAATGAAAATTTACAACTTATTTTTAATCAACTTTGTGATTGCTTAAAACTAAAACCACCAACTATAAAAAACGTATTTCGCCTCAAATCAAAAATGAACTCGATTTCACCACCGGTTATTATCAAATTTAACTCGCCAAACGATAAAAGCCTTGTTCTGAGGGCAATCGGCAACTACCGCAAAACAACTAAAGCGCAACTTTGTCTACGAGATCTCGGTATGAATGTTTCTGGTGCTAACAATCATAACAACAAATTTTCTCCTGTTTACATCCACGAGTGTTTAACTGTTAAAAACCGTACTCTACTCCAAAATGCTCTTAAATTAAAGCGAGAGCGAATACTTATATCAGCTTTTACTTTTCGTGGGCTCGTCTACGTCAAACAAAACAAAGAAGAGGATGCAAAATTGATAGAGACTGCTAATGACCTTGCCGTCTTTGCCACAACGTCGCGAACAACAACAAAAACAGCTGTATCAGATGAGATCAAAACATAAACTTACTACATTAATTGTTTTAATTGATCTTTTTATCATGAATTGTAGAATTTTTATTTATAAATCTTTAATATTCTTCTCTATTTTTTTCTTTCCTTTACTTTCACTTGAATTTAAAATCTTATACGAATTATTTCATAATCATTATTGCCTTTCATCTTTACACCTATTGTCTTCTTGTATATTGATCTTTTTCTTCAATATGTCGTGCCGTTTATGCGTCCTTTTAGAAGAGAGTTCTGTTAGGAACCTCCTTTTCTTAATTTTTGAAAATGGTTGATTCCAACGAACCATCGAGAAGCAGAAATCTTACAGGTGTCTTTAACCAAAATTATACAAAGCGCGCAATGGTAAATATTTTATGTAGTCAGCACAATGGTTTACAAGTTGTTCATATAAATGCGCAAAGTATATTGCCAAAGTTTGATGAATTCCGACACTTATTCGAAGGTTCAAAGGTCGACGTAGTTTGTGTCTCAGAGACTTGGTTGTCAAGTAATGTAAGTGATATGGAGTGTTCCTTGAATGGCTTTCACAAACCATTTCGTTCTGATAGGGTTGGAAGATATGGGGGAGGAGCTGCTATTTTTATCCGCCGAGAAATAAATTGCAAATTTGTAAGGAAAGCACCAACTGGGAATGAGGTTGACTATATATTTGTAGAAATATTATGTAACGACAATAAAGTCTTGCTGGGTTCAGTATACAGACCGAATAATAATATAGATACTAGCATTATAACAAGAGTAATAGACGAATTATCTTTTATATCTCCTTTTGTTATTGTTGTTGGCGACTTCAAGAGTAACATAATTAATGATTCGTCTCTTGTGAACAGTATGAGTGCCCTAAATCTTTTCCCGGTTAATACATCATTGCCCACTCATTTTACTAATCACAGCAGTACTCTTCTTGATGTATTTTTTGTAAGCCATCTGTACAAAGTACTTAACTTCAATCAAATCACAGCTCCTGCTTTTTCGCGTCACGATTTAATCCAAATGACATTTCAATGTGAGCCTATGATTTTAAGTAGAACCATAAGCTTTCGCGATTTCAAACATATAAATCGGACTCAGTTAGAAGATGATTTAAAGAGAATTGAATGGTTTAGGGTTTATGAAATGCCTGCTGTTGACGATCAAGTTTTGTTTATTCAAAATAACATACAGAATTTATTTGAATCACACGTTCCACTTATTACAAAGAGTGTCTCAAATAAAAATATCCCGTGGTTCAATATTCAAATAAAGAAATTGATTTACGAACGTGACCAAGCTTATAAAAGTTGGAAGCGCTTTCGACTTAATGTGCTGTATGATTTATTCAAAAAGTTGAGAAATAAAGTAACAATGGAGATTCGCAAAGCTAAGAGACGCTACTTTGCGCCGCGGTTGGACCCCTCTCAAGCTAGACATACACTATGGAAAAATCTGCGTGACATTGGTATAGGCAAACAAAAAAATACCAATTATGATAATATTGACTGCAATGAACTCAATAAGAAATTTTTATCCCTCCCAAGTCTGGAAGTCAATGATAATTCAATGTCCTTATCATATGAAAACAGCTCATTTTCGTTTCCTCGTTTTAGTTTTTCACCAGTAGATGAGGCTGACGTCTTGGAGAGCTGCATTAATATAAAATCAAATGCACTTGGCCTTGATGAAATTCATCCGGTTTTTGCTAAAGCCATACTTCCATACATTCTTAAATACATAACTCACCTCTTTAATACAATTTTTTCGTCGAATGTATTCCCGTCTGCGTGGAAACAAGCCAAGATTATACCAATTCCAAAAAGTCAGAATGAGTTTAGACCCATTGCCATACTTCCATTTTTTTCCAAGGTTTTGGAAAGGATAATGAATGTCCAAATAAGAAAATACTTAACTGACAACAAAATGCTATGTATTAATCAGTCTGGTTTCCGTCCGAGGCACAGCTGTACCACAACCCTAATAAATGTTGTTGAAAACATAAGACTAGCTGTTGACAGTAGCAATGTAACTTTCCTCGTCCTCTTGGACTTTTCTAAGGCCTTCGATATGGTTAACCACAGGGTTCTTTGTACCAAGCTGATTAACCAGTTTAATTTCTCATTCCCTTCGGCAAAGTTAATGCAGTCATATCTAAATTTCAGGTCTCAGGCAGTCGTGGCAAACCGCTCCATTTCTGATTTTCTCATGTTGAGCAAGGGTGTTCCACAAGGTTCAATACTGGGTCCGCTTTTGTTCTCCATGTATATAAATGATCTGCCTCTCTGCCTTCGAAATTGTCAAGTGGATATGTACGCTGATGATGTTCAAGTAAGAAGAAGTTTCCCCATAGGTTTGGTCGAAAATGCAGCAGTTGAAGTCAATGAGGATTTAATCAATGTTCATAGTTGGTCACAGAAAAATGGTCTTTGCGTAAACTCACTTAAATCTAAGTGCTTAGTTATTTCAAGAAACTCCACCGATACATCTGACTTCCCTAAAATATACTTAAATAATAACCAAATTGAGTTTGTAGAGTCTGTTAAAAACTTAGGTATACATTTTACAAAAACGCTTTCATGGAATTACCATATCAGGTTGACAATCGGAAGGGTTTATGGAGGGCTCCGTTTACTGTGGAGCAATCATAAAATAACTCCTTTGAAAACACGCATTATCTTAGCCAAAACCTTACTTATTCCTCATATGCTCTATGGCTGTGAGCTTTTTTATAATTGTGACTATGAGCATAAACGTAAGCTGAATGTTGCTTACAATAGTATAGCCAGGTACATATTTGGATTAAGAAAATACGACCACGTTTCCCAATTTTCAAAATCGATATACGGTGTTAGTCTAGAAAATCTTTTCAAGCTAAGAACGTTAACGTTGCTAAACAATGTTTTGCAAACACGTCAGCCCCCTTACCTTTATAATAAGTTACGGATCTCGCCAAGATCTTTGAATCTCGCGCCATTACGTTACGCGTTTCTAATTTCTGAGCGCCAATTTTTTTATAAATGCAATACGTCTGTGGAATTCTGTACCCCGATATTTAAGGATGCTGAGCTGTACTAGGCTGTTTAGGATGAGGCTCAAGGAATACTTGGAGACGTTAAGGTAGTAAAGACTTTCTTTCTTTCTTTCTTTCCTTTCTTTTATTTTTTTTTTATACTTTCTCTTCTTCTTTTTTTTATATCTTTCATCTACATTTTTATGCTTTTACTTTTATTTTCTTTTCGTTTCCAACTTTCTTTTCTTTTACTTTTCAATTTATAATTCTTTTTAAATCCATTATGTTAATTTTTTTTTATGCAACTTATAAAACATCATGTTAAATTAATAATTAAGTTCATACTGTCTTAGAAGATATTGTATCTTATTGTATGAAGCTTTGCAAATAAATAAATATGAAATATGAAATTCGCATGCACTGATTTCTGCTCCTTGCTTGTAAATGGGATGATGCTGGTTGCATAGATGCCTTTCTGTGGTATAAAAGACACATTGTTGAAATTCGGCTTCGGATAGGGGATAGTATTGATCTCGATGCAAGGTAACCGTGATATACCTTGTAGATGGGTTTATTGTGAAGAAAGTTCCATTTATGAGTGCAGGTTACCCTGAATAGTTCAAAATCATCCAGACTTAGCAATGGTAAAGTTATTTTAAAGATTATGTGATCTCTTAGTGCTCTGCCGTGGATGCTCATAAGATGGTAAAGCGTGAAAACCTCATCTTGGGAGACGGGAAGTCGAAGTGTTGATGGGAGGCTTGATTTTATGTGGAGAAGTTTTTGTCGAAGTTGAGCAGGAGAAATTAGTAGAGGATTTATTTTGTCATGCTGAGTATCGATTAAAACATCTATCAAGGCAGTCTAGGTCTTTTGTACTTGCGATAATGCAAGGATAAGTTGCACGGGAATTGCATTGAATAGCTGCCGTAATTGGTCCTCATGATACTTCTGCCTGATTCCGTCAATAAGTGTAGCGAAATGTTGAAGATCCTTGTCTATTTCTAGAAAGTTGTTGGTAATTTCTTGTTGAGACTGCTGAAGAATATTCAGTGTGGCGTCAATTATTGATGTTTTGTTTTTAATAAGATGTTAAAGATAACCATCGTCTTTTTGAATTTTATTAATTGATTCCGACATGTTTTCCGCATATTCCGAATCGAGTATTCCGAAAAGACTTTTTGCAATGTTTCCAATGAAGTTGAATGCTGCACGGCGAACTCTAATACTGCTATTTGGATGGGGTGATAGTAATTCGTTTCCTCTTTCTAGATCTTCATTAAGTGACATGATTTGTGGGACAGTTGCCTTACATGTCTCATTTTGATTCGGCAACAACTCGCAAATCTTTATCAGGTTATTTTTATATTGATCTATTGACTGGTATTGTGCCCAATATGTTTTCATGTCATAATAGGCTACAATGTCCCAACTGCTAGAAGAAATTGTTGATGTTCCCAAACTTTTAAAATATATTCCTAGTTGTGAAGTGAATAGTGACACTTTAATCTGGTTACCCATGACAAGAGTTAAAAATAGTAGTATGGCTATGAATATTGTGGTCCTCGTCAAGGCAGCACCAGGTGGTTCTCTTCTATCTCTCAGGTTTCTTTTAGGTTCAATGAATTCCTGTTTTGACTGCAGAGGGTTGTAGTCAGGTTTCTTATGTTTTCATCGTTTTGTAACAGGCACACCTTTGTTATCGGTCGCTCGTATATTCCTTTTTCTGTTTTGATGGTCAGCACTCTTATTAGCCCGTCCACACCGCTCTGTACTTCAATAATTTTACCAAGAGGCCATTTTGACGGTGTAAGCAGTTCGTTTTTGAGGAGTACTAGTTATCCAATTCTCACATTATTCGTTGATTCTTTCCATTTAAAACGCGGAGTCCATCCTAGTTTTTCTAAGTTCTAGTAGATTACCTGAGCATGTGAGCATACTCTATCGCTCTGGGAACAATCCATCGAAAACCCTCGTAAGATTCCTTCATGGTCCGAAATGAATTCTTTCCTGACCAATCGATATCAAGTTTTAGAAACTGCTTCTGACATCCGTCTTTAACCAAACCCGTCTACCTATAATAAGAAAAGTACTCCTCAACCATTTCGAGAACAATTCCATCGATCTTATAATACTAAGCAATCTTATAATGCATGTAAACTTTGCCATCAAAACTATTCCTTAAGGTAGTGCAAAAAGTTTTTACAAATGTCAACCGATGATCGAGAAATGTCGAATCGAAGTCATCAGAAGTCTGTTGCAGCGTGACCTCGATAAGATCCAGCAATATTGCGATGACTGGGAGTTGAAAATCAACTTTTAGAAATCGGAAACAATTGTGTTTAGAACCCCGTTGGCTCGGACCTCATGGGATACGAGAAAGAACTGGCGAAAGCTGGTGATCGTTGATCTACATGGCCACCCACTGCCAAACAAAGTAGTAGTCAAGTACCTCGGCATCTGGCTAGATCAGTATCTATATATTTTAACAAACATATGGATGCGGTTCTTGCCAGGGCTAGAGAAGCTTTTGCTCCGACAAGGCGACTGTTTCACAGCAGACAATTTGATAGCAGAGTGAAGGTGATTTGCTACATGGCCCTCATAAGGCCAATGATTGTCTATGGGTGCCCCGTGTGGTTCAATGTTACAAGGTCTCAAATGGAAAAGATTCGGGTGTTTGAGAGACAGTGTCTGCGTACCTGTCTTGGATTGCACAGAACACCAGAGTCGGAGTACAAAAAATATTATCCCAATGAGGTCCCTTACAACGGGGCTTAAATAAACAGGATCGACAACTTCATAATAAAACTGACTCGTGGTCACACTGCATGAGCGATGACCTCGACCAATGGCCTCATATTTGGGGCTTATTACCCCACTGAATATATGGAGAAAACGCGCTTTAGTGGATTTGTTCCACCAGAGGCTTTCCTCTATTTTGATATGGAAGGGTTGATTCAGGATAGATTGGCGGTACCGCTAATCTACCACGTCTGCCGGAAGTCCGTGGAACGACGTCTCCTTTATAACCGAGTCGTCACCGCAGTAGGCGGAGACGTTTAAGAGCTACTTCGGTTCAGTAGGGCGGTCTCAGATCGCGATCGTCGTGACGTTGCTAAAACGTCAGATATGTTCTGGTAGTTGTCCGAGCAACAAATTGATATTGATGATAAAAGTCAGTCGCCAATGGCTGACTTACAAAGGTTTAGCGTGTAAGTCTTAGGGTAGGGGTGGGCACAGTGGCAAAAAAAAAAATCAAACAAAAAAAAAAATAATAAAAACTCTGCTGCTCTAGTTTAAAGTAGATTTAAGTAGTTTTAATTAGATTTAAGTTATTTTAAGAACAGACAAAAAAAAAATTATCCAGTCTGTGATCTACAACTCTGTCTTAAAGTGTTTTTCGATAAAACTTACCGTTTTCGAGAAAAATTCAAAAAACCTAAAATTTTGACCTTTGACCCCGAATAAGTCTTTAAGCACACATGGGACTGATGGGGACATTTGGCACTTTATTCTTTGTGGTAAACCTAAGGTCTCTACGAAAATTTGGCTCTGTCGGAATTTTCTTTATTTGACCACTATTTTTATGTATAAATTGACCGGACTAAATATACAGTCCACTCAACTCCATACAGCTGATCCACGCTTCCTACAATCAAACTACAGTAGCAATCAAAATCGCGTCATATTGGCTACAGCAGTTGAACATCACGGTATACTATTCAGTCTACTTGCGTTGTTAGACCCGGGATCGGAAGTAACCTTTATATCCGAGGAAGCACAAACACACCTTAGACTCCCTGTAAAATCAATACAAGCGCATATATCCGGTGTAAACGCTGTTGTTACGGCAAACGCTTCTTAATTATGTCCCATTTTAATCAAATCAAGCAGGATGCCTGATTTAACTCTGAGTGTCAACGCCATCGTTCTGAAACGCCTCACTGTTAGCTTGCATTCTTGTTCTATAGATAAGTCTAAAATATCACAACCCTTTGATATCCCATTAGCGGATCCCGATTTTCACTCGTGTTCTAAGATGATTTAGTACTTGGTGCCGATATTTATCCTTTACTTATGCAAAGCGGTTTGAGAAAAAATATTTTTGGCTATCTGGTGGCTCAAGATACAGTTTTTGGCTGAGTATTATCAGGACCTCTCTCACATCCACATCAACTGCTTTTCAACTGATGTGTCTTACTACAGTGAAATATCTCTCTATAAAGAGAATTCCTGGTTTTGGGAAGTCGAAGAAATTGAGGACACGAAAATGGCCTCTCCTGAAGATGAAATCTGTGAGAAGTTATTTGTAGAAACAACCAGGCGCACCAATGAAAGTCGTTTTATCGTAAGGCTCCCTTTTAAGGATGAAGTTTTTAATTTAGGACCATCAAGAGAAAAAACTATTAAGCAATATCTCCGCACTGAAAAATCCGTATCCAGAAATCGAAGTTTCCACAAGGAATATAACGATGCTCTAGAAGAATATTTGACTCTTAATCATATGCGAAAGGTAGCGCCTTTTGAAATTAAGAAAGACAATGACATTCGTTCCTACTACTTACCACATCATGCTCATGCGGTGGTTAAGCCTGAAAGTACAACGACAAAAATCCGCGTTGTGTTCAACCCAACAGAAAACGGTGAAAGTGTCAATGATAGGGGGCGTTCACGGGACCTATATCTTCGAAAATCTTAACTTAAGATTCTGTGATTTCTTTGTAAAAAGTTCCAGATTTTCAGATGACAATTCAGATGACATTTAGATTTTCAGATTTTTGAACATAGATTTTGAGATGGAAAAACTTGGCTTAAAATCTGAACTTAAGATTTAACTTATCAAAACAAGGAAAACAACGTATATGACAATCGAACTTTACTCGGTATTCTTGGGTTAGTTTTTTGTACTTCAAGTTTTCGCTTATTTGTTGAATTGAAATTGATAATTATTGGGGTTTGGATATTCTGTTTTGTAAACTAAATTCAATAGTGAGTTTATCAACAAAGAAAATACGTTTTTGAAGACACGCGATTTTCACTTTTTTTTTATCAAAATTAAGTAAAATGTTATTCTAAAACTGCTCAACTTGGAAGTACTTGGAAGTCAAATTGTTGAATTTCAAACTGAAAAAATCTGTGTTTTACTATTAATTTTACTACTTACTATGTAGAATCGAGAGGTAAATCACAGTGCCACTTTAAGACAAAAAAAAGTTAAGATAGTCGTTCATGGACTGACAGGTCTCTTCGAACTTTCGAAATTTATCTTAAACCCGGCCATAGTCTGTATATTGGACCCAGTCTTAAATCCGATCTAATATCGTTAATTCTCAACTGGCGGTCGTATAAGTATGTTTTTAATGCTGACATAACTAAAATGTACCGTCAAATTTATGTTCACTCTGAAGACACCCCATTCCAAAGAATTTTATTTCGAAATTCTAAGACGAATTTAATTAAAGATTACGAACTCCAAACTGTCACATTTGGCGTGAATTGCGCCCCATATCTAGCGATTCGAACTCTCAAGCAATTAGCTGATGATATTCAAACTCAGTTCCCGTTAGCATCGGATATAATTCGAAATGTATTTTATGTAGATGACGTCCTTTCTGGCTCCCACGATATTGAAAAGGCAAAAACTCGCAGCAAGAACTAGTGGAAGCTCTAGCACAGCTGGTTTCACACCACGGAAATATAGCTCAAATTGTTCCGAGCTCTTGGAATCATTTTCCTCAGACGAACTTTTAAACCTTGAGTTTTTAAAACTTGAAGATAAATCTTACACTAAGATGTTAGACTGTTTTGAATTCGCACTCCTTTCTCAACCTCAAGATATGGAGTACCCTTCCAATAACAAAAAGAAGAGCATTTATCGACGATCGCTAAATTGTGTGACCCAGCTGGCTGGCTTGGACCTGTTATTATTACGGCGAAGATTGTGATGCAGCAGATTTGGCGCGATGGCACATCCTGGGACTCTCCTCTAGAGCTTCTAACGTGTCAGAACTGGAAAAATTTTGTAGTTAATCTTCCCGAGATCCAAAACATTCAGGTTCCCCGATGGATTGAGTTCGACCCTTCAGTTTCTCTGCAACTGCATGGATTCAGCGTTTCTTCCGAGCGTGCCTATTCTGCTGCAATATATCTTCGAGTGAATCATGGTGAGAACACATTCTCGTCTCAACTTATCTGTGCTAAAACAAAAGTCGCTCCCGTTAAACAAATTACATTGCCGAGACTGGAGCTTTTAGCCTCCGTTTTACTCTCGAAAGCTCGTGAAGAAAATAATCCCTCAACTCAAATGAACAAGATATTTTTGCTTGGACAGACAGATCCATCGTTCTCGCTTTGTTGGAAAAACCTGAACGTGTGTGGAAAGCCTTCGTTGGCAACCGAGTTGCAGAAATATTAAAAAATCTCAAGGATATAGCATAGCGACACGTTTCATCTGCAGATAACCCTGCAGACTTTGCAACACAAGGCTTAACAGCATTGGAACTTCGTAATAAGCAACTTTGGTGGCATGGGCCTACATGGTTATCCCAAGCTCAAGAATCTTGGCCTATTTCGATACCTGATGTTTTAAATAAAAATGGTTTAGAAATTATTATTATAATATTATATTATTTTTTATTTGTTTTACAACCAAGGCGATTGATTTAGAACCTACTACTGAATTGTCTACACCTTCGTTCCTAGCCGCATTCTCTCGATTTGTTGCTCGTCGTGGGATCCCTAACACCATATTTTCCGACAATGGAACTAATTTTGTTCTTGCAAGCAAGGTTCTGGCGAGTGAATTCAAAATTTTTCTAAAAACATTTTCTCAAGAGGTATCAGACAAATACCAGTTGCAAGGGTTTAAATGGAGGTTTATACCTCCTGGTGCCTCACACATGGGCGATTGTGGAAAGCGGGTGTTAAAAGCTTTAAGACCCACTTCCGTAAAGTCGCGGGATATAACAAATCTACGTGTGAAGAGTTTTCTACTCTCTTAGCTAAAGTTGAAGCATGTCTTAATTCTAGACCTCTTGTACCACTATCCGATAATATTCTCCCCCTCACTCCAGGACATTTCCTCCCTGGAGCTCCACTGTTAGCTCCATCTGAGCCAAATTTAGCAACACAATCTCTTAATATTAGCGACAGATGGAAAAAGGTCAAAATACTTCACCATACCTTTTGCCTTCGATGGAAAAAAGAGTATCTTAAAGAGCTCCAAAAAAGGTATAAGTGAAAGTACGCGAAACGTGATATGGCCTTAGATGATCTCGTCGTTGTTCGCGAAGAACATGTTCCTCCCAATGAATGGCGCTTAGGTAGAGTAATAAAACTATACCCAGGCTCTGATGGTAGAGTTCGGGTAGTAGATGTTAGAACTAAAAACGGAATTGTGAAACGTCCTATTGTTAAACTTTGCATCCTACCACAAGGAAAAAGAAAATGCTCTTTGAACTGCTTCCTCTGATAAATCCCTTTGATTCAGGTTACTCAAAAGTACTAAAATAAACAAATTTATTGAAAATGCACTGTTCTTCAAAACTGTACGTAACCATAACTTATGTTCTTATAAATATGTATAGTATAATATTTTATACTTTTTTCTATAATTTGAACTGAATTGTAAATTAAATTTTTATAGAATTGGTCTATTATCACTCCCCTACTAACCGATCCTTTCCAAGGAGTGAGTAGAACCCCTCCATAACCAATGGTTCTCCGAATAATTATTGAAATTTACTGTATATTACTTTTATTCTGAAGAGTTATTTGCATGAATATCCCAACTAACAAACTCTTGAGAGCTAAACTCTTGAAATCTGAAAAAAACTCCCATAAAATTCTTTTAGATCTCATAGCACTTAAGAATAAAGATCTTGCTATGGGACTTTAATGGCTCTCATAACAGTCTTATCATAAGAGTTGATCACTTTTGCTGCTTATAAGTACTTAGATCTTATAGCAAGACCAATTTTTGTACTTGTAATAGGATTATATTTATATACTTACAGTCCTATAACAATCTTGTTGTGAGAGTTAAGGTCTTGGCATTGTTTTGAAATATCTACACTCCCATAACAAGACTTATTTAAAAGCTTAAGTCACTTTACACTTATATGAAAACCCTTATTGGAGTTCCGTTTTAAACCTCTTATAACAAGAAACTGTGAAGAGTTCAAATAACAAAAGTCTTGTTATAGGATTCTTATGAGAGCATTATTGCTTTAAGTCTTGTTATAGGATTTGCATAACCAAAAGCATGTTTCAGTTTGTAAAGAGTGTCATTATATTAATTGGTCTCAAGCGAAGTGGACATATATGGAGAAATTCGTGTATGATAGATTAACTCTTCATTTATTTGTTATTTTGTCTCAGGTTTAAATCCTAATTTTTCACAGAATTTCAGAAAATATTCGTTAATAGTCAAACAAGTTCTTGCCATTCATTATCTTTATAATTTTTTTTGATTCTTTAGGAATAGTAAGTGATAATTCACCATCTACATTTTTTACAAGGTATTTTCTTACATTATTTTGGTTAGCACAATCAATATTTATTACTTTTTAAGGATTTCTACTATGAAAGACAAGTTGGGTTTGTACAAATGGAGCAGCCTTATACCCTGCTTGATTACATTTGGTGAATATTTAAAACTATAACTAATATTAACCCTAAGCAAATTTAGATAAACTTAGTTTTTTTAATCAGTTTTTTTCGGTTTTTCTTAAAACTACTTACAACTAGCTAGAGCAGCCACAGTAGCTTTTTTACAGATTTTTTTGTTTTTTTTTGTTTTTTGTGCTTTCTAATTTTTTTGGATTTTTGTTTGTATTTTTTCTATGTTTTTGGACTTTCGACGCCGCCTTTAATTTTAAAATTTTTTTTTTTTTTTGATTTAATTAAATTTTTAAAATTTTTTTGATTTAGGTGCTTTAAGCTTTACTTTTATAATTTTTTTTTTGGATTTTTGTGTTTTTTTTTCTTTGGTTTTAGAATTTTTTTGGTTGCGACTGTGCCCACCTCCTACATCCTAAGTCCTACACCCTCAACCTTTGCAAGCCAGCCATTGGCGACTCGCTATCAGTAACATTTTCAATATGTCGCTCAGACAACCACCAGAACAGTTTTGACATTTGAAAACGTCCCGTCGATCGCGATCTGAGACTGCCCTACGGAACCGGAGGAGCTCTTCAACTTCTCCGCCTACTGCGGCAACGTCTCGGCTGTAAAAGAGACGTCGTTCTACGGACTTACGGCAGACGTGGTAGATCAGCGGAACCGCAAACCTATCCCGAATCAAACCTATCATGTCAAAATAGAGGAAAGCCTCCAGTGGGACAAATCCACTAAAACGTGTTCCCTCCATATATTCTATCTTGGGGTAGTAAGCCCCAAATATCAGGCCATTGTTCGAGGTCATCGCCCTTGCAATGTGACCCCGAATCAGTTATATCATGAAGTTGTCGATTCTGTTTATTTGTGATAATATTTTCTGTTTATTTAGGATAATATTTTCTGTACTCCGACTCTGGTGTTCTGTGCAATCCAAGACAGTTACGCAGACACTGTCTCTCAAACACCCAAATCTTTTCCATCTGAGACGCTGTAACGTTGAACCACACGGGGCACCCATAGACAATCATTGGCCTTATGAGGGCCATGAAGCAAATCACTTTCACTCTGCTGTCAAGTTGACTGCTGTGAAACAGTCGCCTTGTCGGAGCAAAAGCTTCTCTAGCCCTGGCAAGAACCGCATCCATATGTTTGTTAAAATATATAGATACTGATCTAGCCAGATGCCGAGGTACTTGGCTACTACTTTGTTTGGCAGTGGGTGGCCATGTAGATCAACGATCACTAGCTTTCGCCAGTTCTTTCTCGTATCCCACGAGGCCTGAGCCAACGGGGTTCTAAACACAATTGTTTCCGATTTCTGAAAGTTGATTTTGAACTTCCAATCATCGCAATATTTCTGAATCTTATCGAAGTCACGCTGCAACAGACTTCTGATGAATTCGTTTTACATACTTTGGGACGTGATTCTTGGTCATATTCTAAGTAAAGTGTTCTACAGAAAAGTCCGTTTCTCAACTTTGCATCACTTTTTGACAATTTAAAAAAAGGCTAACTTTGGTGTACCCTGACCTGTGTTAAATTCAATATCTCTGTCAATACTGATGATAGAGACCTAATCTTAGACTTAATTTTTTGTTAAAATAACAAACTTTAAGACTGTGTTTACGTTGAGCTTCCATTGGTTTAGGGTTGCCAGATTTTCAGTGGTGTTCAAAATTTCTTCCCGAAACAAAGTTTTGTTTTTGAGGTCATTTTTTTTGCAGAATATGCCTGTTAAACATAAACTTTCTTTCATTTTTGCAGATGAACAAAACAATAATAACAAAAAAACTCAGTAATAAGTGCACTAAAAACCCCATGCATTTTATGATACTTGGAAAAATACAAAATGGGTAAAATTTAAGAAAAAAAAAAAATTAAGCATTGCTTGAATATGGGCATTTTAGTAGTTTTTTATGTATTTTGTACAAATATAATTATAACAATTCTTTATTCATACACAAGTAACCATCAAACATACACGCATACCTACAAAGACCTACCAACACAATTCAGCCATCACCCACATACAACAACACTGATACATGAGACTATCACCACTAATTCACCAATGGCAAAGTACCCAACGAAAACATTTTTCAATGGCAAAGTGCCCCACTTTTAACGTTAACTTTAGTGTGTAAGAATCACCACTTGAAAACCTGTTTCAAGGACATTTTCTAGACCGCACTATAACGGGCTTTTCTTAATTGGTTTGTTTTTGGCGAAAACAGCTGTTTACTTGATTTTCTTTTCTTTTTTTCTATTTTAAAAATTATTTTAATTGTGTCTTTTTGAAAAAATTTCGGTTTTAATCCTAAGGTTAAGGTTTTCCCAACATCACAAAATTTAACATTGAAAACTTTCATTTCAATACATTCAAAACTATCTTTTGTTTTTCCACTCAATTCGTTTCCTTTTCTTGGTCGTAGGTATATTCCATTCTTTCACTTTCAGGTAAGGTTTGAAGATTTCTTTCAAAAATTTTCTGGGTACCTCATTTTTGCCTCCTCTTTGGTTAGCTCATGGTACTACTAACCACTTACCTTCCTCAACTAATAAAAAATTTGCACCAAACGCACCATTCTATCAAAATGTTCCTACCGTGGCACATCGGCTGTGTTATTTGCTTTTACTTTTTTTATTTTGGAATCGTAAATTCCTCTTTGTTCTTTTTTTATAGTACGCGGTCTTTTCGTGACAAAATCATGCTTGTTTGTAAATTAATAAAGAAGATTAAATAATAACAAAAAAAAAATAATAAGAATCCCCCCTTGAAGGAGCAAACACTAGCCGATAGTCTGGTAGCTTTATTAAAAGAAGGTTTTTTCTTAAGCCATGTCCTTAACAAAAACAAGATATGACCAGATGGCCACATGCAATCCAAAAGTTTTCCTTCATATACAGCAGGAAACAGATGAAATTCTAGTGTTTTTTTCTATTATATATTTTATTTATATTATATTATATTTTATATTATATATTTACCTCTCTCAGATTTGGAGGGATTTGTTCATTTATCTCGTTCACGTACTGATTAAAAGTTTCTTTTGACTTTTGAATAGTGCTTTCATCTTCCCAAAGAATCAAGGCCAGCCACACTCCTGGTCTCAGCATTCTAAAGCAAGCAATATAGTATTCTTTTTTTTTTCCACTATATAAATACTGAATGTATTAGATAACTTACTTTGTTTCATCGTCACCTTCGTCTAGAAATCCTATTTTACCGATGGTTGGTGTCAGTTGAGCTTTCACAAACTCGGAAAGCATAAGAAAACATTCAGAGTACTTAAGAATTCTGCGCCATCTTTCCAAATGTCTTAGTGCTAACGTCAGTGGACCCCACTTCGTTTCTTTGGGTAGGTATGGCATCATATTTAAAATGATTTCACAGGATATTAAATTTGCATGACAAAGAGTGAATCCATCCGAAAGCAAGCCAACACGATCCTAGTATTTTAAGAATACAGAAAAGAAATATTAATATAACAAAGATATTATGTGCCTACTTACATTATACATGTAATCTGCGTCTATTTTGTATTAAAGGATTTTCGAAAAAAGTATCGCTGATAGCCTACTCACCGTACAAAAAAAAACAACAAATAAAACTCTGTCATTTGTCAAGCGCAAACAAAAAAGAACGCAGTTTTCTACAAAATAAAAAGCTTTGCACGTATTACAACGAAATGGAAAAATATCTTCATATTTTTCGTCTTCATTTCTCTAGTACTTTCGTGCAATTAATGGTGGACTTACATGCATCTCCAAGTGGAAGTAGACACAAGATGTAAAATTCATACTTGTCTGATAGAGAGGGAAGAGGAAAGACACCAAATACAGACGTCTTGTTATGGGATGCGGATGATTATCTGCAGCCATTATTTTATTCGTTTCTCTTTTTATGTTTTGTGTTTTATAATCTTCATCCGTCCCGCTTTACTTTTCTGCACCTCTGTAGTAGCGGATGCATGTAAATCCAACATTATCTCATCCCCTAAACGCCAAAACAAAATTGTTTACATATTTAGAAAATAGTACACTTGTGTGTTTTATTGAACTTAGTCTTGAATTAATTTTAATTCAATTTTGCGGCTTAAACACAATTTAGAATTTACAATAGTGCAGAATGAGAATGCAGCTGCACCTGTGTCATAGTGTAGTGCAAGCGCATTTTGCTTATGTTTTGCTTTCTAAATATGCAATTTCAACATTTATATAATTTTCGTCAACATATTCCCCCTTTGAAGTTATTCAACTTCAACCGTGAATCGTTCTCCTGCCTTGGCCGCTTGGGATCTCGTTACAGTTGTCATCGTTTTAAGGGTTTGTTGTGAAATGACTACCAGCGCCAAACTGCATTTCCAGCAAAAATCATCAGAGCGCCGTATAATAAACCAAAGTGGTTAATATAGTATGTCGATATTAATGGCAATACTGATGATTCCGCAATCTGTTTTTTTAAGTCTTTGTAGACGTTGTTGTGTTCAAAAACAAGAGCAGGAAGGGAACTTAATGTTGAAATTTGATGATTGCTTTCTTTAACAGCAAAGGATGACAGATCTACAAGTGGAATGAATGGTGAAGAAACGTTTGTTTCCAATACCATGAAGCTATGTATCTTTGCAACTTTGGTTTCGAGGATACATTTTTCTTCCATATGTAACGTGCGCTTAGTTCGCAAAATAAAACTTCACTTTTCAATTTATTTCAACCACTTTTATTCAGTATCTATACTTTATTCGATCTCAACTCGACTTTTGGACTATCACTTGTAGACAATTTACTCTTCACTTTATCACTCTATAATCAAAACTGACTCTGGTTGCGTCAGCGGCCTCTTTATATAGCAGTGTGAAACATCGAGAGCTTTTTAGTAGTTTTGCTATGAACCATGATGTCTAGACACATTCTCCTCCCGGTATTTCTGCACACACACATACTCACTCACAAACGACGTTTTCCTTTATACCATTCCATTATAGTGCTGCCAGTTGTGTTTTCGGTTGAACGTTTTCGATTAGGAAATTGGTATAAATGTTGGGTGTACATTACACTGCCCCCTCCTTAAGATTGTTCGTCCCGAATAATTCCATCTGCAGCCTCGCCACTATATCGATGCAGCCGGTCACAATGAACTACTTTTAACTTGCCTCTTAATCCTCTTTGGATGCGGTTAACAACGTCGTTAATCCTTGTGACAACTGTATAAGGACCTTCCAGGTTCTGCTGAAGTTTCGGTGACAATCCCTTTTGACGATGAGGATTATAAAGTCACACACGATCTCCTGCTTGGAATCCTGCCGTTGTCGCTTTTGTGTCGTACCGTGTCTTCATCCGGTCGCTGTAGGTTTTCATCCGTTCCCTTTTTCTTTTATGGATGTCAGCGAGTCTCTCCTTGAGGTCCTCCACATACTCGTTCGTGTCCTTTGGCTCCTCTGTGGGGCATCCAAATTTAAGTTCGCTGGGCAGCCGCATGGTTTTCCCGAACAGGATATCAGATGGTGTTTGTCCTGTCGGGCTATGTACTGCACTCCTATAGGCTATCAGGAATAGCGGTACGTGCCTATCCCAGTTTCTTTGGTAGTCGCCTACGACCTTGGTAAGGTGTTCTTTCAAGGTCCGGTTGAATCTTTCAACCATCCCATCAGATTGTGGATGAAGCGGTGTGGTTCTCGTTTTCTTAATGCCAAGTAGTCCGCACACTCCTTGGAAGATGTTTGATTCAAAGTTCCTTCCTTGGTCGGAATGGAGTTCCATAGGAACACCAAACCTACTCACCCAGTTAAACACAATCTGGTCGACCACCGTTTTGGCTTCTTGATTTGGGATGGCATACGCCTCAGGCCACTTGCTAAAATAGTCCATTATAACCAGAATGTACTTGTTTCCAGCGTTGGTCTCTGGAAAAGGCCCAGCCACATCTACTGCAATCCTCTCAAAAGGCGATCCAACGTTGTACTGATGCATCTTACCTTGAATCTTCCTACCAGGTCCTTTGGTTGCAGCACACTTGTCACATGTTCGGCACCACTTCTCCACGTCATCTCTAGCATGTAACCAGTAGAACCGATGTCGCACTTTCTACAGTGTTTTGTTTACTCCCAGGTGGCCTCCAGAAGATCCGTCGTGCATCTCCCGAAGAACTTCACTGACTTTCGATTGCGGTACGATCAGCTACATCACATATGACTTACCTTCAGCGGATTCCCATCTTCGCCTGAGGATACCTTCTTGTCAGCGGATTCCCATCTTCGCCTGAGGATACCTTCTTGCACATATAGTGAGTCCCACTGTGCCCAATAGGCTTTGAGAACTGCACTCCTGTCAGAAATGTCTCCCCATTCAGGTTTCTCTTCATTTTCTTTCCATGTGAGAATGGGTTCGATATCTGGATCCTCATGTTGAGCAGTCCTCACTTCCTCATTGCTCCATCCGCATATTGGGTCTGCTCTTAGTCACTGAGCGGTAATATTTTCTTTGTCTTCTTGCCGCCTACAAATCTTGCAATCCAATTTGCAAGGTCTTTGGGATAATGCGTCGGCGTTTGAGTGCAGCTTTCCTCTACGGTGTTGAATCTGGTAATCATAAGTCTGCAGTCTCTCTATCCACCTAGCGACTTGACCTTCTGGATTTTTGAAGTTCAACAGCCAGTTCAGAGCACCATGGTCTGTCCGCAGAAGGAATTTCTGTCCATAGATGTACTTATGGAAGTGCTTTGTTGCCAAGATGAGGGCTAGCAGTAGTTTCTTTCGGGTTTCGAGAGGACCTTGCTGTAATATGCCACCACTTTCTCTTCGCCATCATGCACTTGGGATAGTACAGCCCCGATTCCAACGTTGCTTGCATCTGCGTCGATGATGAATGTTTTGCCAGGTGTTGGATGTGCAAGCACTGGAGCATTACAGAGGCGGTATTTGAGTTCCTGGAAATATTTCTCACACTCATCTGACCATTTAAACTGCTTCCCCTTTTCGGTGAGCTGATGCAAACTTTTTGCAACTCCAGAAAAGTTCTTAACAAAACGTCGGTAATACGTGGCAAGTCCAAGAAAGCTTCGGAGTTGATGTTTGTCCTGCGGTGTTGACCAATTTTTGACGGAGTCAACTTTTTCAGGATCAGTTTTCACTCCTTGGGAAGAGATGATGTGCCCCAAATACTTAAATTCGGTTTTGAAAAGTGCACATTTTTCTGGATTCAGTTTAAGGTTAGCCTCTCGAAGTCTCTGAAACACGGCTTTTAGGTTCTTGCAATGTTGGTCAAATGTTTTCCCGTAAACAATGACATCGTCCAAGTAGACAAGGCACACTTTCCACGTCAGTCCTTGAAGAACGCACTCCATCAAACGCTCGAATGTTGCCGGAGCGTTGTATAGCCCAAACGGCGTAACTATAAACTGCCACAACCCATTACCTGTAGGGAACGCCGTCTTTTCCCGATCATCAGGGTGGATATCAACTTGCCAATATCCACTCTTCAAGTCCAGCGTCGAAAACCACTGGGCTCCCTCCATGGCATCCAGGGTATCACTGATTCTCGGCAGGGGATAGCTGTCCTTCTTAGTCACATCATTCAGCCTTCGGTAGTCCACACAAAAACGAGTGCTTCCGTCTTTCTTTTTCACTAGCACCACTGGTGAAGCCCAAGGACTTTTGGAATTTTCAATAAGACCGTCCTTTTTCATTGCTGTTATCATTTCCTCAACCTCACCTTGTTTGGCCAGTGGAAGGCGTCTTGTGGGTTGACGAATCGGTCTTGCATCTCCTGTGTTGATGCGATGCTGCACCAACTGTGTCCTACCATATTGTCCCTTTTGCGATGCGAAGATGTCAGTGTACTCTTGTAGGAGATTTTCAGCCATCCTTGTTTGTTGGTGATCAAGGTTGGATGAATTCAGTATTTTAGCTCTGATGGTTTTGAGCTCCTCCGGAGTTATAGTTTTTCTCGGGGCTTCGTCTGTGATCTTCGTAATTGCTGCAACCGATTCGCAACGTCCAACGACTTCTACTTTCTTCAACCTTACATTGTACGGTCTGGTGTTTAGTAATCGTACGGGGACTATTTTGTTTTTCGGTGCTACCAGTGTTTTCCCAATTATGGCGCTTTGGGAGGAACACTCTGGGTCTGGTTCCACCATGAGGTATCGAAGGCTTCCAAACTCACCTTCCAGTTTTGTCCAAACGAACACTTCAGAAGAAGCAGGCAGAATCAGATCTTCCGTGATGACAGTCCTCAGTGTCGACGTACTTTCGTTCGAATAGGTCATTGGAAGTTCCTTATTTTGGTACTTCAAAACCTGATTACCGATGTCCAAAATAACTCCGTGCTGTTTCATAAAGTCGATTCAAATGATGCACTTCTTCACATATATCTGCCACCAGGAATTGATGAGTAAACACTAGATCGGCCAGTCGGATCTTAAGACTCACTTCTCCGTATACTCTTGCTGCTTCTCCCGTTGCGGTTCTTAGACGGTAGCTATTGGTGTTATGAAGCCACGTCATCTTGACCAGGTCTCGACGTACTATGGATGCTGTGGCCCCGGTGTCGATGGTAGCCACATGTTTGTTCCCGTTAATAGTAGTCTCCACAGTCAGACTTTTGTTGCCTCGTTTGGTCTGAGAGACCTGGATGGTGGTTCTGGGGCCATCGATACAAGAAACCAGCCTCTGACCCTAAAAGTTGGTTCTTACTCGTTTCCCTGATGGGAAACTGATTGATAAGCAGCACTGGTGTTGTTGTTACCTTGTTCTGGGTTGGATCTCTTGCTTCCACAATGTTAACAAGCGGTTTTATTTGGTGGTAGTCGGCATTGACGCTGTAAGTGCCTGAACTTGTTGCAGTTCCAACATCTTGCAAGTCCGCTCCGCTGGTTCTTTTGTAATTCAGCTCTTTGGCACGAGCATTCTTCGACTATGGCTTCTCTAAGTCGATGTACTCCTTGAGAAGTTTGTTCTGCTGCTTCAATTGTCAAAGCGAATGCTAAAGTTTCAGAAAGAGTACGCACAGACCTCTGAAGATGTTTATCAGCAATGGCACGAACAAAGGACTCAACAGCAAGCTGGTTGATGTTTTCTTCTCCAGCATGCGAATATGCCAGGTGAACCAGTCTTTCGACGTCTGCTTGGAGCTGCTGTAGACTTTCACCCCTTTTCTGGACTCTGTTATTGAGTTGGACTCGGAAGACTTCTTTCAAGTGGCTATCTCCAAAGCGTTTATCTATAGCTGCCACGAGAGAACTGAAATCGCCGCTCTTACCAGCTGGAACTGTTTGAAGTAATTCAGCTGCTGGTCCTCTAAGAGCAAGAGTCAGTGCAATGTACTTGTTTTCGTCATCCCAGCCATTTGTTGTCGCGGCTGCCTCAAATTGTCTCTTGTAAACTGGCCAAGAAGACTGTCCATCAAATGTTGGGGGTTTCATCTCCTTTTTCCTTGCAAACTCTCCAGCAGATTCTTGAATTTTGATTTTCCGGATCTGGTCTAATTCCTTGGACAGAACAGAGAACTGTTTATCGCATCGGCTTTCCAAACGATTCTCTACAACAGAAAGCTGTTTTTCCACACCTTCAACTCGTTCGTCAAGGGCACATACGTTTTTCTCAATGTTGCCCAATTTGCCTACTAGAATGTTTTTCTGGCCTTCCAAAACATTCTGTTGCGCCTCAAGTCTTTCGAGAATATTCTGTTGTTTCTTCTTTTGCTCGTTTCGTTGCTCTTCCAGATTCTTTTTTTGTACTTCGAGTCGTTCGAGAACATTCTGCTGTTCCTTCTTTTGTTCGTTTCGTTGTGCTTCAAGTTGTTCCAGAACATTCTGCTGTTCCTTCTTTTGCTCGTTTCGTTGTTCTTCAATCAGCTTCTTTTGCTCGTTTCGTTGTTCTTCAATCAGCTTCTTTTGCTCGTTTCGTTGTGCTTCAAGTTGTTCCAGAACATTCTGCTGTTCCTTCTTTTGTTCGTTTCGTTGCTCTAACAAAAGTTTCATCATACTAGAAAAATCTACACTTTCACTTACTTCCTCTTCCTCCACTTCTGTTTCAAAAACAAAAGCTGTTCCAAATAGTTACGTAAGCGCAGGACGAGCTCATTTTTCGATCCCGCTCTACAAAGATTTCGCTTACCTAACTCACTTTTAAGCTCAATGCAGTTGAGCTCTTTTAACAACTTACCCATTTTCCCTGTATATTGTTTTTATTTTTCTTTTTACTTTTTTTTTACACTTTAGTTGTCAAATTTGTTCTTTTTTTCCAAATAAGTTTTATTTACACTTCTGACACCAATGTAACGTGCGCTTAGTTGGCAAAATAAAATTTCACTTTTCAATTTATTTCAACCACTTTTATTCAGTATCTATACCTTATTCGATCTCAACTCGACTTTTGGACTATCACTTGTAGACAATTTACTCTTCACTTTATCACTCTATAATCAAAACTGACTCTGGTTGCGTCAGCGGCCTCTTTATATAGCAGTGTGAAACATCGAGAGCTTTCTAGTAGTTTTGCTATGAACCATGATGTCTAGACACATTCTCCTCCCGGTATTTCTGCACACACACATACTCACTCACAAACGACGTTTTCCTTTATACCATTCCATTATAGTGTTGCCAGTTGTGTTTTCGGTTGAACGTTTTCGATTAGGAAATTGGTATAAATGTTGGGTGTACGCTTTGGAGATAGCCAAAGCCGGCAGGTGGGCGGACGTCAAGGCTCACCTCGCTTTCAGGCTTATACCTGTTATCGAGGCGAATCCGGGACCCCTCCCAAGAATTAGCGACGCTGGCTGGCATCAAAACCGCGTCAAGCTGATCGCCTGCCAAGACCAGAGATCGCTTCACCAATATAAACTTGCTGTCAGCGGTTTAGGTGAGATCTGGCCAGGTGCTAAGCTAGAGGTTGTGGCAAGGGAGGATATCCCAAGCAGACCGAGAGCTCGTGCCTTGGTACCGGCCCTACATGAATCGCGGGAGATGGTTCTCCAGTTGATTAAATACAGCAACCCGGATCTGCCCACTCACGATTGGACGGTTCCGGTGATTGAAAAAGAGTCAGTGAGTCGTTATCGGTCGGCTCTTGTCATCCTGAATAAGGAGTCATTAGAACCCCTGGCGGCACGAGGGGGTGTTATTCAGTACGGCTTTGACAGCCTAGTGCTGAAAATATACAAAAAAGATGAGGACGCTGCAAAGCTTACAAAACAAGCGGCTGAATCCGAAGCCAAGGAGTCCACTGCGAGCGTCGAATCTTCCATCATGGAGACAGACGCGGCAAGTTGCTCTGATTCTTTGGAACAGCTGTCTTGCTCGAAACTGGTCGAAAAGACTACAATAATAGTGTCTGATAAAGACGCAATGCAGTATGGGGGAGTACGGACGTAAATGAAAGGGGTGAGTCTTTTTTTAATTTTATACTAAGTACTAACCTTCTTATCTGCAATATCGGTAACGGACCAACCTTTGTCACAAAAAACAGACAAGAGGTTCTAGATGTTACCTTTGTATCTCAATCAATCTATAACAAGATTAATAATTGGGCTGTATCTAAGGATCACTCCTTCTCTGATCATAGATACATCCAATTTAGTCTAACAGATGACACACCAAAACCCATAGGCTTCCGTAATTATAGGAAAACTGACTGGGTAAAATTCAGGGAAATCTTCAAACATTGTTACAACTACAATGACAATAGCTTCCCTTCAAACCCCAAGGATCTTGACAGCAAAGTCGACGATCTTACTAGTGCTCTTAACCATGCCTTGTGTAACTCCTGTCCTCTTACCATAGTAAGAGGGAAGAAGAAACCACACTGGTGGACCAAAGAGCTAGAACCGCTCAAGAAAAGTTGTGCGAAGCTTTTCAATCGAGCCAAATCTTCCAGAAATCCCATAGACTGGGATCTATATAAGGAATCCCTTAGGATTTACAAAAAGAGGTTACGAATAAGCAAAAGATCCTCTTGGAAAGAATTCTGCAATAAAATTGAAGACTCCTCAGAGGCATCTTGACTTAGGAAAATCCTACCAACGAGTCCAAACATGCCAAGTTCTATAAAAGATGAAAATGGCAACTGGACCAACTCATATGAAGAAACATTAAACTTGTTACTGGATACTCATTTCCCTGGTAGCTCGTTGACAATAACAGACGAGGAGCACTTGCCTCGACTCGCAAACCAATCAGGTAAAGGTCTTATCTCTAGAGATATACTGTTATGGGCCATAAACAGCTTTGACCCTTATAAATCACCAGGGCCTGACGGAATCATCCCTGCGGAGCTGCAACAGGTTTCAGACATTATCATCTATAACTTAGAGATGATCATGAAAGGATGTATCAGCTATGCATATATTCCCAAGGCCTGGAGAGAAGCTAGGGTCGTCTTTATACCTAAAGCCGGCAAAAGCCCCCATGTAAATCCAAAAGATTTAAGACCTATTAGTCTATCATCCTTCCTCCTTAAAACACTGGAAAGAATGATTGACATACACTTAAGACAAGAAATTAAACCTATTCTGATCTCAACGGCGCAACATGCCTATACAAAAGGTAAATCAGTGGAAACTGCACTCCACTCTCTGGTTTGCACCATTGAAAAATCCTTGCACTACAAAGAATACTCTCTCGTCGCATTCCATAGAGGGTGCATTTAACAATGTTAACAATTCAGCAATCACTAATGCTCTTGATGGGCTGCTCATAGAGGAACACATCAAAAACATGATAACAACAATGCTCAGCAGCAGAATCATTAGTTCCGAAATGGGGAACTACAAAACAAGCAGAATGGCCAATAGAGGAACCCCGCAGGGAGGAGTTTTATCTCCCCTACTGTGGAACCTGGTCGTTAACAAATTGTTAATCGACCTATAGGACGAAGGTTTCAAAACTATAGCATATGCCGATGATGTAGCAATTGCCGTTTCAGGCAAGCACCCACAAACCCTAGCTGAGCTGCTACAAACAGCACTTAACAAGCTTAACAATTGGGCTGCAGATTGTGGTCTGAACATCAATCCACACAAAACGGAATTAGTTCTGTTTACGAGGAAATACAAAATTACGGACTTCAGACCCCCAACTATTAAAGGGGTAGCTCTCACACTGTCAAATCAGGCTAAATATCTAGGTCTCATTTTTGACAAAAAACTGACCTGGAAAACCAATATTGAGGAAAGAGTAAATAAAGCCAACGTTGCACTCTTCTCCTGTAAAAAAGCCATTGGCGGGAAATGGGGTTTCTCCCCCCAAATCACCCATTGGCTGTTTACATCGGTAATTAGACCGATACTCACATACGGGGTGATAGTCTGGTGGACAGCACTAGACAAGATGATCAACTACAGCAAGCTGGCCAAAGTTCAAAGAACGGCTAGTCTGTGTATTAGTGGTGCACTGAGGACAACCCCATCGGACGCCCTCAATGTACTACTAGATCTCACACCCCTAGATATCTTCAGCAAACAAGTCGCAGCTAGCTCAGCTACTCGACTCAGAGCTACATCACAGTGGACCAATAATCAAATCGGCCACACTACCATTCTAGATAACTTTAGATTTTTACCGAATCGATCCGACTACACCACCCCCAAGTTGGTGTTTGACAATAATTTCCAAGTAACCATACCTTCAAGAGAAGCTTGGGAAAATGGCGCTCTCTTGGAAAATGAAGCAATACACTTCTACACCGATGGTTCAAAAACCAGCGAAGGTGTGGGAAGTGGCATCTACTCAGAAAAACTGAATCTCAGTCTTTTCTTCCGCCTACCCGATCATTGTAGTGTGTTCCAAGCGGAAATTCTGGCGATTAAGGAGGTGCTGTCTTGGCTCAAAGAAAACGTCATATCCTCCACGGATATTCGGATCTTCTCAGACAGCCAAGCTGCCCTAAAATCTCTTGCCTCTGTCTCTACAAAATCCATCACGGTCCAAAATTGTCAGATGTCTCTGAGGGAGATGTCAAATCAGTTTAACATTCACCTTTCATGGGTGCCAGGGCACAGGGACATACCAGGCAACTGTATGGCAGACGAACTAGCCAAAAAGGGCACGACCACTTCCCTACGCTCAGAATGGAACAACATAGGTGTACCTATCGCTACATGTAAACTCCTACTTAGACAAGACGCTTCAAGGATAACAAACACTAGATGGACTGAGAGTAACAACTGCCTTGCAACCAAAAAAGTTTGGCCGTGTGTAGACTCAAAACGCTCGAAGAGTTTGTTGGCCCTGAACCGTCTGTATCTAGGTTCTACCATAGGTGTTCTTACGGGACACTGTCTAATAGGGAGACACGCCAAAAGACTTGGTGTGTTTTCCAATGATTTCTGCAGAAGCTGCATGGACGAGGAGGAGGAAGAGACCGTTCAACACCTTCTTTGCTCATGCCCTGCACTACTTCATAGGAGGAAAACTCATCTCGGTGAATTCTTCTTCGATGATACTAGCGACCTAGCTTACATACCCCCTAAAAGTCTTTCAAAATACATTAAAAGTTCCACGTGGTTCGACTAGCAGGTGATTAACCGGGTAGTCCCGTAATAGAAGATTAATAAGTGATAAACTCGTTAATCTTACATTGGGTTTCTGAGATCAGTAGGTGATTAACTTGCTGATCTCTGTGGTATCACAATGGGCCCTTGCGGCCTAAGTGTGTCAGGCAATGTACTCATTGGCTGACAGCCACTTCCACCTAACCTAACCTGGGTGTACATTACACATAGTTAGTTCTCCAAGTCCTTCAATCTGCATTTTGCATACACCTGAGGTCCTCACACCACATTGATGGATTGTGGAGACAACGTTGAGAAAATCTACTTGTTTGGTCTTTGAAGTTGTATCTAAACTTGTTTTTCACTTATTGTCGTTAACGTGCTACCTGTGTATGGATCGTCAGCATGGTTGAAGAAGTTAAGTTCGCAGTGTAAGTTATTTTCTTTGTAGATATATACTGGATGTCTGCCTGTACACATGAAAGTTGGGTGATCTTCGGATTTAACACAGTTTCTGATGTCGTCTGTTTTCAGTTTGAGATAATTGTCTCTTTGTAATGTAATCCCGATGTATTCTGTTGTTGGTTGAACATATGTGAGATAATTTTTAATGGCTATTGGTAATAGTATGTATAACCCTGCACAAATCATATTATTATTATTATCATAGACTGTATCGTAGACTAGTGGCACTTTTATGTTGAATATAATCCCTTCTGCTCGTTACTCTTGTAGTGACCTGGGTTAGGGAATATATGTTATGTATATTATATAATTCTCAGTTCTTCCGAAGGAATTGCATTGTTAGTAGGCAAGTGTAGTTTGATGAACTGAAGCTGTCGCAGTAGTTCATTTAGTGTTAGAATAACACAACTTATCTTTCCATGATGAGCGTCTGTAATCGCACCTTTTATTGCTGTTTAACTTCTATGAAACCGTGCAAAACTCAAGCTTATGACGTTGACCTGTTGCGAGACACGAGGAATCGTTGGATAGTCGGAAGTGTGGTAGGGTACGCGAAATTATGAAAGGTAAGGAAGTTTGGAAAGGAAAGGGTCGGATAGGAATATGAACGTTAAGTTGCGGGGACGCGGCCTGCTTCCGATGCTCAGCTAAGCTCGCCGGAATGGGGGGGATCTTGCCCCCGAAACATAACCTCACCCGCAACGCAAAACACAAATGAGACCTAGATGAAAGAAGAAAAACTCAAAAGATTTGACCGCGGACCGACGATCGCCATTTCAGGGCACTGCTGTTGTAGACGCAGTTTTGCCAAACCCATCCCACTTTTTGAATCCGTTGGCTTAGTTGGGATTCCCCAAAACATGTCGATGACCGTCTTCCGGTCATACCATCGTCACCATAGTAGCCTTGCTTGCTTGCTTCTATCCCTGAAAATCTACCGCTAGCAAACCATGATTTCTCTTTCGAAATCAAAAAAACGTTATTTTTCATCCACAAGAGACGTTTACTGAAGTTTTATTATCTTTAACGTTTAAATATAAATTTAGCATTGGATTGGTTTCAAAGAGAAATAACACTAATAAAAAAAATTAGATTATCTCTACAGATTGAGTACTTCGATGACCAAGGAACCAACAAAAAAAAGGTTAGTCCCGTTATAACGGTTCTTCGGGTTCACAAAGACTTCTTACAGAACTTGACCTCTAATTGGAGTTGACCAAGAAATTGTTGCAAGACTGGAGTATACTTAAAACGGAGTCAAAAAGTTGGGGTGTGCTCACTAAATCCACTTGAACACCAGTGAAAAAAAAAAAAAACGGAAAACAAAAATTGATGTGGCGGCCCAGCGCTCGACTACAGCGTGCTGGCAGGTTGGAACCACCCAAAATTTAACCAATGTGGATAGCCTGTATTGTAGTAGTAATTAAAAAAAAAAAAAAAATGCATGCAATATGCTCCTAGTTAATAAGCACTTAACTTGGAACTTCTTTCAAGTCTTTACTTGGCAAAAAAACTGAAATTACTATTTTTTTTGTTGAGTATAGGTAAAAAGAAAGTGTCAAAGACGGCCGCTCGTGATCACTTTTGGAGAAATAGTGATATCTGTCACTTGACGTTTCTTCCACAGAGTTCCAGCCGGCAAACATGTCATTTTTTACTCCAAGCCATTTTTTCTCTCTTCAAACATTTATAATCATACGATTTTTTTTTTCTTGTTTTCCTTTTCCAGTCATATCTTGTCAGTATATTAGTTCTGCTCTCTCACATTTCGCCTCGATTCCCCTTGACTCTCATTCTACTATTCATTCTAATAAAAAAAACATAGCCCATCTTAACAATTATTTGCGAACTTATTCTTTTTTTTTAAGGGGGATAGCCACTGACGGCTGAAAAATTAATGATTTTTAAAAAAAAATTTTGGCCGAGTAAATAGAAGAATTTTTGGATCGGGTTTTTTTTTTATTTTATTAAGTACACATCGAATAATTTTTCTACAAATTTTTATTAAAAAATATCAAATAGCTTTAACAATATAAGCGATGCCGTAGCGCCTTAAAAAAAATTTCCCACTCCATTGTCGCATCGATTTTTCAAAAATCGGTACTCTGATAAAATGAAAATAAAAATTATTGTAATCTGTATGAATGTAGTTATCTTTGTACGTAGCGGTTTTTTTTATTTTGATTTTTCACAAAATGGTGACTGTTTAAAAATATTTTCTTTTTTTCGACATTTTTTTTTGGGTTTCAGACAGTTTAAAAAATAGTAGAAAACAAATTTTTTTAAATCGGCTACGCTTAACCTTAACCACTACTAAGTAAACAAAATAAAAAAAAAATAATAGACATCGGTTAGTAATTGTTTGAGTTATTGATGCGACCAGTTCAAAAAAAGTCGTTACGAGAAAAATGCGTTCAAAGATTTTAGTCCATTTATCTCTCATAATGAAATCATGTATCTTTAAATGATTGTAACTTAGTCAATTTTTGGAATTTTGACTTGGAATTTTGTACACATATTTTTGAACGTATAAACTTTGATTTAAAACAAAAACAATCCCCCTTATCTCCTAACAGATGGCGTCACAAAAAGGAATTATCATCCGATTATATCCAATATTTATTCATTAATGGTTTCTTTTCAATTACTTTCAGATTTCCGAACCTACTAGGCCAGGGGTCCGCAACAGACCATTGAGTTGGACAATACCATTGCACGTGTTTCATCCAATGTTTTCGTGACCACATTGTATGCCTTTCGAATGTGTATTATGTGTGTATTGATGGATTTGAGTTGCTTTTCTATGTGCTCTTTACTTTGTTTTAGCATGTAAGACGTTGAGTTCAATACAGTTGTTTGTTGTTTTTTGAGCTCAGCTAGGTGTTCCTGGTTCTGATGAAGACGTTTTATTTTAGCTTCCAACATCTCTGCATCCTCCTGATCCATTACTCCAAATAGTTTGTTCGCAGCTATTCCGACTCAGTCAAATATTGATCGACGAGCTCTAGCATGGTTTTGGGAAAGAATGACGCTGTCCATTTCCAAAGCAGTATTGTATTGGTATTTCAATTCAGCAGCGTTGTTCTGCAGTTGGTTGTGTAGTACAAAGTCTTTTCACATAAGACACTCATGCTGTCCAACGCTAACGTTGATCACCTTCAGTTCTTGAAGATACGATGTGATGTTGTGGTAAATTACAATATTCCATTGGTCCGTCGTTAGTTTTGTTTGACCTAGTCGTTCGAAGTATATACCAGCCGTTGAGTTGATTGGCTTGATGCTGACTGGAGTAGCAGGGGCTGTCTCCCCTGGAAATATGCAACACAGAACTACGAAGGATGGCATTTGTGCTTTTCCTGTGGATATTTGCGAACGACGTATAATAGCCAGTGGAATTTGAAGCCATCTTGGAATTATTGAACATATTCGAGTTGAATCATCTTTTGGGGCTGCACCTGCATGTTGCTAGCTCGCTTAGCATGAATGTTCGGCCGTTGTTGACATCGGTTTTGTGATTATTCCATCATCACAATTCGGTGTTTAATTCCTTGCAATCTTCTGAGATGGTCGATGATTTTATTCGAAACATCAGGTTCCGGTAATGAACACAACGATTCTCTAATAAGAAGTGACCAGGGGCTGTCGCTTCTAAATCGTTGCGATCATTATTTGATGTTGGGCTTATTGGCCGTGAGTTTAGAATGGCTTCAATCTGTATCAGAGCAGTATTCAATTCTTCGTATGTGAGTGGTGCCATTCCCGTGTAACGCATAAGAAGTTGTTTGGCAGATTTGACGGCAGCTTCCCAAAGACGTCCAAAGTTGGGAGATCTGGGAGAAACAAATTTCCATTCAATTGACTTAGCTTGGCAATATTGCTGCAGTGATTCTTTAAGTTGCTTAGATTTGAACAGGTCGCTCAGTCTGCTCAATTCTGACTTTGCACCAACAAAATTGGTTGCATTAACACATGATATGGAAAGGCATATCCTCGCCTTGATATGAAGCGCCTTAAAGTATTAAAAAATGCTTCGGATGTCAGTCACTTACCACTTTCATTGAATTGCTTTATTTTTTTATTTTTTTATATAATAAACAAACATCAATGCATAAAAAAATACGTTTTGAAGGAATCATGTCCCGCAGCGCCTCCGAGTCCACTCCGTAGTGAGGAGAGAACGAAACTTGCCATACGCGAATGGTGTGGTCTGAGTAACCAGCGAACAGGGTGTCTCCGTCTGTGGACCAGGCCAGCGTCAACTGTAGTGGGTCAGCCTTGGCTGTTGGTAAAACGACTTCTGGGCGGAGTTCGCAACGGTCTTCTTGCATGCCAAGTCCCAGATCATGATAGATGGACCATAGGCAACGCACAACCAATAACGGTTGGGCGAGAAGCACAAGGCGTTGATGATGTCGTTGTGCTCCAATGTGTACAAGCTCTTGCGGTCATTAAGATCCCACAACAAAGCCTTGGCATCCTTATCACCGGATGTGCAGAGAGAACCATCGGGTGAAACTGTCACGGTGTTTAAGTAGCCACTGTGACCGTGGTGATTGTTCTTCAACTTGCCAAGTTCCAGACCTTAACGGTACGATCGCAACCGCACGACACGATAATTGGGTTGGAGTGGTTTAGTGAAAAACGTTCACATGATACCCAGTCGGTGTGTCCATCTTCTTGGATTGTGTATTTGCAGTCAGCCAAAGTGTTCCACAGCTTGATGGTCTTGTCTAGTGAGCCAGAGACGATTTGACGGCTGTCAGCGGAGAAAGCAGCCGATAGCACATCCTTGGTATGGTCTTCAAAACGACGGGTGGTCTTGCCAGCTGCCAAATCCCAAAGACAAAGGGTCTTGTCCCAGGACCCGGAAAGAGCGTAGTTTCTGTCGGATGACAAGACAACGTCACTAATGAAGAGAGAGTGTCCATACAAACGCCTCTGGGAGTAACCGTAGTTGTTGTCTTCATCGCGGGTCTATTTCCAGACGATCAAAGTCTTATCGCGAAAAGCAGAAAATATGGTGTCAGGATCCTTTGGGTTGGTGGCGATTTGGGTGACCCAGCCATTGTGTCTCAAAAGGGTACCACGTAATTGCAATGTTTCAGACATAATTATATTTTTTACACTGGAAAAAGTTTGACGAAAAAGGAATTGCTTTCGTGGTGAAGCACACAAACACGGCTATATATCCTTTTTTCGGTGCTCGTCCTGTAATTGTAGAGTGAATTTTTACTGGGCCTGCAAAATCGACACGAGTGTTGAGGAATGCTCTGGCTGGAGTAACACGTGCTCGTGGTGGATTTTTCATTAGCTGTTCAATAGGTTGGGGACTAGCTCGTAAACAGTTTGTACAGTTGTGTACGATTTCTGTTGATGCTCTCTTTACATCCATTATCCAGTATTTCTGTCGCGATAATGCTGCAAGTGCTTGTGGACCAGCATGCATATGCTCCTCATGTAGAGTTTTCCATATTATTTGAGTTACCTGACTGCGGTTAGGTAGTAATATAGGATGTTTCATACTGACGTCTAGCTCTGAATTTCTTATTCGCCCACCAACCCTCATCAGACCTGCGTTATCCATAAATGACTGCAATGTAAGTAATGTGCTTGAATGATCAATCAATGTCTGCTCTTCCAATTGCTTATACTCCTTGCTAAATGCTACCAATTGAGTATTCCGAAGAAGTCCTTCTAGACCCAGTTTAAGCTCATAGTATTTAGTATTTATATTATTGCGATAAGGCCATACACATTAAGACAAGATATCTTATAAACTAGTGTTTACCTATTAAATTATAACAATGAGAGCAATTGGATATCATTAAATTGATAGAAAAAAAACTGATTTTAAATGAAAAAAAAAAAATGAAAAACAAATGTAGGTATGCAGTTAAGTTTACTGAAATGATTAATTAATATGAGAAAAAGAAAGAAGATAGAAATGAAGTGATATTGAAAAGTAAAAAAAAAAGTAAGAAGAAAAGAAAAACAAAAAAAAATAAAACAAGGAAGAGAAAAAAAAATGTATATAATATGAAAATATGATGAAAAGTGGAAATGGAAAGAAATTTTCAAGATAGAAACTGTCGCAATTTTGTTTTAAAGCATTTATTGCTGCTTATTTCCCTGATTGTAAGTGGTAACGAGTTCCACTGACGTGTAGCATTGATGAAAAATTGACATTCAGATATCAGATATTATCTGGTGAGACCTCGCAGAAGAGGCCCTTGTAATTCTTTCAAACAGATAGGGTGGTTGATGTGTGAACAGAATGTCTGAGAGCTGGGATAAAGTGCGAAACTTAAAGTAGCTCTCGAGTGGCATATTGAGTAGAACATTTGCGAGATGCGATATTCTATGATATCTTCGCAGACCAAAGATGTATCTAATAGTGTTGTTAAAAACAACATCAAGTTTTCTCTTGCACGCATAGTTACAGCTAGAAAAGATTTCGCAACCATTGGTCAAAATGGGAAGAACTAAACTTTTTACAAGCATTGTACGCGTTTTAATGGGCGTGTATGTTTGAGATACCCAGAGTTTTCGTAACACTCCATATACCCTGCCGATTGTGCTGTAAATATGCTTGTCCCAAGTAAGATTGCGCGTGAAGATTATTCCAAGATTCTGAGCAGAATCCACACAGTCAACAATGGAGTTATTCAAGATTATTCTAGAGAAGTGTGACAAGTCAAGAATCTTTTAAGATACCACCAAACACTTGGATTTTGTTGGATTTAAGTTCAGTCCATTGATCTGAGCCCAGTGCGAAAGTTTTTCAAGGTCCTGGTTCACTCGGTAAGCACCGTCTTCAATGAGACCAAGAGCGCAGCTGAGGTACAGCTGAACATCGTCGGCATACATTTGTAATGAGCTGTTATGAATGACAGAGGGAATATCGTTTACATAAATTGAAAAAAGCAATGGACCTAGGATTGATCCCTGTGGCACTCCGCTAGCTACAGGAAGAAAGTCAGATAAACTATTACCTATTTCAACTGCTTGCATTCTGCCAGTTTAATAGGAAGAAATTAGCTTTATAGCCTCAGATGAGAAGTTAAACTGCTGGCGAAGTTTCTCTTCAAGTTTACTGTGAACCACTGTGTCAAATGCTTTGGAGATGTCTAGAAGAACTAAAAAATTAACTTTATCTTCATCCAATGCTTGTCGAAGGTCCTCAATGACATTTAGTAGTGCAGTCACACAGCTATGCTTCTCCCGAAGGCCACTCTGTCTGATAGTCAAAAGATTATGAGCCTTAATAAAATCAGTGATTTGCTTTTTCAAGATCTTTTCAAAAGCTTTTGAAAGAAATGCCAGGATTGAAATGGGCCTAAATTCAGTGCACTTAGCATTCTTTGGTATGGGTAAGACCTTTGCTAGTTTCCAGTCGGTTGGAAATTCCCTGGTTGTCAAAATGGTGTTGAAAATGTGAGTGATATGAGGCAGTACAATTGGAAGAATTATTTTTAAAAAAGAAGGGTGCATTTGATCGAGAACTATGGCATTTGACCTTACTGAAAGTATACTTTCCACCATTTCAGTACTGTTAACTCTAGTGAACGCGAAACTAGGGTTAATACTCTCAAATGAGGCTGGAGAGAGATCAATTGGGGTCAAAGGTATGCAGGGAGAAGCATATGGGGGAGTTGAGACGAATTTCCTATTTAAATGATTTCCATCAGCATTATGGATTGGATTTTTTATGGGCTTACTAAGGCCAATACTACGCAAAGTATTCCACAACTGGCGGCCGTTAAGGGATGTATTCAGTTTGGCAGAAAACATACGAAAGATGCGTAAGCATTTCCTTCTGTTTTTGATTTCGGAGCGTAAGTGCATTTGCATTATTAATGAACCTATAACAATAAGCCATTATTCTTTATAGTTTAAGCAGTGAACCAGGACTATAAACTGAGTTGAAAATCTCATATAAAGTAGATGCCTTTCATCTACTTGACAGGGCTGACTTTGTAACTCTACGTTCAGGTATTTCATTTATTCGAACAGTTTCCTTGCACTGCCATGACTCTTCAGGATTGTTAAGTAAATCGGGTCTTTTGAACCAAATTGACGCGGGAAGTTGAATATCGGTTGGCTCCTGTGGTGTTGTGCACCTGGGAATACGGATTTTACTTAAAGCGTATAATTGAACTTTGTAAGTTTCCCATTTCTCTCCTTGTTCTGTTGTCAATTGTTCATCCCAGGCAGTTTTAGATTACCAAAGTTCCTGCATGAAAAGTTTTCAGAGCACTACTACTGGTCCAGTAGTGAGATATTTCGGCATATACAATTCTCTTTGTTAACCCATTTTATTCGCCGAAGTCGTTTGGGCAGCTGAAGAAGAATATATCCGTGGTGGGCTTCTAAATCAATCCTAAGGTTTTGACAACGTCTCTATGGGACATTGTTTTCTCTTCATGTTCCTTTGGAATATACCAGCAAGTATTCCAGCATGGATAGAACAAAACTTTCTTAACGCGAATTTTCCTTGTTGAAGTACTGCGACCAACTGGTCAGGTAACCTGACAGATAGATAGATAGATAGATAGATAGATAATTGTTTTTATTTGATAACATTTATAATTCTGACAGGTTCATTATAATGTTACCAGCTACAACACCGATCGCTTATTAGTATTTGCTATCGCTCGGACCTCTATTGCAAGATTGCAAATTGGAGGTTGGTACTGTGGATGACTGAAGAAGATCCAAGTTTGTATTTTTAGGCGAGTTGCCAAATATCAAATAAAACTCAGTATGTTCTTCGTTGACTCCACTATCGGTCTCTGATTTTATTGTTCAAAACATTCCCTATTTCTACATAATTTTGGTCTTCCCATTTTGGTTATGGAATAATCGACCACACTTCGATACTTGATCCACTTCATTATCACATTCTATCGGGAGAGTGCCAATGACTTATTGCACAAGCAAACACTCATACCCCAAAGACTATTGCCATGTCATCACCATAGTGCATGCAGTCAGAACAATAAGATCTCTTATTACCGTTGCCGGTCGGCAGTCGCCTTCCACTTGGGATCATATTGTTTCAAGTGCAATGCGCCATAATGACACATAAACATGTTGATTGTTAGGCATTCATATGCAATCCAACTGAATGGAGAATGTGACGGAATCAAATATCGAAGTAGAGCCGAGGGTTGACAACCTAAGAATTGCTGTAGAGCAATTAATAAAAAGTTCGTTGGCTGTGACTCCTTCACACCACCCTTCCTGTTCCTGGGGAAAAAGGAGAAATCAAGATATGTGTTGATTTATTCTTTTCCACGACTCTTTTACAATTATAGGAGTATGAATTCAATAGTTTTCTTTTCTCGGGGTTTTTTTTCATAATTGAATAATCGCTTGAACATTATTATTATTTTAAGATATTTACTTCTACCTATTTTAATCAATTTTTGTTACTTTTACACCCCTATATTTTATTTATGATGTTCATAATTTTGTAGTTGATATTCTTTAATATGTACTTACTTTTGATATTTTACATTAGTTATAGGGTCCATATAATGTTCAGTTTATATATATATTTTATTGTAGCTGAATAATTTATACATTTTCTTTTTACTAAACCTATATTGCACAATTTACAGAGATTTGGTATAAAGCTACCTTACTACTGAAATATTTATAACAATGGTTTTGTAATATAATAATACATAGTTGAATTTATTGATAGAAGGAAAAGCTACAAGAAAAACCTTCATTGAATATTTGAGATGGAGAGAAGGGGAGGAAATATCTGAGAATCACCTCAGCTAAATTATAAACTTCTTACAATCTGTTTTTAAAGTATATACAAACATTGTATAGTAAATAAGAAATAAATAACAAAATAATGAACAAACAAATGAATAAATAAATTAATAATTACACAAGTAAATATATATATATACATATATATACATTAACAACAACAATGAGATGAATTGGCAAATAATAGATAAATAAGTAAATAAATAAGTAAATAATTAAGTGAATAAATAAATAAATAAGTAAATAAATAAATAATTGAATAAGTAAATAAAAAAATAAATAAATAAATAAATAAATAAATAAATAAATAAATAAATAAATAAATAAATAAATAAATAAATAAATAAATAAATAAATAAATAAATGAGTTAATAAATAAATAATTGAATTAATAAATAAATAAATAAATAAGTAAGCAAATAGATGAATAAATAAAAATAATACCAAATTTGTGAAACAGTTATATCACAGGAAGATAAGAATAATTCTTTTTAAGGTTGTGTATTGCAATTTTTATAAAGTCAGATTTGAAATGAGGTGGTTATCAGATGAGCTACAGGATATCTCATTTCTGTTACGAAGTTTTTCGATTCTAGATGGAATTTTTTCAATATTTGTGATTTTATGTAAATCCTCTGTCGAGTAATGCCATGGCAAATTAAGCATCATTTTCAAAATTTTATTTTGCATAGTTTGAAGTCTAAGCAGATGACTTTTTTCACATTTTCCCCACACAGGTGAGCCGTATAACATGATGCTTTGAAAAATTGCCTTGTATAAAATTAGCTTATTTTCTTTACTGAGGTTGGACTTTCTATTGATAAACGTATAAAGCATTTTTATCGTTACATTGACTTTATTTATTGTTTGTTGGATATGTAAACCGAAAGTTAGGGTTTTGTCAAGATGAACTCCTTAGTATTTGACACTGAATTTCCATTCTGTTTCCAATCCATTAACTATTAATCTTCCACTAGGTAAATAACAAGCGTTTCTTTTTCTTGTGAAAAAGACAGCTTGGGTTTTACTTGCATTAACTTTGATCTTCCATTTATGGAAGTAGCTTTGTACGTCATTCAAGGCAGATTGCAAGTTGGTTTCGATAACTAAACCATTTGAATCCGCTGAATAAATACATGTGTCATCTTCGAATAATGGCAGTTTCGCAGTTCCTAAGTTTCGGAAAGTCAGATGTATAAATGTTGTATAAAAAGGGACCCAAAACAGATCCTTGGGGGACACCTGCAATAATTTCCTTAGTTTCGGAAGATACACCATTAACAAAAACCCTAAATGTACGCCCAGTTAAAAAAGAGAAAATTATTTTAACAATCAGGGGGGGAAAGTTCAAAATTTTCAATTTGTGAATCAGTCCATTGTGCCAAACTGAGTCAAACGCCTTTTCCACATCAAGTAGGACTAATCCTGTGCTTTTACCTACTGCAAAGTTATTTTTAATATCTTTTTTTATCCTATGAATCTGATGGATAGTACTGTGGTTGGGTCTAAATCCAAATTGCTCTACCGGTAAGATGTTGTGCAAACTCAAGTGATTTTGGATCATGTTTTTAACTAGTTTTTCCAAGCATTTGCTCACTGAGCTTAGTAAGCTCAATTGAGAAGAAACTTAATGCCCATTTTGGGTAGTTTCTTCAGATATAAGTTTAATAGCCTGTCGGGTCCGGGTGACTTTGATATTTTTAGTCCTGATAATATGCACTCAAGATCAGCCAGAGTTATCACGCTTTCTGGTATGTCTACGATATGAGACCTAATAGATTCCCCCATGCTACTGCTAACTAAATGGATTGAAGAGAATTCCCTAGCCAATGCATCAACTTTTTCAGAGTTTGATAGTAATACTGAACTTCCTATTTTAAAGGCAGGAATAACACTCTTATTCTTTTTAATAACCTTCGTAATATTCCAAAACGGTTTGCTTGCTTTATCCAACCTACTGAGTTTGTTGTTCCAAATTTTATTTCTATGTTCCGTTAATAAAGCTTTGATTCTACTATTAAGGAACTTTGTTTCTAGGAGATATGACTCGTTTCTAGTTCTCGTCCACAAGGATCTGTATTTGTTTCTTATTTTGATAACGTTTATGATGTTAGGAGGAAGTGTGTTGAGTGTTGCATTAGATCGACCTTTTTTTGGAACAGATTGATCAACGCTTTGGAGCATAATATTTGTTAAGCTGTGTACTGCTACATCTATTTCCACGCAAGTCGTTGCGGTGGGGACAAGTTAAGGTAATTGTTCTAATTCGGTGCGAATGCTTCTCTTATATTTTTTCCAATTAGCGTTTTTGTAATCATGAATATAATTATTATTTTGAACAACTGATCTATGGACACTACATGCGACTGGAATATGATTGGAGCTAAGTTCATTTATAACCATAGGTTGGCTTACAAGCTCAGGCATATTTGTTAGAAAAAGATCTATTGTGGACGGATTTGATCTATTATTAGGAGGAATACATGTAGGATGAGGTGGGTATAAGATACTAAAAGGATGCCTAGTGTTCAAATCAGATAGAATATTACCCCAAGCATTCGCTTTAATGCAACCCCAACTTCTATGTCTGCTATTAAAATCTCCCCCAATCAGAAAAAAATCGTTAGATCTAACCAACTTCAACATATCATTTTTCAATTCGCATCTTTTACTTGGTGAAGAATTACCACCTGGAAAATAGATTGAAATTATTTTTATTGAACGGCCATTTTCAAATGGTATTTCAATGCCAATATTTTCAATCAGTATCGTATTTACAATTGGAAGTACTTTGTGCTTAATTGATCGTTTAACAACCACGGCTACACCTCCTCCTCTTCTCTCTTCTCTATCTAAACGATAACATTTATAATCTTTATTTGATATGTAAATGTTTTTATTTAGCCATGTTTCGTTTACAAGGCTTACATCTATATTGTGCTTTGATAGAAAAGCGAAAAATTCTAAACATTTAAATCGAATGCCTCTAGCATTCCAACAATTTATTTTCAAGTTACCATTCATATTTATTTACCTGAGTATAGATACTTAATTGCTAATTGTGCAATACAATTGAATTGATCTGCTTTAGAATGACAATGACTAAGAAGTGTGATCATCTCTGCTGTTAGAGAATTAATTTCTTCCATTGAAAAGAGAACGCCAGTTGTGTTGGTGTTCGTTTGTTGACGATCAGAACCGGTTTTAGTGGGAGTTCTGCTGCACCATGCGTTTTGGAAGGGCATCAGAGCTATTAGTTGTCTTTGCTGCTGCAGTTGCGGCCGAAGTTTTGTGTGGTTTAAGTGCAGGAAAATCATTATTGCTTGCCTTAAATGAGTAAGGTTGTTGTTGTTGAATGATTTGCCTAGTCATCACTTGATTAGAACGGCTTTTGTTTTGTGAAGAAAGTCTTTCTCGCATATCCAAAAAACTTTTTCTGCTTATGCATGCGGGGTCGTTGGCCTTATGCGTTTCGTTGCAATTGGCACATTTAGTGTTCACAGACTTGCAATCATTCGTTCCATGATTTTCTGAACAGTTAGCACAGTGAGTTTTAATGTGGCAATTTTTTTCGCCGTGCCCATACATTTGGCAATTATAACATTGGGTTACTTTGTTTCTTGGTCGTCTAGCAAAGTCCGCTTAAGTTCATTTAGTTTGACTGAACCGATTTCAAGACAAATCAAATAAAATATGTCAATGAACTGATCATAATGATTTTAACATTTTGGCATTTAAGCCCAATTGAAATGAATTCTTTTTTTAGTTCATCAGTGTTAACTTCATGTAAACCGTATAACATCACTTTAAATGATCTCATAGTTGGGAGATCGTGGGTATAAAACTGCCAGTTATTTGTTTTTAACGCTTCACGAAGAGATTCTCGTGTTTCAAGACTTTCACAGTCAACTTTAATGCCAATTGACATTTTTTTAATGCTATAATTTGAAAGTTTTTGCATACTAAACAATTTATGCACATCTTCACTTGTTCTTTGGAGAACGCACACAGATGGAATTTTCGATACTTTATTTGACACTGTTGGGGTTGGATCTACAATCTCATCACATTCTATGTCACTATTGTCTGAATCAGGTAATGATTGAAGAGGTATAAAATTATTGTTTCTGTTTGGTTCCTTAGAACTCATTTTGATGGTTTTAACGTGTGAAGACAAAGTGTCTTCAGCACAAGGTGAACGATTTCGTTTACCGATTTTGTTTTTGTTTTGATCGTACCGCAGGGAAAATTGAACACGTCTTGCGCATGCGAATCACCGATTGGTACTTATATAATGTTCAGTATTTGCGATATTTACATCTAGTTAATATGTTTTATATATTTTTGATATTTACAGTGAATATATTATAATATATATATATACAGTCAAACCTGGATAAGCGAGAACTGGATAAGTGAGAAAACTCTATAAGAGAGAGTAATAGCCAGGACCAAACATTTTAAGCTCCCAAAACCTCTATTAGCGAGAAACAGAAACCTCTGTAAGAGAGAGTCGTTTTTCCCTCATTGACCTCCGTAAGTGAGACTGCTACTTAACTATACCTATCTAAGCGACAGTCGAGCAAACAAATTTAACATCTGCTATTTTATGACTCGTTCTTAACTTTCGTGGAACGTTTTTGTATTGTTTTTGTTTTGTTTTCTCACCGTTCACCAATATGGTCCCCATTCTATTTCGAGGAACTAAAAAATTTTTGTTATTTTATCGCATTCTTTTCAAATGAACACGTGTCGCTGTGTTGATGTAATTTTATCATTATTACTTATTAACTACATTCGCTCTTGCTGTCACTTGTTATTGCTGCGTACCTCTATAAGTGAGAAACGCTACCCATGTACCTTAATTAGCGAGAAACTCTGGTTAGTGAGAAACCTCTATAAGCGAGAATGAGATTGGGCTCCCTTGAACTCTCGCTTATCCAGGTTTGACTGTATATCCTTTTTTTTATTTTTTTATTTTTTTTTATTTTTTTATTTTTTTTTTATTTTTAATAATTACTAGATCACTATATTAAGGTCAATGCATTGATATAATGATAATTCTTAGAATTAATTAATTCTACTATCCGGGATTCTATTCTTATACTAATTTTTAATTGCTTTTAAATATTGTTTTAATATTAGAACATTCACTTTGACAATATATGTATATTTAATTTTTATTTTTATTTAACGCTACCCATGTACCTTAATTAGCGAGAAACTCTGGTTAGTGAGAAACCTCTATAAGCGAGAGTGAGATTGGGCTCCCTTGAACTCTCGCTTATCCAGGTTTGACTGTATATCCTTTTTTTTATTTTTTTATTTTTTTTTATTTTTTTATTTTTTTTTATTTTTAATAATTACTAGATCACTATATTAAGGTCAATGCATTGATATAATGATAATTCTTAGAATTAATTAATTCTACTATCCGGGATTCTATTCTTATACTAATTTTTAATTGCTTTTAAATATTGTTTTAATATTAGAACATACACTTTGACAATATATGTATATATGTTTCTTTTTTTTTTAATACATCATAAAAATAATAAGTTTATGTATAAAATAAATTTTTATTTTTACAGATAATCAGGTTCTATTTTCATATCTTATCTCACAATTTTCACAAGTTTACGGATTGCAATAGTAACATAAAATATGGTTTTAATCTATTTTTGTGAACAGCTATTTTTTGGTTTTCATATTTTATTTCACAATTTACCCCCGTTTGTGATAACACTTCATATGGTCCTATATATATAGGGTCTAACTTTTTTCTGTTTTCATTCCTTAATAAGACTAAACTACCTACGTCGAAATCAAGACATTTTGCTTTTGTATCTGTATCGTATCTATTTTTCCTAGAAGTTTTCTTTTGTATTAAATTGTCCCTTGTGTCTTTATGAGCTACTTGTAATCTGTGCTTTAGATCTATTACATAATCATCATAGTGGTACATGGGTTCTACTTGTTTAATTAGGTTTGATGGTAAGATACATTGTTTTCCGAATATTAATTCGAAAGGGGTATATCCGGTTTCTGAGTGTACTGATGTATTATAACAGAAAACGTAGTACGGTAACCATGTGTTCCAATCTGTATGCTTTTCTGAAACATAACTTCTCAAGTATGCTCCTAATACTTTATGAGAATTCTCCAAAGCTCCTATACTCTCATGGTGATATGCAGTAGATTGCAACTGTTCTATTTTCAATAATTTACAAGTTTTCTGGAAAACTTGATTTAAAAACTCGGTTCCCTGATCGGAGGCTATCGTATGTGGTATTCCGTATCTTAGAATAAAGCCTTCTACTAGAGCTTTTGCCACTGTACTTGCTTCTTTATTTGAGATGGGGATTGCTTCGGTGAATTTGGTTAATTCATCTTGTATGGTTAGGATATATTTAAGTCCATCTTCTGATTCTTCTAGGGGTCCTACTAGATCTAAAAATATTTTGTCTAATCCTGATTCGGCTGTAGATGTAATAGTCATTGGTTGTTTTTTTGGCTGAATATATTTATTTCGTTGACAAATTGGGCAATGCTTTACGTATGTCGTCACATCGTTTTGCATGCCTGTCCAGAAGTATTTCTTTTTTATATTTTGCAGCATGCGGTTTATTCTTGCATGTCCGCTGGTTGGAAGAATGTGGTAATCATTAAGAATTAATTTCTTTTTGCAAGGATCTGTAATTTCAATATTTTTTTCAATTATGTGCACTTTTATATTACCTTCTTTAAATATTTCTCCTAATAATTTTTTTAATTCACTAATATTGCTCTCTTTGCGGCCGCATGCGAGCTTCCTTAATTCATTTTAAGTAATATATATCTTTTTAATACAATTCAATCCGCAGAGTTTTTGCACATCCCACGACAATATTTTGCCAAATGCTGTCGATGAGGTTGTAGTGCTGTCCTTGGACTTCTTTAGGAGTAAACAATTCCCTCTTGGGATATACGCTAATATTTTATTAGGACCAATAATTATGTCCATATCCTTGAAATTAATTAAATCTTCCTCAAAGTTGTCAACAATTTTCAGTTCTATGATTTTAAGTCCATTTTCTGGCAATTTTAGGAGTTCGGTTATCAGTAGTTCATCAGTTTTAGTGTTTTCTATATTATTTTCTTTTTTCCGTTCATGAATTTTAATATCTGCCTTTGATTGGGCTCTTGTTACAACACAAATACATAATTGCTTTAAATCATCGGAATCTAATCAATACCTAAGTCAGGCACAACTGGTGAAAGATACCATCCGTGCCGAAAAGAAGGAGAAGGCACACACAAAGAAAACGAGAGTTTCATTCCCTGCTTGCGTCGGTTGCATCCGCAGCCCAAGATGCCATCCAGCGCGACAACTAACTAAGTTTTGTTTTTTATTTATCATTTATTCGATTTCTCGTTATCTCTAAGCATTTTTTTTTTCTTATATTACAATCATGGGTAAATCCCAATCTAAAGTAGAAGAGGTCATCGTTAATAATAACGGGCCTCAAGCGAATAAATCAAGTAGTTTGGAATATGGAATAGACATAGTTTCCATAGTAATTATAATTTTAATAATTTTTATTTTAGTTCACCTAAAGAAATTGACCAAAAATAAATTGAATCGAGCAATCAGAAAACAAATAAGAAAAAGTAACGTTGTAGGCAGAAGAATATCTGTCTAAAATTTTGTAAAAAAAAAAAAAAATAATGAAAGAAAACAAACAAATTTATTAGCTATACTTTTCCTTTCCTGTAACAAAAAAAAATATTTAACTTTTTATGGACTTCAAACCACTAGAAACAGCTTTAGCAAACTTGAAAAATTTTTACAAAAACTTAAAAAATACTCCTCACCGCAAAAGGAAAACAAAAGGAGCAAATGCGAAGCTAAAAGAGATCTCTTATTTATGGGTTGAATTCATTGAAGAATTTACCCTTTACAACCAAAAAGAAGTCACAGAAGATGAACATAAATATTTAACTAAATTATCATCAGAAGCTAAAGAATATAAAGAACTGTCAAAAAGTATAATTAGTCAAAATATTCAGGAAGAAGATGCGGAATCAGAATCAGAAATAGAGTCAAAAACATCAGGTACAGAAAAAATAGAAAGTAATTTAGACAAAGAAGAGATACTAACAGCTAGTTCACAAAAAATAGAAATCATTAACAAAATGCCCGATTTTGATTATAGTAAAGCACAAAAGTTGCCAGTACTCAACTGCGAGACAGCAGATAGAAGAACCGAAAACATAAGAGACTTTCTTAATAGTATTGAATTCTTAACGATGCATCCAAACCTATATTAATAAAATTCCTACTCAAATGTAAAATCCAAGGCAAGGCATTGACAGAACTAGGGTCACTTAAACCTGAAACTCTAGAGCAGTTAAAAGCCAATAATATAACCAATAAATGCGGAGATAGGGATACAATAGAAAGCATACAAACAAAACTAGACAAATCACGTCAGAGAAATAGGCCGATGAGGGAATTCGTAACAGAAATTGAGGATTTAATAACAAAAATTACCGAATTAGAAGTTAGCTTTCAAGGGGAACAAGCTAGGGAAACACTAACGTTAGCCAATGAACGAAAAGGATTAGCTTTCTTAAAACAGGGCGTTAATGACAGGTATCAAATTATACTAGACAGCGCACGACATGTAAAAATGCAAGATGCTATATCTCACTTACTAGAATTATCTCCTAGTACTTCTGCAGGTACAGAAACTATCCGTTACGCGAACAATAACTTTCAACCAAGGCATAGTAATCAAAATATTCGAAGTAATTACCGACCTAATTACAACCAACTTAATTTTAACAATAACACAAATCAAAATTTTCCTAGGCAAAATCATTTCCGTAATAATAATTAATCTCCCAATAGTAGAAATTCTAACCACTCTCGAAATTTTACAAGAAATAATGATACTAACACAAGTCAAAATTTTCCTAGGCAAAATCATTTCCGTAATAATAACTACTCTCCCAATAGTAGTAATTCCAACCACTCTCGAATTTTTACAGGAAATAATATTATAAATGGGAGTAGAAACCCCACTAGGAGTAACCAACCCAACATAACTGGTCATAGAGTATTAGCCTTGGGAAACGAGCAACCCACCGAGGGGCCAGCCGACCCATCGGAGGGGAATTAACTACTCCACCAATGCCAAATGCCATTTGCACTGCTGGAATATCAAACGGCATTTACGTTCAGTTAAAACTAGACTCTGATCAGCATACAAAATTTTTATTAGACACGGGAGCTTCAATTGGTATAGTAAAAATCAGTTCAGTAAATTTAAACATCCCCATATACAAACAAAAAAGCACAAAAATTCTAGGTATTTCAGGAGAACTGGAAACAATAGGAGCATGTACTGTTCAAATCCATTTAAAAAACCAGATAACTCCGTACGAATTTCATGTGGTACCCGATGATTTCCCAATACCCGTCGAAGGTATTATTGGAGCGAATTTTCTGTTAGAATTTAATGCCTTACTTCCTTGGGTTGACCTGGTATGTTGGCCAACCTGATAAGTTCTGCTATTGTTTTCTTATGTTGTACCCTCCTTCCCGCTCGTGCTTTGGGAGCTGGGGGCAGCGGAAGATTTTGGGTCTCCTTCCTTCTGGTGGTTCTTTTAAGTATTCTGCTATGGTCAACGGTTTGGGGCCGACTCTGCTTGGCTCAGGTCTCCTCGGAGGCGTAGTTGTTAGCAAAGCTTGTGCTTCCTCTATTAGGCTGGCTGCAAGGGCCAGTGGTGCGGAGTTTGACATTCGTAAAAGAAATTTAAAAATATAACAACGACAACTCCTATTGGCTGAGTGTCTTTTTTTTTTGTACCGCGCAGAACGAGATCTCCTGGCAGGATCGCCATGTAATGTTGCCAGCTACAGCACCGATCACTTTGCAGTATTTGCTATCGCTCGGACCTCTATTGCAAGATTGCAAATTGGAGGTTGGTACTGTGGATGACTGAAGAAGATCCAAGTTTGTATTTTTAGGCGAGTTGCCAAATATCAAATAAAACTTAGTATGTTCTTCGTTGACTCCACTATCGGTCTCTGATTTTATTGTTCAAAACATTCCCTATTTATACATAATTTTGGTCTTCCCATTTTGGTTATGGAATAATCGACCACACATCGCAAACACTCATACCCCAAAGACTATTGCCATGTCATCACCATAGTGCATGCAGTCAGAACAATAAGATCTCTTATAACCGTTGCCGGTCGGCAGTGGCCTTCCACTTGGGATCATATTGTTTCAAGTGCAATGCGCCATAATGACACATAAACATGTTGATTGTTAGGCATTCATATGCAATCCAACTGAATGGAGAATGTGACGGATTCAAATATCGAAGTAGAGCCGAGGGTTGACAACCTAAGAATTGCTGTAGTGCAATTAATAAAGAGTTCGTTAGCTGTGACTCCTTCACATCATCCTTAATATCTGCTCCGGTGAGTATGTCATCAACATAGGTCTCCTCGATAATTGCCTTAGCTGCACGTGGCGTTCTTATCATGTTCTGCTGTGCTAGATCTTTAAGACACATTGTAGCTAAATATTAAGCAGCGTGTTATCCGTTATCCTCAACCGACTTGGAGTGCGAAACTGGAGAGAGCTCGCCCGAAATAGAAGTCGTTATAGAAGGATGTTGGTTGAGGCCCAGGTTCACCCCGAACTGTAATGCCCACCTAAGTAAGTAAGTAAGTGTTATCCATGGTGTAACCTGTTTTTTAAATCGATATGACTTTATCGTCAAGCATAGTATTACTTTACCATTATGTATGAGTATAATAGATAGAGCAAGGAAAACCCTCTTGCTCTAAGGTATAACCGTTTAGAGTAGGACTGCACAATGCAGCTCGTCAAGTGAGTCAGACGTATTGAGTTAATTCTTTTTACGTATCTGATCTAAAAGGGCGCTTGGCAAGTTGGCGCAGTGTATTATTTATTAATCTTTGGTAATAGATAGTTTTAAGTGGTACCCGTGGTGTGATGGATAGCATGTCCGCCTGTTAATACAGAGGTTCGAGTTCGAATCCCAACAGAGAGAAAATGTTTTTCCCACGGGTATTGCCTTTCGCGAGGAATTGGCAAGTCCTCCGTTAGTATTCATTGCCATGAAAAGCGTTTTCTCGATTAGCCGTTCGGAACCGGCAGAAAATTGTAGGTCCCTTCCATTCCCTGACAAGGCATGGTTGTGAGAAACGCGCTAGGCCCAGGGGCTCCTCGCTCTGTTGCGCCACCCTATTTTTTATTTTTTTTTTTAATAGATAGTCTTAAAGATTTTAAGCGGCAGTTCCATATTCAATTTTTGTATGTTCGAATGGGCTCTGAGGGTGATGGTCTACAATAGATTGTTTGATTTTTGGTATGACTGTCGTCTACCAGAATTTGACGATACATTTGTCGTATGTCAGCAGCAAACGCATATCGATGAAGACGAAATTTCACCATAATAGAAAAGAGTTCAGACTGCACGGTCGGTCCGACCATCATTGCTTGATTCAGCGATGTATTTTTACTTATACTTACTTACTTAACTGTTCCTTATATATACAAAGGTAGTATGGCTTACTATACAGGGTGTCCCGTACTTTGTGTATTATCCTTCGGGGTGTGATTCTTGGGCATATTCTAAGAAAAAAAATTTTCCACAGTAAAGCACGATTCTCAACTTTGACATCACTTTTTGACAATTTAAAAAAATGCTAATTTTGGTTCAAATTTTATTCCCCAAACAAAGTTTTGACTTTGAGGTAATTTTTTTTTTCAGAAAATGCCTGATAAACATAAAGTTTCTTTATTTTTTACAGATGAACAAAACAATAAAAAAAAACCCTATTAATAAGTGCACTCAAAAACCCATACATTTTATGATACTTAGAAAAAACTAAAACAGGTAAAAAATCTAGTTTCGGGTTTTTTGCGGTTTTTTATTGCAACAACTTGCAAAGGTAGCAGTTTTAAAAGAACTTTTAGTAGTGTCTTATGTATTTTATACAAATACAATTATAACAAGTGCTCAAAGTGCCCTCCTGAATGCATGCCAGAGCCCATTTCCCAGAAAATCTGGCAACCCTAGGCCTATAGAAGCTCAACTTAAATACAGTCTTAAAGATTGTTATTTCTACAAAAAAATTAAATCTAAGATTAGGTCTCTATCATCAGTATTGACAGAGGTACACCAAAGTTAGCCTTTTTTAAACTGTAGAACAATTTTTTTCTTGGAAGAATCACACCCTAAAGGATAATACACGAACTACCGGACACCCTGTATATGTACATTAATTGGTAAAGGTAAAAGAAAACAAGAATAAATTATTTATTGTCGGTGCTGTTTTGTGGGAAATTAGTTTCGTCGTCAGTTTCAATTAATTCCTCCCATTCGATATCGTCTAGTTTCCTAAATAGTTTTATTCGATCTGCTGCATGGACGGAGGAGTAAGGTTTTTGAGAAACTTGATAAGCTGGGGTATCTCCGATAAGATATCGGTCATTTTGAAGAACTTTTTTTATTTCAAAAGGGCCTTTATATCTCGGAAGCAATTTTTTTGATTGCCCAGTTGCTGGATGTTCAGCTCTTAAAAGAACGAAATCGCCCTCCTGATATAATTGTGGCTTCTTGTGAGTTGAGTTAAATTTAGCTGCTTATTTTGTTTGTAGTTGTTGACTGCGACGATTGGCCATTAATCGGAATTCAGCTAATGGAATATTTTCCTCTTCATCACTGGAATCATTTTCTTGAAATGCTATGTGTAGTTGATTGTTGAGAGTGTTTCTTGGTTTGAGACCAAATAATAGTTCTTGTGGTGTCTGGTTTGTTATTTTGTGTTTTATAGCTTTGAGTCCAAATTGTACTGCTTGTAAGTGGTCCTCCAAGTCTCTGCCATCTTGTCGTACAGTCATTGTAGAAAGAGACGTTTTTACTGTTCTGAAATATCGTTCTATTTGACCATTGGCTTTTGGTGTCCTGACAGCGTTCAGAATATGTTGAAATCCATTTTCTAGGCAATATTTTTTTAATGCTTTTGATGTGAAAGACGTGCCTCTGTCGCTAACAATTCGATTTGGTGTGCCGAAAAATTGAGAAAGCTCGAGTCTTAATCACAGCGATTGAATTCGTGGTCTTTACTTGTCAAAGTATGCAACTTAAGAGAACGGGAGGATGTCATTGATTTTATCGGTAAATGCCCAATTTTTAGCGAAATTAAAAGAGTTTTTCTCAACAGCAACTATAAATCGGAGGAAGATGTACTCACAATGCTCAACTGCGAAACTAATGTCACAGAATTATACAGTTACTACCAAACTGCGATGTCATATCGGAATAATAAACGAAGCCTTTTAAATACAAAAAAGTAAAAAAAATCTACTATAGTTGTATAAATTGTTAGACTTGTTTTCCTATCAAACTAATATCCTCATATATATAAAATTTCGCTGTCACAATGTTAGTTACCGTACTCCTCCGAAACGGCTTGACCGACTTTTACCAAATTTTATATGCGTATTAAGTAGGTCTGAGAATCGGCTACTAATTATTTTCCATACCCCTAAGTGATAAGGGCAATCTACCCTTAACATTTTTTTTTAATTTACACTGTGACACGAGAATTTAATATATTAGATTTTTCAGTCTCAGTGTAAATGTCATATTTATCAATTTAATTTGTTTAAAATAAATTCTGAAATCACATTTTTTGTTCAGAGAATTCTTTGCGATAACAGTGTAAGTTTGCTTCTTTATTTTTATTTAATCTGAATTGTGTTTTATTAATTTAGTGGTTTAAATTTATTAACTATTAACTATTTCCAATAACTTTACCAGATAAGCTGCTGCACTTAGTACTGATTGGCAACTTTCACTCTGATTACAATCGGTATTAAAAATTTTTGGTTTATACATGTTTTCCCCCATAAACTTTAATGTATGTATGTTGCAGCAGCGTTAAGCTGGATAGAGAGGCTGAGAGATTTGCTTAAAATTTGCTACACAAACTAAAATAAACTTCTTATTGGCTACAGCTTTTTGATAGAAATCCCGTATTGTGCTTTCTAAAAATAAGATATGTAAGTCAGTAATCTTAAACGCTGAGTCAAATAGAAAACTTCTGTTATCTTTAAAACTCAGCAGCTGCTCAGCAGTGGAATCATCAAGTCCTATCTTCTGCAAACGAGTAAGCGCATCTTTTGTCATTTCTTTTTCTACTTTCATAAATTTTTAAAATGTTTCCCGGATTCCCGCAGTTCTGATAAGTGCTACGGTGTGTTCTAAAACTAACAAAATTCCAGGATTTTCAACGAGAATTTGATATATTAGGTACCGTACTTCTCCGAAGTGGCTTGACCGATTTTTATGAAATTCTATACGCATATTCAGTAGGTCTGAGAATAGGCTACTATCTATTTTTCATACCCCTTAGTGATAAGGGCCATCTCCCATCAACATTGTTTTTTTAATTTACACTGTGACACTAGAACTTTACTATGTATTAGATTTTACAGTCTCAGTGTAAATATCATATCAACTATATTCTCAAGTAAATTTTTTATTAATTTGCTGGACAAAAATTATTTATTCCTATTTTATTAAGTGCAGTTTGCATGATTAGTTAATTAAGTGATTTATTACACAACCTCAAAAGTACTCAACACGTGCCACTAGCTCCCGCAAACAAGGTGCGGGTGCATAACTTCACAGGTCATAACTTCACATGGGTCATAATTTCACCTCTAGTGGGTTATAATTTCACTTTTTTCGGGTGAAGTTATGTCCCACCTTAGGTGAGCAACAATTTCACCTGAAATTTGTGTGAAATTATTTCCCACCTACATTGTAAAAAATCTTTAGAAATCCAATCAGTCAAAAGCCAACAAAAATTATAAATTGTAATCAATTTATTGAAACATTTTTATTAACAAAAAATATCAAAAACTGTTATTTATAAAAAAAAAAATTATTCTTATGAAAGGTACTTTATATCATGAGCAGAGAAGGTTCTTGGTTGATGGAACATTCAACATTGTTCCAACATCCACTGGCTACAAACAATTATTAATTGTGCACTTTGCATACGCAGAACATGTGAGTATTTAAGGCTGTTTACTTTTCAAAGTGATTGTAAGTTTTTGAAATCATCTTCAAAAATTATTAGTTAATCATAAAAACTGGCAATGCATAAGTATTTATAACAAAATCTTATACATATTCCGTTATACTGCACAATATAAATTAAAACTTAGAAATATGTTCAAATATAGTGTAGCTTTCATAAATCAATTATTGAGTAAAGCGACCGAAAAAAAAATTGCCAATTTTTTTTTCGGTCGCTTTAATGCTTAGCGCCAACAACGCTTGTTTATTCACACTATTTCTATATAATATAATTTACTAAAACGAGAGATCTGTTTTTGAAAATATTATGATGTCGAAGTTCGTAATTTCAATAATTGATTTATGAAAGCTACACTATATTTGAACATATTTCTAAGTTTTAATTTATATTGTGCAGTATAACGGAATATGTATAAGATTTTGTTATAAATACTTATGCATTGCCAGTTTTTATGATTAACTAATAATTTTTGAAGATGATTTCAAAAACTTACAATCACTTTGAAAAGTAAACAGCCTTAAATACTCACATGTTCTGCGTATGCAAAGTGCACAATTAATAATTGTTTGTAGCCAGTGGATGTTGGAACAATGTTGAATGTTCCATCAACCAAGAACCTTCTCTGCTCACCAGAAGGAATATTTGAGTTTATTAAGTCCACAATAATTTCTTGTAACTGTAATAAAAAGTGAAATTATGTCCCACCTTGTGTGGGAAATAACTTCACACAGAAGTGAAATTCTGGCCCACGAAAAAGTGAAGCTAATTCCCACCTAAGGTGGGACATAACTTCACCCGAAAAAAGTGAAATTATAACCCACTAGAGGTGAAATTATGACCCATGTGAAGTTATGACCTGTGAAGTTATGCACCCGCACCGCAAACAACGGCTAGGTATTGTGTTGTAAGTATAAATTATTCCTAATCTTAAAATTGTGTTTCCTTCTAACGTCCGTAATTTTTAACAGATTGTAATGGATCTTATTTTACTGAGAATTGGCTTAGCAGATGGCGTTGCAGTAGATATCTACGTTATTTTACGAAGTGGCTTGACCGATTTCGATGAATTTTATTAATTTCAGGAAAGGGAAACGGAACGGGAACGAAAACTCGAAAAATTCTGAGCCGATATTAAAAATTCATTTGAAATTAGGATGTTAAATTATCCCTTACATAGACTAATTTTCATGACCATATTCCCACGGAAACTAGAAACTTTTCGGCTATTTTCAGCTTAGTCTAGCGGGTGTTCCTGACAATTTTTTAAATAACTTAGATCCGAGCAACACCGGGCGGGTCAGCTAGTAATTATATATGATACATTACATATGAATTTATTTTAAAATGATGTCAATCGGGCAGACGGCTAGGCCACGCTGTAACGATTTTGTTAAAAATTAATGTGAAAAGATATATGTAGATACTATTCTTAAATGATAAATCGAATTATCTATCTATCTATCTATCTATCTACTGGTCGAAGTATTAAAAATTTAGTAAAGCTGTCTATTATTCCAAGAACATAAAAGTTTCCTTTCGTACTTTTGAAATATGGGCCTAAATGATCTATGTGTACTGTATAAAATGGTATTGTTTTTTTAGGAATGGGATGAATTTGATAACGGGTTTCATCTTTTTCACGTTTGTTATACCAGCAAGCAACACAACTATTCAAATACTTATTCACAACGCTTGTCATCTTTAGAAACCAATATGTTCGGCGGATATGCTCAATTGTGCGCTCAAGACCACCAGGTCCTATGCCGTCATGCGATTATTTAATAACTCGCCATCTTACCCCTCTTGGCACTGCAAACCGAAGTCCCTCTTCTGTTTTTTTGTAGACTCATCCGTTCTTTAATACATAATTTTTTTCGTAATCCTTTCTCTTTGGGCACTTCATTTCAGAGTTACTCAACGTGTTTTGAATTTCCTTGAGTTGCTTATCACGACTTTGTAAAACAGAGATCCAGTCTTGTTCAGGAGCTTGGATGATCATCAATGGCAATCCTACCTCTTCCATATCAACAGAATTCTCTGTTGGGTTTCTGCTTAGGGCTTCTGCGTGTTGCATTTGTTGTGCTGTACGGTATTCTAATTTATAATCAAATTCTTGAATTTTTAACCACCACCTGGCGATTCGTTTGATTTCCATTTTTGATTGGGTTAGTTTTAGAGAATTACAATCTGTCAAGATTGTAAAATGTTTCCCTGACAGATAGTACCGAAATCGTTCTAAGCTCTCGACAACAGCAAGAGCTTCGAGTTCGTAGCTATGGAGTTTCTGCTCGTCTTCGCTTGTCGCTCGGCTGAAGTAAGACACAGCCTAACGTTTCCCAGGTTCATTTAATTGAATTAAAACACCAGCGAGACCAATGCAACTCGCGTCTATATGAAGTTCGTGTTCTTTCTTGGGATCGTATATGACAAGGACAGGGGGTTCACACAACTTTTTATTGAGGGTCTCAAATGAGTCACCCATCTCTTCCGACCATTTAAAGGTAGCACATTTTTTTAACAGTGAGTTGAGAGGATAAGCTATTTTTGCATAGTTGAAAACAAAACGACGGAAATAGCTAGTCAAACCCAGAAATTGTTTTACTTGGCGTTTGTCTCTAGGTAGAGGAAAGTCTTTAATAGCTTTAATTTTAATACTTCCTTGTTCTAAACAACCTTAACTTATCTCATGCCCCAAATATGTTATTTTATCGGCTAGGAAGACACATTTTTTGATATTTAATGTCACTTGGATGTCTCTCGGAGCTATGAAAAGTTTTTCTAGTAATTTTAGAACTGCGGCGTATAGAACAATATCATCCGTATATATTAATATGTTTTTGGATGAGAGTTTACGTATTACGAGATTCATTAATCGCATAAAAACTGATGGTGGATTTGGTAAACTAATTTTGTTAAACCTAGACTAATCTTCATAAAGAGAAGTGCAATTCCAACTTCGGAAATATTTTTGTCAAACTTTGTTTATTTAACATGTTTTAAGAATATCGTTTATAATTTCCCTTGAAAAAGGCAACAACCCTTGCCGAATCGTCGGGAAAAAGCGAAAGATCCATCTTGTTTCTTTGCTAAACTTAAAGTGACCAAAAAAAAGCCGAAGGAAAATACATTTTCCACCAACAATTATAATCCCGGTATTTGTTTAAAAGTTCAATCAGAGTTATATGGTCGTTCGGACTACACTCATAGTTACCAATAGTAATGTCATTTAATTTTAATTTGAGGCATTTTTGTTTGTTTTGATACGGGGTCGCTTAGCCATTCATTATTTTCATTGGTAATCGTTAGTACTCCGCTTTTTCGCATAAGACAGACACTATCGTTATCCAAAAAGTTTCTACCTAAAATCATTGTGTATTGCTGCAGTTGATCTAGGACGACTTGGATGTCGATATTTAATGTAATGTTGTTTAATGTCACATTTTTTGTTACTTTGCCAACTGCATTACTGGAATTGTTACCGAAGCCCTGAAGTGTTGTGTTGCAATAGTTCATTTTCCAGCCTAGATCTTGTACCTTTGTTTTTTTGATGGTACTGCAGTCACTACCTAAATAAATGAAGGCTTTAAAGCGATGCCCATCGATACTAACATCTTTTAACAACCCGCATTCGTCTTCAACATGGCATAACCGATGTATTTTTCAAGGTGATAGTGCGAAAGTTTCATTACCTTGGAACGAATGACGTCGCTTGCAGTCACGAGATAGATGACCTGGTTTTCGACAGTTATAGCAAATTGGTTCTTTTGAATTATTGTTGAAATGATTGTTGTTGTGCGATGGATGTTGATAGCCAAAGCGGTTCTTGTTTTTACATTCACTGGCGATATGTCCTGGTGTCTGACAAATATGGCAAGCTTGTATATTTTTTTGATATTTTTCGCGGTATGACAATTTACATTCAGTTGCCAAATGGCCCGGGGAACGACAATTATAGCAAATTTTAAGAAATGGAGTTTTAAAGTGAGAAACTATCTGCATATTATTTGGATTACAATAATAGGGTTTAAAAACTGATCGAGGGGTACCTATTTAATATTCTATTGTTTTCAAATTGTTGCCTAGTCTCAGCCTGCCTTTGAATGTCTTTTAACGATTTTATTTTTACTAGGAGGTCGGGAATGTTAGTGCAATTAGATGTTATTAAATTGTTCATCAAAGTTATATCTCTAAGTCCAGAAATTTTATATTTTATTATTGCGTTGTTTGTCCAGTTTTCCTCGTTTTCCGAGTGCTGCCATTTCATACGCATAACTTTCGTAACTTTCAGGTTCTTTTTTTTTTTGTCGGGATAGCAACTTGACATGGACATCAGCAGACTTCTCTTCCGAAGAAAAATCTCGCAAAATTTTAAATTCGAATTCGTCCCAATTATTGATTTCTCCTCTATAGCTTTCAAACCAACTTGTTGCTGCATCTCCTAATCTCAGGGATGCGTAAAATAATGTGTTCCGATCGTCCAACTCGTACAAATGGCGAATGTTCTCGATCGTTTCCACGCATTGGGAGGCGTTAAGTGAGGACGAGCTTGGTGGTTGGAATAATGGGATTATTCTTTTGACCTCCTCTGAACCTAGCCTTATCGAAATCTGATTTGATGATGGATTTGTTGACATCGTGTTTTGTGATGATCGACTTGGCGAACGACGACATAAGGCAACTTCTTTTTCGAGTTCGAGGTTTTTTGTTTTCAATTCCTCTAACCTTAGCCTAAGAATATTAGCCTCACCTTCACAAAAAAGGTGACATGAATAATGTAGAGAATTACCGAGGAATCTCATTCATGAACGTGCTGGCAAAACTATTTTGTGGTGTACTTGCTAATAGACTAGAAGCATGGGTCGAAACCAACAACGTTTTGTCTGAGTTTCAAGCAGGATTCAGAAAGGGATTTTCAACTGTGGACCATATTTTTACAATTGTGTCAATTGTTAAAGCATATCAAACTAGAAAGAAAACTATATACGCATTTTTCGTTGACTTTAAGTCAGCGTTTGACAATGTAAACCGTAACGCTCTTTTCTACAAACTTTCGCAATTAGGTGTATCTACGAGGTTTATACAAGTGGTAAAGAATATGTATGCAGAATCGAAAGCAACTGTCTGGGATGGCTCACATTATTCAGAATGGTTTGAAACAAACACTGGTGTTAAACAAGGATGTCTCTTAAGTGCTCTGTTATTTTCACTCTTCATTAATGACGTAGTTACACATTTGCCGGGAGGAATCAGAATTGTTGGACTGACAGTCAATGTTTTGCTATATGCCGATGATCTGGTACTTCGGTCAGAATCACCAGAAAACCTGCAACTGATGATAAACCGATTAGCCGACTATTGCAGTAAATGGGGACTTCTTATTAACACGGACAAGTCCAAAGTGATGTTGTTCTCTAGATCTAGTCGCAACCAGACTACGAGGATTTGGACTTTTAATGAAGACATTTTAGAAATAGTTGACGAGTACAGGTACCTAGGAGTCAAACTTACCAAGACCATGGACTTCACCAAACACTTGGCTGAGAAGGCTAAAACTTCTCAAAGCTTGCTAAATTTTACTTGGAAGACTTTATTCACAAACGAACGCATTATACTTTCTGCGAAGTATAAAATTTTTAATGCCGTGGTAAAATCTTCACTGTGCTACGCATCACAAGTATGGGGAATTGATGAGTTTGATGCGATTGAAAAGTTTCACAGAAATTTTTTGAAGAAATTGTTTAACCTTCCGCTGAATTCACCAAATTATGCGTTATACCTCGAAACTGGTCTACCCAAGCTTTTCACTAACACTCTAAGATCTCAGGCGGACTACATTGTTAAGGTATTGTCTTATCAGGATGGCCGACTACCAAAAAAAATGGCTCTTTATGAAATTAGGAACGAAGACTGGTGGATGATGAAGTGGAAAGATCTAGGACAAGCTTATGGAGAAATAGTGACATTAGATCATCCAAGCTTAAATAGTCCAAAGGAGCAATTATACCGAATAATTCAAGCACATGAAAATCATACACGTGATGCGTTCATAGAAAAGGCTCGATTTTCGGAAAGTAGAATTTTGTATTCGCAACTTCAATTCAACTTAATGGAAAGAAACTATTTCAATGACACAATGAATTTTAAAGAAATATCTTTAATATTTAAAACCAGATGCGAAGTTCTCAATCTCAATGGACGCCGAACGAAAAATTCAACCAGTTTTGTAACCTCTGTAATTTGAAAGCCAAAGAAGATTGTTTTCACATCATAAGTATATGTCCCATTTTTGTTCCACAACGGCTTAAATATTTCAAAAAGAAAACTATGTCCATGAATGAAACAGTAGCAGTACTAAACGGATTTGACTGGAAACAACTATACCTTTTTTTGAATGAAGTTTATAAGTATAGACTTTTATTAATAACTGAATTCGAATAAATTCATTTTATGTTAATTTACAAAACTCATTAATTTACAAATTTATATTAAAATAACTTGTATGAAAATAATTTGCCAATCGAGCTGACGGCATTGCCATAGCTTTTAGATTCATTAAATAATATAAATTGATGTATCCATAATAGTCAATAAAATGAATGAATTACTTACTTACTTACTTACTTATTAGCCTCACCTGTTTCATCATCAACGAATCGTTTCGGAATTTTCCTTTGTCTCGCAGACATGTTTATTAACTTTTTCTTTTTATTTTTTTTTCCAAATTCTGAACTTTGTAAATTGTACACAACTAAACTGACAAAAATCATGGACGCTAGAAATGTAACGGCAAGTAATCGTCACCGACAAATTCTATTTCAAGGTATTTTTGTATGTTTATCGCAGTCTTTTTCAAATGACTCTTTATAACCGCTAAAGATCAAGCGAAATGAATAGATGAACAGTTTTTATTTCTCCATGTATACACTAATACACTGTCAAATAGACCAGTGGATATTGTATACATATCTCTTGCTTTTCTTTCGCTTTAACAGCTAAAATTGAAATTAAATTTCTTACGAACTGAATTAAAAATATGGTATGCTCTTTTTTTTTTTTTTGTTCTTCAATGGATCTCTTATCCCACTTCTGATACTAAAATCTTTAAAACTATCTATTACAAAAGATAATAACCAAAGATAATAAATAATGCACTGCGCCAACTTGCCAAGCGCCCTTTTAGTTCATACGTAAAAAGAATTAACTCAATACGTCTGACTCACTTGACGAGCTGCATTGTGCAGTCCAACTCTAAACTTTTATACCTTAGAGCAAGAGGGTTTTCCTTGCTCTATCTATTATACTCATACATATTGATTGATTGATTTTTAAATCACAATACTCCAACTAATAATAAATTTCTTTTATTATTAAAAAATTTTTTCATTCATACATAATGGTAAAGTAATACATTGCTTGACGATAAAGTCATATCGACTTAAGGAACAGGTTACACCACGGATAACACTTACTTACTTACTGAGGTGGGCATTACAGTTCAGGGTGAACCTGGCACCTGGGCCTCAACCAACATTCTTCTATAACGACTTCTATTTCGGGCGAGCTCTCTCCAGTTTCGCACTCCAAGTCGGTTGAGGATAACGGATAACACGCTGCTTAATATTTAGCTACAATGTGTCTTAAGGATCTAGCACAGCAGAACATGATAAGAACGCCAGGTGCAACTAAGGCAATTATCGAGGAGACCTATAATGATGACATACTCACCGGAGCAGATATTATGGATGAACCTGTCTGGTTACATGACCAGTTGGTCGCAGTACTTCAACAAGGAAAATTCGCGTTAAGAAAGTTTTGTTCTATCCATGCTGGAATACTCGCTGGTATATTCCAAAGGAACATCAAGAGAAAACAATGTCCCATAGAGACGTTGTCAAAACCTTAGGATTGATTTAGAAGCCCACCACGGATATATTCTTCTTCAGTTGCGCAAACGACTTCGGCGAATAAAATGGGTTAACAAAGAGAATTGTATATGCCGAAATATCTCGTTTGTTTTATCCATTGGGTATTCCTGGACCAGTAGTAATGCTCTGAAAACTTTTCATGCAGGAACTTTGGTAATCTAAAACTGCCTGGGATGAACAATTGACAACAGAACAAGGAGAGAAATGGGAAGCTTACAAAGTTCAATTATACGCTTTAAGTAAAATACGTATTCCCAGGTGCACAACACCACAGGAGCCAACCGATATTCCACTTCCCGCGTCAATTTGGTTCAAAAGACCCGATTTACTTAACAATCCTGAAGAGTCATGGCAGTGCAAGGAAACTGTTCAAATAAATGAAATACCTGAACGTAGTGTAACAAAGTCAGCCCTGTCAAGTAGATGGAAGGCATCTACTTTATATGAGATTTTCAACTCAGTTTATAGTCCTGGTTCACTGCTTAAACTACAAAGAATAATGGCTTATTGTTATAGGTTCATTAATAATGCACTTACCCTCCGAAATCAAAACTGGGTCTAGAAGGACTTCTTCGGAATACTCAATTGGTAGCATTTAGCAAGGAGTATAAGCAATTGGAAGAGCAGACATTGATTGATCATTCAAGCACATTACTTACATTGCAGTCATTTATGGATAACGCAGGTCTGATGAGGGTTGGTGGGCGAATAAGAAATTCAGAGCTAGACGTCAGTATGAAACATCCAATATTACTACCTAACCGCAGTCAGGTAACTCAAATAATATGGAAAACTCTACATAAGGAGCATATGCATGCTGGTCCACAAGCACTTGCAGCATTATCGCGACAGAAATACTGGATAATGGATGTAAAGAGAGCATCAACAGAAATCGTACACAACTGTATTAAATGTTTACGAGCTAGTCCCCAACCTATGAACAGCTAATGAATGAACAGCTAATGAAAAATCCACCACGAGCACGTGTTACTCCAGCCAGAGCATTCCTCAACACTCGTGTCGATTTTGCAGGCCCAGTAAAAATTCACTCTACAATTACAGGACGAGCACCGAAAAAAGGATATATAGCCGTGTTTGTGTGCTTCACCACGAAAGCAATTCCTTTTTCGTCAAACTTTTTCCTTGAGTTGACGCGTGTCGCTAACGCTCCGGCAAAAGTGTAAAAAAATATAATTATGTCTGAAACATTGCAATTACGTGGTACCCTTTTGGGACACAATGGCTGGGTCAACCAAATCGCCACCAACCCAAAGGATCCTGACACCATATTTTCTGCTTCTCGCGATAAGACTTTGATCGTCTGGAAATAGACCCGCGATGAAGACAACAACTACGGTTACTCCCAGAGGCGTTTGTATGGACACTCTCTCTTCATTAGTGACGTTGTCTTGTCATCCGACAGAAACTACGCTCTTTCCGGGTCCTGGGACAAGACCCTTCGTCTTTGGGATTTTGTAGCTGGCAAGACCACCCGTCGTTTTGAAGACCATACCAAGGATGTGCTATCGGCTGCTTTCTCCGCTGACAGCCGTCAAATCGTCTCTGGCTCACTAGACAAAACCATCAAGCTGTGGAACACTTTGGCTGACTGCAAATACACAATCCAAGAAGATGGACACACCGACTGAGTATCATGTGTACGTTTCTCACCAAACCAATCCAACCCCATTATCGTGTCGTGCGGTTGCGATCGTACCGTTAAGGTCTGGAACTTGGCAAGTTGAAGAACAATCACCACGGTCACAGTGGCTACTTAAACACCGTGACAGTTTCACCCGATGGTTCTCTCTGCACATCCGGTGATAAGGACGCCAAGGCTTTGTTCTGGGATCTTAATGACCGCAAGAGCTTGTACACATTGGAGCACAACGACATCATCAACGCCTTGTGCTTCTCGCCCAACCGTTATTGGTTGTGCATTGCCTATGGTCCATCTATCAAGATCTGGGATTTGGCATGCAGGAAAACCGTTGAGAACTCCCCCCAGAAGTCGTTTCACCAACAGCCAAGGCTGACCCAACACAGTGCTTGACGCTGGCCTGGTCCACAGACGGAGACACCCTGTTCGCTGGTTACTCAGACCACACCATCCGCGTATGGCAAGTTTCGTTCTCTCCTCACTACGGAGTGGACTCGGAGGCGCTGCGGGACATGATTCCTTCAAAACGTATTTTTTTTATGCATTGATGTTTGTCTATAATAAAAAAAAAAAAAAAAAAAAAAAAAAAAAAAAAAAAAAAAAAAAAAAAAAAAAATCAATGAAAGTGGTAAGTGACTGACATCCGAAGCATTTTTTAATACTTTAAAGCGCTTCATATCAAGGTGAGGATATGTCTTTCCATATCATTTGATAATGCAACATTTTGTTAGTGCAAAGTCAGAATTGAGCAGACTAAGCGACCTGTTCAAATCTCAGCAACTTAAAGAGTCACTGCAGCAATATTGCCAAGCTAAGTCAATTGAATGGAAATTTGTTTCTCCCAGATCTCCCAACTTTGGACGTCTTTGGGAAGCTGCCGTCAAATCTGCCAAACAACTTCTTATACGTTGCACGGGAATTGCACCACTCACATACGAAGAATTGAATACTGCTCTGATACAGATTGAAGCCATTCTAAACTCACGGCCAATAATAACCCAACATCTAATGATCGCAACGATCTAGAAGCGACAGCCCCTGGTCACTTCCTGATTAGAGAATCGTTGTGTTCCTTACCAGAACCTGTTGTTTCGAATAAAATCATCGACCATCTCAGAAGATTGCAAGGAATTCAACACAGAATTTTGATGATGGAATAATCACAAAACCGATGTCAACAACGGCCGAACCTTCATGTGTAAACAAATGAAAACTCTTAGAGTACCCGCTTAGGGTCAGTAAGTTAGTTAAGTTGTTATATAAGCTAGTTTTATACATTTTTGCTAGCTCCTAATTAGATTTAAGAAAAAGAAATAAAAATGAATTAAAAACTGAAAAAAACTGACAAATGAAAACTCAACTCAAAAACAGTGTTAACAACAACAGCTAAGCGAGCTAGCAACATGCAGGTACAGCCCCAAAAGATGATTTAATTCGAATATGTTCAATAATTCCAAGATGGCTTCAAATTCCACTGGCTATTATACGTCGTTCGCAAATATCCACAGGAAAAGCACAAATGACATCCTTCGTAGTTCTGTGTTGCATATTTCCAGGAGAGACAGCCCCTGCTACTCCAGTCAGCATCAAGCCAATCAACTCAACGGCTGGTATATACTTCGAACGACTAGGTCAAACAAAACTAACGACGGACCAATGGAATATTGTAATTTACCACAACATCACATCGTATCTTCAAGAACTGAAGGTGATCAACGTTAGCGTTGGACAGCATGAGTGTCTTATGTGAAAAGACTTTGTACTACACAACCAACTGCAGAACAACGCTGCTGAATTGAAATACCAATACAATACTGCTTTGGAAATGGACAGCGTCATTCTTTCCCAAAACCATGCTAGAGCTCGTCAATCAATATTTGACTGAGTCGGAATAGCTGCAAACAAACTATTTGGAGTAATGGATCAGGAGGATGCAGAGATGTTGGAAGCTGAAATTAAACGTCTTCATCAGAACCAGGAACACCTAGCTGAGCTCATAAAACAACAAACAACTGTATTGAACTCAACGTCTTACATGCTAAAACAAAGTAAAGAGCACATAGAAAAGCAACTCAAATCCATCAATACACACATAATACACATTCGAAAGGCATACAATGTGGTCACGAAAACATTGGATGAAACACGTGCAATGGTATTGTTCAACTCAATGGTCTGTTGCGGACCCCTGGCCTAGTAGGTTCGGAAATCTGAAAGTAATTGAAAAGAAACCATTAATGAATAAATAAATGATGTAATCGGATGAAAATTCCTTTTTGTGACGCCATCTGTTAGGAATTAGAAAAATAGAATAATTTCGAAAATAATAATTGTTAAGATGGCAGATGTATGTCTTTTTTTTTTTTTTTTGAGAAATAGTATAATGAGAGTCAAGGGGAATCGAGGCGAAATGTGAGAGAGCAGAACTAATATACTGACAAAACGCTTAAAATAAAATTTAGTTAACTATTTATTTAAATAAAGATTTATAAATTTGCAAACTATTTTTTTTTATATGAGTATTTATAATAATCAATTGAGCAGCTCGGATACCAAAACACATTAAAAATTATGATAAATTTAACTTGTTTGAAATTTTTATGAAACTTTATGTGAATACTACCTTTTTACCAATTGCTGGTGGCAGATATATGTGAAGACAGATCCTGAAAAAGTTGACTCCTTCAAACATTGGCCAACACCACAGGACAAACATCAACTCCGAAGCTTTCTTGGTCTTGCCACATAAAACCGACGCTTTGTTAAGAACTTTGCTGGAGTTGCAAAGAGTTTGCATCAGCTCACCGAATAAGGGAAGCAGTTTAAATGCTCCAGTGCTGGCGCGTCAGACACCTGGCAGTACATTCATCACGCAGATGCAAGCAACGTTGCCATGGGGGCGGTACTATCCCAAGTGTATGATGGCGAAGAGAAAGTGGTGGCATATTACAGCAGAGGTCCTCTCAAAGCCCAAAAGAAGCTACTGTGTGACCCAGAAGTGAGCTGCTAGCTCTTATCTTGTCAACAAAGCACTTCCATAAGTACATCTATTGACAGAAATTCCTTCTGCGGACAGACCATGGGTGCTCTGAACTGACTGTTGAATTTCAAAAATCCAGAAGGTCAAGTCGCAAGGTGTATAGAAAGACTGCAGACTTATGACTACCAGATTCAATACCGCAGAGGAAAGCTGCACTCAAACAACGACGCATTATCCCGAAGACCTTGCAAAAAACTTTATAGGCGGCAAGAAGACAAAGAAATGCTCAGCGACTAAAAGCTGACGCCATATAAGGATGGAGCAATCAGGAAGTGAATAACTTCTGGTTTGTAAGTCGCTCAAATCCCGAAGAATGGCCCATCATGATATATTTCAAGAACAAGAACAATAAGGTTGTTCATTTAAATTTGTAGCCTTATTGACTTATCCTCTTCTCAGACTTAAAAAAAAATGACTTGTTTTATATGCGTCATCGGCAACAATATATCTCACCTTTGATACCATTTAAAAAAAAAAATCTTATATTCTTGTAATCATACACTTATGTTTATCTGTCGACCCCAAGGCTTGTAGAATGTAGACACTAAAGAAATAAATAAACAATTATGCAAATTAATACAGACAATATTCTAGATAAATAATCCTTTTTCTTTTGTTTCAGATTGCTGGAAGGGTTTAGAATAGTGGGTATGGTCACGTGCAATTTTTTAAGACTAGCTTCTTCATCAGGTGCTAGTTTCTTTCATTTAAGATTTTTTTTTAATTTAAAAAAAAAAGATTACCAAACAAATTTTTTTTTAGACACTTCAAAAATTAACTGATATTCATGCCTCTACACCAAGATAACTTCTTTAACTTGTGTCAGATAAGCCCACTTGTCGATTCCTACAATAACATTGATGACATTGGCAGAATATAATGTTGCGAAGAAAGTTATCATTGAATGAGCCGTGCTTCCAACTTATTAGACACTAAATTTTTTTTGCAAAATTTTTCAATCCATCTGATTGCCAGCAACTTGGGAGTTCGAACGACTTCTATATAAATTTCAATAGAACAAAACTTTCGTATAATACCATTTTTAGACTTCCCTACCCAAATAGACAGATAGCTATAGATTACCTGAATTAAAAAAAGATATTGCAAAAAAAAATTTTCACATACTTTTTCACAATTTTCATATCTTAAATTACCTCTGAACTAAAAACTTCGTGATCTTTGACTAGGTTTTCCACCATGTGAAACCAATTCTCAGCGGTATACAAAACTCTATAAAATCCACTCTTTCCTGAATTCAGCTTGATCCATTTAATGTTAGCAGGAACCTGGAATGAAACTGAGCAAAGAAGCGGAATAAAACGACAAGCATTACAGCAACGCCACAAAAACAATTTATTTGCAATTATTTTAACTATCTTAAGATGTTTCGGAGAAGAACTAAGTTCAAACAAAGTGAGCATTAGCCCTCTTTTACAATGTTCTTGCGAAAAAGTTACAGGCAGAAATTATCGGATTTTGTTAATTCAAACGTTGCAACTGATTTTTGATAATGTCGTTGTGAATTTTTTCTCTTGTGAAAAAAACAAAAATAAAGAAACACAACTGATCTATCAAAAAACTAAAACAACCTGGGGATCTTTATTAATTCCATGTTTTGCGAAGATATGTATAGAATTCGGGTGTGTCATTTTTGGGCAACTTTTATTTTTAAACAAAAGAACAGGCTTATCTAAATTTTTCATTTAAATAACAAAGAAAATTTGTTTTATTTTTTCTTATTTTTGTAGCTTCACATTTGAGCATTATTAAAAAAGATCGACAAGTTATTTAAGTAGAAAATTGAATGCTCTACAGGTCTTTTTTATTTTTTTTCATAGAGTGATCCATTCTGAAGATATAGACTTGAGACTTTAATTTGTTCATGTATGAAAAAGTTTCTAACAAAATTATAAGTTCCCACTAAGCCTTTTGGATTGTCTGCAGGAAATTGTGTTTCACAAAAATAAAATTTAAAGCAAGTTTTTAGTTTTTTTAAACTGAAAATTGGAAACTTATGTACGTAGCTTTCATTAGAAGAAAGTAATGACACAACAATCCTTAACTTAACTGAGGCGAAGTAAAATTATAAAAAATGAAGAAAGATTAAAAGTTTAAAACTAATAAATTAATTGTTTTACTTATCTATATGTTACAGTCATAGTGATCAAATAGCTATTATACATAATGACTGCTCATTATATATAATGGCCAAATTCACTAGACAAAGTAATAAATTAATCACTTTGTCTGGACATTATTCATAATAACTTGTCAAAGTTAGTCAAAGTAATAAATACGGTCTAGCCGACTTGTTACCCCTCCCTCTCTTCATCCCGCTACCGCATTCCGTATGCAACAGCTTTCCGCATGGCCCGCTTCGCGGGGCTCATTAGAAGAAAGTAATGACACAACAATCCTTAACTTAACTGATGCGAAGTAAAATTATAAAAAATGAAGAAAGATTAAAAGTTTAAAACTAATAAATTAATTGTTTTACTTATCTATATGTTACAGTCATAGTGATTAAATAGCTATTATACATAATGACTGCTCATTATATACAGGGTGATTCGCATAAGGTGTGACAAAAAGATAGGGTGTGTAGGTTGGACCTAAACAAGCAAAAAATCGTATGGGAGGGGGGGGTCCATTTTCCCCCGTTTAGGCGGGAGGGGCAATTTAAGAAAAAAGTCACTAAAAATTGGAAAAAAATTATTTAAAAATAACGGTAGTACCTACAGAGTCGTACTATAGCATTTTGAAAAGCCAAAAACTTAAACATTAATTTAAATTTAAAACTAAGTTGTTCAAGTAAATAGTTTTTGAAATATTAATTTTCAAAGTCAAAATTTTGAAAAAAAAACATAATTTTTTTTCTTAAAACCACTTTTCTTCCAAATTTTACGTAATTAAGTAGTATTTTTTTGGCTTATTTTCAATGCTCTTATTTATTTTTGATCAAATACAAGAAACCGGATGTCAAAATAACTTGTAGTTTTTGAGAAAACCAAAAATTACAATAACGACTTTTGTCAAAATTTTTTTTTTTAAGTTTTTTTTTTTCGTTATTGGATTCTTAAGTGAACTTACGAAATAAAGGATGGATTTTCTCTTTACTTTTTTTATTGAGAATTCACTTAAAAGTCCAATAACGAAAAAAAAAATTTTAAAAAAAAAAAATTGACGAAAGTCGTTTTTGTAGTTTTTGGTTTTCTCAAAAACTGCAGGTTATTTTGACATCCGGTTTTTTGTGTTTGATCAAAAATAAACAAGAGCATTGAAAATAAGCCAGAAAAATACTACTTAATAATGTAAAATTTTGAAAAAAAATGGTTTGAAAAAAAAAATTATGTTATTTTTTTCAAAATTTTGATTTTGAAAATTAATATTTCAAAAACTATTCATTTGAACAACTTATTTTAAAATTTAAATAAATGTATAGGTTTTTGGCTTTTCAAAATGCTAAAGCACGACTCTGTAGGTATTACCGTTTTTTTAAAATAATTTTTTTCCCATTTTTAGTGATTTTTTTCTTAAATTGCCCCTCCCGCCTAAACGGGGGAAAATGGACCCCCCCCTCCCATACGATTTTTTGCTTGTCTAGGTCCAACCTACACACCCTATCTTTTTGTCACACCTTATGCGAATCACCCTGTATAATGGCCAAATTCACTAGACAAAGTAATAAATTAATCACTTTGTCTGGACATTATTCATAATAACTTGTCAAAGTTAGTCAAAGTAATAAATACGGTCTAGCCGACTTGTTACCCCTCCCTCTCTTCATCCCGCTACCGCATTCCGTATGCAACAGCTTTCCGCATGGCCCGCTTCGCGGGGCTCATTATTTTAACCCTTTTTTCCGCAGGGTTAAGCTGCTCATGCTAAATATGAAAATAGCAATTAATTTCCGTATGCAACAGCTTTCCGCATTTATTTTATAATTTAATTTTTTAAATAATCTTTGTGATTAGTTAAGGCAAATTGAAATATAATTTTATAATTTTAAACGCATACCTACGTGTTTTATTACATTATCCAAGTCATCGAAGATATTATATATAATAGCTAGTTAATGTGATTAATTTTGTGTCCATTATCACTTTAACCAAACTGAGTAGATATTATGCATAATGGCTAGCCATTATACATAATATCCAGATTTATTACTTTGGCTGTAACATATATATATACAAAATCTAACTATTGCAATGTACACCCAACATTTATACCAATTTCCTAATCGAAAACATTCAACCGAAAACACAACTGGCAACACTATAATGGAATGGTTTAAAGAAAGGAAGACGTCGCTTGTGAGTGAGTGTGTGTGTGTGCAGAAATACCGGGAGGAGAATGTGTCTAGACATCATGGTTCCTAGCAAAACTACTAGAAATCTCTCGATGTTTCACACTGCTATATAAAGAGGCCGCTGACGCAACCAGAGTCAGTTTTTATTATAGAGTGATAAAGTGAAGAGTAAATTATTGAAGTGATAGTCCAAAAGTCGAGTTGAGATCGTATAAAGTATAGATACTGAAAAAAAGAGGTAGAAATAAATAGAAAGGTGAAGTTTTATTTTGCGAACTAAGCGCAAGTTAAGCTACGGAAAGGAATATACCATCAAGTTGGTGTCTAAGTTATGACTGATCTTTATTGATTACTTAAATGTATCTTAACACATAGCTAACACCTAATTTGCTTATTCCTAGTTTTATTGGCAACGGAAACAACAGGTACGTAATCGGAACCTTTTCGTTTCCTTTCCCATCAATAATTTATAGTGTCTAGAATTTCGTGGTGGCTTTTCTGTTAGTGTCATCAGAACTTGGAGGTTCGATGACACTTTCTGAGCTATACATAACACTCCCACCGCCAAACTTTGAATTCTCCCGAATTCTCTTATTTGTTTCATTACTTGAAATTTTAATATTTACATTATTATTCTTTTTCCACCGTAAGATAACAAAAATCAAAAACGCTATTGCAATTAAAATCAACATAGAATTAAGGCCGTATGTAACGTCCTTGTGGAACTTTAACTCTTTGATTTCTTTTATATTTTCGAAATGTTTTAATATAATTTTTTCAAAATTCACAATATTTGGCTTGGTTTGATTAACAATGTTACTAGGATAGAAGTATTTCGCTTGAATCTTTGTTACTTGATTGTGAAATTTCACTTTACAGATTTCCAATGTACAGTTGTAGAAAGTAATCAAACTATTTTTGTTTAACAATATTTTTCGATCATCACAATTTTGAGCTAAATTTTCGTTTACAGCATTTTTAATTAGTAACGTATCTTCATCAATTCTTTCGATAGTTGTCTTATTATTATACTTAAATTGGCATTCATTTTTCCAAATACAACTTTTGCTAGTTTCCAAATCTCTTAAAAGTTTATTTTCTTTGTATACAAAATTCTTATTACCTACTGTTACAAATTTTTCAACATTTTCATCAATTTCTAGAAATTCTGTATTTGGCAGTGGTATAACTAACTTAAGGTCTTCTGTTATATAAGTTTTAGGAATCTTTATTGCAATGATTAAAGACTGATTAATGTACTTAAGAATACCAACTTTTACTAGCTTAACCCTTAACTTAAGTCGTGATTATTTCCTACGCTTCTTAAGTCGTGGGTCCAGTGGACCCAAGCCGTTTTAAATGTCAATAAAAAAAAAGTATAATATATTTTATAAATTTTTTTTATCAAACTTCATACTTAAACAATAACAAACAAGTTTTTAAGAAACCAAACACAGGGACTATCATTTGTACTTCAAATTTGCACTTTCGCCAAGCAGTCTCAATTTATATAGTTTAAAAGTAGTGTGTTTAAAAAAATTTAAAATTAAATACTAAAAACAAAGTTAAAAATCCATCAATAGATTTTTTGGCAATTTTAAAACCAATTCTTTAAAACTGTAAATTCAAAAAATTAAAATCAGTTTCTGAAAAAATTTTGACAATGGTCAAAGTCAGACAAGCTAAAAACTTGAAAAACATACTTTTTTCGAACAGGCCATACAAATGGGCAGCTTGCACTTAGCACACAAATGTACCGTCTTCGATTTTTTATTTGCCAGACACAAATAGCACCTTTTCTTTTGTTTCTTTCGTCATCTTGGCCATTGTCTGACTATTCAGAAGACAATTCTGAGTCTGAATGGTGATCATTTCAATACCAAATCGTCGTCACTGCCGGCAGAGAAATCGTTTTTCCGAATAATTGCTAGAATTAAGATCAATTTCCTTTTCTTCGTTGCTAAATTCCATAAACAGCTGTTGCTCCAACATGTTTTCGGGATATCCAGAAAAACTTCTTTGATTTGCAATTATAAATCAGCTGAAACATTACAATAAACTGAAACAATAAATAAAATAAATAGCCGAAAAAAAGTAACGTAAGTTAAGTTGTGGGTCCAGCGGACCCATGTACACGCCAAAACACACCTAAGGAGAAGCGAGCTAAATGCGTCCTTCTCACTACACATACATTGGCTTACTGTAGGAAGGTACTGAGAAGTTGAGAGAGCTGCGGTGACTGTGCCGTTTTCTATACACATTTATAGATTGTGTGTGGGTCCACTGGACCCACGAACCAAGACTTTAGTTAAGGGTTAATCTTATAAAAATCAATATCATACAGATTCTGTTCCTCTCTTGTAAGGATACTGGGGTGAAAAATATCGTTTTTTGCTGCTGCTATACTGTCTAGTATTTGGTCTACTTTCTTTTCTAAATATCTGAGTTTTATCATCTGATCTAAATACATAGAATGTTCTTCGACTGACTTTCTCTGGTCTGTTATCGTATTTAAGAATCCTATTGTCTTATTCCTATCCTGTTCTATAGCTTTTTTTAGAATATTGAAAGTATCATTAAAATGAGTATTTATAGAAATTTGTTTGTTAGAATTTAGAATGGAGTTATGGTTATTCTCTTCATCTATTTTTAAATGTTCTAAAATTTCCTGCCTATCATCGTCATTCATTGTTCCGAACAACCACTTGTGTGCACTACCCACAACGTTGAGGAGTCCTCTTTTTCTTCTAGATTCTTTTGGTTTAATGGATTTTATCTTTGACTTAATATCGGCAACTACTGTGTTTAACAACTCTTTGTTGTCCATATTCATATTTAGAATGTTCGTCTCAATTTGCATCAGTAACCTGTCTATTTCTCCCATATCAATAACATGCAGTATGGTGTTTGTATCGCTTATAATTTCAACTTCTTTGATTTTGATTGTAGTGTATCCAATTTCTTCATGAATCTGATTGACCTGCAGTAGCCCTTGCACTACTGGTATAACTGCGAGGAATATTATTAGGCTGGTCATTGTCCGTATCTGTAAGTTTGAAAGGTCTTTTAATATTCGACGTAAGAACATTTTGAAGAGGATTTAATCTATAATAGGGTTCGTCTTTATGTCTTAACCTTTTATAATTTCTGATATGCCCTGAACTTCGTTTTTCTATGTAGTTTTCTCTGGTTAAATTTCTTTTGTTAATGACATTTTTTTTATACTATCTGTCCTTAAATTTAACTCTGAACAGTTTACTATTTCCTTAGCCTGCCTGGGAGAACATTTGATTGTTGAGTGATATCGATCGTTATAGTTTCCTATAGCCATCTGTATCTTCATCTCAACCGAAAGCTCACTTCCCTCAATTCCTGTTATTATTTCTAATAAGGTAGAGTGAAGTCGCTCTATATCGGCATTTCCAGTGTGATTGTTCGGTTTAGTCTACACCTTCGGCATTAAGGAACTCCACTAATTGCTCGGCCCTAAACTCATTGTCCATTATAATTTTCTTAGGTTTGCCAAACTTTGAAAACTGCTCAATGATTATGGCCTTTTTCGCTCTCCAGTAACGATCAGTAATAGGATAAGCTGCTGCAAATTTCGTTAACTTATCTATTGTTGTTACAAATGAATGTTTCCTAAAGTGAAATATGTCAAGGTGAATAATTTGGTTCTTTTCTTTTGCGGTCTCTGTAATCTGAAATTTCGGCTTAATTGGCTTTCTGTCGTATTTGATTTCTCTACATTTAGGACAATTTCCTATTACTAAACGGATTTGATCTCTTAGTTTAGGAAAATATATTTTGTCTTTAAGACTATGGTAACACTCATTAATGCCACTATGAAAAGACTCTTTGCTATGATACATAGATAGTTGTTTATGCAAATCTTCTTCTGTTTTTATTTCCTGAGCTATTTTGGAACACCTTATAAATTTGATCTTAGAGTCTGATGAGAACAGGGATATTAAAATTTTCTGTATTCTGTTGTAATCAGAGTCGGATACATTATTTGTGTAAATTCCTATTTGACCTCTCTTTACACATCGCTTTAATAAATCTCTTATCTTGTTTTCACTCTCTAATGGATTTATTTCCATTATCGTTCTTTTGTGAAGGGTTTGGACTTCACGTTCTGGGCTGTAAGTTAATAATATTTGGATGCTGTACTTATTGACAATCTCATCTTTAATACCTATATGGTCTAACCTTTGTTCCTCAAGAGAGTGCTGAGTCTGAGTCTCAGCTAATGCAAAATTCGAGTCTTCATCGTTGTTTTCATTGATTTTTTCTGTATTTTCAAGTCTACTTAAGTAGTCTGCTACTTTGTTATCCTTTCCTTGCAATTATTCTATTTCGTAATTGAATTCTTGCAGCTTAAGTAACCATCTTTAGCGTAACAAAGGCTGTTTTTTCAATATCTTTTTTAGCAACTTTAATCTGGTAATAGCCTTTCGCCAAGTCTATCGTACTAAAGTATTGTGCCTTCCCTAGCTTATCTAAGATGTTGTAAATGTTTTGTATAGGATACTTGTCATCAATGGTGACTTGGTTCAACCTTCTATAATCTACCACTATTCTAAACTTTTGAATTCCCGAGTTGTCTTTCTTTTTTGGTACAACTATGATCGGTGAGCTATATCTGCTCCTACTTTTTCTTATAATGCCGTTTTTTTCCATCTCGTCCATTTGCCTTTTTACTTCTTCTTCATGGATTTTGGGTAAGCGGTACAACCTAGAATTTATTTGTTGTTCTGTCGTAGTTCGTATCTCATGACGTATTGTATCCGTATTTGTTAACATGTCCCCTTCTCTATAAAATAGCTTAGAAAATTTTTTGATAAGTGGTTCTACAAGTTCTCTTTCTTTTTTCCTTAAATGGTCAAATTGAATATCTTGTAGTTTGCTCACTTCGAGTGCGTTAACTTCTTCAGACACGATTTTACTCAAAAATGGGAGACGGACCTCATTGTTTAAAACTAACTCTTGTTTGTCAACGTTTATTTCTCTGACATTCTTACCTATCCAGTCCATGCCAATGATAAAATTAAATGGCTTAACAATTTTCATGGCTAGCCACTTTATTCTTGCATTGTCTGCGTATTTAAACTCTTTTGGGCAGATTGTTGCTACTGACTTGTTTAGCATTTGCACTTGACCTTGAATTGTACTTATCCGCGTTGAATTTGTATTTAAAGTCGTGTAACTAAGTCTCGGGCAGTTATTTTCTAACATTATACTAACTGTTGACCCTGTATCTAATAGTGCTAGATAACTTTCATCTTTAATTGTAAGCTTTAGTATTATCCTATTTTCCGAGGATAGTTTGTAAAAAAAACATCTCCTACATAGGGTTACCATTTCAGAAAAAGACAAAATGGGGACTTTGAGTTTTGCTTAGCGGGACAGTTGGGTTTTAGGGGGACAAAATTAAAAAAAAATCCACTTTTTTAGTTTTAGAAATAAATAAAAAACAACTTAATTTTTATTATACATACCTTTGGTTTTTATTAAAAAATAAATAGAAAAAAAAAAGATTTAAAAAAGGAACATAGGCTAAGGTATTCATGTTTTCCTATACACATTCAGTGAGATAAAGGTAAGAATAAATCCTTTACAAATTACATTCCGTAATTAAATCGGAATGAGCGCTGTTAGTGACAAGATGGGGAACCGTCTTGTACTACTGCGTGCTGTTGTCATGTGTTATTTGTTCTATGTAGTATTTGTGTAGTTAGTCTTGTGGTGTATCAGCCAAATGGTCTTTGTCGCCCGGCTGCAAACCCCCTACTCCGCAGATTTATGTGTGGAGTAGGTTTCATGTAAATGTAAATGTAAATCCTTTACAAATTACATTTATCTCCAGATTTTATTTTTTGTAAAAAACTGTCATTTCCATATATAATTTTGTAAAAGTCATTGCAACTCAATTTGTAGTTATAGTATATGTGACCAAAAACATATTTTTCTAAACAAAATTTAGAATAAAGCGGGCAGAGTGACAGAAAGAAAACAACTTTTGCAGTTGAAGTTGGATACGGTTCGTTGAATGGTATAAAATGAATGTATCCAGTTGTAGGGAAATTCAAAGTTATGATGGAAGTATCCACAGAATTACTTAAGAAAACAATTAGAACAGAAAATTCCATATTTAAGAACGCAGGTTTTTAATAAAATGGTGAAAAATTAAGGATGTGTAAAAAAGGGGGACATTTGCGTCCCCCTTAATCATTTCCTGTTTTGGGGGACTAGTTTCCTGTTGAGATGAAAATGAAGGACTGTCCCCCTAAAAGGGGGACGAATGGTAACCCTACTCCTACACCTTCCTCCTCATTGTTTAGGGCGTCAACTGACATGTGGTCGGACCTTTGCCTACTTTGCTGGCTGTTGCTATTGCTATTCCTATAGTGAGGTTGCCCAGAATTGTGTGGCACACTTGGCTGCCTGAATGGGTTTGCAAAATTCGGCGGCCTAAAATTATTTGCATTTGTGTTTATTCTATTTCTTTGTCTAAAATTGTTTGTATTAGGAATAATTCTACTGCTTTGCTGCCTGAAATTCCCCTCGTTATACCTATTTTTACTTTTGTTAGTTTCACTTCTTACCTGGCTAAAATTTGTTTCATCCAACCCGATGAATTTGTCAACAATAACCCTAATCTCGGACAAATTTGTAATGTCCATTATAGCGTATGCTAATGAACCAGAAACTATAGTTTTTACTTTTTGTATTGCAATGCTGCTTAATATATCAGCCATTGCATTACCATTTATACAAAGTGCAGCGTACTCTGCAATATCCTCTACAATATTTGTTAGTTTCCTACTTAAATCTAACACACTACTTACTCTTAATTTCAATATTTCGTTAGTGATGAAGAGCTGGTAATTCCTTGGCTTGAAGTGGGTTTTGAGGCGCTCTCTGCATTCCTCCCAGTTCCTTGGCACGTTCACCTTCAAAAGGTTCTTAGCCGCTCCCTAGATTTTACCGTTGAACAGTGCCTCGTAGGCTGCTCCTCTGTCTTCCTCTCTAATTGAAGCCATCTTCATATCCACAATATCTATGAACGATGGTAACGTCCCCGGTTCTCCTTTGAATACGGGAACATATTTCATCTAAAATACAAAACCTAAAAAGAAATAAATTTCTTTAAGGCATGTTAAATGATCGTGAAGATCAACCTTATAACTCTAAACGTTGCGTTTCGCCCAGGTACGGCAATGGGCTCATCAGTTAGATGTTGCCGTACCCTTCTAAGACGCAAATTTTGTTCGGAATACACCGACACTTATAAAATTTACTGCGCTCACACGCAGTGAATTTTATATCCAAGTGAATGAACAAGTCATATTACACTTGGAAAAATAAACAAAATGTTTGCCATGGTTTGGCTTCAAATTATAAATTAAACAATAACAAAAAAGTTTTGTTATTGTCGTGGTTTTTTTGTCCTGGAGTTGTTGTTGTTTAAAATACAAAACCTAAAAAGAAATAAATTTCTTTAAGGCATGTTAAATGATCGTGAAGATCAACCTTATAACTCCAAACGTTGCGTTTCGCCCAGGTAATATGACTTGTTCATTCACTTGGATATAAAATTCACTGCGTGTGAGCGCAGTAAATTTTATAAGTGTTGGTGTATTCCGAAGAAAGTTTGCGTCTTAGAAGGGTACGGCAACATCTAACTGATGAGCCCATTGCCGTGCCTGGGCGAAACGCAACGTTTGGAGTTATAAGGTTGGTCTTCACGATCATTTAAATTTAACATGCCTTAAAGAAATTTATTTCTTTTTAGGTTTTGTATTTTAAACAACAACAACTCCAGGACAAAAAACCACGACAATAACAAAACTTTTTTGTTATTGTTTAATTTATATTTCATCTGTTCCTGTGCATGATTTTGTGCATTACTCCGTATAAGCTGGGTAAGCAACACAATGCACTGGGCCATTGAATCTTGAGCCATTTTTACTTGTTGATAGTTATTATCCGTAAACTTTTTTTTTTTTTATTTTGGTTTTTGTTTTTGGCTTCGTTTCTTCGCGAATCACTAAGCTTTACTTTAACTCGCTTTGTATCTGCTTTCACACCGTTTTTGTTAATTATATTTTTCTTTTGCTTTTTTGTTTTATGGGCGGAGGTGCGGTTAAGTGGTGGCAAACAACACAACACATACACTTTGCAAAAAGAAAAAAAAATAATTTGGTTCACTCCGTCGACTGCGCCAGTTAAGTTACGGAAAGGAATATCCCATCAAGTTGGTGTCTAAGTTATGACTGATCTTTATTGATTACTTAAATGTATCTTAACACATAGCTAATACCTAATTTGCTTATTCTTAGTTTTATTGGCAACGGAAACAACAGGTACGTAATCGGAACCTTTTCGTTTCCGTTCCCATCAATAATTTATAAGTGTCTAGAATTTCGTGGTGGCTTTTCTGTTAGTGTCATCAGAACTTGGAGATTCGATGACACTTTCTGAGCTATACATAACACGCACGTTACATTGGTGTCAGAAGTGTAAATAAAACATATTTGACTAGTAAAGTGTGAAAAAAAAGTTAAATACAGTGAAAATGGGTAATTTGTTGGAAGAGCTCAACTGCATTGAGCTTAAATGTGAGTTAGGTAAGCGAAATCTTTCTAGAGTAGAATCGAAAAATGAGGCCGTCCTGCGCTTGCGCAACTATTTGGAACAGCAAGGGGAAGACGTTAACACTTTTGTTTTTGAAACAGAAGTGGAGGAAGAGGAAGTAAGTGAAAGTGTAGATTTTTCTAGTATGATTAAACTTTTTTTAGAAACTTGTTGTATGATGAAACTTTTGTTTGATTGAAAAGCAACAGCAGAATATTCTCGGACGTCTGGAAGAGCAACGAAACGATCAAAAGAAGGAACAGCAGAATGTTCTCGAACAACTGGAAGCACAACGAAACGAACAGAAGAAGCTGATTGAAGAGAAACGAAACGAGCAAAGGAAAGAACAGCAGAATGTTCTCGAACAACTGGAAGCACAACGAAACGAACAAAAGAAAGAACAACAGAATATTCTCGAAACACTTGAGGCGCAACAGAATGTTTTGGAAGGTCAGAGAAACATTCTAGAAGGCAAATTGGGCAACATTGAGAAAAATGTATGTGCCCTTGACGAACGAGTTGAAGGTGTGGAAAAACAGCTTTCTGTTGTAGAGAATCGTTTGGAAAGCCGATGCGATAAACAGTTCTCTGTTCTGTCCAAGGAATTAGACCAGATCCGGAAAATCAAAATTCGAGAATCTGCTGGAGAGTTTGCAAGGAAAAAGGAGATGAAACCCCCAACATTTGATGGACAGTCTTCTTGGCCAGTCTACAAGAGACAATTTGAAGCAGCCACGACAACAAATGGCTGGGATGACGAAGACAAATACATTGCACTGACTCTTGCTCTTAGAGGACCAGCAGCTGAATTACTTCAAACAGTTCCAGCTGGTAAGAGCGGTGATTTCAGTCCTCTCGTAGCAGCTATAGATAAACGCTTTGGAGATAGCCACTTGAAAGAAGTCTTCCGAGTCCAACTTAATAACAGAGTTCAGAAAAGGGGTGAAAGTCTGCAGCAGCTACAAGCAGACGTCGAAAGACTGGTTCACCTGGCATATCCGGATGCTGGAGAAGAAATCATCAACCAGCTTGCTGTTGAGTCCTTTGTTCGTGCCATTGCTGATAAACATCTTCAGAGGTCTGTGCGAACTCTTTCTGAAACTTTAGAATTCGCTTTGACAATTGAAGCAGCAGAACAAGCTTCTCAAGGAGTACATCGACTTAGAGAAGCCATAGTCGAAGAATGCTCGTGCCAAAGAGCTGAAATACAAAAGAACCAGCGAAGCGGACTTGCAAGAAGTTGGAACTGCAACAAGTTCGGGCACTTACAGCGTCAATGCCGACTACCACCAAATAAAACCGCTTGTCAACATTGTGGAAGCAAGAGATCCAACCCAGAGCAAGGTAACAACAACACCAGTGCTGCTTATCAATCAGTTTCCCATCAGGGAAACGAGTAAGAACCAACTTTTAGGGGCAGAGGCTGGTTTCTTTTATCGATGGCCCCAGAACCACCATCCAGGTCTCTCAGAGTGTTCCTCCCAAAGCGTCATCATTGGGAAAGCACTGGTAGCACCGAAAAACAAAATGGTCCCCGTACAGTTACTAAACACCAGACCGTACGATGTAAGGTTGAAGAAAGGAGAAGTCATTGGACGTTGCGAATCGGTGGCAGCAATTACGAGGATCACAGACGAAGCCCCGAGAAAAACTATAACTCCGGAGGAGCTCAAAACCATCAGAGCTAAAATATTGGATTCATCCAACCTTGATCACCAACAAACAAGGATGGCTGAAAATCTCCTACAAGAGTACACTGATATCTTCGCATCGCAAAAGGGGCAATATGGTAGGACACAGTTGGTGCAGCATCGCATCATTACAGGAGATGCAAGACCGATTCGTCAACCCGCAAGACGCCTTCCGCTTGCCAAACAAGGTGAGGTTGAGGAAATGATAACAGCAATGAAGAAGGACGGTCTTATCGAAAATTCCAAAAGTCCTTGGGCGTCACCAGTGGTGCTAGTGAAAAAGAAAGACGGAAGCACTCGTTTTTGTGTAGACTACCGAAGGCTGAATGATGTGACTAAGGAGGACAGCTATCCCCTACCGAGAATCAGTGATACCCTGGATGCCATGGAGGGAGCTCAGTGGTGCTCGACACTGGACTTGAAGAGTGGATATTGGCAAGTTGACATCCACCCTGATGATCGGGAAAAGACGGCGTTTTCTACAGGTAACGGGCTCTGGCAGTTCAAAGTTATGCCGTTTGGGCTATGCAACGCTCCGGCAACATTCGAGCGTTTGATGGAGTGTGTTCTTCAAGGACTGACGTGGAAAGCTTGCCTAGTCTACTTGGACGATGTCATTGTTTACGGGAAAACATTTGACCAACATTGCAAGAACCTAAAAGCCGTGTTTCAGAGACTTCGAGAGGCCAACCTTAAACTGAATCCGGAAAAATGTGCACTTTTTAAAACCGAAGTCAAGTATTTGGGACACATAATCTCATCCCAAGGAGTAAAGACTGATCCTGAAAAAGTTGACTCCGTCAAAAATTGGCCAACACCACAGGACGAACATCAACTCCGAAGCTTTCTTGGACTTGCCATATATTACCGACGTTTTGTTAAGAACTTTGCTGGAGTTGCAAAGAGTTTGCATCAGCTCACCGAAAAGGGGAAGCAGTTTAAATGGTCAGGTGAGTGTGAGAAATCTTTCCAGGAACTCAAATACCGCCTCTGTAATGCTCCAGTGCTGGCACATCCAACACCTGGCAAAACATTCATCACGCAGATGCAAGCAACGTTGGAATCGGGGCTGTACTATCCCAAGTGCATGATGGCGAAGAGAAAGTGGAGGCATATTACAGCAAGGTCCTCTCGAAACCCGAAAGAAACTACTGCGTGACCAGAACGGAACTGCTAGCCCTCATCTTGGCAACAAAGCACTTCCATAAGTACATCTATGGACAGAAATTCCTTCTGCGGACAGACCATGGTGCTCTGAACTGGCTGTTGAACTTCAAAAATCCAGAAGGTCAAGTCGCTAGGTGGATAGAGAGACTGCAGACTTATGATTACCAGATTCAACACCGTAGAGGAAAGCTGCACTCAAACGCCGACGCATTATCCCAAAGACCTTGCAAATTGGATTGCAAGATTTGTAGGCGGCAAGAAGACAAAGAAAATATTACCGCTCAGCGACTAAGAGCTGACCCAATATGCGGATGGAGCAATGAGGAAGTGAGGACTGCTCAACATGAGGATCCAGATATCGAACCCATTCTCGCATGGAAAGAAAATTAAGAGAAACCTGAATGGGGAGACATTTCTGACATCAGGAGTCCAGTTCTCAAAGCCTATTGGGCACAGTGGTACTTACTATATGTGCAAGAAGGTGTCCTCAGGCGGAGATGGGAATCCGCTGACGGTAAGTCATATGTGATGCAGCTGATCGTACCGCAATCGAAAGTCAGTGAAGTTCTTCGGGAGATGCACGATGGATCTTCTGGGGGCCACCTGGGAGTAAACAAAACACTGGAGAAGGTGCGACATCGGTTCTACTGGTTACATGCTAGAGATGACGTGGAGAAGTGGTGCCGAACATGTGACAAGTGCGCTGCAACAAAAGAACCTGGTAGGAAGATTCAAGGTAAAATGCATCAGTACAACGTTGGATCGCCTTTTGAGAGGATTGCAGTAGATGTGGCTGGGCCTTTTCCAGAGACCAACGCTGGAAACAAGTACATTCTGGTTATAATGGACTATTTTAGCAAGTGGCCTGAGGCGTATGCCATCCCAAATCAAGAAGCCAAAACGGTGGTCGACCAGATTGTGTTTAACTGGGTGAGTAGGTTTGGTGTTCCTATGGAACTCCATTCCGACCAAGGGAGGAACTTTGAGTCAAACATCATCCAAGGAATGTGCGGACTTCTTGGCATTAAGAAAACGAGAACCACACCGCTTCATCCACAATCTGATGGGATGGTTGAAAGATTCAACCGGACCTTGAAAGAACACCTCACCAAGGTCGTAGGCGACTACCAAAGATAGATGGGATAGGCACGTACCGCTATTCCTGATGGCCTACAGAAGTGCAGTACATAGCTCGACAGGACAAACACCATCTGATATCCTGTTCGGGAAAACCATGCGGCTGCCCAGCGAACTTAAATTTGGATGCCCCACAGAGGAGCCACAGGACACGAACGAGTATGTGGACGACCTCAAGGAGAGACTCGCTGACATCCATAAAAGAACAAGGGAACGGATGAAAACCTACAGCGACCGGATGAAGACACGGTACGACACAAAAGCGACAACGGCAGGATTCCAAGCAGGAGATCGTGTGTGGCTTTATAATCCTCATCGTCAAAAGGGATTGTCACCGAAACTTCAGCAGAACTGGGAAGGTCCTTATACAGTTGTCACAAGGATTAACGACGTTGTTAACCGCATCCAAAGAGGATTAAGAGGCAAGTTAAAAGTAGTTCATTGTGACCGGCTGCATCGATATAGTGGCGAGGCTGCAGATGGAATTATTCGGGACGAACAATCTTAAGGAGGGGGCAGTGGTATAAATGTTGGGTGTACATTAACCCAACATTTATACCAATTTATATAATAAATAAATGTTGGGTGTACATTAATCCAACATTTATACCAATTTCCTAATCGAAAACATTCAGCCGAAAACACAACTGGCAACATTATAATGAAATGGTATAAAGGAAGACGTCGTTTGTGAGTAGGTGTGTGTGTGTGCAGAAATACCGGGAGGAGAATGTGCCTTGACATCATGGTTCATAGCAAAGCTACTAGAAATCTCTCGATGTTTCACACTGCTATATAAAGAGGCCGCTGACGCAACCAGAGTCAGTTTTTATTATAGAGTGATAAAGTGAAGAGTAAATTGAAGTGATAGTCCAAAAGCCGAGTTGAGATCGAATAAAGTATAGATACTGAGTAAAAGAGGTAGAAATAAATAGAAAGGTGAAGTTTTATTTTGCGAACTAAGCGCACGTTACACTATCTATCTATCCATCTATCTATCTATCTATCTGTCTATCTATCTATCTATCTATATATATAAAATAGGATGTATGTATGTATATATGTCCGGTGTAGACTCCTAAACCACCCAACGGATTTTTATGAAATTTTTACTGCAGACATATTTTAGTCCAGAGATGGTTCCTGTCAAAGCTTGATTCCCATATTCCTACAGGAACAGCGTTGGGAACGGAAAATTAGAAACTACTTCACAGATTTCAAACATTCTTTCAGCGCTAGGGGAGCTACATTATCTCCCTTCATCAGTAACTTAGACTATATTTCATCCCTATAATCCCACAGGAACAGAAACGGGAACGAGAAAGGGAACCTTAAAGTTACTTGACCGATTTCAAAAATCTTTCATCTCTAGGATGTTACTTTATCCCTCAGTGACATCAAAACTAATATTATAAATGTGAAAGTCACACTGTCTGTCCGGCTTTCTATGTTACCGTCTCCTGCCTAAACAACTGAACTGATTTAAATGAAATTTTGTACAGAGATAGTCTACAACCTGAAGAAGGACATAGGCTATATATTTTATCCCTATATTCCCACGGGAACGGGAACGTATACGGGAACTTAGAAACTACCACACCGATTTCAAAAATTATTCCACCGATAGAATGCTTCACTATCCCAGAGTAACATAAACCTTAATTCATCCACATATTCGTACGGGAACGGGAGTCCTTACTTAAACAATAAGTGTGAAAGAAGCTCTGTCTGTCCGTCGTTCTATGTTATCATCTCCCGCCTAAACTAATACACCGATTTAAATGAAATTTTGTACATAAATTGTTCTGAACTGAAGGACGGACATATGTAGGCCACGGGAACCGGTCCTCACTATTATTTTAAATGCCAAAGTAGCTCTGTTTGTTCACCTTTCTATGTTACCATCTCCCGCTCAAATTAATGAACAGATTAAAATTAATTTTTGCACTAAGATTGTTCAGAACCAGAGGAAGGACATACGCTATATATTTTTTTTCTATATTCCCACGGGAGCAGGAATATACGGGAACTTTGACACTACAGCACAGATTTCAAAAATTCTTCCACCTTTGGAATGCTCCATAATCCCCGAGCAACATAAACTTTTACTCATCCCCATATTACTTACGGGAACGGTCACCATGTTTCCACGGGAACGGGAGTCTTTTTTAATATTATGAGTCCGAAGTTAAATCTGTCTGTCTGTTTCCTTTTGTTACCATTAACCGCCCAAACTATTGAACCTATTTATATGAATTTTGGTACAGAGACAGTCTAGAAATTGAGGATGGACATATATGTTATGCAATATGTCTTATCCCTGTATTCCCATGGGAACGGAAACTTGGAAAATACAGCACCCATTTAAAAAAATGTCCACCAGTATTCTAATACTACACTATTCCCAAGTAATATAATCTTTAAGTCATCCTCCGGAAACGGCCCTCAGATTCCCACGGGAATGGAAGACTTTAGTAACATTATAAATCCGAAATTGACTTTGTGTGTCTAAGCAATTGAACCGATTTATATAAATTTTGGTACAGAGATAGTCTAGAACCCGAAGATGGACATCCTTAATAATATTACAAATCCAAAATTAACTCTGTCTGGTCGTGTTTCTTTGTTACCATCTCTCACCCAGACCACTGATCCGATTTAAATGGAATTTTATTCAGAGATAGCATAGAGCCTGAGGAAGGAAATGGGCTTAATAAGCAATCCCTATATTTCTACGGGATCGACTCCGTAAACGGGAACCTTAAAACTGCTGGGTCGATAAAAGTTCTTTCACTGCGGGGTGATTTCTGTCAAACTGTCGAAAATACATTTGACATGAGAAGAAATGTCTACCTTGATCTTCAAATAAAAATTGGCAATTGGGAATGGCTGTGTGAAATGTCAATTTCGTCGCCGACTAATGAGATAGTTAACCATATAAACTAATAAATTAGGTTTGACGTATTGGGGATGTTGGCGATTGTCTATCAATAGACAATATTATGGACACTGGGCAAGTCACATCATACCCTATAGAGCACTGGTTCCCAACCCATGGGTCGCGACCCTAAATTCGCCAAGCCATTTTCGGTGGGTCGCGAGCACAAACTGACATTCTGAAAAAAATCTTATAATTTGAAAAAAATATACATATATATATTTTACAATAAAATAAATCTTATGCTGGCATATGTGTTGTGTCGCAATCGCTTGTGTGTATTTCATGAAAGAGCAAACACATTTATCTCATATAATATACAGACAAGCAGTTGCAACACAATGCAACACAACAAACAAGTGTGTTCCTTGTTTCAAATATTATAATTTGAACACCGCTAGTAAAACATTAGCAGCCGTATTTATAATCCTATAATAAACTCCGCAAAACTTTAAAACACGCTTATTCATTGAACGGGTATCGCCCTTTCGCGAGGAATTGGCAAGTCCTCCGTTAGTGAATTCATTGCCATGAAAAGCGCTTTCTCAACTAGCCATTCGGAACCGGCAATAAAATAAATCTTATGCTGGCATATGTGTTGTGTCGCAATCGCTTGTGTGTATTTCATGAAAGAGCAAACACATTTATCTCATATAATATACAGACAAGCAGTTGCAACACAATGCAACACAACAAACAAGTGTGTTCCTTGTTTCAAATATTATAATTTGAACACCGCTAGTAAAACATTAGCAGCCGTATTTATAATCCTATAATAAACTCCGCAAAACTTTAAAACACGCTTATTCATTGAACGGGTATCGCCCTTTCGCGAGGAATTGGCAAGTCCTCCGTTAGTGAATTCATTGCCATGAAAAGCGCTTTCTCAACTAGCCATTCGGAACCGGCAGAAAATTGTAGGTCCCCTCCATTCCCTCACAATGCGCATGGTTGTGAGAAATGCGCTAAGCCCAGGGGCTCTTCGCTCTGTTGCGCCACCCTAGTTATTTATTAATTATTCATTGAAATCCTATAATAATCATTTTTCGTCAGTGAATAAGGGCTGAATTGTTTAAATGCCGATATGCGTGTCTTGAGCGCGTTTTAGCGCAAAAATATCATTTGATTCTGAGTATTGAGTTGTCGTTCAGTGCTTTACTTACAACCTTGAGAATTTGAATAATAACTAAAATAGAAATGTACTTAAATTACATTAACTTTATACATAAAGTTTTTGTAATTGATTAATGACTAGGTATTTATTTTATTAGCAACAATGACAAAAAGAAAATATTGTGAAGGTTATTTAAAATTCGGTTTCACTTCATTGATCTCGAATTGCATCGAAAAGTCTCAATGTGTTCTTTGTAGTAAGTCTTTTGTTTTATTCACATGTGCAGTGGTTGTCCAGAGGAAACACGATAAATCGTTTCTTCGAACTAAGAAATGAAATTCAAATGTTTTCAGACGTGCGAAAAAACGAATTTTCAGATATAGTGAAAAATTATGACTGCATAGGTTGCATATTTGGTAGATATATTCAAAGAATTTAACTAATTGAACCTTAAATTACAAGGACATGATATCACTATATGTATGTAATTCAATTTAAAGTTCAATTGCAGTGTTTTGTTGAAAAACTTGAAAACTGGAGTAAAAGGGTAAGTGAGCACTGAGTATAACATAGCAATGTTTCACAAACTCAGCGAGACCCTGGAAGCCAAAAATGAATATGCTAAGGAAGAATTAGAAAACCTTATCATCAATCACCTGACTAATTTACAACAGGAGATTGCTACATACTTCCACGATTTGAATAATGTTCAACTCACACCAATCCAAGATCCTTTCTCTAGAAATCTAATTATTTCTGAAATTCCGGATACTCTCCAAGATGAATTTATTGAATTAAGAAATAATTATTTTTCTAAAGATAATTCCGAAACAACGTCATTGATTGACTTTTGGTGCAGTGTGAGAGAAGTTTACCCAAAAACTTTAAAACTGTTAATGCCATTCATTTCGACATATCTTTTCGAAGCTGAATTTTCTCAGTTTGTAAATATTAAAACCAAACCAAAAAATAAATTGGATGTAAAACACGATATGAGACTGGCCATGACAACAACACTCCCTAGAATTGATTAATTAGTATCTAAATGTTAATATCAAGTTTCTCACTAGGAAACTAATTGCAAATATAACTATTTTTTTTATTATTATTAATTTCCAAATACGCTATGTATATGTACATTGTACATATTATATATACAATTGTGTAAATATATTGCATGTATGTATGAAAAATTCTCTTTTCAATTGAATAAATTTGGCACTTTTTATTTTATCTTATATATATATAGGTTTGTTGTGAAGTTATTGTCATTGCGAACTTTGACATTAGATTTCTAGAATATTCTTACGTTTGTACCTAATATGTATACGGAAAGGTTTATAATTCAAAATTTATTCAAATTCATTGGGTCGCAGAATTTTTCCAAAACTCCAATTTGGGTCGCTAGTTCTAGAAGGTTGGGAACCACTGCTATAGAGCTTCTCAATTTCTTAGGATTATTAGGAGTGGCAGCAAGTTGGTTTTCCAGTAATCCAATAATGAGTAATACAGAATAGTACACAGCTACAAATTACACATCTGGGATGCGGCACTATAAAAAATTTAATATTGACTGGAACGGCAAAAGGAGAAAACGTTTTGATTCCCCGTTTTCCTTTAATTCCCACTGATTTGCCATTATAAATAAGACTCAGACGCTTTAAGTTGCAGGTGTTCGTTTATAAATAAATTTAAATAAATAAAATAATATAACAATAGTTTACTAAAACGCATGAATGTGTCTTATTTGTAAAATAAGTAGCCTAAAAAATTAAGAATGCTGCCAAAAGTCACGCGGACGAAGTTGCGGGCACAGCTAGTAGACTTATATTTCATTCACATATTTCCATGGGAACAAAAGATTCCTATAGGAACGGGGTTGGGAACGTAATCTTAGAATCTACTGGATAGATTTCAAAAATTCTTTCAACATAAGGCGTGCTACATTATCCCCCTTTACCTTTTGTCAGTAACTAAGGCTATATTTTTCATCCCCATAATCCGCCAGGATCAGAAACAGGAACGAGAACGGGAACATTAAAGTTACTTGACCGATTTCAAAAGTTATTTCAACTATAGGATGTAACATACCGAGTGTAGCAGACCCGAGCAAAGCCGGGCGGCTCAGCTATTTCTCTAATATCTAATTGTGCAGATATATTGATCAGAAATAACTTTTTTTGATTGTAAGTAAAATTAAATTAAAAAAAAAAAAAATTAATTGAGATGTTAATGTTGTTTTGTTTTTACACAAAAATAGTTAGTATTTGTTCTTGAAAATAATTTTTAAGTCATAAAAAAGGTCATCAGTATGAGTTTATTTATTTATTTATTTATTTATTTAATATCAATTACAGTTAACAATCTCAGATAGATAGCGAAAAACTAAAATAAATGTTAAAATAAAGGCATTATAAAATTCAATTTGTTAAAAAGTACAAACTTAACATATTTTTAAAAGAGTTTCTATACTCAAATAAAAATTGAAATCGATGTTATTTGAAATATTATTAATCTCCCTTACACTGCGAGTAATAGGTTCCTTAGAAGCATAATTTACTCTATGAGTATTTTCTCGGAATAGGGTACGAATTCTTAGTTCTCGTGAAGGAGCGTATAGATCTATTAGCGATAATAGAGCAGGACAATCTATATGGTAAGATAAAATATCATTGATAAAATTTATAGCGAACATCTTACGGCCGTTTTCTAATGATTGAATACCAATAAGCTGACATCTAGGCATCTAGCATTATATGAAGGCATTTCAGTGTTTACTACAAATCTTGTAATTTTTTTTTTGAACATTTTCAATTCTCTTAATATGAACGTTGTACTGAGGATTCCATACTACGCAGCAATATTCTAGGATTGATCTAATATACGAAACATAAAGAGCTTTTAATAGTCTATTGATTATGTAATTTCTTAAGGAACTCGACATTGAATGGACTTTTATTACATGAATCGATTAATGGGTTAATTTTAGAGAAAAAACCGAAAGTGCTATTAAATTAGAGGGTGCGATTCGGAGATATGAGTTCTAAACTACCTTCATTCGTTTTTTCAATATATCTCGAGAACGAAGCAAAATTTTGATGCAATTCCAAGGACGTTTTTTGTAGAAATCAAATTTTTTCATCGAAATGTATCTTTTAAAAATATGCGCAAATTGGCATCCGAAGAACACTTCCGTAAATATTTATACGCTTTGTTTTTTCTATTATTTAAATTAATTAGACGACTATTGAACCAAGGCGGTTTAGATGTATTTTTAATTTTTGTTTTAGGAACAAATAGATCGATAGCCATCTTTAGAGAACTGAGAAAATTGTCATAAAAATTTGTTAGTTCATTCGGTTGAATCAAGGCTGAAGGTAAAAATAAATTATTATTGATGTAGCTCGCAATGTCACTGAAATTAGCTTTATAAAAATTATATTTATACTGAAATGGCATTGTTGGTTTGAAAAAGTTTAGTATTTTAAATTCAAAAATCAACGCAATGTGATGTTTTGTGTTACGAAAAAAAGGAAAAATAGATCTACTTACAGATAAATTTAAGTCTTTATCAACAAATACTAAATCGAGTGTTCTATATAATCTGTTTTTAAAATTGTTCATTTGAATCAAATAAACTGTGGATAGTGCATCAATAACAAAATAATCACATTCATTAATTAAATTAAAAGCCATAAGAAGACCTTCATCAGAGTCAAATACCCAATTTATATTCGGCAAGTTAAAGTCACCTACTAAAATAACATGTTGATTACTATTTAACTCAGAAATAAAATGAATATTATGTATGTGTTCTTTATATAAATCTAATTGGCTCTTTGGCGGAATATAACTCAATATTATAAAAATATCTTTTTTGTAACTCAATGATACCTTGACAACAATTTGATCAATGTCAAAAGATGAATTATTTGGTGCTGGCAATGATAATTCAGTACTCGCATACAAAGATCGCACTGCAAGCAAAACCCCTCCACCTCTTTCAAGACCAGTGGAAAGATGATTTTATTAGCAACAATGACAAAATGAAAATATTGTGAAGATTATTTAAAATTCGGTTTCACTTCATTGATCTCGAATTGCATCGAAAAGTCTCAATGTGTTCTTTGTAGTAAGTCTTTTGTTTTATTCACATGTGCAGTGGTTGTCCAGAGGAAACACGATAAATCGTTTCTTCGAACTAAGAAATGAAATTCAAATGTTTTCAGACGTGCGAAAAAAACGAATTTTCAGATATAGTGAAAAATTATGACTGCATAGGTTGCATATTTGGTAGATATATTCAAAGAATTTAACTAATTGAACCTTAAATTACAAGGACATGATATCACTATATGTATGTAATTCAATCTAAAGTTCAATTGCAGTGTTTTGTTGAAAAACTTGAAAACTGGAGTAAAAGGGTAAGTGAGCACTGAGTATAACATAGCAATGTTTCACAAACTCAGCGAGACCCTGGAAGCCAAAAATGAATATGCTAAGGAAGAATTAGAAAACCTTATCATCAATCACCTGACTAATTTACAACAGGAGATTGCTACATACTTCCACGATTTGAATAATGTTCAACTCACACCAATCCAAGATCCTTTCTCTAGAAATCTAATTATTTCTGAAATTCCGGATACTCTCCAAGATGAATTTATTTAATTAAGAAATAATTATTTTTCTAAAGATAATTCCGAAACAACGTCATTGATTGACTTTTGGTGCAGTGTGAGAGAAGTTTACCCAAAAACTTTAAAACTGTTAATGCCATTCATTTCGACATATCTTTTCGAAGCTGAATTTTCTCAGTTTGTAAATATTAAAACCAAACCAAAAAATAAATTGGATGTAAAACACGATATGAGACTGGCCATGACAACAACACTCCCTAGAATTGATTAATTAGTATCTAAATGTTAATATCAAGTTTCTCACTAGGAAACTAATTGCAAATATAACTATTTTTTTTATTATTATTAATTTCCAAATACGCTATGTATATGTACATTGTACATATTATATATACAATTGTGTAAATATATTGCATGTATGTATGAAAAATTCTCTTTTCAATTGAATAAATTTGGCACTTTTTATTTTATCTTATATATATATAGGTTTGTTGTGAAGTTATTGTCATTGCGAACTTTGACATTAGATTTCTAGAATATTCTTACGTTTGTACCTAATATGTATACGGAAAGGTTTATAATTCAAAATTTATTCAAATTCATTGGGTCGCAGAATTTTTCCAAAACTCCAATTTGGGTCGCTAGTTCTAGAAGGTTGGGAACCACTGCTATAGAGCTTCTCAATTTCTTAGGATTATTAGGAGTGGCAGCAAGTTGGTTTTCCAGTAATCCAATAATGAGTAATACAGAATAGTACACAGCTACAAATTACACATCTGGGATGCGGCACTATAAAAAATTTAATATTGACTGGAACGGCAAAAGGAGAAAACGTTTTGATTCCCCGTTTTCCTTTAATTCCCACTGATTTGCCATTATAAATAAGACTCAGACGCTTTAAGTTGCAGGTGTTCGTTTATAAATAAATTTAAATAAATAAAATAATATAACAATAGTTTACTAAAACGCATGAATGTGTCTTATTTGTAAAATAAGTAGCCTAAAAAATTAAGAATGCTGCCAAAAGTCACGCGGACGAAGTTGCGGGCACAGCTAGTAGACTTATATTTCATTCACATATTTCCATGGGAACAAAAGATTCCTATAGGAACGGGGTTGGGAACGTAATCTTAGAATCTAATGGATAGATTTCAAAAATTTTTTCAACATAAGGCGTGCTACATTATCCCCCTTTACCTTTTGTCAGTAACTAAGGCTATATTTTTCATCCCCATAATCCGACAGGATCAGAAACAGGAACGAGAACGGGAACATTAAAGTTACTTGACCGATTTCAAAAGTTATTTCAACTATAGGATGTAACATACCGAGTGTAGCAGACCCGAGCAAAGCCGGGCGGCTCAGCTATTTCTCTAATATCTAATTGTGCAGATATATTGATCAGAAATAACTTTTTTTGATTGTAAGTAAAATTAAATTAAAAAAAAAAAAAATTAATTGAGATGTTAATGTTGTTTTGTTTTTACACAAAAATAGTTAGTATTTGTTCTTGAAAATAATTTTTAAGTCATAAAAAAGGTCATCAGTATGAGTTTATTTATTTATTTATTTATTTATTTAATATCAATTACAGTTAACAATCTCAGATAGATAGCGAAAAACTAAAATAAATGTTAAAATAAAGGCATTATAAAATTCAATTTGTTAAAAAGTACAAACTTAACATATTTTTAAAAGAGTTTCTCTACTCAAATAAAAATTGAAATCGATGTTATTTGAAATATTATTAATCTCCCTTACACTGCGAGTAATAGGTTCCTTAGAAGCATAATTTACTCTATGAGTATTTTCTCGGAATAGGGTAGGAATTCTTAGTTCTCGTGAAGGAGCGTATAGATCTATTAGCGATAATAGAGCAGGACAATCTATATGGTAAGATAAAATATCATTGATAAAATTTATAGCGAACATCTTACGGCCGTTTTCTAATGATTGAATACCAATAAGCTGACATCTAGGCATCTAGCATTATATGAAGGCATTTCAGTGTTTACTACAAATCTTGTAATTTTTTTTTTTGAACATTTTCAATTCTCTTAATATGAACGTTGTACTGAGGATTCCATACTACGCAGCAATATTCTAGGATTGATCTAATATACGAAACATAAAGAGCTTTTAATAGTCTATTGATTATGTAATTTCTTAAGGAACTCGACATTGAATGGACTTTTATTACATGAATCGATTAATGGGTTAATTTTAGAGAAAAAACCGAAAGTGCTATTAAATTAGAGGGTGCGATTCGGAGATATGAGTTCTAAACTACCTTCATTCGTTTTTTCAATATATCTCGAGAACGAAGCAAAATTTTGATGCAATTCCAAGGACGTTTTTTGTAGAAATCAAATTTTTCCATCGAAATGTATCTTTTAAAAATATGCGCAAATTGGCATCCGAAGAACACTTCCGTAAATATTTATACGCTTTGTTTTTTCTATTATTTAAATTAATTAGACGACTATTGAACCAAGGCGGTTTAGATGTATTTTTAATTTTTGTTTTAGGAACAAATAGATCGATAGCCATCTTTAGAGAACTGAGAAAATTGTCATAAAAATTTGTTAGTTCATTCGGTTGAATCAAGGCTGAAGGTAAAAATAAATTATTATTGATGTAGCTCGCAATGTCACTGAAATTAGCTTTATAAAAATTATATTTATACTGAAATGGCATTGTTGGTTTGAAAAAGTTTAATATTTTAAATTCAAAAATCAACGCAATGTGATGTTTTGTGTTACGAAAAAAAGGAAAAATAGATCTACTTACAGATAAATTTAAGTCTTTATCAACAAATACTAAATCGAGTGTTCTATATAATCTGTTTTTAAAATTGTTCATTTGAATCAAATAAACTGTGGATAGTGCATCAATAACAAAATAATCACATTCATTAATTAAATTAAAAGCCATAAGAAGACCTTCATCAGAGTCAAATACCCAATTTATATTCGGCAAGTTAAAGTCACCTACTAAAATAACATGTTGATTACTATTTAACTCAGAAATAAAATGAATATTATGTATGTGTTCTTTATATAAATCTAATTGGCTCTTTGGCGGAATATAACTCAATATTATAAAAATATCTTTTTTGTAACTCAATGATACCTTGACAACAATTTGATCAATGTCAAAAGATGAATTATTTGGTGCTGGCAATGATAATTCAGTACTCGCATACAAAGATCGCACTGCAAGCAAAACCCCTCCACCTCTTTCAAGACCAGTGGAAAGATGATTTTATTAGCAACAATGACAAAATGAAAATATTGTGAAGATTATTTAAAATTCGGTTTCACTTCATTGATCTCGAATTGCATCGAAAAGTCTCAATGTGTTCTTTGTAGTAAGTCTTTTGTTTTATTCACATGTGCAGTGGTTGTCCAGAGGAAACACGATAAATCGTTTCTTCGAACTAAGAAATGAAATTCAAATGTTTTCAGACGTGCGAAAAAAACGAATTTTCAGATATAGTGAAAAATTATGACTGCATAGGTTGCATATTTGGTAGATATATTCAAAGAATTTAACTAATTGAACCTTAAATTACAAGGACATGATATCACTATATGTATGTAATTCAATCTAAAGTTCAATTGCAGTGTTTTGTTGAAAAACTTGAAAACTGGAGTAAAAGGGTAAGTGAGCACTGAGTATAACATAGCAATGTTTCACAAACTCAGCGAGACCCTGGAAGCCAAAAATGAATATGCTAAGGAAGAATTAGAAAACCTTATCATCAATCACCTGACTAATTTACAACAGGAGATTGCTACATACTTCCACGATTTGAATAATGTTCAACTCACACCAATCCAAGATCCTTTCTCTAGAAATCTAATTATTTCTGAAATTCCGGATACTCTCCAAGATGAATTTATTTAATTAAGAAATAATTATTTTTCTAAAGATAATTCCGAAACAACGTCATTGATTGACTTTTGGTGCAGTGTGAGAGAAGTTTACCCAAAAACTTTAAAACTGTTAATGCCATTCATTTCGACATATCTTTTCGAAGCTGAATTTTCTCAGTTTGTAAATATTAAAACCAAACCAAAAAATAAATTGGATGTAAAACACGATATGAGACTGGCCATGACAACAACACTCCCTAGAATTGATTAATTAGTATCTAAATGTTAATATCAAGTTTCTCACTAGGAAACTAATTGCAAATATAACTATTTTTTTTATTATTATTAATTTCCAAATACGCTATGTATATGTACATTGTACATATTATATATACAATTGTGTAAATATATTGCATGTATGTATGAAAAATTCTCTTTTCAATTGAATAAATTTGGCACTTTTTATTTTATCTTATATATATATAGGTTTGTTGTGAAGTTATTGTCATTGCGAACTTTGACATTAGATTTCTAGAATATTCTTACGTTTGTACCTAATATGTATACGGAAAGGTTTATAATTCAAAATTTATTCAAATTCATTGGGTCGCAGAATTTTTCCAAAACTCCAATTTGGGTCGCTAGTTCTAGAAGGTTGGGAACCACTGCTATAGAGCTTCTCAATTTCTTAGGATTATTAGGAGTGGCAGCAAGTTGGTTTTCCAGTAATCCAATAATGAGTAATACAGAATAGTACACAGCTACAAATTACACATCTGGGATGCGGCACTATAAAAAATTTAATATTGACTGGAACGGCAAAAGGAGAAAACGTTTTGATTCCCCGTTTTCCTTTAATTCCCACTGATTTGCCATTATAAATAAGACTCAGACGCTTTAAGTTGCAGGTGTTCGTTTATAAATAAATTTAAATAAATAAAATAATATAACAATAGTTTACTAAAACGCATGAATGTGTCTTATTTGTAAAATAAGTAGCCTAAAAAATTAAGAATGCTGCCAAAAGTCACGCGGACGAAGTTGCGGGCACAGCTAGTAGACTTATATTTCATTCACATATTTCCATGGGAACAAAAGATTCCTATAGGAACGGGGTTGGGAACGTAATCTTAGAATCTAATGGATAGATTTCAAAAATTTTTTCAACATAAGGCGTGCTACATTATCCCCCTTTACCTTTTGTCAGTAACTAAGGCTATATTTTTCATCCCCATAATCCGACAGGATCAGAAACAGGAACGAGAACGGGAACATTAAAGTTACTTGACCGATTTCAAAAGTTATTTCAACTATAGGATGTAACATACCGAGTGTAGCAGACCCGAGCAAAGCCGGGCGGCTCAGCTATTTCTCTAATATCTAATTGTGCAGATATATTGATCAGAAATAACTTTTTTTGATTGTAAGTAAAATTAAATTAAAAAAAAAAAAAATTAATTGAGATGTTAATGTTGTTTTGTTTTTACACAAAAATAGTTAGTATTTGTTCTTGAAAATAATTTTTAAGTCATAAAAAAGGTCATCAGTATGAGTTTATTTATTTATTTATTTATTTATTTAATATCAATTACAGTTAACAATCTCAGATAGATAGCGAAAAACTAAAATAAATGTTAAAATAAAGGCATTATAAAATTCAATTTGTTAAAAAGTACAAACTTAACATATTTTTAAAAGAGTTTCTCTACTCAAATAAAAATTGAAATCGATGTTATTTGAAATATTATTAATCTCCCTTACACTGCGAGTAATAGGTTCCTTAGAAGCATAATTTACTCTATGAGTATTTTCTCGGAATAGGGTACGAATTCTTAGTTCTCGTGAAGGAGCGTATAGATCTATTAGCGATAATAGAGCAGGACAATCTATATGGTAAGATAAAATATCATTGATAAAATTTATAGCGAACATCTTACGGCCGTTTTCTAATGATTGAATACCAATAAGCTGACATCTAGGCATCTAGCATTATATGAAGGCATTTCAGTGTTTACTACAAATCTTGTAATTTTTTTTTTTGAACATTTTCAATTCTCTTAATATGAACGTTGTACTGAGGATTCCATACTACGCAGCAATATTCTAGGATTGATCTAATATACGAAACATAAAGAGCTTTTAATAGTCTATTGATTATGTAATTTCTTAAGGAACTCGACATTGAATGGACTTTTATTACATGAATCGATTAATGGGTTAATTTTAGAGAAAAAACCGAAAGTGCTATTAAATTAGAGGGTGCGATTCGGAGATATGAGTTCTAAACTACCTTCATTCGTTTTTTCAATATATCTCGAGAACGAAGCAAAATTTTGATGCAATTCCAAGGACGTTTTTTGTAGAAATCAAATTTTTCCATCGAAATGTATCTTTTAAAAATATGCGCAAATTGGCATCCGAAGAACACTTCCGTAAATATTTATACGCTTTGTTTTTTCTATTATTTAAATTAATTAGGCGACTATTGAACCAAGGCGGTTTAGATGTATTTTTAATTTTTGTTTTAGGAACAAATAGATCGATAGCCATCTTTAGAGAACTGAGAAAATTGTCATAAAAATTTGTTAGTTCATTCGGTTGAATCAAGGCTGAAGGTAAAAATAAATTATTATTGATGTAGCTCGCAATGTCACTGAAATTAGCTTTATAAAAATTATATTTATACTGAAATGGCATTGTTGGTTTGAAAAAGTTTAATATTTTAAATTCAAAAATCAACGCAATGTGATGTTTTGTGTTACGAAAAATAGGAAAAATAGATCTACTTACAGATAAATTTAAGTCTTTATCAACAAATACTAAATCGAGTGTTCTATATAATCTGTTTTTAAAATTGTTCATTTGAATCAAATAAACTGTGGATAGTGCATCAATAACAAAATAATCACATTCATTAATTAAATTAAAAGCCATAAGAAGACCTTCATCAGAGTCAAATACCCAATTTATATTCGGCAAGTTAAAGTCACCTACTAAAATAACATGTTGATTACTATTTAACTCAGAAATAAAATGAATATTATGTATGTGTTCTTTATATAAATCTAATTGGCTCTTTGGCGGAATATAACTCAATATTATAAAAATATCTTTTTTGTAACTCAATGATACCTTGACAACAATTTGATCAATGTCAAAAGATGAATTATTTGGTGCTGGCAATGATAATTCAGTACTCGCATACAAAGATCGCACTGCAAGCAAAACCCCTCCACCTCTTTCAAGACCAGTGGAAAGAGAACATCTGTCTTTGCGAAACACAGAGTATTGTTGACTACTGAACATCTCTGCATTGATATGATTCTCAGTTAACCACGTCTCGGTGAACGCTAAGAAATCAAATTGTTCTGAAGATGACGAAAGCAGTAATTGTTGCATTTTAGTGCGCATTCCACCAATGTTTTGGTAATAACCAAGGAAATTGAATGCATCGGAATGAGAAGTATTATTTAAAGGTAGTGTATTGGTGTAGTGGGATGTTACTGTTGAAGATGATTGAGGTGGTGTTGGTGGTGGCGGTGGAGGTGGTGGTGGGGGTGGTGTAGGTGGTGCGTGGTGGTGATAGTAGATGTGGTGACGGCGGCGACGACGATGAATTTGTAGGTGTTGAAGGTGATGATGGTGGCGACGAGAGAGCGATATTATAAGAAGCGGTGTGATTGTAGATAGTGATGACGAAGATAGTGAAGGTGATTCAGAGATTAGATTTGAGTTAAGAGACACGGAGGCACTGGTGGTATAGTCTGCGTTTTCTCTTTTTTGTCCAGAGCAAAAAAATATCTAACTTGGACATGAATAGGCCAAATTGGAGAATCCATGACTGTTGATAAATGCTCATGTGATACACTGAGTTTAAATGTAACAAATTTTAGTTCAGAAACATTTGTGTCTTTTTTTACCAACATAAAACATTTAAATGACTCAGGAGGAATGCTAGTTTTTAAAGATAAAAATATAACAATGTCTTCAGGGGTAGTTGTGTTTGAGAAACGAGATAGATGAAGCCATTTTAATTTAGGTATTGCACTTAGATTTGTTGACGTATCAGTAACGATTATCTTCACTTCTCTTTTATTCTTAGGTTTTTTTTTTGTTCTCAACCATAACAAACTCGGAATTGTTCGAATTATTATTTTTGATTCAAGGTCCGGGAATATTATTAAACACTGAAGGGTTTTGATCAATATGAGGGTCGTTGTTGAAAATGATGTCAACTTCTGATTTATCAGTTAAAATTTCACAAGGCAGGTCGTTGTTTTCGCGGTAAAAATCATTATTATTGTCGATTTGATTTGGAAAGTCAGGTATGATTTTTTTTGCAACTTTGCGGGGTGGGGAATTCCACTGAGACACTTTTAAAGAAGAAAACTCTCTTTTGAGATCATTGACAACAGAAGTAAGGCTTTTAAAATTGTTTATAAATTGAGAAAGATTAACACTTTTTTTTTTTCCACTATCAGAACAGCTTATTTCAAGCTTGTGAAACAACGTATCTTTTCTTCAAGAGTTTTTTCACCCTTAAGTACTCAGAAATATGTATCACTGTCATCATTTAGCGAGGTGTTAGTAGTTAGTAAGCAAAAATTAAGTCTAACACACTCAAGACAACAGAGCTAAAAAATATTACAAAATTATTGATAAACATATACAAAAACAAATTAGACGTATAATTAATTATTAAACATGACAATTATAAAAATATAAGAAATATAAAAAAAAGTCAAGAGAGTGGAGCTCTGGTTCGAATTAATGACTTTAACGTAGTTTTACTAATATTAAAATCTATTAAATTTGAGTTAAGGTTTAAAACTTTTATCATACGAGTAATAGGCTCATTCAATCCATAATTAGTTCTATAATAAGGACAGTGAAGTAACTCCAAGTTGCGCAGTTGGTATGAGCCTCCCCGGTAGTTAAAACTTATGCATGCGAGCAAGTCAGGAGCATCAATTTGTCCTGTTATAAGCTGGTGAATAAAGACTAAATCATTATTTATTCGCCGATGCGAAAGCATTTGCATTTGCAAAAGTTGAATACGATGCTCATACGGTGGAAGGTCATAAGGATCAGTCCAAGGAAGTCCCTTGAGAGCAAATCTAATAAATCTTCGCTGTATACTTTCTCTCACTTTGGCAAGAGTTACATTTCCAGAATAATCTTTTTTCAGAAATTATAACAAAATCGTTGTCACAAATCTCAGCACAATCTTTATGATAAAAACGACCGCAGAAATATTCGCATCTGACGTATTTAACTTCTTTGGAGCGTTTTATATTTTGATCGCACTTAGCACAGACTTTAGACATAGTGAAGATTTAATCAACTGACCGTGAGAGTGGTTAGTCGAAGACTAACGTGGTGGTTTAATAAAATAAAAGTCATTGTTTCATTCTGTTAAATAGGCTCTATAAGCAAAAGCGCAACAAAGTTTTATTTATAAAAGAATATTTATTTGAACAAACGTTCCTCTTGCTAAGAATATTTATTTTGTTATAACAATAATTAAATTGATTTGCTTGATAGCAATATACAAAATTCCTATTTTACTGATAAGAGTAAAGTGTTTTAAATGTTCGATGATTTATTCCTTTTAACACATACATTTCCAACTTTGAATATCTTCAGAACGGCTCACTCTATGAAAAAAAAAACAAGAGCTTTTCTGTAGAGCATTAAATTTCCTAATAAAATAATTTGTTAAGAACAGAACAGGCACCACTCTCTCAAATAAAAACGTCCTTGGAATTGCATTAAAATTTTGCTTCATTTTTGAGATATATTGAAAAAACTAATGAAGATGGTTTAGAACCCATATCTCCGATTTGCACCCTCTAATTTAATAGCACTTTTTTCCTTAATTAGCAAATTTATCGATTCATGCAATGAAAGTCCATTCAATTTAGAGTTCGTTGAGAAATGACATAACCAATAGCATACGTTTCACGTTACTTTTAGATAGATTAAATTTTAGAGCAAATTCATTATCCAGATATTATGACGATTGGTCTAAATTACGTGCCAGATTTAGACTTCAAAATAAATTTTGATTTGATTGAATTAGGAACGGTTTAAAATGACGAATTTTAAAAAGATTTTGAGTATCAACATTTCGCTTTCTTTGAAAGGATTGAATTTCAAAACGGTAACACTGAGACTTTGTCGCCTAAGCTCTAAATTAGCGACTATTACAAAGGAGCAGGGAAATAACTTCACGGGCACAACCTTCACATGGGGAATAGTTACAGCCTACAGCTCATGTGGGAAATAATTTCACTTTTTCGTGGTGAAGATATTTCCCACACAAGGTGGGAAATAACCTCACTTTTTCGTGGGAACGAGTGTAAGTTTTATGTGAAGCTATGTATTGGAAAAAGAAACTACATTTCGTTGTAGTGCAGATCTTATTTTAAAAATATGTACATATGTACATAATATGTATGAATTGTTCATCAAAATGGCGTCCTGCTCAGTAAATATTTGCAATAGGTGCAACAAAAATGTAAATTTGACCGGTAAAAACGTAATTTTTTGTGATGGCGAATGTAAAAAACCATTTCATAACAATAGTTCGTGCTCTGGACTATCAAAACAGAACCTGGCCGAAATCACCAAGGAGAAATCAATATGGTTCTGTCCCAAGTGCAAAGCAGCCAGAGATCGACGGCGAAGTAGTATCCAAACACCAAATACTCCGCGGTCAAACGATAGCACAGTCACAGGTAACAATAGCCCTAACAAGATTTTTACATCCAACACAATTTCACATGTCACAAATGAAGACCTGTCTCATAAAATAGACTTAATTTTGAAAAATCAAAAAAAACTTGAAAATGAACTCCAGGCGATGCAGAAAAATGTTCAAGAATATAATTTAATATTAATATTTAAATCAGGAGACACTAAAGACATAAACAACTATAGGCCGATATCAATTCTGCCTGTAATCTCGAAAATACTCGAAAAAGTAGTATATCAACAATTAACAGACCACATAAATAAATACGAACTTGGATTCAAACGACAATATGGTTTTAGAAAAAAGTCAAGCACAAATGCCGCACTAACTGACATGATAACATTTATACAGCAAGAAAAAGATGCAGGGAATATTGTTGGTTTGGTATTTATCGATCTTACTAAAGCATTTGACACGGTTCATCACAAAACACTTCTCAGAAAATTGGTATCGATCGGAGCTAGAGGCACATCGTTCAACTGGTTTAAATCCTACCTCAGTCAAAGAAAGCAAGTAACTGAAGTAGATACAATTAAAAGTTCGTACTGTGAGGTAGAATTTGGAGTACCACAGGGTAGTGTACTTGGTCCGACACTTTATTGCTTATACGTCAACGATATAAAAGAACTCAAGCTGAAAGGAGAAATCTTTATGTTTGCGGATGACATATGTCTGGTGTATGGGGTAAAACATTCCAATCTTATGCAAGAAATGATGAAAAACGACCTCGAAAAACTTCAAAACTGGATGGAAAGACAAAAATTGTGCATGAATCTTAAAAAAACAAAGTACATGATAATTGATAAGAAAGAAGTAAGCATTGATTTGAAATGTAAAAACGAAACCATAGAAAAAGTAAACGAATTTAAATACTTGGGACTATGGATGGACTCGTCGTGTAGTTTCGATGTACACGTCGACAAAACAGCTAAAAAGCTCTCATCAATCAGCGGTGTGTTTAGAAGAATCGCCCATCATATTCCCGACAACATCAAAAGACAACTCTACTTTAGCTTGTTCCAAAGCCATATAGCATATGGTATAAATGTATGGAGTTGCTGTGGAACCCAAAGAATCAAAGAAATTCAGACTATTCAGAATAAGGCTCTAAAAAATCTATTTGGCTACAGCTGGTACACACGAACTATAGAAATGCATAAAAAACTTAAGCTTCTACTCGTATGCGATTTCATCGAACTCCATCTATTGTGCAACTTGCATAAAATAAGATGTATGGTATCACACTCAACCGTCGAACTAAGAATCAGAGCACAACAACACAACCTCAATACTCGAAATCGGAACAAAATTCATCAACCTAAGCCAAGAACTTCAAAGTATGGAACCAACTCACTGCTATACAAATCGGTCCAGCTATACAACAATCTTGAAGACAACTTAAAAGAACTATCACCATCCAAATTCAAAGAAAACTTAATAAAAAGTATACAAAATAACTATTAACTAAGATTAAATATTCTCAAGTTTTTTGTCATGTTATGATTCATTGGTCTGCTGAAACATGTTTTTGTTTAATTTTGTCTCTTTTTTCTAATTGCTAATGCTCTTTAAATGTAAAAGGTAAAGTCTTACGTTCAACCCTTTAAATTTTCAATATCGTTTTCTTTTTCTTATTGTTACATTAATTGTCATAAGTTACGTTTTTGTCTGGTTAATTTACTTATTCATTGCTATGCCTATTAAAATTTAAAACTATTGTAAAAGCAGAATCAATTATGTAAACACACACAATGTACAGCCAAATATGAGAGAAATCTCCTCTGGCATCAAAATCGATGAAATAAATCTTAAATCTTACATATTTCCCTAATGATAAACATCTCCAAACATAAAATTTCTTCATTTCACTCATTTCATACAGATTATGTAAACTATCCCTTTACGTTCCAAATTTTAACAAAGAATTTGTTTTATTGCTCGCTTAGCCAATGTGAATGGTTTGGATAAAACAATAATTTGAAAAATTATTTAAAAAAAGTCCAATTGCATAAGCAAAAATAAAATTTCAGTATATTTAACCCAAAATAAAACAACAACAACAAAACATCGTGTATCAATCTCGTTCATTCCAAATCATTCACACGGCTTACAACAAAGCACAAGGCTTGAAACAATTCTAGACTCATTCAAAGACATGACACCTAGAAGTAAAAAGAATATTCGAAATCACCTGTAAAGTGCTATTCACATGAGAACGACCAGCGAACGACGAATAAATCAAGAAACGCGATTTTAAATACCTTACCTTACCAAACATAAATTCCTCACGAATTTTTTCGGAAGCGATGGAAACAAAGTTCATTCTCATTTTAAGGTGGATAAACTCTTATTTTTGTGATTTAAATGAAAGCAATTGTGAAAAGAAATTTATTCGTTACGAATAAATTTATTTATTTCCATCATTTCTTAAAATATTCGTGAGTACTTTATGCTTTTAAGGTACTTAATCGCATTTATTGATTTATTCTTCGTTCGTTGGTCGTGCTCATATGCATAGCACTTAAGTATTGCAATAAAAAAAAAAACAGGCCAAACGAAGCGGAGTATCAAGGCAAGATTTAATGAGCACACCAACAGCATAAAATAACAAATCAAGCTTAAGCAACAGCAAGAGCGCATAGAAGTGTTGGCGACTTTGGCAGTATGTAATAAATTCGGTAATTAACCGAACGATTTTGAAAATTGTGACTAATAACTAATAAGTAATAAAATCAGTGAATTTTTAAAAAGAGCAGTAGCCTTACAAAAGAGTGTTCGAGTTCGGTGCAGAGGGTCTCAGAATTGACCCCCCCAGCAGTGGCAGTCGGTGGAGGGACACGATTTCGATCCCGACTAGGGTTACCATTCGTCCCCCTTTTAGGGGGACAGTCCTTCATTTTCATCTCAACAAGAAACTAGTCCCCCAAAACAGGAAATGATTAAGGGGGACGCAAATGTCCCCCTTTTTTACACATCCTTAATTTTTCACCCTTTTTTAAAAAAACTATGTTCTTAAATGGTAAATGGTGGTACCCGTGGCGCAATGGTTAGCATGTCCACCTGCTAACCCAGAGGTTCGAGGTTCGAATCCCAGCAGAGGCAAAATGCAAAAATGTTTTTCCACGGGTATCGCCTTTCGCGAGGAATTGGCAAGTCCTCCGTTAGTAAATTCATTGCCATGAAAAGTGCAATCTCAATTAGCCGTTGCGAAAAATTGTAGGTCCCCTCCATTCCCTCACAAGGCATGGTTGTGAGAAATGCGCTAGGCCCGCAGGGGCTCCTCGCTCTGTTGCGCCACCCTATTTATTTTATTTATTTATTTATGTTCTTAAATATGGAATTTTCTGTTCTAATTGTTTTCTTAAGTAATTCTGTGGATACTTCCATCATAACTTTGAATTTCCCTACAACTGGAAACATTCATTTTATACATAAATTTTATTTAGAAAGATATGTTTTTGTCATATTTTGATGTTTTTGGTCACATATACTATAACTACAAATTGAGTTGCAATGACTTTTACAAATTTATATATGGAAATGACAGTTTGTTACAAAATATAAAATCTGGAGATAAATATAATTTGTAAAGGATTTATTCTTACCTTTATCTCACTGAATGTGTATAGGAAAACATGAATACCTGAGCCTATGTTCCTTTTTTAAATCTTTTTTTTTTTCTATTTATTTTTTAATAAAAACCAAAGGTATAATAAAAATTAAGTTGTTTTTTATTTATTTCTAAAACTAAAAAAGTGGATTTTTTTTAATTTTGTCCCCCTAAAACCCAACTTAGCAAAACTCAAAGTCCCCATTTTGTCTTTTTCTGAAATGGTAACCCTAATCCCGACGCCGACGCAAACATAAAAGTACACATCTTCTGGTTGAAGAAAATCGCCCAACAAAAGGAGAGGGAGCGGCTTAGACAAGTGGTGCTTTGATGTACCTTTCCGGTCCATTATGATCAAGAACGTTGGAGTTGCGGAAACAACGACAACAACAATACAGAAGCGACAACAGCCGCTGACCAGATAGCGGTATCGACAGCAACAACAGCAGCTGCAACAACTGCAATTAAGAGGAGGCGGTGCTTAAAAGCGAAGCCGAACATGATGCCCAAGCAAAAAGCAAAGAAGGTAGCAGGAGCGTAGGTTGAAAACGATGGAATGTCGACCATCATAGAGTCCATAGTCAGTTTGAACTCAACATATGACAATGAGTCAAACGGTGGCGAGGGCCGTTACAACGGTATTGGCAACTCCTTCGCTGCACAGGCAGAGGGAAACGGTGTAGATGACGACGTAAAAACAGATAAGAATGAAGAAAAGCGACTGCAAGAGTTAAATGTAACATTGCAGAAGGTCACAAACGCAAGGAAAAAGGCCCACAAGAAAGCGGAATGCGAGGCCAAGCAACCATTGCATCCGAAACAACAACGGCAGGCAGCAGCAGAGAAAGCTGCCAAGCAACAGCAGCCAACAACGACAAAGGCTGATGTCAATAAAACTGCGAGGAAAGAAAACTGCTATATATGAGCAGCCACGGGGACCGCGGCTAAAAAAGCCGCGCATTCGTTCCCCAGCAAGAAGCAGCAGCCAGCAGATAAGCAGAGGCCAAAGCAGTATCAACAGCAACAACAACAGCAGCAGAAGCCAGAAAAGAAAACCACTAAGAAGAACAGGATCCCTCAATAAATACTCTTAAGATGGAATTCAACGCCACTAAACATGTATGCAAGTCCGCAATTGGCAATAGTTTTACTATTAAGAGATTCGGGGTTGAAAAACATATGATCCAATGCAAAAGCATTGGTGATGACAATATTGTTCGGGAGTTGTTAGTTGTTTGCAACGACAACCACTGAACATTTCTCGTATACTTCCAATGAGGAAAAACCTAAATGCATGCTTTTGAAAGGGGTAGAGCCTACCTCTGAGCCAGAGGAGCTCGGATGACGATCTCGAGTTTATCGGGGTTAAGTCGTTCACCACAGCCTAGGCTAGACGGCAGAAGCAGCTATTGCCGATGTTCCCCATCACCCTATCACCCAATAACCGTCTGTAGAGTCTAAGGAAAATCTCTGTTCTGGACTAACAGATGGTAGAAGGGAAGAGTTAAACAGGCACGGGGACATATAACAATGTCTTTATTGCCAAAGGTTCGGCCACGCCGCATTCAACTGCCAAATGCATTCGAGATGCGTTAAGTTTGCAGACAACGAAAATGAGTAGTAGTAAATGTGATTTTATTATTTCTTTATTATTTTATGGTGTACATAGTTCACAATTAGCATTGGCTTTTGCCGTCAGCCGAAAAAAAAAATTTATGGAATATATAAACTAAGCAATCAGTAGCCCTTAAAGCGAATTAGCTACCTGGGAACGACAGAACATGATCAGCACCTGGAACAACTCAAATGGCCATCGTCAGTCAAAACTATTCATTGACTTATCCCACACACGTATGAAAGAAATTCTTGACATGAGCAAACGTGACGCAAAGTTACTAACGGACTTCTTCACTGGACACTGCTCTCTCAAGTATCATCTTAAAAACATGGGCATCAGCCAAGATGACACCTGTCGTCTCTGTCTTGAAGACATAGAAACAGCTGAACACATTTTATGCGAATGCCCTGCCTTAGCTAGATCCAGGCTTAAAATATTCAATAAAGGGTTCCCCAGTCCCCTTGATATCAGAAACACCTCTTCCTCGAAGATTCTTAGGTTCTTACATGACCTCAGCTTCGAATGAACTAACCTATACACAACGTGTTTTTAAGCCTAAGGGAACAGCACAAAAGATCTGTCAGGTCGACGTGCTTGTAAAGGTAATTTTCACCTTCACCCTATCAAATTTAAAAAAAAAAAAAAAATATATGCAATAAGCTCAAAGTTTGTAATTTGTAATTTCAATCAAAATTAAATAGTAATTTATATTTAGAAGGCTTCATTTAAAATATGTTGACGATAATTAAGTGCAGTTTTTATATACTGACAAAGGCGGTTCCAGTTGTCTCCATTAAGTATCTGTATAATTTCTTCCACTGTGAGCGTACCTTTTCCCCAGACGGATGCACGTATCTCCTTGAGAATAGGGCATCTTCCTATAAAGTGCTGGATATCTTCGCGAGTTCTTAGGTTGCATAAGGAGCACTCTGGGCTTTGATCGGTCCTGTGGGCCAAATAGTTGAGGGGTGAAAGTTCACCTCTAACCTTGAAAATGGTGGAGATTACTTCAATGCTCTTTGTATCGCAGAAATAGTTTTTGTTCTCTAGGTTGTGTTTCAGCAACTTATAAGTGGATCTTAATTGGCTCTCGAGACTTTGCCTCCGAAAATTGTCGCGTGTGACGTCTGCAGTCTTCTCGATTAGTTTTTGCTGGTTTCTATCAATGTTTGCAACTGTTAGTGAGATATTATGTTCCGTTCCAAGTCTCAATCACTCGCTATAGAACTGCAAGCTTCTGCATTGAAGATGTTTGGCAATTTTATATACAAGACGATGGGTAGATTGCACCATAACTTTCCGGATATAAGCGAAGTGTAAATCAAGTGTGTAGATGTATAGTGGTTGAAGACCAGTCTCGAGATGGAGCATGTGAATTGGGGTATTGTGCGGGAGGTGGAAAATTCTCTTGAGGAAGTATCTGAGCAGCTTTTCCACTTCTTCAGATTGGAAGATGCCCCAAACTTGAGCTGCATAACACATGATAGATCTCATCACTGCTTCGAAGATTTTGTACTTTGAACTTGGCGCAATTTCTTTTTGCCGAGGACTGCTCTCCAACTGCAGTTTATGGAGCGTTTGGATTCCTTCAGTTTTTCTTGGAGGTGTTTCCTGATAGATATTTGTGGGGTTAAAATGAATTCTAGGTATTTGTATTGTTTAACCTTTTCCAATTCTTCGTTTTGCCAGGTCCATTTCTCATTTCTGGCATATCTCCTCATACCATTTCGAAAAATCATGATCTTTGACTTTGCCGTGTTGCTTTATCATCAGCTGCATCCCATTTGGACTTTCTGCTGCTAGGATGTGTACTTCCGCTGTTATGTCTTTCCTAAAGGATGGTCCATTGAGAGTTTTTACAATTTTCCAAAATGATCTACTGTCCTTTGTACTTCTGAGCATTGCAACCAGTTCTAGCGAATATGCTTTTTGTTTCTCCAGGCAGATGATTTTGTACATTTTGTTCGCCTCTCTGTACCTATTTTTTGCCCATCCGTGTTTTCTTTTCTAAGAAGCCGCGGGAATGTGAAGGATTTGTTTCTGGCTGTTTCACATGCCCAATCGTACAATGGTTTTATAGCTTTCCTTTTTGTCTTTTGGAGTGGCTCAGCAGCTTCGGATACAGGTGGTGAGAACATCTCCATTTACTGTTTCGACGCAGCTTAGGTTTGCCAAGTCAAGTTCATTTTTTAGATTTTGAGTGAATCTTTCTAAGTTGTGGTTCTTCCACTGCAGTTTTGGCAGCAAGCATTTTTTGCCTCGGTTGAGGTGCTTCCTAGATTGTCATGTTTGATGGTTACGGATATTGGTAGGTTATCCGAATACGGCAATTCCTTGACTTCGAAATCGTGTACACCTTAAAGACATTTTCCTTGCTTGTAAAGGTAAGATGCCCTTCCTTATCACTTTTGGAGCTCTCGTTTAGTAACGTTAGTCCCATGGTTTCACACATTTCAATAAGTTTTTTACCGTTCCCATCGATTATGTTGTCCATTGGGTTTCTCTTCTCTGCGGTTGACTCAGGTATGATATCCGTTTCAATGTTTAGAACCTGTGCGTCTCCAACTCTTCCGTTAAATCTAAGCACTACATTTTCTTTATCAAGTCGTTCATCCATTTATTGCAGTTAATGTATGCTGGTATCAGAAATATTTTTCCTCTGAACGCTGAATGCGTTCACCTCCATTCAAGGCACTGGCTTCTGCCCACCATGGACCTACACTACAATCTGACATTTCTCTGTTGGTACCACTGTCTGCTAGCAGCTGTCCCAAAAACGTCATTCCTCCATCGTCGCTTGACAGTTTGTTGTTTTCATTTAAGAAATATTTGTACTTATCGTTTATAATTAGTTTGTCGCCTCTAATTTGAACTTTTAGATTCCGGTTTTTTGATGTAACTTCGTTTCGTATCTGTGTCATGCGCCTTCTTCTTTCACGAGCTGTAAAAGGATAATCCCTGTGCATTGAAATGCCCGAGTTTCGAAATTTGCCGGCTAATTGCAGTACTTGGCCCACATGCTCTCTGTTTTGCAGGTCCAAGATGACGTTACCAACGTTTGCTCTTGTCTGTTTAATTTCTCTTGCTGAAGCTATGATTGCGGGATTTTGTGATTGCAGCAGGTCAAGACAATGAGTTTTTGCCTTTTCTACAGAATCTACACCGTTTTCTAAAGGTAGGTGTAGGGTAAACTGTCCCACAGTGAACCAATTTCCGCTTAACTTGATGTAGCATTTGAACTACTGGTCTATGAACAGGAAATCTTCAATGTGCTTAAAGTTTAATATTTTGACTTTGTATTTCACCATAGAAATGTTAGAATACATCAAGCAAAATACTTCATTTTGAGCTTTCAAAAGTACGCCAAAATTGGTTCAGTGTGTACCAGGGGGTGTACACAGTGAACCAAGGGGTATTACACAGTGAGCCATTACTATATATTCAAAAAATATTTTCAAAAAACTTTAAAAAGGAAGAAAACGTAAAGACTTTCTCTGAAAAATTAAAACCGAAATCATTTGATTTATTAGGCATTTTTGTTTTTGTTTTCATCAATCAATAAATGTTCGTATTGATTTTTTTGAAAAAAAAAAAAAAAAAAAAAATTTAAAAAAAAAAAAAATTAAAGGACTTTTTTCTTTTTACTTTTACTCAAAAACAATGAAAAAAAAATAAATTAGTTAAAAAGTAAAAAGGAACAACAGAAAACAAAAACAAACACAATCCTTCACGTATTGTGCTTGCAAACTAAAATAACAAAATATTCACAAAAAAAAAAAACCAAAAAAGCACTTTTAAAGTAAAATAAACATAGGAAAATGTAGGTAGGTACATAAATATATCGATTGACTTAAACTATTATTATGGATATGGAATCCTGAACCATGAAACCATGGTTCACTGTGGGACTTGATGCACTGGTTCACTTGTGGACATAGTGACTTTTTCTAAAAAAATATTAAAATAAAAAAAACTATTGCACATATTCAACTTTTATGCTGTTTTATATATATGAAAATAACCAACAAAACATATGTAATGAAACCACATCACTTCATATTCCACTTTTAAAATTAAAAAACAAACAAAAACCACAATTTCTAGTTTGCTCACCTGCCAAATTCACTTTTCCATGCGCACAACCGACACCGGCTAGAACACAACTTCAACTTCAGGATGTACTCAAAAAGGATTAAAATGCGGGTGTTTTTCTATCTTTTTTTCTTTTCTATCTTGGAATGGGTGGGAGAAAATTTGAATGGTTCACTGTATCTGCTGGCTCACTGTGGGACAGTTTACCCTACTACTATATTTTTTTCGTTGGCTCTGCTCTCCAGCCTCTCAACTTGTTTTTCAAGAGAGATGCAGCGGGATTTCATTACTTGAAGTTTATTTTGCAAGTTTATATTTTCTTGGTGTAATGATTGAAGTTGTGTCCCGATGCCTTCAAGATCTGATTTAGTGTGCATATCTTTCATCTTTCCGTCCAAAACCAGTGCAACCGAGTCGCGGATAATAGTTTGCAAGTCATAGGAAGACATATTGCTCACAGCCATTTTATCTGACGTTATATTTTGTCGTGGGAACTCGGGAGAGGTGACTGATAAACCTCGTTTTGCGGTCGAAGACGAGTTTGCGGTAAGCTCTGAACCGTTTTTTGGACTCCTGAGCATTTCGTTTTTTGTATTTAATTTAGTTTTTTTTTTTGTTAAATATCTAGTGTTTTTTGTGTTTATTTGACTCACATTTGGTGGTATACGGGTTCGGTTTAAATTGGCAGTTTACTTTCGATTTTTTGATTGATTTTCTAGCAAAAACACGGACCCAACAAACTTAGAACTTAATCTATCCACTCTCTCTCTCTCTCTCTTGACAACAACAATAATAAAGAAAATAAGCTCGGGGAGGCAACAACTAAGACAAAACCCTGCTGAAGATTGTTCTTTGTGGTGGAGATTGACACACTGTTAATTATCGGGGTTGTCCTCGATACCAGACGATTAAAAGTCAAAAAAGCTGCTCCAACAGCAAATAAGGATGAGGGAAGGCAAATAGCCAGACTGACTTCAAGGACCGTCGGTCCTGGAATCTTCTACGCTTAAATGGCGTTGAGGGCTAGAAAAACGGTACACCCTCCCCAGAAAGCGGCCACACAGCCATCTGTGTCAAAGGCTGCTTCTGGGGAGTCAGAGGTGAAAGTCGCTCTGCGTGTCATTCAGGCACAAATAAGCGATCTATCACGGTAAATAAGTGAGCAGGCGTGTAGGGTGGATGTAATCTGCCGTGCAATGCCTACGTTTGCGCAATTTTCATGTTATCGGGCGTGCTGCAGGCGAAGCCTTTCAAGATCCGAGCTGTGAATGTGAGTTCGCTAGTTAGCATAAAACGACGAGCCAACTTCCTTGCTTTGTTAAAAGACCAACGTCCCGATGTACGTATGGTTAGCGAAACTAGTCTAAACCAGCATCACAAATTGACTCACTTTCTTACTTAGGTGGGCATTACAATTCGGGTGAACCTGGGCCTCAACCAACACCCTTCTATAACGACTTCGATTTCGGGCGAGCTCTCTCCAGTTCCGCATTCCAAGTTGGTTGAGGTCTTCATCCACTTTATTGCGCCACCTAAGACGAGGTCTTCCCCTTCCGCGATTTCCCTGCAAGGTGCTTTCGAAAACCCGTCGAGCCGGAGCGTTTGGACTACACGACCCAACCATCGTAGCCTCGCGATGCGTACTCTTCTGGCTATGCCCATGTCGTGGTACAGCTCATACAGCTCAATATTGTATCTTCTTCTCCACACATTGTCTTCGCATACGGGACCAAAGATCATTCGGATCATTTTTCTTTCGAAACGACCAAGGGTTTCCTCATCCGCTTTCGATAAAGTCCATGCTTCCGCGGCGTACAGCAGGACTGGGATGATTAAGGTCTTTTACAAGGTCACCTTGATTTTTCTAGAGAGGGTTTTGTTTCTCAATTGCCTTCTTAACCCAAAGAAGCAACGGTTGGCAAGAGTTATTCTCCGTTTGATCTCCGCACTGGTGTTGTTGTCCGTGTCTACAGCGGATCCTAGAAAGACGAAGTCCTGTACTACCTCGAAGTTATGTCTGTCTATTGTGACGTATTGTCCAATTCGTCGATGTTCTGTGTCCTTGTTTGATGACAGCATATACTTCGTTTTGCCCTCATTAACCATCAAACCCATTTTTGCCGCTTCTGTTTCAATACTCGCAAAAGCACCTATGACACCACGCTTTTTTCTTCCCATTACGTCAATATCGTCTGCATAGGCGAGTAATGGTACAGACTTTTGAAAAATTGTTCCTCTGGTGTTGATGTTTGAGTTTCTTACAATCTGTTCAAGTATGATGTTGAAGAAATCGCATGACAGTTTATCGCCTTGCCTAAAACCTTTTTCGACATCAACGTTCTCGGTGAGTTCTTTACCGACCTTGACGGAGCAGCGTGAATTCTCCAAAGTTATCCTGCATAGTCGTACGAGTTTTGCAGGGATGCCGAAACTAGACATGGCTCTGTAGAAACTGTCATACGCGGCCTTGAAATCGATAAAGAGTTGGTGAATATCGATATTATGTTCTCCGGCTTTTCCAAGATTTGTCGTAATGTGAAAATCTGGTCTATTGTGGACTTCTCTGGTCTAAAACCACATTGATAAGGACCTATCAAGTTGTTGACGTGGGGTTTCAGACGTTCACATATTACAGCAGACAAGATCCTATAAGCGACGTTAAGGAGGCTTATCCCTCTATAATTGGCGCAATTGTGAGGGTCTCATTTCTTTAGGATCGGGCATACGATACTGAGGTTCCATTCATCGGGCATGCTTTCTTTCGACCATATCATGCAGATCAGCTGGTGCACGCTCCTTTCCAACTGGTCTCCAGCTGCCTTGAAGAGTTGGGCATCAAGGCCGTCTGCACCTGCAGTCTTAATTGATTTAAGTTTGCATATGGCAAACTTAACTTCCTCTAGGTCGGGAGGACGGCATTCTTGATCATCGTCCAAGCTGAATGAGGGAATCTGCCTGACAGCGGAATTTGTGTCCTCATCGCCGCTAAGCAGTCTGTAGAAATGATCTTTCCAGATCCACAGTAGTGACTGTGACTCTATAACTATGTTTCCCTGCTTGTCTTTACAGGCTTGAGTTCGGTGTTTGCCACCCTGGGATGATCTTTTTACCTTTTCGGAAAATTTCCGAATCTCGTTCCTTTCATGGCACCTCTCTATTTCCTCAAACGAGCGCTTCTCATGCTGCTTCTTTTTCTTTTTGAGAAGTCGGTGTTCTTCCCTTCTTTTCTTCTTGTAGATCTCGTTATACTGATCGTAAGCAGCCCTTGTTCGTTGTTGCATCAGCATTTGTCGTGCATTTTGTTTGGCTGCATTAACCTGCCTGCATTCTTCATCAAAGCATGGGTTTCGTTTTGGTGGCCGAGTGAAACCCAGAACCTCATAGGCAGCGGTTCTGATGGCTTCTTGGCATTGCTGCCACTGTTCTTCAATGCTTAATGCTGGAGGCATGGGATTCAAGGATAATTGAAGAGACACTCGATTGGAAAAGGCATTGGAAATCTCTTGTGATTGTAGCTTTCCGACGTCATATCTCTTCACAGCGTTAGTTCGTGCTGGTCGTGAACAAGATATCCTCATTTGTACCTTGGCTACAACAAGGTAGTGGTCCGAGTCAAAGTTGGCCCCTTGGAAAGTTCGGATATCGAACACACTGGAAGAGTGCCTTGCGTCAATCGCAATATGGTCAATTTGGTTGACGGTTAATTGATCACCATGTACCTTTATGAGTTTTGAGATGCGGGAAGCGTGTACTACTTACAACAAGATTTAACCCCGCAGCAAAATCGATTAACCCCAATACGTTTTCGGAAGTTTTGTCGTGGAGGCTATGCTTACTGATTGTGTTTCCAAAGATGTCCTCCTTCCCTAGTTTTGCGTTAGAATCTCCAAGAACGATTTTCACGTCGTGTCTAGGGCTCTGCTCATATGTTTCTTCGAGGAACTCGTAGAAACAGTATATATAAGAGATAACCGAGCATATAAGGCTAATGTTGGCGAATTTAGCCCTGATGCGGATGGTCATTATACGCTCATTGACTGGATTTTGGCTGATCACCTTATCCCTGAGTCTTGCTCTTACGACAAATCCGCACCCAAATAAGCGCTGTTTCTGTTGTCTGTAGCAGTCGCCATAGTAGATGTCACAGTTTTTCATCTTCTTTATGCCCGGTCCACTCCATCGCACTTCTTGGATGGTGGTTATGTCTGCTTTGCAGCAGTCCAGGGCGTCCGCTTATTCTCCAGCTGCACGTAGTCCGTAAAGAGATCTTACGTTCCACGCGAAGATCCGGAAGTCGTTGTTCTTTTTTCGTTTGCTCTGGTCGTCAACTTTGAAATCATTATCGTTATCCGAGGCTGCTTGTTGTTTCGGAACAAGCTCTTGTTTACGTGGCTGGGTAGTTAACCCTACGCAAAACCCCCAACTTGGAGGGCAAGGTCCTTTTGGATCCCTTCGGACACAAAGGGCTGGAATATCCAGCGTCAGTACCCTGCTGCAGGGGTGTGAGTGCTGCCGTTGGCTCACCAGGAGCTCATCCGCCACCATCTCTACTTCAATACCCTGTCCTAGTATTGAAATACCCTGAAAGACCTTTAAACCAAATATGTTGGAGTAGCTCCTTCAGGGTTTTCTGCTTTTTTGACTGCTGAAGTCCACCGTTGATTCTGTCATTCGAATTCATCCGCTGGAACATATACGCGAAAGCCCTCGTAGACCACCGAGATTCGTGCAGTCAGTCATTGTTCGCAGATCACAAATTGACGCATAACAATTAAATTATAGTAAGAAGAGACCGACCTAACTCGACTTTTGCGGGTGGGCTTGCAATCTTCATACGTAAAGGCATTGCTAATAAAGTATTAAATGGTTTGCTAGTTTTCTTCCCCAAGCAAAGTTCTGATTTTGAGGTAGTTTTTTCAGAAAATGCCTGATAAACATAGAGTTTCTTTATTTTTTACAGATGAACAAAACAATAAAAAAAAACTTATGGATAAGTGCACTCAAAAACCCATACATTTTATGATACTTGAAAAAATACAAAATGGGTAAAATTTAAAAAAAAAAAAAAAAAAATTAGCTATGCTATGAGCATGGCATATAATAAGCTATGAGGTTTGTTTGAATAAAACAAAAATATGGGTACTTTTTATAGTAAATTATGTAATTTATACAAAAACAATTATATCAAGTTCTCAAAATGGCCTCCTTCGATTTGTATGCATGCCAGAGCACCTGTATATCAATTGTTCCGTAATTCGTGTTACATACTTCGCCATGTGATTCTTATTCATATCCTTAGAAAAAATTGTTTCATAGTATAGTCCGTTTCTCAACTTTGACACCACTTTTTGACAATTTAAAAGAAGGCTAACTTTGGTGTACCCTGACCAAATTCGATATCTCTGTCAATACTGATGGAAGAGACCTAGTTTTAGACTTAATTTTTTGAAAAAAATATAATCTTCAAAACTGGGGCTCCTGTAAGCTAAGAATTGCCAGTTTTTCAATTTTAAATGGTGTTCAAATTTTCTTTCCCAAGCAAAGTTTTGACTTTGAGGTAATCTTTAAAAAAATGCCTGTTAAACAATGTAATATGGTAGAGGGTCGTCAATTGGAAAATGTTAGTTGGATAAAGGGATAGGATGGGGATAGGTAGATGATTCTGATAGGCAGTGGGAAAGTTTAGGTAGAGAAAAAAGTAAAAGATCTGAAGCGAATATGTGGAAAGGAAAGGATAAAGGAAAAGTGAAAAGAGAAGGAAGGAAACGGAAATTTTAAAAGGAAGTGAAAAGGAAGTGTCTTGACGAAAAGACCTGGCACGCTTGCGATGCGCAGCTCAGCTGGCTGGGTTAGGGTGGGATCTTACCCCTTCGCCAGACGGAAACCACATTACAAAAACATACATAGTGCCAAGAAAACCACCACCACAAAAACCTTACCACACTCCAGGCAATGCAAGATGAAATGGCAGTGTGGCCTGTAGGCCTGTAGCCCACCCAACCATGGAACTCAGTCGGCCATGTTATCGAGGTCCCCGATGAAGATCACTGGTGCCAGGAGAAACCAGCTACCACGATGCATCGCTAACCTCCTCATCCCCCTGGAATCGTGCTTAACACGTAATCGTTAATCGTAATCGTAGAACAACAAAAAAAAAGACTCTATTTCAAACTATCGATGTACATTTTTATTTACGAACGAAAAACTAACAACAGAAAATAAAAACCTTAACTCGAATTACAAAGATAAACAACTCAAAAATACGACCAAAATGAGACTAAGATACCTAAACATAAAATGAAGCACAGCTCTAAACAACTCGAAACACTAACAATAAAAAAAAAAAAATTTAAAGAAAAAAATGTTTTTTTTTTTATGTTTTTAAGTATTTTTTGAATTTTTATGTTTTTTTGGTATTCTGTATCTTAATGTCCTTAAGTTGCTTTTATATTTAAACCCTTTTTTTATTTCTTCCAGGCACTATACACTAAAATATTTGATAACTAATTGAAAATATACTCCGCGAAATCCTACAACTAACATTAATCCTATTTTATTTTTATGTTTTTCTATGTTTTACATTAAGCGAATAAAAATTTTCAAAAAAAGAAAGATTAATTCACTCTACACAACTTCATTCTTCAACGTTAGACGACTTTCTTGTCCATGTTCAAAGTCGATGGGCTCGTTTTGCCATCCACATCATCCACTATCATTCACTCTCACCAGCTTCTTAGAGATTATGCCAGGCCCACTTCCCAGGGGACCTTAGCATCGCTGATTGGAATGATGTGATGGTGGTTCAGAATTCCCTTTTATTTTTTTTATTTTTATTTCTCTTAAAATTCCGAAAATACCCACAAAATACCAAATAGTGTACGCACATAAACTTACATTATAATAATAAATATTCACATAAATATATAAAATACTTAACTTAACATAAACGGCCTATAAACATACAATACCTAAATAAATGCGCACACCAGAAATACCTAACGAAAACGAAAAAAATTATTACAAAAATTCTTACCCTACTGTCATTTCAGTAATAATCGAAGCGTTATGCGACAGCAACTAATTCTGGCGGCAGTTGCAGAAGCTCGTTAGATATCTGCGCTAACGTCTCTTCCTAGTTTCTTTGTGACTTTTTGACGCTTGTCCATTGTATATAGTTTCTATATACAATGGCTTGTCTACTATTTTTCGAAACTCGAAACTTGAAGCTACGGCTGGTTATTTTAATTTTCATTCCATTTATTTTTGTTTTGATATTTATTGATCCTTTAGTTTAATTCTTCTTTTCTTTTTACTTTTTCAGGTATGCTGTCTTGGTTTCGGAGCATTTGCTAGGAAAATTCGGTTGACGTAGGATCAACAATTTTCCAGGTAAGTTTGTTTACGTTTTGGTGTGCATTACACTTCAACGTATTTTTTACCTTTTTACCCATACAGGTATATGTACATTGTACATATGTATGTAGCTGGGCATTAAGCAAAGTGTACACGATTGCCTGATCTGCAAATATTGCCAGATCTGTCAGTGAAAAATTTGTCTCGAATGGCTAATAATCGTGTACACACCAAATGAATTTGCAGAAAAACTATTTGGCTAATTTGCTAATTTGTAGACAAATATCTGCTAATTAATTTGCAGATATCTGGCAATCGTGTACACGCAAGCTGACAACCGTGTACACACCAAATATTTTTGTAGAAAAATTTGTTCATCAGTCATTTTGATGACAAATTAATTTGCAAATGTGGCAATCGTGTGTACACAAATTTTGTTCATTTTCTGACGCTTCTGCAAATGTCTGGCAATAAATAAATTTGCAGACCCAGTTTGACGAACATTTTCAAACTTATTCATTGGCAGACAAATCTGAGGATTACAGGAAAAAAAAACACTTGTCTCTACAATTGGATTGTCAACTACAAAACTCATCGAAAATTTAAAGGTGAGTTTTGGTTTTATAGAAAATGTGTTAATTACGTGAACATTTTTTTAGTTATGGATGCTAACTCATATAAAAAAGATGAGATAACCAGTGAAATGGATGACATGCATAACATCATTATATTCCTTTCTGTATGTCACTTATGATCTTTCTACAGAACGACCATTTCCACATGAATCAAGTGCGATTATTCCAGATGGCTGAAACAACTAAACCTAATCAGGATACGAAGCCGTTTGTTGAGGATTAATATCCAAACGTCTTGTTCATAAGAAACCGAGCCAAGGGGATAGATTTCCTGGACACAGAGAAACAAATGCAAGACAAAATGCTAGGCCAACCAAACCAAAAAAGCAGAAACCAAACTCAAAATATTCCTTGGTTAACAGATGAACAAAAGAAGTTCTCGAATGTCTCCGACTCAGCGAAGATTGTTAACTCTTTTTTGATACCAGAAGTCACTGGTAAGTGAATTTATTTTCGTTATTGAATCAATATTCATACCAATGTTTTCTAGACGAAGCTGCAAGTAGTTTTCATTCAGATTTGCAATCTGTAGCAGAAGATCTCAGACGACGAGTATTTATGACACCGCGTAGTCAAATTTATAATGCTCCAGGTGAGCTCACAGAGGCGAAAAAGTCTTGCTATGAATTCAGACTGCGGCTCATCAAAAAATTAGCTAAATTTGTATGTAATCCGCTGGCCGGTTAACGTAAAATCGAAATAAAACAAAGGGAAATATTTTGTTGTACTCGTATTTGTATTCTATTCTCGGAAATCAAATCTTAACGCTAGCTTTCCATTCGGACCGAATGAAAACTAATTTTTTCTGTAGATCTATGAAAACTTCATGAAAACGACACAAGAAAAATTTGGAGTAGTTCTTAAATAATGTTGCTTTCCATTGCAAATTTGTATCTTTCTTTGTATATGTGGAGCCACCAAAGCTAAAAGGTGATCAAATCGCTTGCAATCCATTCGCAATAAATTTCGGCACAGTCCTGGTTCCTCTGCTCGCAATTTCACCATCAATTTCGCGAATCCCTCCTGCTCACGACGCACGGGCCACCCAATCCTTCGTCCCACCTTCGTCCATACCTTACGACACATCTTTTTCGGCTGTTTTATTATCGCTGTTTTTTAACAAATACGCCGTCAAAATAGTTGCGATTGCAACGTTTTTATCCATTTATATTGTTTTTTGATATTTCACTTTAAGTTGAATATTAAACGATTAAAAACAAAATCTATGTTCTTTTCACTTTTAGCTCTAAAATTTTTTTGACAGATGCGATGTGACAATGAACTGAAAATGAATTTGCAGATCCACAAATGAATTTGTGTGTACACGGTTTGCAGAAATCTACAAATATCTGCAAATCTATTGCCAGCTATTTGCCCAATTTAGTTTGTCGACATTGTCTGCCAAATAGCTGGCAATAAACTTGCAGATATTTGTAGATTTCTGCAAACCGTGTACACACAAATTCCATTTTCACCCTCATTGTCAGCTCATTTGCCCACATTGTCAGACGTTTGCAGGTCTGACAATGATTGTCGAGGCATATACAAAGTACACCGTATGGAATGTATGTTGTGTATGTAAGTTGTTTTGTTTTTTTTTTTTCATTTTCATTAGACGTTGTGAACATTTTTCGTCTTTGTTTTTAATAAATAACAAATAACACAAAATAAATACTTAAAATATACCTAAAACATTACCTATTTAAAAAAAAAAATTAATTCTTTATGTTTGTTTTCCTTACAACTTTTTTTTATTATTTTTTCTCATTTTTAAGGTCGCACATTTCATTATTTAAAATATATCGATATATCGATATTTTCCTGATTCGATATATCGATACTTGATATTTCTTTTGATATATATCGATACGATATATATCGATATATTTTACCATTTCCAACATCCCTACTAGGGGAGGGAATAATGAGTAGGCAGTATTCGTTTCGAACAGGTTTGTTTTGCATAAGGGTGTTACTGTCCATGGCATTTCATGTTTAAGGCTAGGTGGACATTTTTAGCGAACTCAGAACTCATGTAAAAGTGTTTGCTTGTATTAGTAAATCATTTTATTCTCTTAAAAGTAATCCCTCTTGCCATCGTCGCGTGTGATTTCAAATTCTCCCTATTTGCTCTCTCTCTTTGGTCTCGGCAACAGCCAGAAACAGAGTATATCTAATAATGAGTAGGGACACTCTCCACGTGTTTCTTATCAGTTCGCATTTTATAGTTACACAGACACGAGAAGTAGATGGTCATAACTCATAAGATGCAGAGTATATCTAATATTGAGTAGGGACACTCTCTACACAAATGCAACGCCTACTACTACATTCAACAATGAAAAGCAAAAAAATAAAAAAAGTGCAATGAGTGGAAGCAGGTCATAACTATGAATAGTAATCCATTCGGACAATCCCAAATGTTTGAAGGATACACAATAGGTTTTCCCAGGCCAATACCAATAAACTTCCATTGTAAGATACGCGACCTGTAGTTTTTATGAATGCATTTTTAAAGGCGACCCCAAATGATCGTGAGCATGTATATGGTTTTGTTGTGCTGCTTAATAGCTTGGGTGACCAGATCTAATTTTTTTTATGACACTCAATTGTTTTATTACGTTCGGGTTTTTTCTTTGGGTAAAATGTTTTTTAATGAGTTTTTCAATGGTAGGTATGATTTATATGATTTTATCTTTAATCTGGTCTTCTAAAAAATACATAAGCAACGCAATTAGCGAAGTTCATAAATTTTTTTTTCTACTTTTGAGATACTTATTTAATAGCAGCTGGTCATATTAAAATGTAATTAGGCATACACAGAGATTTGTTTACATTTTTTCATAACGTACTTTTAAAGGCGACCCCGGACATTTTCTTATCATTTGGCGTAAGTTTTTTTAGTGTGTAAAGAACAGGGTGCCTTGTGCATAAGAATATTGAAAGTTGAAGTGCTGTGAAAGAAAAATTATTTAAAATGGGTAAACACTATCTCAAGTGCTTAGTATGCGGTCGTGAGGAAGTGAAAAGTGCTGGAGTTAATTATTTCAAACTACCAAACAACGAAGAGAGGTAAGCAAAATTTTTCTTTTGTGTCAACATAAGAACAAATATTAAATTTTCTTGAAATGTCAATTACATACATACCAATTAACTTCTTTCGTTACTTTGATTAAGTTATTGTGTTTCATTTTTTTAGGAGAACAAAATGGCTTACTGCCATTCAAAAACCTAACTTGGTAAACAGCAAAATTTCGCAGGATTTATTTCGTTATGATTTATGAAACTTAAATACAAATGTTTTCAAAAAATGTATGCTTATGATTTTTTTGCCGGGTCACCCTGTGCCACAGAAGTATGACAATCTGATTCTCTTTTTTCTCTTTTCTACTTTAACACATCTTATGACCATCTACTTCTCGTGTCTGTGTAACTATAAAATGCGAACTGATAAGAAACACGTGGAGAGTGTCCCTACTCATTATTAGATATACTCTGATAAGATGTGTTAAAGTAGAAAAGAGAAAAAAGAGAATCAGATTGTCATACTTCTGTGGCACAGGGTGACCCGGCAAAAAAATCATAAGCATACATTTTTTGAAAACATTTGTATTTAAGTTTCATAAATCATAACGAAATAAATCCTGCGAAATTTTGCTGTTTACCAAGTTAGATTTTTGAATGGCAGTTAGCCATTTTGTTCTCCTAAAAAAATGAAACACAATAAGTTAATCAAAGTAACGAAAGAAGTTAATTGGTATGTATGTAATTGACATTTCAAGAAAATTTAATATTTGTTCTTATGTTGACACAAAAGAAAAATTTTGCTTACCTCTCTTCGTTGTTTGGTAGTTTGAAATAATTAACTCCAGCACTTTTCACTTCCTCACGACCGCATACTAAGCACTTGAGATAGTGTTTACCCATTTTAAATAATTTTTCTTTCACAGCACTTCAACTTTCAATATTCTTATGCACAAGGCACCCTGTTCTTTACACACTAAAAAACTTACGCCAAATGATAAGAAAATGTCCGGGGTCGTTAAAAGTACGTTATGAAAAAATGTAAACAAATCTCTGTGTATGCCTAATTACATTTTAATATCATCATCATCATCATCAGGTCCTGTAACCCCGCTCGGGGCATAGGGCGTCAACAAAACGTCTCCATCCTTCTCGATCAGCAGCTAGATACCTTAACTGTGGCCACGTCTTTCTCTGGGAATTAGCTTCTGATAACACTGTAGATTTCCATGTTGTTCTTGGTCTTCCAACCCGCCGTGACCCTTGAGGATTCCATTCAAAGGACTGCTTCGCAATATCATCGTTTGGTTTCCTCAGCGTGTGACCAATCCATTGCCATTTGCGCTTTCTGATGTCGATGTCCAAGCGCCTCTGACCTGTCCTACGCCACAACTCTTGATTGGATATTGTTTGTGGCCAGCGAATTCTCAGGATGTGACGCAGACAGCGGTTCACGAAAGCTTGCGATTTTCTCGAGATGGTGGCCGAGACTTTCCATGTTTCACAAGCATATAATAGCACGGATTTCACATTGGATTCGAAGAATCTCAGTTTAGTGCGTAAGGAGACTTGACTGGATTTCCAAATTTGGGACAGAGCACCAAAGGCAACGCGAGCTTTATTTATTCTGCTTTTTACGTCCAGATCCGTACCACCGTTTGCTGATACAATACTTCCGAGGTAATTAAATTGTTCGATCTCTTCAACGGGCGTGTCATACAGAATAATACGATGTTGTGTTGGGGGGCCTTTTAGCATTATTTTTGTCTTTTTGCTATTTATTTTAAGACCGCACGCTTCTCCTTTCACCCGTAAAGTTTGACACATCTCGTTCAGCCCACTGATGTTATTTGCCATGAGACATATATCGTCGGCATAGTCTAAATGGCTAAGCCTTTGAAACGTTCTCCATTGAATACCCTGCCTCTCAGTTGTACCGACGCTCGCCGTCAAAACATCATCTATCGCCAGCAGAAAAAGAATTGGCGATAAAACATCCCCTTGTCTCACACCCTGCCGCACCTCGAAAGAGTCGGATAGCTGCCCATTATGCAACACGAAACACCTTGCATTGTTGTAGGACTCCTTTATAATGGCAACAATTTTTGGCGGAATTCCTCTACCAAGAAGTGATCTCCATATAGATTCTCGGTTAACTCGGTCAAAGGCCTTCTCAAAATCTACAAACATGAGATTTAGCGGTGTTTGAAATTCTGCAGACTGCTCAAGAACAATGCGTAAGGTGTTGATATGGTCAACGCACGACCGACCACTACGAAAGCCAGCCTGATGCCTCTTGAGTGTAGTCTCAATTCTAGCCTTTATCCGTTCGAGGATTAGAGTTGCCATTAACTTTGGAAAAACGGACAAAACGGTTATACCACGCCAGTTGTTGCAGTTTTTGAGATCACCTTTTTTTGGCAACTTAACAATGACTCCATCCTTCCAATCCCTGGGATAGGTTTCGTTTTCCCAAACAGCTTGTATAAGCGGATGCAAGATACTAGCTGCTGTGGCGGTATCAGCTTTCAGGAATTCCGCTGGTACTCCGTCAAGTCCCGCTGCTTTGTTGTTTTTGAGGAGATTAATCGATGTTTCAATTTCCGCTTCTGAAGGGGGTTCGATGTCAATACCCCTGCAGGATCTGCGCATCTCGTTGAGTTGGGGCACTTCAGCACTCTGTTCAACGGAATCATTTAACAGGGCACAAAAATGATCCTTCCACCTGCGAAGCTGATCTTCAATTGATACCAATAGTGTCCCATCCACATCCATTACAGGATGATTGTTGTTGCTTTTTTTCCCGACAACTTCTTTGGCTATTTGGTACAATTCTCGGATATCTCCTCTTCTTGCAGCGTTTTCAGCATTTTCAGCGAGTCCATCTATCCTCACCCTCCTGTCACGTCTCACACAACGATAGACCATCTTGTGTGCAGTCCGATATTCACTTCGCAATTCAGCCTTTCGTTGAGCGTCTGTCTCGGCGTTTATTTGAAGCTTCAACGATTTACGAAGCTCAATTTTTTCCCAGGTGTTTTGGGATATCCAAGAGTCGCTAACTCTCGTACGCCTAGGTACAGTCTCGGATCCAGCCTCCATAAAAACACTTTTTATTTCACCCCACATCTCATCAACATCTGAGTCAGCACTCACATTTAATGACGAAGCTCTGTAGTTAAGGGTGTTGATATAGCTACGACTTATGTTGGGATCACTTAAAGCATTCGTATTGAATTTTGGATTTCTTGCTGCATTCTGCGTTTGTCTTAATACAGCAGCGGTTCTTAATTTGAGACTCATGACAACCAAATGGTGGTCGCTTCCCACATCGGCATTTCTTATATTTCGGACATCACACATAGACTTCCTCCATCGCTGCTGAATCATGATGTGATCAATTTGGTTTTCGGTTTGACCATCTGGGTGCACCCAGGTGACTTTGTTGCACGTCTTATGTTTAAATACAGTCCCACCAATTACAAGATGATTTGCGTTACAAAAGTCGACTAGCATGTCACCATTTTCATTTCGCGACCCCAAGCCATTTTTTCCCATAACTCGTTCCAGACCGTAATTGTCTGCACCGACTTGAGCGTTGAGGTCTCCCATGACGATTATGATGTCGCCTCTCGGAACACTACTGTAAACCGAGTTAAGGTGAGAGTAGAACGCGGTTTTGTCTTCTTCGGCCGCTTCATTTGTGGGGGCGTAACACTGAACGATTGTGATGTTGAGAATTTTTGAACGGAACCTTGCAGTCATTATTCTTTCAGATATTGGCGCCCAGGAAATAAGACTGCGCCTAGCTACTTCGTTCAACATAATTCCAACACCATGCAGCCTTTGGCCACCCTCTCTTTCATCCTCTCCGGAATACAGCATTCTCGTTTGTCCAGTGTCAGATCTGTATTCAGCTCTTCCTCTCCACTTTGTTTCACTTATGCCCAGGATACAGATCTTAAGACGAAGCATTTCGCGCTCTATCTGTTCGTATCTTCCTTCGCCATACAAGGATCGAACGTTCCATGCTCCGATTTTTGTACGTATACGATAGCCAAAAGCACCCATTGCATTTCTTGAAAGACTTCTACTATTTGTTGACGATTCATTTATTATTATGGCGTCTTGATTGACGCTGTTGCATGAAAGATGCCGCACCCCCAAATCCGATGTGCGGTTTACTGCAGCCGAAGCTGTAGAAGGATTCTCCATAAAATGGTTACCTCTTGGGGACTCGTTTCCAGTTGTTGTCATATTTCATGTAATAGCATATACCTTTCCACCATGGTGTTTTCCGAGATACGATTAATAACATACATAAGCTCAGATTCGACAGGCACACCCGCCCTTTGTATGGTCGAACACATAACCAATTGAGGCCGCCCACTATGGGAAAACAGACGCCTTTTGTAGCCGCCCACTCTGGGATACAGACGCTACTTGCTGCTACGGTTGGCCTTCTTAAAAAGCTCATCCGCCACCAGACTTCCGTGCCGTTGACCGCAAACTGCAGTTCCTCCGCCTTTAGGGAGATTTTCTTCAACCCAGGGACAAGTCAGTGCCCCGTCCAGCAAAGCTGGGTTGGCTACTTATTCCGGCAGCTGTTCGGTCCCCTTGTGCGTTAGCGTTACCCACTCTCTACCGCGAGGAGGTGCATATAGGGATTTTCCTTTCATTGAGCCTAAGGCCACCGAAGTAGCGTTACCTACAACTCTCCAGTACTTTAGAGAGCATTTGCATTTGTGTAGAGAGTGTCCCTACTCATTATTAGATATACTCTGGCCAGAAACTAGAAAAGAATTACGCACTTGCATAAGCAGAACAAAGGGGTGACTATTATACGAGCATGCAAGTAGGCATATAAAAAAACAGATATCATAAGGCACACTGACAAAAATATTTGTAGGTATGTACCTACACAATATGTCCGACCGAATGAACATTTTTTTACGATTTCTTGTTTTTGGATGGGTTGAGAATAGAAATATTGTGTGTTGTGTCAAGTCAGGAAAAAAAGAAAACCGGTTACTTTTTTTGTCAGTTTGCTGCTGAGATAAATACAGATAATTACAAATAATGAAGATGTTGTAGGGTCGATATTTCCTATCTTGTGTTTTTGCGTATGTGGAAAATATGATGTTTGTGTGATTTAAATGTAGGTCAGTTTGTTGGCTTAGTATGATCAGCAAAATTAATGACAAGGGAGTAACTTGGAACTTAGATAATACCTACTCATTTTTCCCAGAGGAAAAAAAAAATTAAATTGTTTTTGTGCTGTTTTTCGGTTAGGCAAGACTTCCATAGATAATGTGGGAATAACCTTTTAAAAAGTGAAGAGATATTTTCAAATACATCCTCTAAAAAACATTTTTTTTTTTGGAATTGGATGTGTATACTAAGTACTTTATTTATATTCAGAGAGCAAATACAAAAAAAAAAAATATTAAGGTAATATTGATAATAATCTGGACAATTACTTTTAAGCTCCTTTTCTTTAACTGTATCTCTAGTAAAAGAGCATACTGAGCATCTTCACCACGTCAAGGTAGGTATTAAAGAAGATGAAAAAGGAAAAAACTATAGTTATTAAAAACAAAACAAAAATAACTAATTTGAGAGTTTGTTTACTTCTCTAACAAAGTTGCTTTACACTTCTTCCAGCGATGCGATCAACCAAATGCATGAAAGTCTCAGCTTATCCGTCGTTGTTGCAATAAATTTTTTTGAAAAAGTAATAACTGCAGACTTTATTCCATTAAAAAGGATCATCATATAATTTTTTTAAGTATTCCAGACTCTCATTTTTCTTGGAATTCTAGCACAATTCCAGAAGCTGATGATTTGATAGAACGAGATTAACTTTTCCTTCAGTTTTGTTTGCCAGAACTCGTCATCTTTCTCAACTCTGAAGAATATAAAATCGCAGGAAGTCCAAACACCAAAATAGAAAATTTTGTTTTCTTAAGCCTCCATGCGCTCCCTTGTTTTTCTTGATAAGGCAATTTCTTTTGACTAACAGCTTCGTCTAATGTCATTTTTTTACAGACGATTTGCATTTCACTTCACATATTGCATTTCTACCGATCAATCCGTCTGGAGTTTCGACAAAAAAATGGTATTCTTTATCTATAAAAAGACCACATTTAATTACTTTGAGGCTTCCGATTTCCTCTAGTTTTTGGATAACATTTTTCTTGTTTTGAAGACCCCATAGCTTATAAGAAGAAGAAAATGAGCTATACAATTTTGTTTTTGAGGAGATTAATCGATGTTTCAATTTCCGCTTCTGAAGGGGGTTCGATGTCAATACCCCTGCAGGATCTGCGCATCTCGTTGAGTTGGGGCACTTCAGCACTCTGTTCAACGGAATCATTTAACAGGGCACAAAAATGATCCTTCCACCTGCGAAGCTGATCTTCAATTGATACCAATAGTGTCCCATCCACATCCATTACAGGATGATTGTTGTTGCTTTTTTTCCCGACAACTTCTTTGGCTATTTGGTACAATTCTCGGATATCTCCTCTTCTTGCAGCGTTTTCAGCATTTTCAGCGAGTCCATCTATCCTCACCCTCCTGTCACGTCTCACACAACGATAGACCATCTTGTGTGCAGTCCGATATTCACTTCGCAATTCAGCCTTTCGTTGAGCGTCTGTCTCGGCGTTTATTTGAAGCTTCAACGATTTACGAAGCTCAATTTTTTCCCAGGTGTTTTGGGATATCCAAGAGTCGCTAACTCTCGTACGCCTAGGTACAGTCTCGGATCCAGCCTCCATAAAAACACTTTTTATTTCACCCCACATCTCATCAACATCTGAGTCAGCACTCACATTTAATGACGAAGCTCTGTAGTTAAGGGTGTTGATATAGCTACGACTTATGTTGGGATCACTTAAAGCATTCGTATTGAATTTTGGATTTCTTGCTGCATTCTGCGTTTGTCTTAATACAGCAGCGGTTCTTAATTTGAGACTCATGACAACCAAATGGTGGTCGCTTCCCACATCGGCATTTCTTATATTTCGGACATCACACATAGACTTCCTCCATCGCTGCTGAATCATGATGTGATCAATTTGGTTTTCGGTTTGACCATCTGGGTGCACCCAGGTGACTTTGTTGCACGTCTTATGTTTAAATACAGTCCCACCAATTACAAGATGATTTGCGTTACAAAAGTCGACTAGCATGTCACCATTTTCATTTCGCGACCCCAAGCCATTTTTTCCCATAACTCGTTCCAGACCGTAATTGTCTGCACCGACTTGAGCGTTGAGGTCTCCCATGACGATTATGATGTCGCCTCTCGGAACACTACTGTAAACCGAGTTAAGGTGAGAGTAGAACGCGGTTTTGTCTTCTTCGGCCGCTTCATTTGTGGGGGCGTAACACTGAACGATTGTGATGTTGAGAATTTTTGAACGGAACCTTGCAGTCATTATTCTTTCAGATATTGGCGCCCAGGAAATAAGACTGCGCCTAGCTACTTCGTTCAACATAATTCCAACACCATGCAGCCTTTGGCCACCCTCTCTTTCATCCTCTCCGGAATACAGCATTCTCGTTTGTCCAGTGTCAGATCTGTATTCAGCTCTTCCTCTCCACTTTGTTTCACTTATGCCCAGGATACAGATCTTAAGACGAAGCATTTCGCGCTCTATCTGTTCGTATCTTCCTTCGCCATACAAGGATCGAACGTTCCATGCTCCGATTTTTGTACGTATACGATAGCCAAAAGCACCCATTGCATTTCTTGAAAGACTTCTACTATTTGTTGACGATTCATTTATTATTATGGCGTCTTGATTGACGCTGTTGCATGAAAGATGCCGCACCCCCAAATCCGATGTGCGGTTTACTGCAGCCGAAGCTGTAGAAGGATTCTCCATAAAATGGTTACCTCTTGGGGACTCGTTTCCAGTTGTTGTCATATTTCATGTAATAGCATATACCTTTCCACCATGGTGTTTTCCGAGATACGATTAATAACATACATAAGCTCAGATTCGACAGGCACACCCGCCCTTTGTATGGTCGAACACATAACCAATTGAGGCCGCCCACTATGGGAAAACAGACGCCTTTTGTAGCCGCCCACTCTGGGATACAGACGCTACTTGCTGCTACGGTTGGCCTTCTTAAAAAGCTCATCCGCCACCAGACTTCCGTGCCGTTGACCGCAAACTGCAGTTCCTCCGCCTTTAGGGAGATTTTCTTCAACCCAGGGACAAGTCAGTGCCCCGTCCAGCAAAGCTGGGTTGGCTACTTATTCCGGCAGCTGTTCGGTCCCCTTGTGCGTTAGCGTTACCCACTCTCTACCGCGAGGAGGTGCATATAGGGATTTTCCTTTCATTGAGCCTAAGGCCACCGAAGTAGCGTTACCTACAACTCTCCAGTACTTTAGAGAGCATTTGCATTTGTGTAGAGAGTGTCCCTACTCATTATTAGATATACTCTGGCCAGAAACTAGAAAAGAATTACGCACTTGCATAAGCAGAACAAAGGGGTGACTATTATACGAGCATGCAAGTAGGCATATAAAAAAACAGATATCATAAGGCACACTGACAAAAATATTTGTAGGTATGTACCTACACAATATGTCCGACCGAATGAACATTTTTTTACGATTTCTTGTTTTTGGATGGGTTGAGAATAGAAATATTGTGTGTTGTGTCAAGTCAGGAAAAAAAGAAAACCGGTTACTTTTTTTGTCAGTTTGCTGCTGAGATAAATACCTACAGATAATTACAAATAATGAAGATGTTGTAGGGTCGATATTTCCTATCTTGTGTTTTTGCGTATGTGGAAAATATGATGTTTGTGTGATTTAAATGTAGGTCAGTTTGTTGGCTTAGTATGATCAGCAAAATTAATGACAAGGGAGTAACTTGGAACTTAGATAATACCTACTCATTTTTCCCAGAGGAAAAAAAAAATTAAATTGTTTTTGTGCTGTTTTTCGGTTAGGCAAGACTTCCATAGATAATGTGGGAATAACCTTTTAAAAAGTGAAGAGATATTTTCAAATACATCCTCTAAAAAACATTTTTTTTTTTGGAATTGGATGTGTATACTAAGTACTTTATTTATATTCAGAGAGCAAATACAAAAAAAAAAAAATATTAAGGTAATATTGATAATAATCTGGACAATTACTTTTAAGCTCCTTTTCTTTAACTGTATCTCTAGTAAAAGAGCATACTGAGCATCTTCACCACGTCAAGGTAGGTATTAAAGAAGATGAAAAAGGAAAAAACTATAGTTATTAAAAACAAAACAAAAATAACTAATTTGAGAGTTTGTTTACTTCTCTAACAAAGTTGCTTTACACTTCTTCCAGCGATGCGATCAACCAAATGCATGAAAGTCTCAGCTTATCCGTCGTTGTTGCAATAAATTTTTTTGAAAAAGTAATAACTGCAGACTTTATTCCATTAAAAAGGATCATCATATAATTTTTTTAAGTATTCCAGACTCTCATTTTTCTTGGAATTCTAGCACAATTCCAGAAGCTGATGATTTGATAGAACGAGATTAACTTTTCCTTCAGTTTTGTTTGCCAGAACTCGTCATCTTTCTCAACTCTGAAGAATATAAAATCGCAGGAAGTCCAAACACCAAAATAGAAAATTTGCCTATTAGTTATGTGAAGTTGTCCTTGAACTTGATAGAAATAGTCATGGGTTTTCTTAAGCCTCCATGCGCTCCCTTGTTTTTCTTGATAAGGCAATTTCTTTTGACTAACAGCTTCGTCTAATGTCATTTTTTTACAGACGATTTGCATTTCACTTCACATATTGCATTTCTACCGATCAATCCGTCTGGAGTTTCGACAAAAAAATGGTATTCTTTATCTATAAAAAGACCACATTTAATTACTTTGAGGCTTCCGATTTCCTCTAGTTTTTGGATAACATTTTTCTTGTTTTGAAGACCCCATAGCTTATAAGAAGAAGAAAATGAGCTATACAATTTTGTTTTTATGATATTGTGGTAGCTGGACGTACTTTTAGCTTTGCATATTTTACCAAAATTAGAAGCAGTAACCATTTCACGCTTTATTTCTTTCTATTTCCCACTAAGTGATGGATCTCTTGTTTCTGATTCGATGTTTCTTCTGTGATCAAAGTTTTCTTGAGTGATTTTATCCTTTTCTGTGTCTCCAACTCCATTTCTTGATCAGTTTTATCTGGCAGTTCGGATGGTGCATTGGTGCGTCGACATTTCCGTAGTTCGAACAGCGGAAGCATTTCTTCTTCGTTTTTGTGGTCTGCTCGTTTTACGATTTGAAAAAAAAATTTTTTTATTCATAAGAATTTTTTTTTTCTTCTGTTCTCACCTAAAGTTTGTTTTTGGGAGTATGTATTTACAATTTTGCTGTGCACTTTTGTGTACTCGGTGAGTGCCCGTTTGCGTTGTACGATTTTCCAAGAGAAAAATTAATTCTTTTTCCACCGACATTTTGACACAAAACACTGTTAAATTGTTCGCATATGTTGGAGTCATACCCATGCATCAAACTCTCGGAATTTCGAACCATTCGTTGTAATATCAAACTTACGCTTTCAAAAATATACATTTTTTACCATGTTTTCCATTTTATCTGTGCCTTCAATATCACTACCGGCACAAAAATATCGGGCGCAATTTTTGTGACGTCCAAATACATGAAACGGAAGGAAGGAATAAGGCAAGTCTTGCAATCGTGCAGAAAAAAAATTTTGAGATTACAATTAAATATGACATTACGATGATAGAGAATACGAAAAAAGTGGGTCCTGCAATTCTGTCTGTCTGTCTGTGTGTCTGTATGTCTGTCTGTCTGTCTGTCTGTCTGTATATGGATCTACAGCCTGAACTAAAAGACCGATTTTCTTCAAAATTTGCAGTTAGGGTCTGTGGAGCAGCCTACAGAGGGGTGATATGTAAACGCACAATGTTTGATCTTTGAATGCTTTATTATTACTGAAAATATCTTAATAATATTTTATTACTAGCTTATGACTACACATTGAATATTCCCACACTCATTGAATGTCGTTTCGAATGACGGGCAAATAAGCTGCTCGTGGATTGACTTAGCAGAACGTGCGTGGTGTCAATTGAACAGCTTAGTTGCCCGTGGGATTGGAATGTGGGAATACCACACCTCCCTTTTCACATGAATGAATTTAATTCATATAAATTTATTCTTAAATTATAAATTAAGTTTTTTTTTTTTCTTTAATATCAGATTTTTTCACATAAGTTTATTCTTAAAATCTAAATTATAGTGTTTTTCTTATATTTATTTAATATTTTTGTATTCAATAATTTTTTTTTTTGATTTATTCTTTAATTCTCTCTTCAGTTTATAACTTTTTTTTTAATGGTAATGTCTAAGTCGGTCTTTGTGCACGGTTGTCGTCTTGTCGTTGTCATCTTTTATGACTACATTATTTCTATTTTCTATGGTCACTACTTTAAATGGTCCCTTATAAATTTTATCTAACTTATGTCCTACTTGTTTTACTAGAACTAAATCTCCTACTGCTATATTTAATCTATTAGTATATCTGTCGTATAAGGCTTTTTCCTTAACTTTTTTGTTTTTTATAACTTCCACGGCCCTTTTGTGAGCTGATTGAAGTCTAAATTTTATTTCTTTTTCATACGCGTCCAAATTATAAATGGGGTCTACTTTAGCATTTAAAAGAAAATCGTAATTATTCGGAGACTTGCCAAACACTAATTCAAATGGACAGTAGTCATGCACCACTGATGGCGTGGTATTATAGCAATACGTGAAATATTTTAACCACTCGTCCCAGTCTGTTTTATCTACCGAAATGTATGATCGAAAATACTCATTAAATGTCCTGTCTTTTCTTTCTACAGTTCCTAATGTTTGGTGATGGTATGCAGTTGAAGTGACATTTTCTATTTTTAATAGCTTACAAATTTCATTAAATGTTTGATTTTTGTACTCGGTGCCCATGTCTGTAATTAATTTTTTCATTGGCCCGTAAATTAGGGAATTGAGTCTCTAGGTCTTGAAATAACGGTACCTGCCATACAACCGATATGATAATACTTATTTTTCTCGAAAATGGCTCCAACGATTTCGATAAAATTTTGTGTGAGGGATTAATTTTAAATTGTCTTTCTTATGATGTAAAAAAAAATTTTGGAAAAAGCCTAAAAACGGTACCTCCCATAGTACCGTTTTTTTTAAAACTGACTTTCTCGTTAATGGCTTACACGATCTTGGCGAAATTTTGAATTTAAGAAGTCGTAAATTGTGAAAGAAAGACTGCATATCAATATTAAAAAATTTTAATTTTGGAAATTTTTATAAATTTTTTTAAAAAATTTTGATTTTTGAAAACAACTTCGAAGCTAACTTTGATTTTTTTCAAATTTTTTGTCAAAACAACTCTTATTAAGATCTAAAACTTTGCATAGTCGACTTTTAAAAAACAGTTTAAAATAAAAAAATAAAAATTAAAAACCGTATTTTGGAAAAACTATTCCAACGATTTTGATTAAATTTTCATCATTCATATGTGTTAGCTGGGATGGAGGCGAGTTCTCAGAATGGTTTGAAACAACAAGTGGTGTGCCTCAAGGTTGTATCCTGAGCCCGATTTTATTTGCATTATTTATTGATGAAATCCAAAACATCCTTCCTGGTGGAGTAGTATTTGGAAGTGTTTTAGTAAAAGTCTTACTATATGCAGATGACCTGGTACTGATAGCGGATAACCCTTTCACGTTGCAGTTACAAATTAATAAACTTAACACTTCCTGCGAAAATTGGGGCCTACAAATAAACCGCCAAAAAACAAAAATACTTATTTTTGAACAACGTCAGAGAAACAGACGACCCGAAGAGAGCTGGTTCTTAAACAACATCCGTATTGAAGTTGTTCGAGAGTTTAAATATCTAGGTGTTTTGCTTACTCACAACCTCAATATGATTAAGCACGCCCAAATGAAGAGCAACGAAGCCAAGCTTGCTTTAAATATGATGTGGTCAAAATTCTTTGCCAACCGGAATATTGATGTGGCCTCCAAGTACCGTGTTTTTAATGCTACAGTATATACATGTTTGTGCTATGGAGCTAAGGTGTTCGGATATACCTCTCGATGCTTTCGGGGCGATTCAAAGGCTTTTCTTCAAACGTTTATTTCGATTGCCGAACTCAACTCCGAGCTATGCGATTTATGTCGAGTCAGGAATACCGCCGGCTTACATTCAAACCCTCAAAGCAAATGCAGACTATATTTCTAAAGTTATGAGCCGAAGTGATGAGAGTCTTCACAAGACTATTTTGATTCGACTTCTTCATACAAATGCTACGCCATTCAAAGATTGGAATGAACTCGCGTTGTCGCATGATGCCGTTCTTTCGTTAAATGAGAACAACACGGATGTTTGGCAGAATAATCTCGCAGATGTGATCGCCAAAGTGGATGAAAAAATGTATATGCAATATTTGGATAGAGCAGCTTCGTCTTTATCTAGAAGTGTATACAAGAACTTAAATCACCACTTGAGGTCTGATGAAAACTTCTTCAGAAGAGATTTTTCCGTCGAAGTCATCAGTGTCATTTTCCGAGCGAGAGTCGAAGTTTTAAATTTGAACTACATGCCACACAGAGAAGACCTGCCACAAATCTGAGACTTATGTAATAGAAGGGATCCGGAAAATGTCTATCACTTCATTGCGATATGCCCTATCTTGCAAGAGATTCGACGACTTTATTTCCAACAAAATACTCTCACGTTACAACATCTATATGAGGTACTCAATGGGGCAACAGGTTGGCTTAGTCTCTATTAGTATTGCCAGCACGCGCTCTCTTATCGCAATAGTTTTCCTTAAACGAGTCAGTTATTGCAATTTAATTTAATTTAATTAATTTTCTTGTGTCAAATCACTTAAAATTGGTATTTTTCACGAAAAAAAAAATAAAAAATAAAAAAGTCAAATTATAATTTATAATAATATCATTATTAAGCTTAAATTTTTAAATTGTAAGCTCTTACTTTTATATTTACTTGTTTATGTTTCAAATCATTAAAATTGGTATTTTATAATCCTAATACTTTTTACACAAAAATTTATCTAAGTCATCATATATGTCATATCAGGCAGACGGCTAAATTGCCATGTCCTTAATCTTAAGTTTTCTATTTGTAAACTCTTTGATGAAATAAAGAATATATCTATCTCTATCTATCTATCTATGTGTTAGCGATTGCAAAAGAATGGCGTTTTTAGATTGTTGCTTGAAACCTTTGGAATATTTAATTAAATTGTTTCATTATTTTGCCAGATTTAATTCAATTTTCATAATTAATGTGTAGTTGGCAACCCTGTACCACAAAATATATTATGAAGAGCTAATACCAAAACCTTTAACTCAGCCTTTAGATTTTGATATTGTATTTAGAACACAATCGCAAGTTCGTGCGACCCAGTCGTGCCCATTTACCAGGACGAATAAAAAAAAGTAGACACGAACACTTTTTTATAATATACCAATTCAAATTCAAACTGTAGGTATCTAACGATCAGCACAACACTATTTATAGAAAATTACTCTGTGACTATCACTGTATAGGTATCTACCTATGTTATTTTAAATTCAATTCCAAGAATTCTCAAATGCAAAAAAGTTCCTTCTTTATCAGAAATAAAGAAGACACTGACTTGCAATTAAATGCCCATAAGCCTATGCCACCCACACTATCCACCTTCAGCTTGCCTTCCCCCATGCATAATATGAAACAAAAATAAAATAAATCTATATCTTCTATATCTATCTATACATAGGTATACCTATAGTAAAAACGTAACAGTTTGTTTGTTTGTGCACGCTAATCTCAGAAACGGCTTACCCTATCTAGATGGGGTTTTCAATAATATATTGTGGTAAGCTTCATTTAACATTTAGTTTTTATTTCATGTCAATTGGTTGATAAATAAAAAAGTTATGCCAATTCTTGCGGACCAAGTCGCTGGCAAACCTAGTATGATATAAAAAAACCACCAACCGATAACTTTGAAACAAAGTAAAGAAAATTATTTCGCATACACCTTACCCAAACGCATATCTTGTTCCAAATAAGTTGAATCCTATATGCCTATGTAAGTTACTGACCTACATACATTTCCACGCCAACCGCGTCATGTCATCAACAAAACAATACACCTATGTAAGTTCTCAAATACAAAATATCTACCTACCTAGTCAAATACAAAATTTTTAGCTGAAGCAAAAAATGAAACACACTCTCATCAAGTTGCGTACACTTGGCCAAGAAATTCCATTCTATTAGTGCAGTGGTGCTATTTTCTCACCCCTTTCCCTTTGTGCGTTTGCCTATGTCCGTTTCATTCAATCCTTCCTCATTTCAAACTTTTTTTTACAATGCAATATGCAAGCTACTGCTACCAGCAAAAAAAAAACAACAGGCACACAGTTTGTAATGAGAAATGAATAGCACAAAAAATCAAAAAATAAGGTCGTAGCTCGTAGGTATAGAATATAGATGATATGTATGCATGCATAACGCATAAGATCATCTGACCATCTGAGCGATACTCCTTTTTCAAATCATAGAGAACAGAGAACAGTCAAAAAGAGAAAACGGCGCTAAACTTGGTGGCGGATTTATTTCGAACTAAATGTGCGTATGTATATGTTTTTAAGCAAGATTTTCTAGAAAAAAACCCAAAGTAGACAGTTTTTCTAGAATTAATATTTCAAATTCTGTGACCACAATAGTATATTTTTTAATTGAAACTGATTGAGATTATATCAAAGAAAAATACCAAAAAAAATTAAGGTTCTTTTGGCTTCTCGTTCCTCAGAAATCGTTTGCGAATATGACTTTATTGAAATTGAATTTTAGCGGTTTGGAGAAAAAAATATTGATTTTGGGCTCGGAGGTTAGTTCAGGAGCTTTATTACCTTCAAAAAAATGTATATATATATGTACTTGCAAACATCCACGCCGTGCCCCATGCTTTATAAGCTAAAAAAAGGTAGTTTCACCAACTATTCATCATAACACCTGTTTCAAAACACTCAAAACTATTATCAATGATTTTATAAGATGCACCTGATATCTTTCTACTATTTCCTTTTTATTTCATGAAAAAATATTAATAAACGGCAAAGTTATTACTAAAAGAGTATGCTGAAAACCGAAAAATTACAACAAATTGAGGAAGATTTTTTTCATATAAGGAGACAAAATTTGAAAAAAAAAACGCTCGGAGGTTAGTTGCATATATATTTTCTAGTTATAAAACGAAAAAGAAAAAAATAAAAAGTTCATAAATACGGATGCCCCGACCAAAATAGTGAACAAATCGAAATTTTCCAGTCCCTATAAAAACCGTTACGGAATAACTTTCAGCATTTAAATGATACACAAATGTTTGTGTGTTTTTCATCTTTACAATACATTTTGTTTCATCAAATTATCAAGAAAATTGCAAAATTTATGAAGCGATAAGTCATTGCACCTTTCAAATTTTAACGAAAAATGCAAGGGACACCTAGCCTTAAGCTAATTACTATGTATAGTGGGACAAAAAAATAATCAGAGATATCACAGGTGTTTGATGAAACGTTACATGATACAAACAGATATCACAGATGTTTATTGTTTTAGGTCTTTTGCGTGATACACGCCTAACGTTTTACCGTTAAGGTTTTCGACCTCATACATATTTTTACCTACAGGCTAAGTAATACGACATTAAACATATTTTGGACATAACTTCGCACTTAAATGTTTTGAAGTGTCACTTATAATAATGTTGCTCTTGAACACTTCTTGTCCAGGTTGATATTTTACGTCTCTTGACCTCACGTTTTATCGTATTGCACTTGTTTCTTGGGATTCCAAAATGGATTACTTAATCTTTTGTTTTATAAATCGCAGCCTGTCGTACCTCGGAAGGGTCATCAGCTCACCGTCCTCTACCGCATCTAGTTGTTCAGCCAACCCGTAATTACTGGCGTGTGTCATCATGTTTGTACCAAACAAGGCAAAATATATTGACACACCAGTAGATGAGTGAACTGAACCATTGTATATAGAATCTTTTCTATATACAATGACTGAACTCAGTATTAGAAATTTTAATTTTCAAATAATTTACTATAGCTTGGGAGTTTGCGGCTTTTAGTGGCTTTAAAAAACATTAACTTTGAAAAATGGTCAAGGACATTAAATAAATAACAATTACCAAATTTTGATCTCGGATAGGGACCAAGAAAATCTACATATAGTTTTTGAAACGGACGATCGGTACAAAAATTGGTAGACATAGGGGGATGTTGACCTTGGTTGGTAGGTTTGCATTGCTTACATACTGCACAATTATTTATGAAGTATTTAATTTGGACGGTCTTGTTTGGTCAGTAAAAGTACTGCTGCACTCTATGGAGCGTTTTGGCAATGCCACCATGAGCGAACTTCGGTGGTTCATGGGACTTGGCGATGATTTCGTCTGTGAGACCAGAAAGAATCCATAGTCGCCAAGTGTGTTCCTCCCGCCACTCTTCACCACTTGGAGGCAACCACTTCTTGTAAACGAAGTTCCCGTCTACCAGGTCGCGCAACTGCTCGTGATTTTCTTCAATTGATTTAATAAGATTAATGAACTCTTCCGACTTAAATTCTCTAGAGTCCAGGTCAATTATGGTCGCTACTTCTTCCAACTCAATACTCTCTAAGTGTGCCCGAAAAAGAGTATCCGTCACGACATTTAGCACTCCTTTTCTGTGCTCTACGTCGAAGGTATAGGACTGGTGATCAAGACTCCACCGGGCCAAACGACCGTTCAGGTCTTTCATACTCATCAGCCACTTAAGGCTTGAGTGGTCGGTGATGAGCGTGAAATCCGTACCCACAACATAGGGCCTGAAACGTTTGATTGCCATTACAGCAGCCATGCACTCTTTTTCGGTCACACTGTAGTTTCGTTGACACGAGTTGAGCTTCTGGGAGAAGTAAGACACTGGACTCTCTTCATCGTCGGTTTTCTTTAGAAAAGCACTGCACCAATACCTGATTTAGAAGCGTCGCACTGGATGTAAAAGCGCTTTTTGAAATCCGGGTGCGTGAGAAAAGGGGCTGATGTTAGTGCCGTTTTCAGTCGCTCGAATGCTGTAATTGCTTCATCAGTCATCTAGAACTTAGTGTTTTTCTTTTTCAGCGTATCGGTCAATGGAGCCATCAGGGTAGAAAAGTCTTTGATAAACCGTCTATACCATCCTGCTAGACCAAGAAGCCGACGATCCTGTCTCGGATTTTTGGGAAGCGGAAAGTCAACGACTGCCTCGACCTTGGCCGGGTCAGTTTTTAACTTTGCACCGCCTACAATGTTACCCAAATATTTAAGCTCTTTAAAGCAAAATTTTGACTTTTTAGGTTAATCGTTAGACTTGCTTTTCTTAAGCAATCGACTACCTGTTCTGGCAGACTGATATGCGTGTCAAAGTCCGGTGCGATGATAAGCAAATCATCTAGATAGACGAAAATACGATCTCTGAGTCGTGCAGGGATCACTTTGTCCATCTAATGGCATAACCTTTGAGCAGCATTACACAACCTAAAGGGCATAATCGTAAACTGGTACAAAGGTCTCCAAGGTACCGCAACGGATTTTTTTCTCTACTTTGTTCCTCCAGCGGTATCTGCCAGAATGCTTCTGTAAGGTCTACGCTACTTATAAAGTAGGTGTCTGGTAGACGACTAAGGAGTCCTTCGATATGGGGAAGAGGGTTAGCATCCTTTTTTGTAATCGAGTTGAACTTACGAGCGTCAATGCAAAATCGGTATTTTACAGCGTTATTCACGCCTATCTTTTTGATAAGGGCAACAGGAGCAACAGACACCAAGAGCTCTCACATTCCTCAATAACGCCGAGCTCCAGAATTCTGTCCAGTTCCTGGAACAATATGGCTTGCACCGCTAGGGAAACAGGGTAGTGACGCTGCTTGACAGGTACCGCATCTCCGGTATCTATGACGAGCTCCAGACGTCTTACCTAAGCCGTGACGGTCAAAGTCAAGAAACTTTATCCTGACAGGTTCCAGCCTCGACTGCTGCTCAAGAGACAACTGATGAGCGTTTAGCAGGTCAGCTTGTTCTTCTATGATTAAAATAGTACTCACCACACCCGAAGCGATTTGGAAAGCCTTCCAAAAATCTACACCCAGGTACAACTCCTGATCCAGGCTTTTTGTTTTTTGTAGAACACTTCTACCTTAATTTTATCGACTATTGACTGCAATCTGCAACTTGCCGTCAGCTGTCTTAACACCTGATCGGTAAGGAACAATAGGAATCTTCAGTTCTGACACGTTTATTGTTCAGTGGTACAAACTAGACTGATTGGCTTTATTTTAATTCATATTGATTTTACATTAGTAGATAAACATCAAGTGGTACTTTATAGCATATAACAATTATACCAAATAATAAGTGCTTATTTAATTAAATACATTTCAATTCATCCTCTTCTTAGAAAATAATCAAACAATATGTATTCTTAAATAGTTTGTTTTTATTTTACATTTCATATATATAATGAGTTTTGTAGTAGAGATATTCTACGTGTTTTTTTAGTCTAATAAATAAAAAGATTAATACAATTTTAAACAGTTACAAACACTTTTTATATTTCCTCAAATGTACATTTCAGAAGCAATGCTTCCGTCGTCAGTGAGATTTATAAATTAAATTATTTGTCAAAAAACTAACAAACAACAAAAATGTTTCTAAACAAAATTACAGTTGAGTTGAGTTGAATCTATTGAAAAATTTTTTGAATATTGAATCTTTGATTGGTCCATCATCATTATTCATAAGATTATTTTTGTTTTTAAATATATAAAAAAATTCAAAAGCATCTAATTCATAATTGCTATTTGCATTTCTTATTAATTTTAAATTTTGCAAACTAAAACTATGACTATTTTCTAGCATATGTTCTGCAACACTTGACTTTTCTTTTTCATTATATTTAAGATGTGCAAAATGTTCTTTAAATCTTTTTAAAATAGGTCTTCTTGTCTGTCCTATATATTCTTTTGCACAATCATTACATCCGATAAAATAAATTTCTGATTTTTTAAGCTGTTCAATTTTATCTTTAGATCCTTTAATCAGATTTTTTATTTTTTATTTCTGCACTCACTCATACGGACATTATATTTATTAAAGATTGGTTTTATCTTGGACATTATATTTATTAAAGATTGGTTTTATCTAAGATGTTATTTCTGGATAGAAATAAAATTTTAAATATATCTTTTCTTCATTTCTTTCATTCCTTATTAGATCTAAAGTTGTATAATTTCTCAATTCCTCTTTTCTTCTATGTGCAATTGTTAAATCTTCAATTAACTCTTCAGTAGATATATCCATTAATTTTGGCTATATCTTTAATTTTTTGGAATTCTTTTATTTTTGTTTCTATTGTCATTGGAATATTTAGAGCTCTAAAAATCATTGAGTGAAAAGCTGACATCTTATGTTCAAAGGAATGGAACGAGTCTGATGTAATGTATCTCAGAGTATTCGTTGGTTTTTTGTATATATCCAATTCGAAATTGTCCCCATTCCTAGTTATACTTAAGTCCAGAAAATTTAGTTTCCCTTCAATTTCTTCTTCATATGTCAATTTTATTGATGGGTATTTAGTTCTATTTAATTTGTTAATGAACTGTCGGAGTTCATGTTTTTTGATTATCGCCCATATATCATCTACATACCTTAACCAAATTCTTGGAAAATTTACTTGATTTTTCATTTCAGTTTCTATATGCGACATAAATAAATTTGCTAAAAATGGGCTCATATGTGATCCCATACTGCAGCCAAATTTTTGTCTGTAAAACTTTTCATTAAACTGGAACCAATTTTCATCCATGCACAGTTTAGTAAGTATTACAAATTCATTTATTTCTTCTGGCTTAAGTGCATTTCTTTCTAGCCATTTTCTCAGAAAAACTAAAGTTTCATCAGTTGGAACATTTGGATATAATGAAACAACATCGAAAGAAACTTGAATCTCGTTGCTAGCTATTTTGAAGTTCTGTCCTTTTTCTGCAAATTCAATTCCATTTTTTATAGCTGCTGTTTCTAATTTGATTGGGAGATTATTCAGTTTTCAACATTCAATTTTTTATAATATTGATCCAGTTGTTGATGTAATTGGTCTTATTTGTTTTCCTGGTTTATGTAATTTCAACTGAGAATATAATCTTGGTAAAATTGGATTTGAAACATTTAATTTCCTTGATAAAGTAGGATCATTAAAATATTTAACCACTTTTTTGATAGCTTCTTTAGTTCTCCTTATCATTCCTGGTAAAGGATTTAAAAATACTTCTTCATAAGGTCCAGTTCTTATAAATTGTTCAGTTTTTTCAATATATTCTTGTTTATCAAGTATTACAATATTATTGCTTTTATCAGCTTTACTGAAGATAACTGAAGTTTTCTTTTCTTTTAAACTTTTCGCTGCTCCTCTAAAATTTTTCATTCTAGCAGTCATGTTCGGTAGATCGTTAAAATTAATTCTATCTACAGCTTCGGACCTTACTCTAACTTTATCATCAGGATCATTGAAATGTTTCAGAGCTGTTTCAATGTTAATCAAAGCACTTTGGATAGCTTTTTCTTTTGTTGGTTGCAATGCAAAATTTAATCCTCTATTAAGCAACTCCAATTCATTTGTTGTAAATTCCAAACTTGACAATTTTTTTTTAAAATCTTCTACTGGTTCTACTTCCTTAAAAATCTTCTTTCGCTCATCATAATTGACTCTACCTATTAAATTATTGAATTTTTTAATTAAGATTTGTTTTTTCTCACCAAATTAACAGTCAACTGTATCTTGAACATTTATAATAAAATTATTCCAATCGCTTGATTGTTCTATTATTTGTAGTTGGTTATTTCCTTCATGATTTAGTTTGTTGCTGAGACATAGATGAAGGGAATATACTTCAAGTTCAACAACAGACAGCTTTGAGTACTTAGATTTGATTTCAAGATTTAGCCACATTTTCTGTCCTGCACATATATGTAGCTTTTTCTATAATTCCCTTATTTTCAGAATTTGATGGACCAAAAAGTTGAATAAAATTCGGAAATACGTTCTGTTTCTTACATTTTCTAAGAAAAAATATATCTGCTTGCAAATATTTAATATTTGTCCTCAGTTTCATGTATCTATTTTTTGATTTTTGTATCTCTTGAAGCACGTTAGCCATAATTGATGGATTTTGTAGTAGAGATATTCCACGTGTTTTTTAATCTAATAAATAAAAAGATAAAATTTTATACAGTTAAAAACACTTTTTATATTTCCTCAAATGTACATTTCAGAAGCAATGCTTCCATCGTCAGTGAGATTTATAAATTAAATAAAATTATTTGTCAAAAACTAACAAAAAACAAAAATGTTTCTAAACAAAATTACAGTTGAGTTGAGTTGAATCTATTGAAAATTTTTTTAAATATTGAATCTTTGATTGGTCCATCATCATTATTCATAAGATTATTTTTGTTTTTAAATATATAAAAAGATTCAAAAAAAAAAATTTTGTAAAAAATTTGTCAAGTTTGGAATTTACAACAAATGAATTGGAGTTGCTTAATAGAGGATTAGATTTTGCATTGCAACCAATAAAAGAAAAAGCTATCCGAAGTGCTTTGATTAACATTGAAACAGCTCTGAAACATTTCAATGATCCTGATGATAAAGTTAGAGTAAGGTCCGAAGCTGTAGATAGAATTAATTTTAACGATCTACGGAACATGACTGCTAAAATGAAAAATTTTAGAGGAGCAGCGAAAAGTTTAAAAGAAAAGAAAACTTCAGTTATCTTCAGTAAAGCTGAAAAAATCAATAATATTGTAATACTTGATAAACAAGAATATATTGAAATAACTGAACAATTTATAAGAACTGGACCTTATGAAGAAGTATTTTTAAATCCTTTACCAGGAATGATAAGGAGAACTAAAGAAGCTATCAAAAAAGTGGTTAAATATTTTAATGATCCTACTTTATCAAGGAAATTAAATGTTTCAAATCCACTTTTACCAAGATTATATTCTCAGTTGAAATTACATAAACCAGGAAAACAAATAAGACCAATTACATCAACAACTGGATCAATATTATCAAAACTTGAATGTTGGTTATTAGAAAAACTGAATAATCTCCCAATCAAATTTGAAACAGCAGCTATAAAAAATGGAATTGAATTTGCAGAAAAAGGACAGAACTTCAAAACAGCTAGCAACGAGATTCAAGTTTCATTCGATGTTGTTTCATTATATCCAAATGTTCCAACTGATGAAACTTTAGTTTTTCTGAGAAAATGGCTAGAAAGAAATGCACTTAAGCCAGAAGAAATAAATGAATTTGTAATACTTACTAAACTGTGCATGGATGAAAATTGGTTCCAGTTTAATGAAAAGTTTTTCAAACAAAAATTTGGCTGCAGTATGGGATCACATATGAGCATTGTATATAGAATCTATAGTACTATCACTTCGGCCTTACTAGCGCCATTTAAAGACGGCCAATAGAGTTACTAACTCATTAAAAGAGCAGGAAACCACAAGAGAAATGATTTCTCTCTTATAAATTCGGAGGAGTAGTAGCAGTAGGTTGAAATGCTTAAGAACAGTGTTACCGCGGGGACACTATAGTGCCAAAAGGGACTCATTTTTTTTAACTTGGCTCGGGGACTCACAAAATTTAGATTTGGCTCATTTTTTTACGAATCCAAGTTACCTCTATACAAATCATTCATCTTTACTCTGAAGTCAACGTTAATTAATATTTTCGTTGCTTTTATTTCACTCCTGAACACCTGAACGCTGTGTCAGCATTCAAACATTTTCTTTGATTCACTCATAGGGGCGCTTTGTTTGAGTGAAAGCAAAAACAATATTTTCTTTGTCAATTATCTTTGTCATCTTTTTTATATTTTTCTTATATTCTTGCTTACATCCGTGTGCTGTATTTAATTTTGATTTTTGACCCGCACACATTCAGTATATTAATTATTTGTATCTATTATTAAAATGAACTTAAAAACTAAAACAAGAGACTCAAATAAAAAAAAATTTTTAAGATGTTTATTGTGATATTTTTGTAAGCACAATGTGAAATGTATTTTTTGTTTTTTTTTTATGAATTTAATTTATTTTATTTTTATTATTTATGTCTACTTACTATATATGTAAATATATAGGTTTTTTGAATTATTAAAATGAACTTAAAAAAAAAACAGAAGGGACTCATTTTTTTTCAAAAGGACTCATTTTTTCAGCCACTGGGACTCGTCAAAATTTGAGACCGCGGTAACACTGCTTAAGAACACAATTAATTGATTTCTCTTTTAATTGTGTATACAATGGAGTATGGCAGTTGGCAGATAGCAAAGCAAAAGAAGACAACTTATTGTTTTTTCTCATGGATTTTCATTCCTTCATTCTCCACAGCATAGGTAAGCATTTATTGTGGCTATTGTATCGGGCATGGGGTAAGACAAAAGAGCAAGTTTAATTTTTAAATTGAAACAACCGTATCCTTCAGAGTTTGAACTAAGACTGATATTTATTCGTCTTCATCTCTTCATCTTAAGCTAACTTACAATAGGAGTATATGAGACTCGTGAAATATAATGTTTCATCAAGTTCCATATTTCTAAGTTAAGTATTCTTTCTGGTTTCTGCTCTTCTTTCCGTTTTTTCCTTTTTTCTATGCAGTATGAAGTGCAATAATTTTTCTCCTTTTTTTCGCTTTTCTATTTTTTACAAACTTTTTTTTGACTATATTGAATTCTCTTAGCTAGTCATTTTGTTATTTTTTTATGTTATGCTTTTTTGTTGATTTTTTATAAGTTATTTGAATTTATTTTATGTTATTTTGTGATATAGTTTTACGTTTTGTATATTGATTACAATATCAATTACAAATCAAGCAAATCAAGCATGTAAAGTAGTTAGTTAGGCAGGCCTCCTGGGGAACCTCATTAAAAAAACGAAGCTTGTATTTTACCTACTGGGTGTTCCGGAAAAAATACGCTTTTTTTTGTAGTTGCCTATAGTTTTCCTTCTAAAAAATCTATTCATCAAAATAACGTTTTCCACCCTTTTCAGATTCGTTTTTATCTTACATAATTTTGAATTTCTATATTTATTTTTGTAAACTATTATTCGAACATTTACAAAAAAATATTCTTCAATATCATTTTTCAAATATAAAATAATAAATTCAAAATGCAAAAAAAGTTTCGGGGAGAGTGCGATAACTATGGCGACAAAAAATAATAACGGTTTCTGATAGAGGGGTTCAATACAAGCATTTTTTACTATGGGAGGGGAGGGTCTATCTCCCCCCGTTTAGGCGGTAGGGGCAATTTTATAAAAATTGACTTAAAATCTAAAAAAAAATATTGTAGAACAACGGAAAAACTTACAGATACAATTTATACTTTTTATGAAAGCCAGAAACTTGCACTTTATAATAAAATTTAAATGAAGTGGTTTCAATTTATAGTTTTTGAAATAACTGACTTCTACTATTTTTCAATTATCTCAAAAACTACAAGACATAGAAAAAAGTAATTTATATCGTTTGATAAAAAATTTATTGAAGCAACTAACTGCATCTAATTTTTTTTTATTGGCATTTGTAATCACGAGAAACATAGTACTCAAAGTGATTTTTTAAAATTTTTTTTCGTAAATTTTGACTTTGAAGTCAGTTATTTCAAAAACTATAAATTGAAACCACTTCATTTAAAATTTGTTATAAAGTGCAAGTTTCTGGCTTTCATAAAAAGTATAAATTGTATCTGTAAGTTTTCCCGTTGTTCTACAATATTTTTTTTTAGATTTTAAGTCAATTTTTATAAAATTGCCCCTACCGCCTAAACGGGGGGAGATAGACCCCCCCCTCCCTTAGTAAAAAATGCTTGTATTGAACCCCTCCACCGTTATTATTTTTTGTCGCCATAGTTATCGTACTCGTGCCAAAGTTTCTGCTTCATCAATACAAAATTCCATTTTTCATGAAATTTTGCAACGTAGCAATTTCATTTTATCCCTTCAAATTGAAATTTCAGTACCTCAAACAGAACAGTATGATCAGATGTTCAATTGTACATAAAATCTTTCTTGGCCTACTACCACCACTATACCCCACCCTAAAAGAAAGACAAAACAATTCATGTAATTGATTTCTCACACCTATTCTGCTTTGCATAACCATAAGATTACTGATTCACTATACGTTGTCGAGTGTTTTCGATTCTCCTCCCCACGTTAAATAACTTCCTTTGATTTCTGCTTTGCTTATGGGTTAAGATATGATATGCTTACTGAAATAATGATTCTCTATAGTCTATACGTTCTCTGTTGTCTTCGATTTTGTTCCCCACCTTAAATAATTTGCTCTGATTTTGGTCCTCTTGGCACTATTTGAAATTTAAGCGCTTAATTCTCTCTTGTTTGTGTCTCTTATGCTCTCTTTACTTAAGCGATTTCAGCGCACCACTCGGCCAATGCAGGTGACAAAAGAAGCTTTCTGATGGTAGTACTATAGTTTCTATATACAATGCTTGGATTTCTGCTTTGCTTATGGGTTATGATATGATATGATTACTGAAATAATGATTCTCTATAGTCTATACGTTCTCTGTTGTCTTCGATTTTGTTCCCCACCTTAAATTATTTGCTCTGATTTTGGTCCTCTTGGCACTATTTGAAATTTAAGCGATTAATTCTTTCTTGTTTGTGTCTCTTATGCTCTCTTTACTTAAGCGATTTCAGCGCACCACTCGGCCAATACAGGTGACAAAAGAAGCTATCTGATGGTAGTACTATAGTTTCTATATACAATGGCTGTACTTCGTTTTCAAAATGGAAATAAAGGCAAATTTTTCATCAATTATATATACACTTTCAAAAACAATGGATTGAAAAGGTACTTATATTTTTTTGTTTGTATGTTAATATGTTTGATTTGAGTTGCATGGAAGTACAGAGTTTGAAATTCGACTGGATGGATTAACAAATAAACATAGATATTTTTAACCATTTAACATAATGAAAAATAGCACGAAGAAAGTAAAAGGATAATAACTAAAAAAATCCAAACTGACGATCAGATATGGAGAGTGAAAAAAATATTAAGCCATTACGAAAGGGTCAATTTGGGGAATCGAAAAATTCGCGGCGAATTAAATGGTTGAATGGTTAAAAATATCTATGTTTATTTGTTAATCCATCCAGTCTAATTTCAAACTCTGGACTTCCATGCAACTCAAATCAAACAATTACACTTTCTAAAAACTAGGCTTGCAAAACTATTCATATACAACGTAAAAAATAACAACCAATAAAATATCAATAATAGGAAACATTAACAACGATAGCTGTCCATTGAAAAGCCATACGAACCACTAGCGAAGAATCCGAAATGAAAAACATTGATTTCTTCATTTTAAACTATAATGAACTTATTTGAATATCAGGTGAATGATAATTTACATCAAAGATAAAAGATGGATGAATCTAACTAGTGTTTTGCTTAGGTTTATTTTCGTGATTCTGCAAAAATTTAAATCGAAATAACACCAAATTGGCTTTATTTCGTTTTCTAAAGCGAAATAAAGCCAAACTGAGAATTTGGGCTTATTTCGTTTTTCAAACCGAAATAAAGCCAAATTTTTGGAATTTGGCTTTATTTCGTTTGGTACTATTTCACGTCACCATAAAGTTAATAGAATTCATATTCTCTATATAATTGGGCTTATGATCTTCACTTTTGAACTTATTTGAGATGACTGTAGATGTACTGCTACTCGAGTCAGACAATTCCGAATCTGCCATAAAACTTGCGGATTAGAATAGCGGACTACAAAAAAAAAAAAAAATTTGCCTTTATCCTCGTCGCCAATTGGCACGTTTATTGTTCATTGGTACAAATGAACTGATTCTGATTGGCTTTATTTTAATTGATATTGATTTTATAGTAGTAGATAAACATCAAGTGGTACTTTGTAGCAAATTACAATTATACCAAGTAATATGTGCTTATTTAAGTAAACTACTACTCTGTTTAATTGCCTAAAGTGACCCTAGTGCAAGGCCTTGGGTTAGAGGACACGTCGATCACCGTCGACAAAATACTTCTTTTTATATTTTTCCTAAGTTGGAACCTTTCTCTAGTTTTTAAGATGCTTTTCGAAACTGCACCACTATTCTGATTAAAAATCCTATCCCTAGCAATTTAATAATCTCTTAACCTAATGTGAAGAGGTCTGATCTCATACCTCTTTACTTCTTTTAGTTTCTTTTCTTGGCTTTTTAAAATTTGTATTTTGTTTGTTCTGTTTCCTTTAGATTTTACCGCGGGGCCTTGGTGGAACGTGACTCTCCCGAAGACTTCACGTTCCTGTACTGGTTTTTCGGATTACACTTGGGGAATTTTGGAGAGATTACCCCAGCCTCACCACACCTGTAGCAAAACAAGCTTCTTGCGGCCGTGCAATCCTGGTACAGTTGACCTGGCTGCTCGCAGTTCCAGCACTTCATTTTGGATGTATCATTGTACACCCGACTGTGATTTTGGTCGGATTCCCATGTGCTGGGATGTGGCCAATCGGTCTTCGGGGTGTAACTGCTCCTCCGGCTCGGTCTCCAGCTCGTACACCATGGGCTTTATTGCCTGTCTATTTTGACGGGGACCATCTCACACCACTGGAAAGGTTTATTCGGCATCCTTACACGCCATTCTCAGCTGGTCCATTTTGAAGATGACTTGCGGGTACACAAGTCTGCCTATATGTTCATTTAGATTTTTCTTCAGGATGCGCCAACACCAACTCACCTTCGGAAATCTCATACTGAGCTGAGATCTCATCCGGTTGATGGCAGCGAAAAACTCATCAACCGGCTCTCAGTCGCCTTTTCTGCGGTCCATAATGTCCCGAACCACATTGAAATCTGACCGCACGCCTTGAAATTGTCTCTTAAGGGCGTCGATCAATGCGGGCCTGTCGGGACGGAAAACGAACTGCTGGAACTGCCAGTACCGTTCATAGGTGGCACCTGAGAGGAGAAGATGGAAATTGCTCAAAATCTCAGCCCAAGCGCAGTCGTATTGACTCTGCAGGGTCTCTACCAGAGATTAAAATGAAGATCAGTGCCGATCTGCTATCAATCGCGACAACACGTATCGCACTAGTGTCCGCTAAAATAACCCTGTATTTTATTTCCTTACAAAAAAAAAAAAACAATAATAGAAAACTCAAACAAAATATTCATTCATATCATCATCCAAACAGTTCAAAACAATAAACCTAAACTTTTCTGCCGCGCCGCGCCGTGTGATATTTAAATCACTTCTGTGAATTAAATGGGAGCGGGTCGAAATGCTGTATTTTAAAATACTGTAAGGTCAAAATACTGTATTATACTGTATGATACTGTATGTTCATAATACTGTATGGTTAGTATACTGTATTTCAAAATACTGTATTTCAAAACACTGTATGTTCAAAATACTGTATGATCAAAATACTGTAGATCAAAATTCTGTATCCCAAAATGCTTTATGAGCAAAACACTGTATCTCAAAAATCTGTCTGTAAAAATACTGTATTTTTAAATAATTCTCTTCTAGGACTTCCATTCTCTTATTTGTTTCACTATCGATTTATTCATTTTGAAGCAAAATAAAACTTAACACTTAAATTTGCATTAACATTTAAACATCTACTGAATGCATGAACGCTTGCTAGTTTTGACAGATTAATTAGTCTGTTGCAATTGCTCATGCAGTTGTTGATTATGATCAAATCAATTCATTTTAATATGTGAGAGAGATACATGCAATCAAGAAGGAGAAAATGAGAAAGAGAAAAAAAGACGAAGATACCATGTGTTTTGTTTTTGTTTTAATTAATTCAAAGACTAATGAATTATCAAATGTACATGTAATTGTTGAATGAAATACCATAATAATTGTAGTGAAAAATTGTTATGATATTTTCTTAAGAAAAGTATTCTATTTTTAAAATTCTGTATTTGAAATTGCTGTAATTAGGCTGAAAAATAAAAATTGTTTTGAGAATGTAAAAAAGTGCGGCACTTACAGTACAGTATTATGACCCAAACAGTATTTTGACCCTAACCCGAATTAAATCTATTCAGTGTTGTGTGCCACCCAAAAAAAAAAAAAAAAAATAGACCTCTAACACAGTGCATTACCTTTTTATCATCTCCTCCCTCACACCACTCGCATAGTTTTGTTGGCTTCACACATTTCTTCGATTTGATAATTTCTTATCTTATCTAGGCAATGTGTGCAGGCAATGAAGCTGTGGGTTTGCTGATGGATAGTTGATCAACGGTGTTGATTCCGTTGGTTAACCAAAGTCAAGTTGCTGGCATAACACCGCTAGTAATTTGCTTTGGTTTTCTAGTAGATCTACACTTGTTGATTATACTTAGCTAGCGTCTGCGATTGATATTTTTGTTTTATGTGTTTTTGTGAATTGTAATGTCGGGTAAGTCTAGAGTCGATTTTAGCAACATTAGGGGGTTGCGATCGAATTTCTTTGCTGTGTACGCTCACACTGCAAAATGCAGGCCAGCTGTTTTGGCATTGAGTGAAACACAGGTGGGTGTTGATTCTGATTCATCAGAGTTCAACCTGCCTGGGTATAGCTTAGTGCCATTATTCTTTTCATCTCATGGCCTCGCCGTATATGTTCGAAATGATATTGCTTACCAACTTCTACCACAATGCGGCCTCTGTTCTAATACGAACTTTAATTTCATGTGGTTAAAATTCACCGTCCGTAAGCATATCATTCACTTTTGTTTTATTTACAGAAGCCCCAATTTAGATAGCAATTTAACCTCTTACGAGTTTGATGCGCTATCTGACTCCATAATAAGAATTGTTTCCCTTTATCCTCACACTGAAATCGCAATTGCGGGCGATTTCAATGTACACAATTCTGGTTGGCTTCGGCATTCTGGCCAGACAACACCCGAAGGAAAATGTATTGAGATCTTTGCTGAGTTTAACGAATTAACTCAACTTGTTGATGAGCCCACTCGGGTTCCTGATACTGAAGGCCATGCGGCCAACACTCTTGACCTATTTCTCACTTCTCATCCCGAAAAATACAGGGTTGTAGTATCATCTCCTTTAGGCACATCAGACCATTGTGTCATATCGGTAGATTTTTCACTTTCCGTCACGGTAAAAAAAGATAAAGTCCCTAAAAGAACTGTGTGGCAATATGAGAAAGCCAATTGGGACGGCCTGAATAACTTCTTTCGTAGTTTTAATTGGTCATTGTGCTTTCTCGACGGAAACGTTGATGCATCAGCTGACATGATATCTAACGTAATTCTCAACGGCATGAGAAATTTTGTTCCTCACAGATCAAAAAGTATCATCCCCAAAGAGAATTCGTGGTTTGATTCTAGCTGTAAAGAGGCGATTAGAAATAGAGAAAGTAGTTTTCGAAAATTTAAAGACAACCCTACAGTAGACAACCGAAATTTGTTCAAACGGGCCAGAAATATCTGTAATGCAAAATTTTTGCATGACCAAAAAGTAAGGCAAAAAATACTGCTGTGTCCAAAAGGAAGCAAAAATTTTTGGTCATTTGTTAAGAACGTTGAGAACTCGACCACGTCATCGGTCCCAACTCCGTATGTCAGCTCCATCGACAAAGCCAATTTGCTGGCAGCTCAATTTGCTGCCAACTCGAAACCTCCTCATAGCATATTGGCTCCACCTGAGCTCGAGTCTGCAAATTCTTTGATGAAGCAGATATTATAACCTCATTTGTCCAGCCGGTCCCTAAAAAAGGCGAATCTTCCTCCCCTTCCAATTACCGTCCAATTGTACTAACGTCCCTTCTTTCCAAGGTGAATCTTCCTCCCCTTCCAATTACCGTCCAATTGTACTAACGTCCCTTCTTTCCAAGGTCATGGAAACGTTGATAAACCGTCAACTTATGAAATATCTCGAAGAACGAAAGCTTCTTAATGACCGTCAGTACGGTTTTCGTAGCAAACGGTCAACTGGTGATTTGATGGCTTATCTCACCGAAAAGTGGAACCAATCTTTACATTGGTCAAAAACGCTGCTAAATGCTTAGGTTTCTTGAGACGATGCAGGAAGTTCTTCACCCCTTCTGATCTGGCTACAATTTATAAGGCCTTCATCCGCCCAAAACTAGAGTATAACTCCCATATCAGTCAGGTGCTGCTCAAACATCTTTGCACCTGCTTGATAGGGTACAAAATAGAGCGTTAAAATTGATAGGTGATAGTTCAATCGTAGAATCGATTGATTCTCTTGAACATCGACGAAACGTTACCTGTCTCACTCTCTTTTATCGTTTTTTCTATAAATAGTGCTCTAGTGAAATAGCCAGTTGCATTCCTCCCTGAAACAATTTAGCCGCAACACACGCCTCGCTAGGAATGCTCATCAGTTTTACCTTGAGCCGAACTTCGGGCGTACAGTCAAGTATAGAGATTGGTATTTCAGTCGCACCACCCGAATGTGGAATGCTTTACCTGGCTCTGTTTTTCCCCTACATTACGTTTTACAAAGATTCAAAAGCAACATGCATCGGTGTCTCCTTTCAAATCCTCTCCTATTTTCTTAAACGCTCGCACTGTGTTCTATAACGCCCCGTGCAGTGTCGGGTTAGAATAGCACTGCAGCGCCTCCCCGCTTGTCGTAAAAGGCGACTAAAGGAACAATCATATCTAGACGACTAACATCAAAGTGAGTCTAGCGACACACATACCACCTAAAAACTCTCCCCAAGTATGCATGCAGATCCCGGGGTTTACACGACTGGAGATCACCGGTGTAGTAAAAGGGAAATCAAACTCATTAAATGGAGCATGCATGTGTCGAAAAGGATGAAAGAAAATTTTTGAAAAATTTTGAGCATTATGGAAGTACTTGCGAACATAAGAAGCACTACCCCGCCAGGCAGTTCCATTGCTATGCATGGAGCTGATCCTGGACCGAGCAGCAATGTTCGGGTCAGAGCTATACGGATTCCGGGGGCTAGCAAAGTAATGCGACGAGTTGGACGAAAATTTAGAGTCGCGAGTTGGAACGTTGGAAGTATGACTGGTAGAAGTCTTGAACTCGAAGAGATGATGAGAAGGAGGCGAGTGGACATCTTGTGTGTTCAGGAAACGAAATGGCGAAACACAGCAAACAAAGCCCGTTTCTTAGATGCAAAGACCAAGGCTTACAAGATGTTCTACTATGGAACGGAACAAGGTAGGAACGGAGTCGGTATCATCCTTGACCAAAGTTTATGCAACAGCGTGTTGACCATTTTGAAGTCCAGTGACCGTTTGATGTCTCTTAAATTGGTGATGGAAGGAAAGGTCTGGAATATAATCAGTGCATATGCTCCCCAAATAGGGTGTGAGCAGGAGGAAAAAGATGCATTCTGGCTTGATTTTCATAACCTACTTAAGAACATCCCAAAAGAAGAGTATTTGTTTGTTGGAGGAGATTTGAATGGACATGTCGGGAAGACAAACGAGGATTATGAAGACTGCCATGGAGGTTTGGGATTCGGCACCAGGAACACTCCTGGTGAAGATATTCTAAGTATGTGCAAGTCATACGGTCTAATCGTACTAAATACCATGTTCATCAAACAAGACCGACACCTTATCACTTACAGCAGTGGAGGAAATGAAACCCAGATTGATTACCATTTGGTAACCAATTACATGAAATCTCGGGTGAAAGACTGCAAAGTGATACTAGGAGAAGCTGCCGCTCAACAACACCGTCTTCTTTTAACAGAATTTTTTACGGATGCGGTAAAGGAAGTCAAACAAGCAAAGGCTCCTAGGAGAATCAAGTGGTACAATCTGGAGAAAACCAAAGGACAGCAATTCATTTCGTATATGCAAAGTCAGCTGTGTAATACCATCGACGCAGTTTCAAATGCAATCACGGCACAAAATATGTGGGATCGCCTACAACGATCCTGCTTAGAGAGAGCCAAATCACTGTTAGGAGTCTCAAAAGGACACCACCAACAAGCTAAAGAAACCTGGTGGTGGGATGATGAAGCTAAAGCAGTGATTAGAAAGAAGAAAGCAGCTTTCCAAGCTTGGTCGAAGTGCCCCTCAAGAAATACAAATGAAAAAGCGCGTTTCAAAATGGAATACAAGAGCTGCAGAAAAGAAGCGAAGAAAAAGTGCGCCCAACTTCAAGCAAAAAGCACGGAGGGCCTGTATCGAGAGCTGGAAGAGATTTCTGCCCCAGCTGCTGAAGCAAATCAGGCAATCCAAGAGGTAAGACAAAGCAACTTGAATAAGGGAGCAACCATTTTCAAAATAGCCGCTCAGAGAAGGAGAAATGCGCAGGAGATTCGTTCGCCGAAGTTCATCAATGATGCTCAAGGAGTGCTACTTGTGGATGACGACAAAATTCTTCATAGGTGGCGACAGTATTGTGATGATCTTTTGAATGAACAGTTTCCTCGGCGCCACTTTCCAACAGCTGCACCTAACTTTACAGAAGTATCCGACGTCACAGTCGAAGAAGTTAGGGAGGCAGTTAAGAACTCCAAAAAAGGCAAAGCGATTGGGCCAGACGAGGTACCATATGAGTTTTGGAGAAATATGGGAGACATCGGGCTAAGATGGCTCACGATTCTCATCTCCAAACTTATAAGAGGTGACAGTTTGCCTAATCAATGGAGGGAAAGTTTTCTTCTTCCAATGTACAAGGGAAAGGGAGATACCAGAAGCTGTGACAACTATCGTTCGATCAAGTTGATGTCCCACACTATGAAGATCGTTGAGCGGGTTTTGGATAGCCGACTGCGGAAAATAATAAGGCTGTCTGATGACCAATGCGGGTTTGTCGCGGGTAAGTCAACTACAGACGCAATCCAAAGCATAAGGATCATTATGGAAAAACACCGAGATGCCTTAGAGGATTTGCATATTGTGTTGGTTGACTTCGAAAAGGCATTCGATCGACAACCACGAGATCTGATATGGGTGGCCCTCAGACACCGAGGAGTTCCTGAAGCCTATGTGCGAATAATTATGGACATGTACGAGGGAGCAGTTACAAAAGTGAGATGCCCAGCTGGAGTCACCGAAGAATTCCAAATAACAGTAGGTGTACATCAGGGAAGTGTCTTGAGTCCACTGCTCTTTATTGCTGTTCTGGATTATTTGCTCGAAGGAAAAGTAACGGACAATAAAGTAAAACAATTATTCTTTGCTGACGATGGAGCCATCATAAGCGAGGATCCTACATCCCTGCAACGAGCACTTGACGTTTGGATTGATGTTCTGGAAGGAAATGGGTACCGTATTAGCGCTAAAAAGACTGAATACCTGTGCTGCCCTTTTTCTGATCCAGACAAGCCTACTCCAGACATTTATTTGAATGGAAATGTGCTTCCCAAGTGTGAAAAGTTTAAATATCTGGGATCTATGATCAATAGTGAAGCATCTTGTGATGACGACATCAATCATCGAGTAAGCGTAGGGTGGATGAAGTGGCGAGAAAACTCCGCTATCTTCTGTGATCGAAAAATGCCCCCTAAGCTGAAGGGAAGACTCTACACAGCAGTTGTCCGTCCAGCTCTGACATACGGTTCACAATGTTGGACAATGTACAAAAAGTATGAGAGCAAATTGACTGCAGCCGAAATGAAGATGCTTCGGATGACAGCAGGAGTAACGAAGCTTGATCGAATTAGAAGTACTAAGATCCGTGGAAGCCTTCATGTCAAAAGTACCATCTTGGACAAAATTCAGCACGACCGGCTCAGTTGGTATTGTCATGTTCAAAGGAGAGATCCGCAGAACCCCGTCAAAAAGGCAATATCGTACAACGTTTCAACAAATTCGCGACGAAAAAGAAAAGGCAGGCCAAAACACTCCTGGTACAAGCAAATGCAAAAACAGCAGCATTTGGTTGGCCTCAGACATGGAACAATCCAAAACCGGGAGGCTTGCCGACGATTTCTGAGGTCAACGCGGCGTACCCCACAGGCGGATCACTAGTGTGAAGCAGAAAAGTGGGAGAGTTGTGATCGCTTCAAGATCACTACTCGTAACGCCGAAAATGAAAAAGAAGAAGACTGTGTTCTATAACATTATAAGGGTAGTCATAACCCCTTGATTAGCGCGTCCATTATATATATAAAAAAAAAAAAAAAACTAAGTCTGCTTGTGAACAATGAGTATTTACTTGAAAAAAGAAAGAGTTTGAACAGACTGAGTCAACCCACAAGCAAGTAAATTTGAACAATCTTATTTGTGAACCAAGCAACTCTGAACAACCCCTATTTTCAAACGAACCAAACAAGTAGACTTGCTTGCAAGTCAAAATGAGTTTGAATAACTTTGAGTTAAACTGCTTGTGAGCAAAGTGCTTGTGAGTAAAAGTTATCACAAGCAATTTGATCGTAAACAAGCAGTTAGCTCACAAGCAAGCAGTGTGGTTGTGAATAAGCAATGTCTTCATAAGAAAGCAATGTGATCATACCAAAAAGGGTAGTTTATGCCTTTATATGCCTTTCTATGTATGCGTTTTTTTTTGTTGATTAGGTATAAATCTTCAACGCATTGCTTTCCGATGAATACACTGCCTGCTCATAAACACACTGCCTGCTTGTAAGCACGCTTCCTGCTAGTGAACACACTGCCTGCTTGTGAACATTTTGCGTGCTCATGAGTATTTGAATATATTCAAGTAAGTTCAGACAAGTCAATCTGCTTGCAAGTCATTTGCTTGTGAGTGCAATACAGAAAAATGACTTGTGAGCATCCTTACTGATTTAGTTTGTTCAGAAGCATTTTTGCTTGTGAGTAAACATGCTTGCAAGCTATTAGCTTGTGAATAGGGGTGGAAAATAATCAAGTCTAAGCGATCGTTGAGAAATTTTCGATGTGTTTGAACTGATTTGAACATACTCATTTTGACCTCTGGCTCTCTACTCGGAAGACGAACTCCTCCACGGTCAGCTTGTTGGAATCTCCATCAAATTTTAAAACCCATTTGTCAACCCTGACGGGGACACCTTGCGGGTTTGAGGGGTGATTCGAGCGACCGTAGAGACTTCGTCAAAACCGGTTCAGATCCGAATGAAAGTGAGCTTGGTACGCTCCATTTTCGCCTCTAAAATCTCTTGTTTAGTTTGTTTTTCTCAATGGAACAAACGGCCTCGTAGACTGATCTAGCTGAGAATGACCCTTGCCATTGCCAGCATTTTGCAATGCGGTTCCGCGAATTGGAGGAAGTTGCCTTTCTACAGGCGTTGGTACTAAGTTGTCAGGTACACTTAGGCTCTTCTGGAATTCCAAGAGACTGACCATCATCAGCTCTGTGAGAGAGTCCGTCAGTTTCTCCTCGAGAGAACTTACATGGGCCTGACAAGCATTTCCCACTGCCAGGTCGATTGCGGACTGCAACTCCACTGAGATGGTCCCGCTCGTTTGGCCTTGGCCGGCACCTACTCCAGCGTTACTCGCTTCATTTTCCTTGCCCGAAGGCGTAGGGTTTTTCACTGGAGACCTGGCCCCAAAACCTCGCTTAGTATTCCTTGAATCCATTGTATTAATATATTTTTCTTTTTCTCTTTTCCAGTACGACCCAAACAATAAAAAACGCTTATAAAAAAAGAAACACCAAAACGAAGAACAAAGAAGAGACCAAAGATTAAAAATGCGAATGTTGATCTAAATCCTAAACACAATGAAAATAGAATTGAAATTGACAAAAAAAAAAAATATAACTTAACAAAAAAACGACTACACTACAACCCAAAATGAAATCAAAAATCAACTAAACGAAAAAGGTATCGATTTGTATAAATTTGCTTTTGTATTTGTTTTAATGTGTTTGTTTTTTATTTTTCAATTTGATCCGGGGGATGTGGAAGGCGGATTTGGATGCAACTTGGTTGGCTTCAACGTTGAGGTGAAGATCTCGACAGGAGCGTCATACTTTTAACATTGATATCTCTCATCTTAAGTGCGTTAAGACTTAGAAAGACAATAACAAAATTAACAACTTAAAAAACTTTAACATAGGATTATTTCTGATGTTGTTCAGTTCAAAAGTCTCCGCCGCGACTGTCCAGGCATGCAAAGTCTTCCCTTTGCAAGACTAACGAAGTTTTTGAACCAAATACCACGTTAGAAATATAATAGAATAAAGGGTTGGTTTGCAACTGCTGTTCCGTGGTTCCGATTCAAGTCGCTATTCTGGCGTTATGTCAGATACTTTCTACCAGAAGCCATTCCTGAATCTAACCCATAAAACTGCAGAAGCTATAACATCACAATTTAGGAAGGATATGATTAGAGAACTCAGTCCTCACTGTTCTGGAATTCAAATCCAAGTCGCGATTCAAGTGGTATGTCTTAAGACTTTCCACTTGAAGACTTACTTGGTTTCAAGATCAAAAGCTGTAGTAGCTATAACTTATCCAAGGAGGAATGATTCTCCAAAAGGCAGCAGAATGTGTCGTCGCAAATGAAAAGGTATGCTAAAAAGCTATCCTTGTCATGACATACGACCCACTTTGATGCCGCTTGGAAAATCGACTAAGGTTATGACAAACACTTTGGACAACACGTCTGGGCGCCATTTGTAATATGGTAGGGGGTGTCAATTGGAAAAAGCTAGTTGGATAAAGGAATGGGATTGGGATAGGTAGATGATTGGGATAGGCAGTGGGAAAGTTGAGGTAGAGGAAAAAGTAAAGGATTGGAAGGGAATATGGAAAAGGAAAGGATAAAGGAAAAGTGAAAAGAAAAGGAAGTAAACGGAGATTGGAAAAGGAAGGGAAAAGGAAGTGTCGTAACGAAGGGACCTGGCACGTTTGCGAAGCGCTGCTCAGCTCGCTGTATTAGGGGGTGATCTTGACTCTTCGCCAGACGGAAACCACATTACAAAAACATAAATCGTGCCAAAAAAAAACCACCACCCCAAAAACCACCCCATAAACCTTACCATACTGCACTGCAAGATGAAATGGCAGTGAGGCCTGTGGCCCACAAAACCATGGAACTCGGTCGGCCATTTTGTCGAGTTCCCCGTTGACGATTACTGCTGCCAGGAGAAAGCAACTACCACCGATGCATCGCCAACCTCTTCATCCCCCTGGAATCGTGCTTAACACGCCATCGTAATCGCAGAAAAAAAAAAGACTCTATTTCAAACTATCGATGTACATTTTTATTTACGAAAGAAAAACTAAAAACAGAAAATGAAAACCTTAACTCGAATTACAAAAATAAACAGATCAAAAATGCGACCAAAATGAGACTAAGATGAACATAAAATGAAGCAAAACTCAAAACAATTAGAAACACTAACAACAACAAAAAAATACATTAACAGAAAAAAATTTAAATTCTAAAACTAACCTTAATCCTATTTTATTTTTATGTTTTTCTAAGTTTTTTTGTTTTTTTTATTTTTTTTTTATGATTTTATATTTTTTTTTTTATATTTTTATGTTTTTAAGTATTTTTTGTATTTTTATGTTTTTTGGTATATTGTATCTTTATGTCCCTCATTTTTTTTAAATTCAACCCCCCTTTTTTGATTTCTTCCAGGCACTATACACTTAAATATTTGAGAACTAATTAAAAATCTACACCGCGTATATAAATTTAACTATAAAAACTTGTATGTAAATGCAACATTAAGCAAATAAAAATTTTCAAAAAAAGGAAAATTAATTTACTCTACACAACTTTGTTCTTTAACATTAGACTTTCCAGTCCATGTTCAAAGTCGAACGGTTCTGCCATCCACTGCCGGTTTTGCCATCCACATCATCACTATCACCCACTCTCACCAGTTTCTTAGAGATTATGCCAGGCCCACTTCTCAGGGGAACAGGGGAACATCGCTAGTTGGAATGATGTGATGGTGTTTCAGAATTCCCTTTTATTTTTTTATTTTTATTTCTCTAAAAATTCCGAAAATACTCACAAAATACTAAATGGTGTACGCATATAAGCTTACAATGCAATAATAAATACTTACATAAATACATTAAATACTTAACTTAATATAAACTGCCTATAAACATACAATACCTAAATAAATGCGCACACCAAAAATACCTATCGATACACTTGAACATAACATATAAATAAATAAATAAAATAAATAACACACAACATAGATGTATACATACAAATTCAAATACATAAACATAACAAATAAATACTTAATATGAAAATAATAAACTTCTCACAAAAATCCCTACCCTACTGTCACTTCAGCAAAAATTGAGGCGACAGCAACTACTTCTTGCGGCAGTTGCAGAAGCTCGTTAGACTTCTGCGCGAGCGTTTCTTCCTAGTTTCTGTGTGACTTTTTGACGCTTGTTTACTATTTTTCGAAACTCGAAACTTGAAGCTACGGCTGGTTATTTTAATTTTCATTCCATTTATTTTTGTTTTGATATTAATTGATCCTTTAGTTTAATTTTTCTATTCTTTTTACTTTTTCAGGTATGCTGTTTTGGTTTCGGAGCATTTGCTAGGAAAATTCGGTTGAAGTAGCATCAACCATTTGTGGTACCCGTGGTGTGATGGATAGCATGTCCGCCTGTTAATCCAGAGGTTCGTGGTTCGAATCCCAGCAGAGGCAAAAATGTTTTTTCCACGGGTATCGCCTTTCGCGAGGAATTGGCAAGTCCTCCGTTAGTATTCATTGCCATGAGAAGCGCTTTCTCGATTAACCTTTCGGAACCGGTCCAAAATTGTAGGTCCCTTCCATTCCCTCCCAAGGCATGGTTGTGAGAAATGCGCTAGGCCCTGAGGCTCCTCGCTCTGTTGCGCCACCCTATTTATTTATTTTTTTTTAGGATCAACCATTTCCCAGATAAGTTTGTTTACGTTTTAGTGTGCATTACTTCAACGCATTTATTTCTTTTCCACATACAGGTATCCATTACAACAAAGAGTTTCTATATTTCTTACAGATGAACAAAACAGTAGTAAAAAAAACGCACTTATTTTATGATACTTGGAAACATCTAAAACAGGTAAAAATTGTAATACTGGTTTCTTACGCTTTTTATTGCAACAGCTTGCAATGGGAGTAGTTTTCCAAGACTTATACACGAGCTTTTTTTTATTATTGTTTTGTTCATCTGTAAGAAAATAAAGAAGCTCTATGTTAAACAGGCGTTTTCTGAAAAAAAAAAAAAAAAAATACCTCAAAGCCATAAGTTTGGTGGGGAAGAAAGTTTGAACACCATTTAAAATTGAAAATCTGGCAACCCTAAGCCTATAAGAGCCCAATTTCAATACAGCCCTTAAGATTATTATTTATACAAAAAACTAAGTCTTAAATTAGGTCTCTACCATCTGTATTGACAGAAAAATCGAATTTAACACAGGCCAGGGCACACCAAAGTTAGTCTTTTTTTAAATTGTCAAAAAGTGATTCTTATATTTGGATCTACTACTTTTAGACTTAAGACTTAAACTGACCGTTACGATAGTAATATTATAAAAGTGAAAACTGTTTAACAAAAATGAAAGTGAAAAATGAACTATAGATTATACTGTGATTCTTATTTTCTTCTTTGTTTAAAATGTTTGACTTTTGAGTTTTTAAAAAATGTAACATATGTATTATGTATATTATTTAAATTGAAATTGCGACGCGTTTCGGAGATCTCTCTATCTTCGGGCAACTGCTTAGCTCACTTTTGTTAAAGCTTTTAATTCTGTTTCTGCTTGTTGTTGAATGTGGTTGTGTGTTATGGTTAATTATGTGTTATGTTGCTGTCCTGTTTTTATTTATTATTTTGTTTTTGTATTTTATGCCGGTGTCATACAATGCATTTGGTTTTATTGCTAGTTTGTCATTTAATATTTCGTCTTGTTCTATTTTGCTTGCTTTATATATTTCGTATTCTTCTATTGTGTCAAGTGTTGTGCTTTTCTTGCAAAAGTGCATGGCTTCTAGATTGGTGTCGAAATCAGTGTAATTATGGTTGTTGTACATTAAGTGTAATGCGAATTTGGATTTTGTTGTTGGTTAATGTTCTGTGAATCTTTCGTAAAAGCTTCTGCCTGTTTGTCTAATGTTACCGTTACGTATCTACTGACGTGGTTCCAATGGACCCATTTGCATGCTGTAACTCACCAAAGGAGAGGATATCGAAATACATCCTTTCGTATTCAAAGACGTCCGTTTACTGACGGAAGGTATCTATAAGCGCAGTTATCGCAGTGGTTGCTTGGACCAGAGTATATCTAATAATGAGTAGGGACACTCTCTACACAAATGCAACGCCTACTACTACATTCAACAATGAAAAGCAAAAAAATAAAAAAAGTGCAATGAGTGGAAGCAGGTCATAACTATGAATAGTAATCCATTCGGACAATCCCAAATGTTTGAAGGATACACAATAGGTTTTCCCAGGCCAATACCAATAAACTTCCATTGTAAGATACGCGACCTGTAGTTTTTATGAATGCATTTTTAAAGGCGACCCCAAATGATCGTGAGCATGTATATGGTTTTGTTGTGCTGCTTAATAGCTTGGGTGACCAGATCTAATTTTTTTTATGACACTCAATTGCTTTATTACGTTCGGGTTTTTTCTTTGGGTAAAATGTTTTTTAATGAATTTTTCAATGGTAGGTATGATTTATATGATTTTATCTTTAATCTGGTCTTCTAAAAAATACATAAGCAACGCAATTAGCGAAGTTCATAAATTTTTTTTTCTACTTTTGAGATACTTATTTAATAGCAGCTGGTCATATTAAAATGTAATTAGGCATACACAGAGATTTGTTTACATTTTTTCATAACGTACTTTTAAAGGCGACCCCGGACATTTTCTTATCATTTGGCGTAAGTTTTTTTAGTGTGTAAAGAACAGGGTGCCTTGTGCATAAGAATATTGAAAGTTGAAGTGCTGTGAAAGAAAAATTATTTAAAATGGGTAAACACTATCTCAAGTGCTTAGTATGCGGTCGTGAGGAAGTGAAAAGTGCTGGAGTTAATTATTTCAAACTACCAAACAACGAAGAGAGGTAAGCAAAATTTTTCTTTTGTGTCAACATAAGAACAAATATTAAATTTTCTTGAAATGTCAATTACATACATACCAATTAACTTCTTTCGTTACTTTGATTAACTTATTGTGTTTCATTTTTTTAGGAGAACAAAATGGCTAACTGCCATTCAAAAACCTAACTTGGTAAACAGCAAAATTTCGCAGGATTTATTTCGTTATGATTTATGAAACTTAAATACAAATGTTTTCAAAAAATGTATGCTTATGATTTTTTTGCCGGGTCACCCTGTGCCACAGAAGTATGACAATCTGATTCTCTTTTTTCTCTTTTCTACTTTAACACATCTTATGACCATCTACTTCTCGTGTCTGTGTAACTATAAAATGCGAACTGATAAGAAACACGTGGAGAGTGTCCCTACTCATTATTAGATATACTCTGATAAGATGTGTTAAAGTAGAAAAGAGAAAAAAGAGAATCAGATTGTCATTGTATCTTACAATGGAAGTTTATTGGTATTGGCCTGGGAAAACCTATTGTGTATCCTTCAAACATTTGGGATTGTCCGAATGGATTACTATTCATAGTTATGACCTGCTTCCACTCATTGCACTTTTTTTATTTTTTTGCTTTTCATTGTTGAATGTAGTAGTAGGCGTTGCATTTGTGTAGAGAGTGTCCCTACTCATTATTAGATATACTCTGGACTAGAGGAGTAGGTACGTGCAATCTTACAACTTCGGTAAGACACGTTGGCCGCACTTCTCCGGTGCCGTCCCAAGGGAACCTCATTCGAACGGTATTGCGCCACCATGCAACAGGAATCTGTCGAACGTTGAGATCGATGGGTACTTCGGTACCTGCAACGTATGGAGTATGCTATTCGTAGTCGTAGTACAATGGACAGGAAAATTCCTAGATATAGGCAACATGATACTACGAACATGTACAGAAACGCGACAAAAGACGCACTCTACAAACGAAAAAGTAGGCTCTTGTCGAGACTCAAACTCTTGCATAGGAGGTTTGCTGACCAACACGATTTGGAGATTAGAACTCTGAAGTCACAGATCAAAAAATCTCCAACAGCTTATAAAAGAAAATTATAAATTTACAATTTCATGTTTCTGGAACAAAAAAATTCGGGCTTTGCAGTCCAACAACCCGAGTATGTTTCCTGAAATTAATAAAATCTTTAGGAGAAAAGATCAAAATGGCCTTCAGAGTATTAAACTCTAAAGGACGACAGAGAACAAAAACTTACTTCTGACACTAGGAAGAGATCCAGATGAAGCCATCTTAAATGATGACCATTTTATAGCGGAAGATGCTCAAGAGATGGTGGGTGCTGTTTTCGAGCAAGTATATAAGGTGAATGAGTGCATTCGCCCGAATTACGACCTTGAGAACAGAGCCTTCGTCGGACACTTCTATCTTAGAGACGAGATCTCGCATTGGCGAACTGAGAATCCTGGTTACACTAGATTCAATGACAGCCGACTTTGCAAATGCAGTCATCGTCGAGCGAAACGAGGAAGACCCCCCTGCTCGTTTCTAAGATGGAACTCGAAGATATATTTTACAAAATAAAGAAAAAGAAATCAGCAGGAGTCGACGGCATACCCAATGTTGTACTGCGAAACCTTCCTTCGGAAATGGTGAACATATACACTACACAATCAAATTTTGTTGTTGAACTGCGTTAAATCCGACAATAATTACAATTAAATAACGATCACCTTAAATTGATTTAACCGGACAAGATTAACGTACAACACTTAAACGAAAATTGCTTTAGCTTTACACGTTAACATACCTTGTATGCATTTCGAAACACATTCGTTTCATCATCAGCAATGCACTAACTGAAGCGTTGAATGTTTTTTTGTTTTTTGGATTGAAGCGAGATGAATCATCGATTGATAACCGGACACAAATTACGCACACAGCTTTTATATTTTGGCAAAGAGAACCGATTCTACATTGCCGTTGTCTTGATTTAAAAGATTGCTACTCTTTTGTATGAAAAAACTTTCATTAGCATCCAATTGCATTTCATTGCGCACTTCTCTTATCAAGCGTATATTTTCTATGCTAACACTATGGTTCTCTTCTAATACGTGTGCTGCTACAGCCGATCGTGAGGGTTGGTTTAAACGTATGCAGGTTAAATGGTCATTAAATCTTCTTTTTATACTTCTTTTTGTTTGTCCGATGTATTCTCTATCACAAATATTGCACTTGACAGAATAAATTCCTGATTTATCTAGCTTCTCTGTTTTATCTTTAGTTGATCCTAGATAGTTGCTTAGTTTATTGTTATTTTTGTAAACAATGTCATATCCATGTTCTTTGAATTTCGTTTTGAGTTTATTTGTTATTTGTGGTAGAAAGGTTATGGGTACTCTTTGGTTTTTAATTTTTTCTTGTTGTGAAAATAAAGTTGTTAGATTAGAGTTTCTTGCTTTTCTTGAATGATAGCGAATAAGTTCGTCAATCATTGACTCTTCATAACCATTTACTGTAGCTGTCTTTTTTATGTAGTCATACTCTCTTTTGAAGTTCGTTACTGATAATGGTAAATTACAAAGTCTGTAAACTAGCGAATGGTATGCTGCTTTTTTATGTTGAATGGGAGCATGTGAGTCGGATGTTATTGTTCTCATTGTGGTTGTTGGTTTATGATAGATTCCAACTTCAATATTTTCACCAAAACGTTTTAGTTCTAAGTCTAAAAATGGTAGCTTCCCATCTTCTTCCTCTTCAAAAGTAAATTTTATTGAAGTATTTTGGGAATTAAGAAGATCGAGGGTATTTGTAACGTTTTTTCTTTCGACGATTGCAAAAACATCATCAACATATCTCCACCAAACCCGTGGAAAGTAACCTTTTTTGTTTAAACTTACTTCAAATGAAGACATGTACAGCTCAGCAATTAAAGGACTCAAAGGATTACCCATATTTGTACCTTTTGTTACCTTGAAAATTTCCTTATCAAATTGAAAGAAACTTTGGTTCATACACAGTTGAGCTGTGTCTTGATAAATTAATTTCTTATCTTCTGAAACTCCACTTCTTTCTAAGTGTTTTCTCAATTCAATTAAAGCAAGATCCACTGGGATGCTTGGAAATAAAGAACAAACATCAAAAGAGATCATGATTTCATTTGTATTTATTTTTACATTTTTTATTCTTTGTACGAAATCAAAAGAGTTCTCAACCGAATAAGATTTTATTGGTGGTAGTTTCTTAAATTCTTGTACTAACCATTTAGCTTGCTTGTAACAGGGAGTATTTATATTGTCTACAATGGGTCTCATTTGTTTACCGCTTTTGTGGATTTTCGGTAGAGCATATAAATAGGCTATTTTTGGGTTTGAAACTATTAACGAACGACTTAAACGCGCACAAAATATATTTCCAATGCGTTTTCTAAGTGAATCACTGTCTCGAATCATTTTAGGTAAGGGATTTCTCTTAACTTTTTCATAATTACACTTTTCGATTAATTCATTTACCCTGGTTTTGTAACCATTTTTATCTAAAATAACAATTTTGTTACCTTTGTCGGCTTTGACATACACAACATCTTTTTCTTTTAACTTTTTTATTATTTCTGAATGTGTTTTTGAAACATTCACATTGTTAACATTTTTATTATTATTCGAATCTATAATAGTTGCTGTTGTTTTTCGGATATCTTGTTGTATTGACGGTACTTTATACTTCAAACAAGCTTCTATATCCACAACAGTTTCTAATAAAGGTATATGTAAAGGTTTGGGTGTAAATTTTAAGCCTTTATTAAGTAATTCCAATTCTTTTTCATTGAAATCAACATTTGATTCGTTTTGAATAAAATCAGGGATAAATTGAGGATGATTTTGTTTTGTTGTTTGCGTTTCTTTAATAAGATTTTGTAGCTTACGATTGTGTGTTAAAGTTTTTTGTTTCACTAGTCGTTCTGTATCGGTATTTACTTTTTTATCGAAAGATAACCACTCCAGAAATTCCACTTCACTTAAATCTTTTGTTATTTTCAAGTGCAAACTATATGCCAACAACTCAGTCGATGACAATTCCTTATATTTATGTTTAATTTCACCATCAAGCCACACTCGTTTTGCTTTTTTTATAGCAAATTCCGATCTATAATTTTTGACCGCCGCTTTTACTTTCACAAAATTAGGTGTTATGTTCAATCGCTTACATGTTCTCAAAAAAGATAAATCACATAAAACCGACCGCGCTCGCCGCTTCAATTGAGCGTATTTGTTCAACTCCGATTTGGTAAACATTATACAATCAAATTTTGTTGTTGAACTGCGTTAAATCCGACAATAATTACAATTAAATAACGATCACCTTAAATTGATTTAACCGGACAAGATTAACGTACAACACTTAAACGAAAATTGCTTTAGCTTTACACGTTAACATACCTTGTATGCATTTCGAAACACATTCGTTTCATCATCAGCAATGCAAACTGAAGCGTTGAATGTTTTTTTGGCTTTTGACAAGACGCATTTTCGTGTTTGGGAAGAGCATGTGTGAAGAGGCTCTTAAATTTCGCTGTCCAGCGTAAACTTTTTTGATGGTGTCAGAAGTAACATCACAACAACTCATCTTCTGGTTTATTTTGAATCCTAAGTATTTAACACATTCCACGTAAGGTATTACATCGCTTACAACAAGGGGAGGAACATTTAATGAACAGATTTCCCTTCGAGAGCAGACAATCCCGAGAGATTTAACAGGGTTTAAATATAGTTGCTTTTCATCAGACCACCTTTTATTATTTAACAAATCTTCATTTACTCTCATAACACAATCTTCAATCAATCCTATCCTTTTATTTAAATAAATAATGACATCATCCGCATAAAGATGCACACAACAATAATTTTGAAGAAGACCTGGAAGATCATTAATAAATATTGAAAATAGAAGTGGTCCTAGCACAGCTCCTTGAACTGCAAAGTTTTGTGTACACTGTCTGATAACGGTTGCTTAGGTACTGGTGAATCAGCTTAACAGAAGAGTAAGAAAACTGAAATTGTTGATTTAATTTATAAAAAAGAATGGGGTGTTTAATGGAATCAAAGGCTTTAGAGAAGTCTAACAGTGCCATTATACAAATTTCATCCTGTGCCCCTGTTCTGTAACTATCGCCTCGATAAAAGCAGGCGATAAACGGTGGAAAATGGAACGAAATCCTACTAAATTCATAGAATTTCGTTCCATTTTCCACCGTTTATCGCCAAGGCGATAGTTACAGAACAGGGGCACTGGTCTTATGCTCTTCTTATATCGGTTGTTACTTTCAATACTGCTGATTCACAACTATGCTTTCTACGAAACCCGGATTGCCATTTAGAGAGCAAATTGCAACTATCTAAGAGCTCTTGAACCTGCTGAACCAATACTATTTTATTATTTTTTCGAAGACTTTTGATAAATAGGGCAATATACTTATGGGTCGAAAGTCTGCACTGTTGGCTGGATTAGGCTTTTTTGGGATGGGTACAATTTTTGCATACTTCCAGCCTTCCGGAAAATGACAACTATAGATGCAGTAATTGAAAAGGTGAACAAAATATGAAATCAGAAACGAAAGGATTAGTTTAATAAATTTTGGTGACATATTGTCCATACCAGTTGCGTTTGATTTAACTGAACGAATCGTGCATTCAACATTTACGTTTTTTATGCATCTGAATGAAAATCCAGAACCAATAAAATAAGGGTCCCGTAAGTCCAATGGGGACGAGTTAGATGAAGCTGGAACCAAAACTGCAGCCATCTCCGAGGGTTCAAAGGAACAATCACAGTTTTCATTTGAAAGCACTCCTACATTCTTTGAATTTTTTCGTAATTTTTTTGTGTTCAGTTTCGGATCAAGAAGACTTAAGAAATCGGAACGTTTAGCGGAACGAATCAGTGCAGTAACATTATTACGAGCATGTACGAATTGATATTTGTGGAAATCTGTAGGTGTTCTTTTAAACCTCCTGAAGAAACGTTCCTTTTCCTGGATTAGCAATTTAATCTGGTTTGAGAACCATGGGCAACTTTTTGGCTTTAAAACATTTGTCACTTCAGGCACATAGCATTCATACATTTCAGTGGTGGCCCTATTCAGCACAGATAATTTTGAACCAATATCGGCGGTATTATAAATTTTTAATGAAGACCAAAGTTACCAATATTTTGCTGTATATGTTCAAGATCCATGTTATGATATGATTTGTGCCTAACCGTGAAATTTGATGTAAGTCTTACCTCTTACTTGATCGTTTCTTACCACTCTGTTAATTGAGTCAATGAGCGACGGATTCCTAACAGACTGAAAACATGTAGGCCACTGTTTATTAACCACATTTAAACCAGTTATTTCACAAAAAAATCTGAACATTTGCGACGAAGCAGAACTTTCCAAATAATTAACACTAAAGTCCCTACCAATCAGGATAGCATTAAATTTTGAACCAATTATATCTAATGTTTCCTCAAGTTCCTTTAAGTTCTCTTCTTTGAATTTGCATGGTGGACAGTAAATAGTAATAAGCAAACACTTTTCGACTCACTGCTTATTTCAACGCACAGAAACTCAATTTCAGACATGGTGTGAGTATAAACAAGTTTTGATGTTAAACTCTCTCATATAAACATACAAACACCCCCTACAACTCTGTTTTTACGATCGTTACGATGCAACTGGTATCCCGGAATAGAATCAAGCCTAGACAGAATATTGCAATTCAACCAAGACTCAGATATCATAACTACATCCATTTTGGACGAACTAAGCATTTCATAAGGAATTGTGTACTTTGAACTAAGGCTTCCAGCATTTAAATGACAGACTCTAGCACCGTTACTTAAACCACACATCAGGTTAAGAGAACATCTAACTGTATTAAGGCTTAGACCAAAAACCATATCAATCGAAAATTGTACGGAAAAGTTATATTATAAATATCGGTATGGTAAATACTTTTAAGAGTCAATTTAAGCAATACTTGGGTTCTCTTAAGAATATAACTGAGCACAGCAAAATTTAAAATTTCAAAAGGAACAATATACAAATAAAGTTGCAGCAATTGTAAGAATTTTACTTGCACTACTTTTACAGAAAAGTGGCAGCACTTAAAAGAATTAAAAGAGAAAAGCAAGACAGAAAATAGAAAATGTTAGAAAAAGAGGCTTACAACAAGTAGGCTTTAGTTCCGGTGCATTGGAAAACGGCAGTGGTCCATCCTCTCTTTAAAAAAGGAAAGGATGGTTCCAATCCAGCAAATCTTCGGTCAACTAGTCTTCTTCCGAGTATCAGCAAGGTATTCGAGAAAGTTCTCAATAGAGCACTGTAGTAGTAGTAGCAGTAGTAGTAGTAATAGTGTGATTTTATTTAACAAAATAATTCAAAATCATGTTTACAAATTCATAATATATAACATTTGCTTTTGCCGTCAGCCAGACGAGAAAGAGTATTATTTTGAAAAATATTACAATTTAATTTGTTTTATATGTAAATATTTAATTAAAAGAAATATTTATCTATCGTAAACTAATATTGACAGTTAAAATAATCTCAAGTTTTTTTTTGAATGCTTCATTTAAGATTTAGTTCCGATATCTTAAGGCGACTTTCACATAATTGTATAACGCATTTCACTCTTGGCCGTTTAGAGCTTCAACAGCTTCACTCAAAGTTAAAGTAGATTTTCCATAGTAGGCAATTCTTATTCCTTTCAAGACAGGGCAGATAGCTAAGAAGTGATATGTATTTTCTGTGGTTCTAAGGTTGCACAGGGAACACTCTGTATCATGATACAACTAATAGAGATATGGCATTGCGCATGTGGGGTATTGGTTGTCAAAATATGGTGACGTCACATACACACAAAATTGAGATAGGTAAGTATTTTTGGCGGAAATTTCACTCTGTTTCTGTGATTCGGAGTTTCAGTTTGGCGCTGTGAAATTATTAAAAAGTTTGAATAAAAAAGTATATAAAAAAGTTTGAAAAATGGGTGGCTGTTCTGTTTTTGGATGCAATAACGACATGCGAAAAAAAAAACATGCGATACAAGTTTCCACAAATTTCCGAAGGGAAATTTAAATCTTTCGAAGCAGTGGACTTTGTTCTGCAAAAGAAAAGACAAAATCAATACCCTAACTGCTAGGATCTGCAGTTTGCATTTTGTGAGGGAAGACTTCATAAATAATATACAATTTGAAATGGGTAAGCTAAGCGATAGAAATTCACAACAAAATTTAAGAAGAATTATCTATTAATAGGGTTTACAAGGTTTCATATTCTGAAATCTGATGCAGTTCCTACTGTTTATTTAAATAAACCTTGCATAGACTCTGTACAGAGCGTTGTACATTCGACAGAGCGTTCAAAGCGAATGGAATTAAAAAATAAAAAAGAAATTGTGAAAGAATTGCTCGAAGTTTCCAAAGAGTCTGAAAATGAGATCGCAATGGAAAATGCTGATGATGGCTTCGAGGAAAACATTCCACTACCTCAGCCTACAATGCAACATGAGCAAACAGACGAGTTTTCTGAACAAGTGTAAGTACATTGTTAATACATAGTAGTTCAGGCTTTTTACAAAATATTAAATTTTTCAATGTATATTTCTTAGAAAGACTTTGAGGGAGGAAAATGAAGCCCTTAAAAAAAAGTTGTTGACTAGCGACAAAATTATAAAAACATTGGAAGCTAAATTGACCAAGGCCGAGTTCCAAAAATCCAACTTAGAGAAACAGCTTCTGACAATTTTCACTCCTGGCCAAATAAAAAAACTTCAACTAGGGTTGAAACGGTCAAAATGGTCGGAAGAGGATATAGCTCGATCTATAACGCTCTATTCATCGAGCTCTCGAGCTTATAAGTTGCTAAGAAGGAAGAACTTTCCTCTTCCAGCAATCAGAACCCTTCAAACTTGGGCTCAGAAGCTGGATATAACACCAGGTATAATGATGCCAATAACAAAAATCATGAAGGCAGCTCAGGAGCTAACACAAAACCAAAAGCTCTGCGTTCTAAGCTTCGATGAAATGAAGGTGAAGGAAGCATACTGCTATGACCGATCGACGGACACAACCCTTAAACCAGCATCTTATGTGCAAGTTGGGATGCTAAGAGGTATCTGAGTATCAAATTCAAATTTAATTAAGATTACTTATTACATATTATCCTGACAACAGGTTTAGTAGGAAAATGGAAGCAACCAATCTTCTATGAGTTTGATTGTAGAATGACAAAAAGTATTTTGTTCAGTATAGTTGATACTGTTGGTGCTTGTGGTTTCAAAGTTGTTGCGATTACAAGTGATTTAGGTGGGGCTAACAGAGGATTCTATACTGAGCTCAATGTCACCATGGAAAAACCATGGTAAGTAAGTTATAAAAAAACAATCTTCACCAATTATCTTATTTTCTTAACAGGTTTTTATTTAAAGAAACCAAAATTTATGTGTTTGCCGACGTTCCTCACTTAATAAAACTGATACGTAATCATTTTATTGATCATGGATTCGTCATGAACGGAATGGAAGTAAAAAAAGATATACTTGTTAAGCTCCTTTCAATAACTTCGGGAGAGTTGAGCATAACCCATAAGATATCATTAAAAACTTTAAATGTTGTTCAAGCCGAAAGGCAAAAAGTAAAACTTGCAACACAATTATTTTCCCATACTGTGGCCAGAGCTTTATCCCGAGCTGTTGATCTTGGGTATATCGTTGATGGAACTTGGGAAGAATCCTATAAATTGTTCAAATACGTAAGTAATTTAATAAAACGAACATAAACATTAAGTATGATACACTTTACATAAACATTCTTACTAAATTGTTTTGCAGACGAATGATTGGTTCGACGTTATGAACGTCAGATCACCCTATAGCGATTCCCGAGAAAGAGTCCATGCATACGGACTACACTTGGGATCGCAGAATAAAATACTGGACGATATGACGGAAATGATCGTCAATATGCGGGTTGTAGGAAAAAACTCCTTACTACCATTTCAAAAAGGTAAGAATTGATATATCCGGTTGAACGCAATTATTTAATTTCATGTATATATTCATTTTTAAGGTATTGTGCAATCCAACACGGCCCTCAAACTATTGCACAAAGATGTGCTTGAACAGTTTGGAGTTAAGTTCATTATGACTTACCGCCTAAACCAAGACGTCCTTGAAAACTTCTTCGGCGTTATAAGGGCTAAAGGTGGACTTCACGACCACCCTGATCGCCAAGAATTCAAATACAGGCTCAGGTCGTATATTCTTGGCCACAATGAGGGTGCTCTTTCCGAGAATGGGAACGTCGGCGTGGATGATACTCCGGATTTAAATTTAGAAGAAACTTCTCTCTCAGGTAAGACTTTAATCACGTACACGACTCTTGTAAACACTTAATATATATATTTTAGGAAGGATCTTCAGCATTGTTAAAGCCAACAAAAATGTACAAAATGATTTGGAAGATGAAAATCTGCAATTTCAGTACGATGGCTTAGAAAACTTGGCAGGCTACATTTGTCACCGGTTCAAGGACATAATACCCAACGTTGAGCAAGGTAATGCACTTGAAAATTCCTGGGTTAACCACTTGGACGAAGGTGGCCTGTGTAAGCCAAGCGCGACGATGATGAACCAACTTGCTTCTCTGGAGAATGTTTTTAACGCTGTGAATGGAGAAGGCTCAGGACTGTACATCTGTCCAAACTACATCAAGCATTTAATAGAGGTTTCAGCGAAAGCAAACTTCGATTGCGACGACCGAATAAAAAAATTATTCTTTCGGTCCCGGATGTACTTCCGAATGAGAAAACTCAACAGAGAAATCGTTGAGAACAAACTTTCACGAAAACGAAAATACAAAAAAATTATTAACTAAAAACACGCTTATTCTTTTATTCACTTTTTTAAATTAATATGCAGAATAAAGATATAAACACTGAAATCACTAACAATAGAGAGCAATCAACATCAACACAATAACATTTTGCTAATAAATTCTTTTTCGGGAAGTTTTCTTATGAAATCAGCCACTGTGGTGGTATACACGATAATATTTTGAATTCGCGGGAATATTTCTAATAAAAACAGCGACTGATACTTAGAATAAAAATAACAAATATAAATCAAATAAAACATTTTTCAGCTAGTTTGTTACCTTTGTTGTACATTTTACATACTGAATGCAAAACGTCAAAATCCATGTGTGTTTGTGACGTAGATGCGCAGAACGAGACAAAAATAAACTCCGTGATGCGCTATCTCTAATAGTTGTATCATGACTCTGTATTTCTCACTGGGGCATATGGTTGGAAATTTAGACGAAGTAACTCTTCTCTGGTTTTAAAAATTGTAGTGATTGTGTGAATCTAAAATCGATCATTGAAATAATAATTGGCACCAAGGCTATGCTGCAGGATTTTGTACATCATTCTAGAGTCTAGACTCACTTCGTTGCGCCATCTCAGCATATTGTTCAAAACATGTTTCCTCAATCTTTGCCAGCAATACCTCAAAGTTCTTACTCCATTCCTCCAACCCTGTCTCCATCAATTCGACGTTGTTAATAGAGCACTGTCCACATGGGCTGAGAACTAAAATATTATCCAGAAAATCAGTTCGGTTTTAAGGCGGGTCATAAAACCATACATGCCGCTTCTATACTAGTATTTGATATTCAATGGAACAAAGATTAAAAGCAGTGTAGGAGTGCATGTTTGGTTGACTTGGAGAAGGCTTTCTACACCGTTTGGTTAGACGGTCTTTTCTATAAGTTGATCAGGTATGGCATGAGTAAACCACTGCTATATATTCTTAATGACATGCTTCATGGTAGAACTTTTGTTGTGAAAAGTTGCAAAATATCTTCTACCAGAACTTTTAAAATACAGAACGGTCTGCAACAAGGAGCGGTGAATTCGCCTATTTTGTTAAGCATTTTCACCGGCAATCCAATTGGATCTTTTCACTATGGGATACGAGAAGGAACTGAGCTAGTGATCGTTGATCTGCATGGTAACCCACTGCCAAATGAAGTTGTAGTCAAGTACCTTCACATCTGGTTAGATCAGTATCTATATTTTAACAAACATATGGATGCGGCTCTGGCCAGTGCTAGAAGAGTTTTCGCTCTGTGCTCTGACAAGGCGACTGCTTCACAGCAGTCAACTTGAAAGTAGAGTGAAAGTGATTTGCTATATGGCCCTCATTAGGCCAATGATTCACAGGTCTACAACAAAAATGCTGTTTGGATATTTCCAACTGATTTCGATGTATTTAAGTGTTCTGAAAACTAAAAAAAAAAAATACTCAAAAAGTTCCAAAACGTCAGGTTATTTTACAAAACGCAAAATTTTATTTATTACAAAAAAGAGATTTTTTCGGCTAACTTGTAGTCATAAATGATAGGCATAGTTTCATTTTGATTACTGTTTTTATCTGTTTACAGAACATAACTATCATTAATTTCTAACCAAGGAACACCCCGTTTGAGCTACATTATTAAAAAACATAAACAAACATGTAACCTGAACGTGAGCGCTCTGTTAGAAAGTGGTGTGATACAATTTCATGTTAATTCGTCATTGTTTTATAGATCATGGTTCAATATAGTGCAATGTTGTCTGTGCGGAAGTGTGTAAACTCGTCTGACAGTTTCTGTTACATTTGTGGCGAATATATAACATTAAAGCAACAAGTTAATATTACGGACCTTGCAAAAAAAGTATACTTCACGTATTTTGGCTTAAAACTTGGAAACCAGGATAAGGTTTGGGCACCTCATAAAGTTTGCAAACGATGTGTTCGCTCCGAGGGAGCTTAAAGTTGGCGGAAAGAATGTCCTGCAAGAAACTTTGGTGCCTCGTCATAAAGTATTTCTACCACCGCTTCACATAAAGCTGGTATTGATGAAGCAGTTTATAAAGTCGCTTCCAAGAGATGGAAATTGCTTCAAATACTTGATATCAAAGTTTTCAGGCCTCTCGGAGGCAAAGTTAAAGGAAAGTGTGTTCGTTGGACCAGATATAAGGCGGCTAATGGCTGATCCACTATTCACCACAACTTAACAGATCCTCAAAGAGAAGGGTGCATTGCCGAAGTCATAACGAAATTTTTATGTAATAACAAAGATTTAACTACAAACAAATCGTCAACAGAATGTTAAAAGCATTTCAAGCTTTAGGTTGCTTAATGAGCTTAAAAATACATTTTCTTCATTCCCACCTCGACTACTTTCCAGAAAATTTAGGAGACGTGAGTGAAGAGCAAGGTGAACGATTTCACCAAGATATTAAGGAGATAGAAAAAAGATACCAGGGAAGATGTAGCGTCTCAATAATGGCAGACTACTGCTGGAATCTTCAAAGAGACCTTCCAGACGCTTCTCACAAGCGAAAATGTACCAAAAGGAGTCTCACTGGGAAAAAGAAACGTGGTAAGTGCTTACTAATTAATATATTTTAAATAAAAAAATAGGTTTGGTTACGAAAAGATAATTTTGTTTGGTTTTTTAAATTTTTTATGTTTTATTTTAAGATGATAACTTGTTTAACATAGACACTTACATTGTGAGAAAACGTGACGTTCTAGGAAAAGTTATTTTCGAGTTCCGCACACCCAAAAACATAAGAACTGCACAAAACAATGACAAAAGCTCTCAATTAATTTTTTTTATAGACCTGTGTATCTACGGGTGCCCTGTTTTTTTTTTTTTTTGTCATTTTTGATGCGTTGCATGTTAATTCAAAATGCATACGAATAAAATTCCATAGACAAAGTAATTCGCGTCTGACTTTACTTTATTCTTTGAATTCTCTCTACTTGTGGTCAATAAGGAATATTACATAAACTATGTATTTTGAAAAAATTTCGACCACAATATTGGTTCAATACTTTCAATGTTAAAAATAGAAAGTTTTTTTACGTGTTAATTAGTTGATAAAAATGAGAAAACAAGCAAAACAAAAATCGAAATATGATCTAACTTACTAGTTTTCTCTTGTGAGTGATCTTACTTAAATATCTGATTTTACTTAAATGAATTAAAAAAATTTCAACTAGCCTTACCTCGGTCTTTGTTCATCCATATTTGTGTGGACGAGTTTTGTTTGTTGGTTACATATGCAACTGGAAATGTCCACCTCATTGGTATTTGACCTTTTGTTGGTCTTAAATCGCCAGTAGATATATTGTTATTTCCGTTGTTGCTTTCAGTTTTGAGATATTCGGAACTGAAAGAAGTCTGTGATAGTGAGATGTTATTTCCCGATCTTGTAACGTTTATTAGGGGAAAACCTTGTTGATTCATCCATAGGTTCATCATTTCCTGAAAAGTGAATGCATCAACATAACAGTGTGTAATTCTATTCTAGTTGTTTAAAAAAATTTCTTATTGTTTCGAAGGCATTAAAACTTGATTGACAAGTTATTAGTTTTAGTTTTAGTTTTAATGACTTTTTTATTAAACTGTATAACATATATAAAAAAAATACAATATTCTCACAATATTATTATTAAGCATACAGTCTTATGGTTTGGCATTGAGCCGTCTACCAGATTGACATTTTTGTATTGTTAATCATTATTGAAAATAAGAAAAGTTACCTTAAAATTTAAAGAAAAGTATTCTACTTTTTTTTTCAAAAATTACCATCTCTAATTTTATTTCTATAATCCAATGCAGATTTAGTGTATCTATACAGAATATTCCAACCACAGTCGCCATTCAAAACACTCATCAGTTCCTCTTTTTGAAGTGACCTCACGCCAAAGTACATCATTCTTATTTGATTTAAAATAGGACACACCCCAATAAAATGATAGACGTCCTCTCTTTCTGCACGGTTGCAGAGATCACACAATATCGGCAGGTCTGGTCGATGTGGCATGTAGTTTAAGCTAATCAATTCGCCTCTTAGCATAAAAATTGTTCTTATCATATCAGTTGTGTTCCCGTCCAGAAAGTATGTGTTACCATTAAGATTGTAGCTAACTTTACTATAATACATCCTAAGCAGTGACGATTTCGCTTCATCCAGATATTTATTGTAGAGAAATGCTCCAGTTTTTTCCAAAATGTTCTTAAATTTACTTCTGAGAGTAGTAGCTCCATCACTAGGGCAGAAGCTTAAGTCACACCCGCAGGTATTTGCCAGTTCTTGCCATTCTTTCATGCAATGTCCATTTCTTCGTAGCATATGCTTCAGGACAGCTTTTGGCAGGCGTTGATCATCCATTTCGCTACCTTTAACTATATTATCAAAGTGCGTCTTTAACGTTTCCAGAACAAGAGGTGGACAGCCTGTTTCCAAATGGGTCATATAATTTGGGGTATTATTAGGTAACCTAAAGATGCGTTTTATGCAGAAACGTTGGAATTTTTCCACGGCCACGGTATGCTTGTGCAGCATAAAGAAGAATAGATTTGGCAGTCGCTAGGATAATATTTTGCTTTGAGCTTTGCGATACAAATTTACTTTGGATGCAAGTATTCCACGCTGAGTTTATGGCTCTTTTTGCTTCTGCTAATTTAATTTTTAAATGTTTTTCGACGTTAAGATTGGAAGTTATTAGAAAGCCAAGGTACTTGTAGTCTCGGACTACTTCAATCGAACCTGTTTGGTATGTCCATGCTTCATTTCTCGAGAACCGCCCTCCTCCGTTTCTAAATACAAGGATTTTCGTTTTATCTAGATTCAAAGTTAGATTACATGCCTTGCAGAACCTTTCAATTCTGTTTATTTTCAGTTGCATACTATTAACTGTGTCAGAAAGAAAAAACAATATCGTCTGCGTACATTAAACCCGGGATTGTAATCTGATTGACTTCCACACCACCTCCAACTTCTTCTGTTATGTCATCAATGTACAAAATGAATAAAAGTGTGCTCAAAATACAGCCTTATTTGACACCCATCGTCGTTGCAAATTCTTCAGATAAAGAGTTTCCCACACCGCAGCTATATTATTCTCATAAAGAGCCTTAATAATGCTAACTATCTTACTGCTTATACCCATCCTGTATAGCTTGTAGAAGACTGCTTCACGTGGGATAGAATCAAATGCAGCTTTGAAATCTACAAACAGTGCGTAAAGTTTTTTATGTTTTTGCTTGTATATTTGCGCAAAATTGAATAAGGTGAAGATATGGTCTACTGTTGAGTACTTTTCTCTAAAGCCTGCTTGGAATTCGTGTAGTATGTTTTTGTCTCTAATCCAGTTTGTAAGTCTTTTGAAAACTATCGCTGTAAACAACTTATATGCAGTGTTCAGAAAGGATATTCCTCTATAATTACATGGATTCATAAAATCTCCTTTTTTATGAAGCGGATATATTATTGCCTTTTTGAAGCTCTGTGGAAAATCTGCGCTCTCAAACAGTCGATTGAATTCATTAGTAAGGGCTTGTGCAAATTCTAAGGAACAATTTTTGAAGAACTCGAAGGGGATTCCATCTTCGCCCGGCGCTTTGTTGTTTTTCGCGTTTCGAATCACTTCAAGAACCTCCGCAAGATCCAGTGGATCAAGATACTCATTAATTACTTGAGGCTCTGCGTATTGAATCCTGATTCCTGAGTGACGTTTGTGGTAAATTCAAGAGATCTCTGAAGTGCGTATATAAATCACGTGATTGGATACCTGTTGCAATGCGATTCTTTCTTCCATTTAATAGTTTGGCTGCCTTCCAAAAGTCTGACGAAGTTCTACTGCTATTTAACCCTCGTTTACAAACCGGCAAAAGTCGTGTCCACCCGAACTGGGGTCCAAATGGACCCCACGATTTTTTCATCGAAATTTTTTTGATTTCTGACTTATATTGTTCAGTTATAGTTCTTCTGGCTATTGTATGAATTGTTTCTAAGTATTATATATAGCAGGGATAAAGAAATTTAAGCAGAGATATCATTATGCAGGAATGTAGGAGGTCAGCAATAAAATTTTTCAATTTCAAAAACGATGGAAATTGCCTAATTTTGCAAATCTGGGATTCCCGCTTATCCCTTTCGATATGTCTGTTTTACGTAATTACTGATTGTAATATTGATGCATATCAATGTTCTTGCCAGGTCCGCCTATCAAAAGAAAAAAATAGTCATTATTTCACTTTGTTCAGGTAAAAATGATTGAATTTCCCCAATATATGCCAAGCAAGCCTGCCAAAAATGGCTTGAACTTTAGGTGGATGTATGAAAGCTCAACGGGCTATAAACTGAAGTTTTCTGTCTACACTGGTAGCTCTGACCAAAGTACAGGACTTGGTCGTGGATATGATGTGGTGATGTCGTTGATGCCATCATATTTCAATTCTGGACGCAACCTCACTATTGATAATTTCTTTACGTCGGTGGATTTGGCATTGAAGTTGCTGAATAAGAAGATCACTATTCTTGGCACGATTCGGAAAAACAAAAGAGATTTGCCTAAACCTTTTGTAGCGAAGGAGGTTCTTGATGAGCAGAATGAGCCTGTAAAGGTCAATAACAAAAAGCAGTATCGCCCAGTCCACTCATCCATTTTTGGATTTTCTGGAAAAATGGCGTTGGTGAGTTATGTTCCAAAGCCAAACAAACAAGTGGTATTGCTATCAACACAACATAACTGTGAGAAAGCCACTTCCGGTCATCAAAGTAAGCCTGCAATGATACCGGATTATAACAGCACCAAAGGTGGAGTCGATGTATTCGACCAAATGGTCTCAGTTTATTCATGTACACGCAAAACAAATCGCTGGCCGATGGTTGTATTCTACAACTTACTGGACGTAGCAGCCCTAGCAACTGTTATCATTTTTTGACACTTCAATCCACCTAGAAGAAACAAAAAATTGTACAGAAGTGATAAACTCATCGAACTAGCGGAGGAACTGGTTGAGTCAGAATTGAATAACCGTTCTCAAATTGCAACACAATCTGGCATTGGAAAATCTGCAATGGATGCTCTCTGTATTTTGGGGAGAGTTCAGGAAAAATTACCAACAGTCCCCGAAAGGCTCTCTTGTAAAAGAAGCAGATGTCACCTTTGCCCAAGAGCAGATGACAAGAAAACCAGAACCACCTGCGATGGATGTGGCAGATGTTGTTGCCCTTGCCACACTAGAACCTTATGTGTTAAATGTCTCCCGAAACTGTCCACATTTACTTACTTACTTAGGTGGGCATTACAGTTCGGGGTGAACCTGGGCCTCAACCAACATCCTTCGATAACGACTTCTATTTCGGGCGAGCTCTCTCCAGTTTCGCACTCCAAGTCGGTTGAGGTCATCCTCCACTTGATTGCGCCACCTAAGACGAGGTCTTCCCCTTCCGCGATTTCCCTGCAATGTGCTTTCGAACACCCGACGAGCCGGAGCGTTTGGGTCCATCCGCTCAACATGGCCCAACCATCGTAGCCTCGCGATGCGTACTCTTCTGGCTATGCCCATGTCGCGGTACAGCTCATACAGCTCGTTGTTGTATCTTCTTCTCCACACATTGCCTTCGCATACGGGACCAAAGATCATTCGGAGAATTTTTCTTTCGAAACGACCAAGGGTTTCCTCATCCGCTTTCGATAAGGTCCATGCTTCCGCGCCGTAAAGCAGGACTGGGATGATTAAGGTCTTATATAAGGTTACCTTGGTTTTTCTGGAGAGGGTTTTGTTTCTCAATTGCCTTCTTAACCCAAAGAAGCAACGGTTGGCAAGAGTTATTCTCCGTTTGATCTCCGCACTGATGTTGTTGTCCGTGTCTACAGCGGATCCTAGGTAGACGAAGTCCTGTACTACCTCGAAGTTATGTCTGTCTATTGTGACGTTTTGTCCAATTCGTCGATGTTCTGTGTCCTTGTTTGATGACAGCATATACTTCGTTTTGCCCTCATTAACCATCAAACCCATTTTTGCCGCTTCTGTTTCAATACTCGCAAAAGCACCTATGACATCACGCTTTTTTCTTCCCATTACGTCAATATCGTCTGCATATGCGAGCAATTGCACAGATTTTTGAAAGATTGTTCCTCTGGTGTTGACGTTTGAGTTTCTTACAATCTGTTCAAGTATGATGTTGAAGAAATCGCATGACAGTTTATCGCCTTGCCTAAAACCTTTTTCGACATTGAAGGTCTCGGTGAGTTCTTTACCGACCTTGACGGAGCAGCGTGAATTCTCCAAAGTCATCCTGCATAGTCGTACGAGCTTTGCAGGGATGCCGAAACTAGACATGGCTCTGTACAGCTCGTCTCTGTAGATACTGTCATACGCGGCCTTGAAATCGATAAAAAGATGGTGAATATCGATATTGTGTTCTCGGGTTTTTTCCAAGATCTGCCGTAATGTGAAAATTTGGTCTATTGTGGACTTCTCTGGTCTAAAACCACATTGATAAGGACCTATCAAGTTGTTGACGTGGGGTTTCAGACGTTCACATATTACAGCAGACAAGATCTTATAAGCGACGTTAAGGAGGCTTATCCCCCTATAATTGGCGCAGTTGTGAGGGTCTCCTTTCTTTAGGATCGGGCATACGATACTGAGGTTCCATTCATCGGGCATGCTTTCTTCCGACCATATCATGCAGATCAGCTGGTGCAAGCTCCTTTCCAACTGATCTCCAGCTGCCTTGAAAAGTTCGGCATCAAGGCCATCTGCACCTGCAGTCTTATTTGATTTAAGTTTGCATATAGCAAGCTTAACTTCTTCTAGGTCGGGAGGACGGCATTCTTGATCATCGTCCAGGCTGAATGGGGCAATCTGCCTGACAGCGGAATTTGTGTCCTCATCGCCGTTAAGCAGTCTGCAGAAATGATCTTTCCAGATCCTCAGTAGCGACTGTGACTCTACAACTATGTTTCCCTGCTGGTCTTTACAGGCTTGAGTTCGGGGTTTGCCACCCTGGCAGGATCTTTTTACCTTTTGGTAAAACTTCCGAGTCTCGTTCCTGTCATGGCACCTCTCTATTTCCTCAAACGAGCGCTTCTCATGCTGCTTCTTTTTCTTTTTGAGAAGTCGGTGTTCTTCCCTTCTTCTCTCCTTGTAAATCTCGTTATACCGATCGTGAGCAGCCCTCGTTCGTGTTTGCAAAAGCATTTGTCGTGCTCTTTGCTTGGCTGCGTTTGCCTGCCTACATTCTTCATCGAACCATGGGTTTCGTTTTGGTGGCCGAGTGAAACCCAGAACCTCAGAGGCAGCGGATCTGATGGCTTCTTGGCATTGCTGCCACTGGTCTTCGATGTTTAATGCTGGCGGCACGGGATTCAAGGATAATTGAAGGGACACTCGATTGGAAAAGGCATTGGCAATCTCTTGCGATTGTAGCTTTCCGACGTCATATCTCTTCACAGCGTTAGTTCGTGCTGGTCGTGAACAAGATATCCTCATTCGTACCTTGGCTACAACAAGGTAGTGGTCCGAGTCAAAGTTGGCCCCTCGGAAAGTTCGGACATCTAGCACACTGGAAGAGTGCCTTGCGTCGATCGCAACATGGTCAATTTGGTTGACGGTTAATTGATCTGGGGACCGCCATGTGCCTTTATGAATTTTGAGATGCGGGAAGCGTGTACTACTTACAACAAGATTTAGCCCCGCAGCAAAATCGATAAGCCTCAATCCGTTTTCGGAGGTTTTGTCATGGAGGCTATGCTTACCGATTGTGTTTCCAAAGATGTCCTCCTTCCCTAGTTTTGCGTTGAAATCGCCAAGAACGATTTTCACGTCGTATCTAGGGCATTGCTCATATGTTTCTTCGAGGAGCTCGTAGAAACAGTCTTTGGAATCGTCGTCTTTCTCTTCTGTGGGGGCGTGGGCGCATATAAGGCTAATGTTGGCGAATTTAGCCCTGATGCGGATGGTCATTATACGCTCATTGACTGGATTTTGGCTAATCACCTTATCCCTGAGTCTACCTCTAACGACAAATCCGCACCCAAATAAACGCTTTTTCTGTTGTCTGTAGCAGTCGCCATAGTATATGTCACAGTTTTTCATCTTCTTTATGCCCGGTCCATTCCATCGCACTTCTTGGATGGCGGTTATGTCTGCTTTGCAGCAGTCCAGGGCGTCCGCTAATTCTCCAGCTGCACCTTCTCCGTTAAGAGACCTTACGTTCCAGGTGCAGATCCGGAGGTCGTTGTCCTTTTTTCGTTTGCATGGGTCGTCAACTTTGAAATCATTATCGTTATCCGAGGCTGTTGATTGTTTCGGAACAATATCTTTTTTACGTGGTTGGGTAGTTAACCCTACGCACAACCCCCAACCTGGAGGGCCAGGTCCTTTTGGATCCCTTCGGACACAAAGGGCTGGAGTATCCAGAGTCAGTACCCTGCTGCAGGGGTATGAAACTGTCCACAACTTCAAGTTAAATTCTTCTAAACATAAACTAGGCTGCTTTTAAAATAAAATAATTATTTATTAGAAAAAATATGATTTTTCATAGAATTTCAGTACTGGGGTCCAAATGGACCCCAGTTCGGGTGGACGGGTTCTTTTCACAAAAAAATCGCAGAAAAATCTGTAAACATCTGATAATCGTTTCAACTTAAGAAATGAATAAAAAATTGAATTTTGTTCACTGAGTAAAAATCCCATTTAAAAAAAATGAAAAACAAAAAAGTTATGAGTGTTCAAACATGCTCTGGGGTCCAAGTGGACCCCAGTTTGTAAATTAGGGTTAACATGAATATATTCTGTTGCATGTTCTCAAGTTTTTTTGACTTTGCAGATATTTTTAAAGTCTTTGACAGCCTTAGCATAAAGACTTTTGAAAATATTGGTATTGTATTTTCGTAACAATTTGAGAAAAGTAAAAGACTTATTTCTTGCTTTAATGCAATCTTGGTCGAACCACTTTTGTTTACTTTTTACGTGTTTTCCTCTAAATTGTGATGGGTTTGGAGCGGCCTTTTTGATTATATATGTAAGCTGATCAATACTCGGTGTGTCTTGGGTTGCGTATAGAAGGTGAAGTTCAGTGTTTAAGTTTGCGTTTGATAAGTATTTAATAATTTCTCTTTCCACAATAATTTGGGCAGTAGGTTAAGCAGTTTTGTATTCGACGGATTTCCATCACTTTTCACTACGAAATTAACCTCTAATGGCATGTGATCTGAGAAGTTTTGCTCCCCAACTCGAAAATCTGAAATCAGGTCATGCCAGCCTCCAGATACAAAACAATAGTCTATAACGGAGCACGATGTTCCTCTAAGAAAAGTATATTTTCCGCGTAAATCTCCATCACAACTTCCATTCAGAACTTGACAGTCGAATGCATCAGTGAGTTCAAGAATTTTACTTCCTTTGTTGTCACTTACTTCATCTTTAGATTGATGGTGGGTTTTCAGTATTGCAGAGCTTATTCCGGAAGTCTCCAATAAGAACGAGATTTGTTGAATCCAGGTTGAATAACAGATCGTTCAATTTTTCAAAATCACGTTGCCAGTAGTTACAATTGAGATAGATAGGTATTATATAAAAATTATCTTTATTAATTTCGAGCTTAATGAAGTTGGAGTTTCCTATCACTTCGAATTGCAGTTAGACTTCAAGATTTTTACGGTACGCTAAAAGCTCCCCTCCACTTGCCCTTCCGAAAATGTTTGATTTAAGGCTAGGTGGACTTTTTTAGCGAACTCAGAACTCATGTAAAAGTGTTTGCTTGTATTAGTAAATCATTTTATTCTCTTAAAAGTAATCCCTCTTGCCATCGTCGCGTGTGATTTCAAATTCTCCCTATTTGCTCTCTCTCTTTGGTCTCGGCAACAGCCAGAAACTAGAAAAGAATTACGCACTTGCAACTTGCATAAGCAGAACAAAGGGGTGACCATTATACGAGCATGCAAGTAGGCATATAAAAAAACAGATATCATAAGGCACGGGCACACGAAAATATTTGTATGTACACAATATGTCCGAATGAATATTTTTTTACGATATTCTTGTTTTTGGATGGGTTGAGAATAGAAATATTGTGTGAAGTCAGGAAAGTAAGAAAACCGGTTACTTTTTTTTGTCAGTTTGCTTGCTGAGATAAATACAGATAATTACAAATAATGAAGATGTTGTAGGGTCGATATTTCTTATCTTGTGTTTTTGCGGATGTGGAAAACATGATATTTGTGTGATTTAAATGTAGGTCAGTTTCTTGGCTTAGTTTGATCAGCAAAATTAATGAAAAAGGGGATAACCTGGGGGGTAAGAACACAGATAAAACTCATTTTTCACCGAGGAAAAAACTAAATTCAAGTAAAATTTTTTTGTTTTTCGTTTCGGGAAGACCTCCATTGATAATGTGGGCATAACATTTTAAAAAGTGAAGAGATGTTTTCAAATACCTTCATCCTCTAAAAAATTTTTTTTTGGAATTGCATGAGTAGGTATACTTACTAGGTTCTTATATTCAGAGAGCAAATACAAAAAAAAAATATTTAAGTAATATTGATAATAATCTGAACAACTACTTTTTAGCTTCTGTTCTTTAACCGTATCTCCAGTTAAAGAGCATACTGAGCATCTTCACCACGTCAAGGTACATAAGTAGTAAAGAAGATGAAAAAATAAGAGACTATAATTATTAAAAATAAAAAAATTACTAATTTGAAAGTTTGTTTACCTTTCTTTCAAAGTTGCTTTAAACTTCTTCCAGCCATGCGTTCAATAAATTCTTTTAAAAAAGTAGAAATTGCAGACTTTATTCCAATTAAATAGGATCATCATATCATTTTCTTAAGTATTGCACACTCTCATTTTTCTTGGAATTCTAGGATCGCACACTTCCAGAAGCTGATGATTTTGATAAAACGAGATTAATTTTTCTTTCATTTTTGTTTGCCAGAACTTGTCATCTTTCTTAACTCTGAAGAATATAAAATCGCAGGAAGTCCAAAATAGGAAATTTGCCAATTAGTCATGAGAAGTTGTCCTTGAACTTGATAGAAATAATCGTTGGTTTTCTTAAGCCCCCCTTGTTTTTCTTGATAAGGCAATTTCTTTTGACTAACAGCTTTGTCTAATGTCATATTTTTTACAGACGATGGACATTTCACTTCACATATTGCACTTCAAACGATTAATCCGTCTGGAGTTGCGACAAAAAAATGGTATTCTTTATCTATGAAAAGACCACATTTAATTACTTTGAGGGTTCCGATTTCCTCTAGTTTTTGGATAGAATTTCTCGTTTTGAAGACCCTATAGCATATTAGAAGAAGAAAATGAGCTATACAAGTTTGTGTTTATGATATTGTGGTAGCTGGACGTACTTTTAGCTTTGCATATTTTACCAAAATTAGAAGCAGTAAATATTTCACGCCTTATTTCTTTCCATTTCCCACTAATTGATTGATCTCTTGTTTCTGATTTGATTTTTCTTCTGTGATCAAAGTTTTTTTGGAGTGATTTTTTCCTTTTCTGTTTCTCCAATTCCATTTCTTGATCAGTTTTATCTGACAGTTCGGATGGTGCGTCTACATTTCCGTAATTCGAATCAGCGGAAGCATTTCTTCTTCGTTTTTGTGGTCTGCTCGTTTTACGATTTGAAAAAAGATTCTTTTTATTCATTACAATTTTTTTTTCCTTTTTTTACCAAAGGTTTGTTTTTTGAGTATTTACAATTTTGCTGTGCACTTTTGTGTAATCGGTGAATGCCCGTTTGGTGTTGAATTAGACAACGGCTGCAGCACATCTACTGTTGTACGATTTTCCAAGAGAAAAATTAATTCTTTTTCCACCGACATATTGACACAAAACATTGTTAAATTGTTCGCATATGTTGGAGTCATACCCATGAATCATACTCTCGAAATTTCGAACCATTCGTTGCAGTATCTGTGCCTTCAATATCACTAGCGGTACAAAAATATCGGGCGCAAGAATTCTCAAATGCAAAAAAAGTTCTTTACGAAATAAAGAAGACACTGAATTGCAATTAAATGCCCATAAACCTGTGCCACCCACACTATCCGCCCTCAGCTTGCCTTCCCACATGCACAATATGAAACAAAAATAAAATAAATCTATATCTTCTATAGGTATCTATCTATACATACCTAAAGTAAAAACGTAACAGTTTGTTTGTTTGTGCACGCTAATCTCAGAAACGGCTTATCCTATCAAGATGGGGTTTTCAGTAATATATTGTGGTAAGCTTCACTTAACATTAAGTTTTTATTTCATGTCAATCGGTTGATAAATAAAAAAGTTATGCCAATTCTTGCGGACCAAGTCGCTGGCACACCTAGTAAGATATAAAAAAAAACCACCAACGAATGACTAGTACCTACCTACAACCAATAACTTTGAAACAAAGTAAAGAAAATTATTTCGCATACACCTTACCCAAACGCATATCTTATTCCAAATAAGTTGAATCCTATATGCCTATGTACGTTACTGACCTTTACCTATATACATTATCACGCCAACCGCGTCATGTCTTCAACAAAACAATATACATAAGTTCTCAAATACAAAATATCTATGCATCTAGTCAGATACAAAATTTTTAGCTGAAGAAAAAAATGAAACACACTCTCATCAAGTTGCGTACACTTGACCAAAGAATTCCATTCTACTAGTGGTGCTATTTTCTAACCCCTTTCCCTTTGTGCGTATGCCTATGTCCGTTTCATTCAATCCTTCCTCATTTCACACTTTTTTATTCAATGCAAGCTACTGCTACCAGCAAAAAAAACAACAGGCACACAGTTTGTAATGAGAAATGAATAGCACAAAAGATCACAATCACAATATAAGGTCATAGGTATAGAATATAGATGATATGTATGAGGAGATGCATAACGCATAAGATCATCTTTTTTCAGATTCGTTTGTTTCTGGGGAGGTGTCTGACAATAACCTTTTGCTCATTTATTGAGGTTAGATTGATTCGGTATGGTTTAGACAAATTTTTGGCCGATAGTCTACAACTTACTCAGAATTTTTTGTATTTTCCTTGAGCAGCGGTTATAACAAATCACTTCCACTAAGAATTTAAGATAAATGTTCAGTTTCTACTTTACTTTTACAGGTTTTTTTCAAGAGCTCTTATTTTTGACGTCTATTTTGACAAAACTATAAATGTCAATCAATTCATTGATAATGATTGATAAGATTAAAGGCAAATGTGCAAACTTCTGCAAACACAAAAATACGTCTCATTAGTTTTACTTCGTAGCTTAATCACACCGTGACATTAAGTCGCTTTTAATTACCTTTTCATACCTAAACGAAAACACTCGCGAAAACTCCCAAACCCTTACAAAGCTTTTCACACATTTTTCTTGAACGAAGTTTTCAAATTTAAAATTAAAAAAAAAAAAAATTATATATATTTTTAATATCAATTTATTGTGATTGATTGATTACACATAAAAAAAAACAACACATAAAAAAACAACAACAAAAAACTCACCTAAGTGCTCCACACTTTTTCCTTTTCATTCGTTTGAAAAATTAAACACCGCCAACAAAAAAGTTTATTTCTCTTAGCCGACCCCGTCAACCAATCATATTGTTTATACAAGTCGAAATTTAATTTTCGGGTCCTACTCCTTTCCACTTTTTTGTACGCTGATTCTAAGTTTATTAATTCTGGTGTAGGCCTTCCTGCATGAATGATTGTTTTTTTTTTTCGTCATAAGTATGAAAACTAAACGTTATTCACACGATCTCCTGAATACGGAGATCACTCATTGTTCTGACGTTATTGTTATAATATTTTCTTCAAATTAACTTAATTAAAACATAAAACTTTCGCAAACAAAATCAAATCACCGCACGAAACTGTAACTACTTGAAAAAATAACCTTTTATTTACATTTTTAAAATTTTTCCTACGAAACTAGGTGGTGGTGTACTGTATCCACAAAAGAAAACAAAAAACATCACAGCTCGTGCATTCCTTTTTTTGGCACGAGTTTCGATGTAATGCAACGTATCTTTCACCTATGACGCTTTTCAGGAACAAAACAGAACAAGTACCTAGAAAAGAAAAGGAAATAAAAATACAGTCCGTGCACAGAAAACCGTCGCACGAGTTCACTACAAATTCATCAAAGCACAGATTTTATGTGTGTATGTAGGTCTTGTGAGTGACGAATAACGATGGGGATGGATACTACGAAAATCTTGTAGGCATATAGTTTGGATGAACAGAAAATGTGCAAAGCCCGATTTCGTACGAGTTTGTTTTGCTTCTCAAAGGAAAGGAGATTTGTAATAAAAATTAGGAAGGAAGAATATGAATGTAGATTGTGTGATGCAGGTTTTAGGGGTTGAATAAATGTGCATATTTTATGTGTGTTATTATAATTAGACTGTGTTCGATGAGGTTTCTTTTTTCGATAGATCAGGGTGTGCAATGCACACCTTGCACACCTTGCACACCCTGACGAGTCGCCACTGGTAAAACCATGCAAAACGAGTACAGGAGAGAAGCTCTTTTATGTGCTGGAGTCGTTCACCAAAAAAAGTTGCTTACGAAATGTTTCCCTTGACTTTAAGCACATGTTTCTTAAGTCTTAGACAGTTTATATAATTGGGACATATATGTGGGATATATATGGAAATTTTACTGCTGGGTGACTTTAATCTGTTTTATATAGAATGGTCTTCTTCAATTGATTGTTCATTTCAGAAAGCTTCCTAGACATCCTCCCAACAAGAGCTTATCTTATTGGATAGCTTATGCTACCTTATTTCTACTGACTTACAACAAGCTCTATTAAAAACTTCTTACCCTAGAAAGATAACCTTATTTCACTGCACACTAAAGATAACCATACGTCGATTCGATGTACGAATGTTTGAGTGAGCAAATTTTGGATTATATGCATACTAGGTTTATGAAAGTGATATTATGTCTTAAAATATGTAATTGTGTTGTGAATAGATGAAAAACATAAGAGTTTATTTATATTTTTATTATAAAAAAAAATCAAAGAACAAAACAAGGTACTTTTCACTTAACAAAACTTAAACATTTAGAAAACTCTCCATCAGGTTTATAATTATATATGAGCTCGTGACGTCATAATGTTGTTTTTATAGTGGCCTATATCAAGTAAAAAAACGAATAAAATTTATGTACATTTATTCTCAAAAAGTCGAAATAACATACTTTTCCAAAAGACAAAAAAACTCACACTAAAGATAACCATACGTCACTTCGACGTATGGTAATATAAACGAATGTAAATATAAACGAATGTATTGCACTTACCGAAGCGATACGACTGTGCACTGCAAGCTCCGATCGTCAACGGAGTTGGCAAGAACAGCGAGTTTAGTGGCGCGAAAAACAAACGAGTTATATCGATTTATCAAAATCGACTACGTCGATTCGACGTAGGTTATCTTTGTAGGGTTAATCGAAATATCGATTCACAGCCGTATTTATTAGATTTTCTTAAGACGTCTCTTAGACGTTGATTAGTTAAGTTTAAATTAGAATTTTATTGGAACTTAATAGAGGTTGACTAAATTCTTATCGATAACCGATTCTGCGCTGATGCTAAACTAATTGATAGTTGTGTCAAAAAAAAGTAGTAAAGACAGAAACCTAATCCAATTTAAACTGCGTTTTGACAACCATCCGTTTGTTAATTCTGTAGATGAAGCAATGTAATATCTGGTGCCTTTTTGCTTATCAAAAAAAAAAAAAAAAAACACTATGTACGAATACTATCAACCTAAAATGTGATCGAATTTTCATTTAAAACTAACGCAACGCATTGTTGGTTTAAGGCCCTTATTATGAGTAGCAAATCGACCGTTCGACCATGGAACAATCTTTCTTTACCATGCAAAACTGCAATTCCCTAACAATCTCTTAACTCAGGTTGTAGGCACACGACATCCATGGCGAAATGGATAAAGCATAACTACGCCGTGGGCCTTCGACCACCATAAACATCCAAAATTATTTTTCTCTGGTATCACCTCAACAGCTGGAAAATATGCCTCTAAAAATGCTTTCCAATTTAACCTTTCAGAACCGCACTCACGAGAACGGTTGTTGCGAGAACAACGCGTTTGGCCTTGTAGCACTGTGGAGCTTTTGTGCCAGCATTTAAGGTTTCTATTTATTAATCATGACATCTGAAAAAAATTCTCGATGTAAAGAAGTCAGTCTGCTAGAAGTTCATTAGTTTTTTTTTAGGATTTTGGTGCCCTTGCACTGCTACGTGAACTTAGCACATTGAAAACATTTAAATCGCGAAGAAAATCTTCCACATTTTTGTTTTAAGAAAAGTTTCTTTTTGAAATTATGTTACCAAAACAACAGATCAAAATTTACACCGATTTTCCCGAAACGTCAGAATGAATTCTTAAGGCTAGGTGGACATTTTTAGCGAACTCAGAACTCATGTAAAAGTGTTTGCTTGTATTAGTAGATCATTTTATTCTCTTAAAAGCAGTCCCTCTTGCCATCGTCGCGTGCGATTTCAAATTCTTCCTATTTTCTCTCTCTCTTTGGTCTCGGCAACAGCCAGAAACTAGAAAAGAATTACGCACTTGCATAGGCAGTAAAAAGGGGTGAACATTATACGAGCATGCAAGTAGGCATATAAAAAACAGATATCATAAGGCACACTGACGAAGATATTTGTATGTACACAATATGTCCGAATGAACATTTTTTACGATTTCTTGTTTTTGGATGGGTTGAGAATAGAAATATTGTCAAGTCAGGAAAAAAAAAGAAAACCGGTTACTTTTTTTTGTCAGTTTGCTTGCTGAGATAAATACAGATAATTACAAATAATGAAGATGTTGTAGGGTCGATATTTCTTATCTTGTGTTTTTGCGGATGTGGAAAACATGATAGGTATTTGTGTGATTTAAAGGTCGGCCAGTTTCTTGGCTTAGTTTGATCAGCAAAATTAATGAAAAAGGGGATAACTTGGGAACTTAGATAATAGGTACTAATTTTTTTTTTTCATTTATTTATTTTAATTTTTAATTTTTTTATTTTTTTCTAACCAATAACTTGTATCCATTTTAATTTCAATTTGCAAGAAGATATATTTTAAGAAAATAAAGGAATGGATGTTTTTTAAAAACTGCAATCGAAGGACAGAAAATTCCCTAAGAAAATTCAAAATTTTTCAAGTTAAATTTGATTTAAAAAATTTCCCGTTCCAATTATTATTATTTTTTATTATTCATTTGAAATTTGAACAAAAACTGCAATCTTGTGGGCCATAACCATAATTAAGATTTAAAGAAGCCATCTTATGAAACGGCCTGTTTTTTGTGGGAGTTCTTAGGATTTTTTTCAATCACCATTAAATAGATAGAACTTTAAATTTACTTTAATTTACTAACATATATATCGACTGATAAGTATAAATTTTAAGTTGAAAATATAAGGTAGAATATGAATTATAGTTCTCTGTATACCCCGCTTCAAAAAATGAACTCGCAATTCCTCCACGATTCCAACTGGCTTGTCGAAAACAAAAAAAAATATCGACGTTTTCATCTGCAATCCTAAATGCATGTCATGAACTATTATGAAGTGAATATATACAAAATTTGACTTTTGGTAAATATTTGGAAAAAATAGTTACGAATTTGTGTTGGTTTTTTTGGTTTTTGCTAAAAAAAAGTCGTAAATTTAGGAATATTTGGTTGAAAGCAGAGTGTAGTGTGTAGTATGATAGTATAGTGGAAAGTCTGAAAAACACAGTTCTGAGAAAAAAAAGTTTTAGGTCCGCTTATAACTGTGAAAGTATAAAACTTTTTAAACTGCTGTATTATTAAAACGACTTCGAATTTTCAAAAATCACGTTGCTATCGTATTCTAGATATTTTAAGAAAGCAATTTATGAAAAAACAAAACAAATCACGTGGGATGGTCCTCTTAAAAAATATATATATTCAATGCATAGATAATAATAAAAAAAGCCTTTCTCATCACTACGGAATTTAAAACTTCATGTACTTGGCCGTATCAACACCACCTCCTTAGGTACCTACTTTTTTTTTCAAAAAAAAAAAAGAAGGAATTCCATCTCTCAAGGAATAATCTACCTTATGAATAATTACCTTCCATAACTTTTTCTTGTAAAACGATTTTTGAGACATTTTTACAAGTTTTGTTATGTTGAATGAATGGGCTGAAATTTTGTCAACAGCACGAATAAACAAAATTAGACACGAATACTTTGTTATAATATACCAATTGAAATTCAACATGTATCTAACAATCAGCACAACACAATTTAAATATAATTACACTGTAACTCTCAATGTATAATTTATTTTAAATTCAATTGAAAGAATTCTCGAATACAAAAAGTTCCTTCTTTATCAGAAACTAGCTGACCCACCCGGCGTTGCTCGGGTCTAACTTATTTAAAGCGTTGTTAACACAAAACTGTCAAAAAAACGAAAACTAAGAAGACTAAGTTTAAGAATGCCTAAAAATTTCTAGGTTTATACTTATTTATTTCCATCTTTAGGTCTGTTCATTGAACTTTCCCCAGGGTTATGTATTTTCATAGATATAAGTACCTACTACCTACCCACACTTATCCACCCTCTGCTTGCCTTCCAACATGCACAATATGAAACAAAAATAAAATAAATAAAATAAAGGTACAAATAGGTACAAACCAATAACGAAACTTTAGTACAACCAACAACTTTGAAACAAAGTTAAAAAAAATTTTTCGCATACCTACACCTTACAAAACGCATAATATCTTATTCCAAATAAGTTGAATCCTATATGCCTATTTAAGTTACTGACCTATACCTACATACATTTTCATGCCAACCGCGTTATGTCATCAACAAAACAATAGAAATTCTCAAATACAAAATAACTACCTACCTAGTCAAATACAAAATTTTTAGCTGAAGAAAAAAATGAAACACACTCTCATCAAGTTACGTACACTTGACCAAGAAATTCCATTCTATTAGTGCAGTGGTGCTATTTTCTCTCCCCTTTCCCTTTGTGCGTTTGCCTATGTCCGTTTCATTCAATCCTTCCTCATTTCAAACTTTTTTTTAACAATGCAAGCTACTGCTACCAGCAAAAAAAGAAAACAACAGGCATACAGTTTGTAATGAGAAATGAATAGCACAAAAAATCACAAAATAAGGTCATAGGTATAGAATATAGATGATATGTATGCATGCATAACGCATAAGATCATCTGAGCGATACTCCTTTTTCAAATCATAGAGAACAGAGAACAGTCTAAAAGAGAAAACGGCGCTTAACTTGGTGGCGGATTTGCTTCGAACTAAAATGCGTATGTATATGTTTTTAAGCAAGATTTTCTAGTAAAAAACCCAAAGTAGACAGTTTTTCTAGAATAAATATTTCAAATTCTGTGACCACAAGAATATATTTTTTAATTGAAACTGATTGAGATTATATCAAAGAAAAATACCAAAACAAAATTGAGGTTCTTTTGGCTTCTCGTTCCTCAGAAATCGTTTGCAAATATGACTTTATTAAAATTGAATTTTAGCGGTTTGGAGAAAAAAATATTGATTTTGGGCTCGGAGGTTAGTTCGGGAGCTTTATTACCTTCAAAAAAATGTATATATATATGTACTTGAAAACACCCACGCCGTGCCCCATGCTTTATAAGCTAAAAAAAGGCAGTTTCACCAACTTCTCATCATAACACCTGTTTCAAAACACTTAAAACTATTACCAATGATTTTATAAGATGCGCCTGATATCTATCTACTATTTTTTTTTTATTTCATGAAAAAATATTAATAAACGGCAAAGTTATTACCAAAAGAGTATGCTGAAAACCGAAAAATTACAACAAATTGAGGAAGATTTTTTTCATATAAGGAGAAAAATTTTGAAAAAAAACGCTCGGAGGTTAGTTGCATATATATTTTCTAATTATAAAACGAAAAAGAAAAAAATAAAAAGTTCATAAATACGGATGCCCCGACCAAAATAGTGAACAAATCGAAATTTTCAATAAAAAAAATGGCTTCCAGTCCCTGTAAAAACCGTAAGGGAATAATTTTCAGCATTTGAATGATACACAAATGTTTGTGTGTTTATCATCTTTACAATACATTTTGTTTCATCAAATTATCAAGAAAATTGCAAAAGTTATGAAGCAATAAGTCAACGCACCTTTCAAATTTTTACGAAAAAAGCAAGGGACACCTAGCCTTAATTTGGATTTAAGAAACCTTTAAACACCATTATTAGCATTTGAGTTGAGAGGGCTCTTAGCAAGGTTACTTAAATGTGAAATTTGATTATTGTCGATACGGATTCGTAACTTAAGTGTAACCTAAAGGGCAATTAAATCTAATCAATGATCAAAAGTTCTTTATAGAAACGGCTGTTAGTCTTTACCTCTGACGCTGTTAGTACTGTCGTTCTTAAATCTAGTTCCGGCGTTACTAATTTAGATGACTATCACCCTCCTCTTGACATTTTTCTTGAACTTAGCGGTAACATTCATAGTTAGATATAGTAATTCATATGACTGCTCACATATTTTTGACTATCGACAGACTAACTTTCAAGTTCTTTCTGATGAACTAAGTAGATCTAATCTTAAAAATATTTCAGCTTTCACTAGTATTGACGAAGCAGTTAGTTATTCTATCCTTAGCGACTGCATGAAGCATGAACAAAGCTAAACCCCTCAAAATTTATATTGTTTAAATTGAAAGCATATGGATTCCCATTGACCTTCGGCGATTGGACTAGATCGTACCTTACCGATTGATCATATGCGGTAAAATTGCGAAACATTCTTTCAGATTCCTTTAAGGCCCACTCAGGTGTGCCACAGGGTAGTCACCTAGTCACTATCCTTTGTAATCTAGCCATAAATGATGTTACTTTTAGCTTGCCATCAAGTGAAATTTTGATTTTCGCTGATGGTATGAAAATTTTCAACAAAATAGACTTCGCAGCCGATCGTCTTAATTTACAATCTGATCTTGAAAACTCTTGATTGATTGAATCTTAATCCAAGCAAATGTCAAAGTATAACTTTTTCTAAGAAACTTACACCAGCTTTGTATACTTACTTACTCGATTTCTCGTCAAATATTATGCAAGGTGCGCAGTATTAAGGAACTCGGTGTTTACTTTAGTTCCAATTTGGACCTTACATCTCATAAACTATAATGTTAGTAAAGGAAATTCAATGCTAGGCTTTGTAAATGTGTTAAGGAGTTTACGGACCCCTTAGTCACTCTTTTGATGTATAACTTTTATGGTTGACCCCATCTAGCTATATGCTTCTCAAATATGGTCTCCTTAATATGCAGTTCACAATTCAAGAATGGTAAGTATACACCGAAGATTTATCAGATTTGCTCTCAGAGTACTTCCTTGAATTGATCCTTATGATTAGATTAGATTTAGATTAGATTAGGTTTTTATTTCCATAAATAATATTTACACTATCCATTAAAAATAAATATCTTTAAAGCACGGCTTTTTGCCGTCTGCCTGATTGACAACTTATTATTTTTACATACATTTACTTTTTCTTCATTTTAAAATTTTTTTTTTTTTTTAATCTATTTAACATAAATATTTAAAAATTCTCATTTATAATTCTGCTTCTATAAGGTAATGCTATTTTACAATATTGGAACATTGCCGGAACTTCAATTTCATTTAAATATTGTATTAAAAGCTCATTAGATAAGAAATCACTACCAAATATCTGTCTTCTCGTTTCTCGCAATACAGGGCATCTGCCAATAAAATAAAATATGTCCTCTCGTTCTCTCATGTTACACATTTCACACTGCAAGGGTAAATCTTCACGATGCGGAATGAAGTTGAGATTAAGGAGTTCACCTCGTATTTTAAACATCGTCGCAATTTGCTCAGTCGTGTATTCATCACGGAAGTAATTTCTTTGGTTAAGGTTGTGGTTCAGTCTACTGTATAACATCCTGTAAATGTGTAACCTAAAGGGCAATTAAATCTAAACAATGATCAAAAGTTCTTTATAGAAACGGCTGTTAGTCTTTACCTCTGACGCTGTTAGTACTGTCGTTCTTAAATCTAGTTCCGGCGTTACTAATTTAGATGACTATCACCCTCCTCTTGACATTTTTCTTGAACTAAGCGGTAACATTCATAGTTAGATATAGTAATTCATATGACTGCTCGCATATTTTTGACTATCGAAAGACTAACTTTCAAGTTCTTTCTGATGAACTAAGTAGATCTAATCTTAAAAATATTTCAGCTTTCACTAGTATTGACGAAGCAGTTAGTTATTCTATCCTTAGCGACTGCATGAAGCATGAACAAAGCTAAACCCCTCAAAATTTATATTGTTTAAATTGAAAGCATATGGATTCCCATTGACCTTCGGCGATTGGACTAGATCGTACCTTACCGATTGATCATATGCGGTAAAATTGCGAAACATTCTTTCAGATTCCTTTAAGGCCCACTCAGGTGTGCCACAGGGTAGTCACCTAGGCACTATCCTTTGTAATCTAGCCATAAATGATGTTACTTTTAGCTTGCCATCAAGTGAAATTTTGATTTTCGCTGATGGTATGAAAATTTTCAACAAAATAGACTTCGCAGCCGATCGTCTTAATTTACAATCTGATCTTGAAAACTTTTGATTGATTGAATCTTAATCCAAGCAAATGTCAAAGTATAACTTTTTCTAAGAAACTTACACCAGCTTTGTATACTTACTTACTCGATTTCTCATCAAATATTATGCAAGGTGCGCAGTATTAAGGAACTCGGTGTTTACTTTAGTTCCAATTTGGACCTTACATCTCATAAACTATAATGTTAGTAAAGGAAATTCAATGCTAGGCTTTGTAAATGTGCTAAGGAGTTTACGGACCCCTTAGTCACTCTTTTGATGTATAACTTTTATGGTTGACCCCATCTAGCTATATGCTTCTCAAATATGGTCTCCTTAATATGCAGTTCACAATTCAAGAATGGTAAGTATACACCGAAGATTTATCAGATTTGCTCTCAGAGTACTTCCTTGAATTGATCCTTATGATTAGATTAGATTTAGATTAGATTAGATTTTTATTTCCATAAATAATATTTACACTATCCATTAAAAATAAATATCTTTAAAGCACGGCTTTTTGCCGTCTGCCTGATTGACAACTTATTATTTTTACATACATTTACTTTTTCTTCATTTTAAAATTTTTTTTTTTTTTTTAATCTATTTAACATAAATATTTAAAAATTCTCATTTATAATTCTGCTTCTATAAGGTAATGCTATTTTACAATATTGGAACATTGCCGGAACTTCAATTTCATTTAAATATTGTATTAAAAGCTCATTAGATAAGAAATCACTACCAAATATCTGTCTTCTCGTTTCTCGCAATACAGGGCATCTGCCAATAAAATAAAATATGTCCTCTCGTTCTCTCATGTTACACATTTCACACTGCAAGGGTAAATCTTCACGATGCGGAATGAAGTTGAGATTAAGGAGTTCACCTCGTATTTTAAACATCGTCGCAATTTGCTCAGTCGTGTATTCATCACGGAAGTAATTTCTTTGGTTAAGGTTGTGGTTCAGTCTATACTGTATAACATCCTGTAAATGGGGTTTCTGCTTCAGCTGCAAACACCGCTCTATAACGATCATCAACGTTAGAAATGAGCTGATATAAGGACGGCTTCCACATTCTGTAATTATCTGTTGCAAGTTCTATATTTGCTTCTTCCGCTAATTCTGTCCACTCTTTAAACCAACCTGATTTGTAATTAATAGCTTGAAGTGCTGCTTTTTTCGGGAGACGTTCATTTCCAGAACATTACATTTGTAATCAACTTGTAGCTTTAAGGTCTTAATAAATATTGGAGAGATACCAGTTTCTAGCATTATCATGTAGTTAGGGGCGTTTAATGGTAATCGAAATATCCTTTTGATATAAAACCGGAGGAGTTGCTCAGCGATTTCATATTTCTTACTCCCCCAAACTTGAGCTGCATACAGCATTGTTGATTCTGCTACCGCTTCAAATATTTTGAATTTGCTGCTATGGGCTATATGTCTGTTGCTAAATATTTTAGTCCATGCAATGTTGATGGTAGTTTTTGCTTTTTGTAAGTTTTGTTTGAGATGTTTTTCCATGTTATTATTTTTTGTAATAATCACGCCTAAATATTTGTATTCATTTACTACTTCAATTCTCTCATTGTTAAATGTCCAACGTTCCCGCCCACTTGCTCTTCCTCCACCTCTTCGGAATATCATAACCTTCGAATTCTCTAAATTGACAACTAGTTTCGATGAGTTACAATATTCGCTAAGTTTGTTGATCATAAGTTGCAGAGACTCTGGCGAGTACGCAAATAAAACTATATCGTCCGCGAAAAGGAGGCTTTTATTCAACTCCTCCCGGCAAACAATCGGTGACATCATCGTATTTAATGATATAAATTCTTTCTCACTCAATCGCTTTATTTTAAAATACCGTTTATTCGACAACTATTTTCACTAATGATTCTTTACCGCTGGTGTGGAGAAATCAATAAGAAAAACAATTGAATGAATTGCAGTTCAGCTTTATTGAGTCTTCTAATGAAGAAATATCCAACAAAGCGTTATTAGGTAAGATAGATTGTTGCTCTCTTTTGAATTTAAGCGATGTCAGCTGCTCAGAAAGGTTGAATGATGGTAAAAATGACGATTTCAGTCTGCTTGTCATTGTTTGTCTTCCTACAAGTCATGGTCTGACCATGCACTATACACCTTGCTGGCAACCTTAACATACCACTGCACTGCCTTGTAAAGTGACGGGTACCGTGGTAAAATCACAGTTGATGTTCACTGCTACCAGGTTTGGAGTCCTGTAGATCCATGAATTCTGTTTATTCATCTCAATTCAGTATAGCCTTGCTGGTATACTATCCTTTGTAATGCATGAACCCATAATTTGTTTATGTTGAATTATGTTCATTTGTCATTTCACATGCACTAGTTGAAGCACCAGTTGTGTATAATGGATGTTGAAGTGTGCACCAGATGATGTCCGAGAGCCTCCTTTTGGTGTGCCTATTGATTCGCACATTTTATTACGCATTCCATTATTTTGTTTTTGACACAATTATTTTTGTTTACTTCGCATTGCCTGTTTTGTTTTTCTGTATCTTAGATTTTCAATCTTTTCGCTGCACACTTACTTTGCATTTCTTATCTTGCTTACCATTTTTTCGCATTTTCATTGAACTTACAAATGATTATTTAGACTTTAATTATCACGATAGCTGTTTTTTCGCATTTTGTCTCTACGGTAATATTTTGTTTTGGTATTCAATTACTTCTCTCATTATCGGATTTATTATTGCTTGTGATATCGCGCGGTTCGGTTTTTCAGAAATTTAATAAGTATTTCGAAATTTGATATTATTTCTGACTAATTGGTTTTGAAAATGCTTCTTTAAAATAATATATATTTTTGATGGTTCTAACAAATTTTCAATAAAGTTTGATGAGAAGCTAAGGAAACTCTTCAAATACAAAAATAATCGGTACAGTTAAATTTTTGATTATATCGCCATCGTTTGATTGTAATTTTGCTTTTTGTGGGTGAAAAAAGAGGCTAGAGGTGTAAAAATTCGCCTCTAGCGAAATAATCAAAATCTATTTAAACAAAAGCGAACTAATCGAAAAACGAAACAATAGAAATCGAAAGAGCCAAATATAAAGTTATCAAAGGCCAAATGATTTTTAAACGAAACGAATGCAAAGCGAAGCGAGAAATATCGAAAAATAATTAAACTAAACAAAACGAAAAATTTGACAACGAAACGCGAAACAACTTGGGCGAGATAAAAATGTACCATACCGTACCACACCCCTCTTTTTGCATTGTTCAAATTCGTATTTGTTGAGTGGATAGAAATGGTTTACTTGTATATTAAGATTAACCATTAAATATTCCGATGATGGAATGATGCTTGTGAAGTTTTCATTATGTTCGGTTGGAGCTGGCAATATTCTGTACAACTTGATCTCTTCATTGTATTGGAACGGAGAGCTTATCTCAATTACTATGTTGCTGTCGGTCACGCTAGCCCTTGCATTTAGGATTTTTCTGCAGAATTGGTTCATGATGTCGTTCTCCAGGAATCATTAAAGACTTTGGAATGCTTTCATTTTTTTTCGTAAGCTCGTCCTTAAAAAGCCGCACCGAAAATATGAGTGGATGAATTCTTCCTGTGTTAGTTGACAGCAAGATATCCAATAATATGCTCTGATTTGCCTTATAATTTATCATAATATATAATTTAATATAATATTTCATGTCCTCATATTTTCCGGTTTCACCTTCAAGTTTCGATGCAATCGAACTTAGAAACTGTATTTGTTTCGTCTTCGCTATTTGTTCTTTTTTAAAGATGTGGTAAAGGTGTAGATAATGACCCCACCCCCGGAGGGTGGTGGGTCGGTGGCGGTCACCCCCCCCCCCCCCAAAAGTTACACCCCCCCTTTCACAAAATTAGATGAATTTTATAAAATTTACAGGGTTCTTTCGGGATGGGGAAAAATTGTAGGTGGTAGTGAGTGGACCCCACAACAACCTCCAAAAGAAATTAGGTGGCGGTCACCCTCCCAAAAAAGTTACACCTCCCATTTCACGAAATTAGATGAATTTTATAAAATTTAAAGGAGTTCTCTCGGGGTGGGGAAAAATTGTAGGGGTAGTGAGTGGCCCCCACAACAACATCCAAGTGCCAACAGGTGGCGGTCACCCCCCTCAAAAAAGTTAATATTTTGTACAATAAGACTTAGTCTTTTATAGTACTTAGTACATTCTTTAGATAACTAGAATATAAATATAAATGCAGCATAATAAATATAAATGATATAATCTGAGTGGGATGGGGAGAAAAATAAGAAAGGAGAAAAAGAAAGGATTAAGTGAAAGAAAAAGAAAAGGAAATCAATCTATATTGGAGAAATGTTGTAAGACAGCTTTTCTGAAGTATGCTGGGCTCAAAATCCCTTTGATTTGTAAGGGAAGAGAATTCCAAAGTTTGATTGCGTGAATGAAAAAGAGTCGCGATGAATTCAGGTACTTAAATTTTGGAAGAATAATATTAAACGTTCTCAGTGATTGTGCAAAACGAATTTTGTAATACAAATAAAATGGAGACCGGTTTTGAATAACACTATGCAGAAATATACAATTTCTGGCATTGATATATTGCGTTAAGTTACACCCTAGAAATTTTTTCGAATAACTTGAAATGTGATCATGTCTCCGAAGTCGATATATATAACGAAGTGAATCGTTATACGCTACTTGCAGTTTCCGTTGGGAAACGTAATCAATATTCCCGGAGACTACTTCAGAGTATGTTATAATGGGTAAGACTAAAGCTTTTACAAGCTTTTTCCTAGTTTCAAAGGGCGTAAAACTTGCTGTTAACCATAGCTTTCGGAGGCATCCATATATTCTTTTAAAAACGAGATTAATGTGATGAGAACAAGATAGTTTGCAATTTATAACAAAACCAAGGCTTGTTACATGTTCCACTAAATCCAATTTGCAGTTGCCTAGAAGGATAGACGGAAAAGATGGTATATCGAAATCATTGTAGGATATGGGTAAAACTTTAGACTTGGTGGGGTTAATATTTAGTCCATTCACAATAAACCAATTGTAAATATTTGCTAAGTCATTATTTAGCAGACTAGCAAGCTTTGAAATGTTTTGGAGAGGGCTGGATACGTAGAGTTGAACATCATCTGCATAGAGATGGACAATGGTGTGGAGGCAATATGTTGGTAGATCATTAATAAAAATGCAAAACAATATAGGTCCCAAAATTGAGCCTTGAGTAACCCCTTGTTTCACTGGTTTAAACTCAGACGAAGTCTCCCCATTAACCACTCTTTGCATCCTTCCAGAAAGAAAACTACAAACTAGACCAACAGCTCTGTCGCTAAATCCAAAAAGTTGTTTGAGTTTCCATCAAAGGCTTTGGAAAAGTCAAGCAGACAGAGGAGCGTAATATATCTTTATCAAAAGCACATCTCATATCCTCAAGAATGTTGACCATAGCTGAGGAGCAACTATGATTAGCTCTGAAACCTGACTGACAAGGATTTAGAAGCGAACTACATGATAAATAGTTCTGAATTTGCTTAGCCATCAACTTCTCAAAAACCTTGGACAGGCATGGCAATATGCTTATTGGCCTGAAATCGTTGCAAGATGAAGCGTTTCTTTTCTTGGCAATAGGAATAACTTTTGCAATTTTCCACTGTTGCGGAAAAGTGGAAGACATTAAACAGTAATTAATTATATGAGTCAAGTGTTTCAAAATGCTAAGCAAAATTATTTTAATAAAACGAATTGGTATACCATCCTCACCAAACGAATTTGACTTAATGTCAGCCACACATTCGACAACATCAATCTCTGTTACAAATTCAAAGTCGAAAGTTCTTTGAAATTCTCTTACGATATCACCAAAGTCAAAAGAGTGACTTTGTATCGTGCCATGATCTAAAAAATTGTCATTTAAATCATCAGGATTGATATCGCAAATTGTTGTGTCTTTATTATCAGTTACTCCACTTTTTCTTAAGTTTGACCAGAGTTTTTTGGATGGCAACGATGCGTTTAATTTAGATGCATAATAGTTTCTTTTGGATATTCTTATGGCTGAAGTTGCACTATTACGAGCTTTTTTAAATATATCCCAATTTTGTGTGGTTCGATTGGTTTTCCACTTTTTATACAATTTATTTCGCGTTTTAATTTTGATAATAATAATCCCATGGCAACTTTATGTGGCAGAATCACGTGTAGATATCAATCCCACAAAACCTTTTTATTTCGCAAAAAATGGAAAAAATAAGAACGTCGTGTGCAAACATATACTTAAATAAAATAATATAACAATGGTTTACTAAAACGCATGAATGTGTCTTATTTGCAAAATAAGAAGCCTTAAAAATTAAAAATGCTGCCGAAAGTCACTATTCCACGCGGACGAAGTCGCGGGTACAGCTAGTTAATTTCAAAATCTTAATATCGTGTTTGTATTTGGTTCTACATGTATACCTTTTCTGTCGAAATGTTAAGAGTATTAAACTTTCCGGCAGACGGCTTAAAACCGTTACATATTATGGAAAAAATAAAGATTATTTAATAACTCTAATAATAATAACAATCTTAAGGAGGGGGCAGTGTAATGTACAGTACACAAAACATTTAATACTAATTTCCTAATCGAAAACGTTCAACCGAAAACACTAGCGGCAACACTATTATGTACATCTAATAGAAGGAGTTACTTTCGGGTCAGTGTGTGTGTGTGTGGAAATATACCAGGAGGGGAAATGTTTGACAGCAAAATACTGGAAGGCTCACGATGTTACTGGAAAGCTCGAGATGTAATGTTATTCTATACAAGGTGCGACAAAATTATGGAAACCCCTGGAAATATGGCACGTTAAAAAAAAATCAAAGACCCTATATCGGGCGTATTTTTCGACGAGGAATCCGATGAAGACCTTGAATTTGACCTTGGACGTAACTTTGAAGCCCCAGCGACCCCAAAATCGATTTTTTAAATGGAAACCCCCATTTTTTTGCAGATTTGGAAAGAGCACAAAATAAAATAAAATACATGTTTTTTCGTAAAACTTTGCGCTCTTTAAAAATCTGCAATAAAAAATGGGGGTTTCCATTTGAAAAATTGATTTTTGGGTCGCTGGGGCTTCAAAGTTAAGTCCAAGGTCAAATTCAAGGTCACCATCGGATTCCTCGTCGAAAAATACGTCGGATATAGGGTCTTTAATTTTTTTAACGCATATTCTGCCATATTTCCAGGGGTTTCCATACTTTTGTCGCACCCTGTATAAATAGGCCGCTGATGCGACCAGAGAGTCAGTTTTGACTTTTGATTATAGAGTGATAATGTTAAGATTGAGTCAATGTGATTATTGGTCGAGTTGAGATCGAGTTAAGTAGATATCAAACAAAAGTAGTAGAATTAAATTGGAAGTTTGACACAGTGCCATCTATTGAATCTTGTTCAATCCAGTCAACAGTTGGGGCCATTTGTTAGAATCATTTGGAGCTAAAAGATAAATAATTGTGACTGTCAAGTAATCGACAAATAATTTGCAATAAAACAATATTGAGATCGTAAATTGAGATGTTAGCTATCCTATCTTTCATCAAACTGCACACGGTGTACAAATTTGATTAAAATGGATTAAGTAGTTTAGGAGACTATCATGGACAAACATCGTGACACGTAATTTATATATATAAAGATGTTCTTACTTCAATATTTACTTCTTTCCTTTTCATTCTTACTGTGATAGCCTATATATTTTACTCTCAACGCCCGTAAAGAAATTCTCATCCAGAAACACAATTGAAAAGTTTTTCTTCGCTGACGGAGTTTCATGTAAAATTGAACTTTGCTTCTAACAGGTGCCCTACGACATCTGTCTTTGTTAACCTATTGGGCTGGTTTTTGAATTCAAATTATTAAATGTTTGTCTTACCACAATATTGATTTCCGGTCTTAAATCCTGTGACTTATTGCAGTTGATCCATAAGTTTTTGATATCTCCGGCCTTAAAATGGTTTTCTTTCAAAAACATTTCCAAACATTTTTTAAATTTTTCCTCCCCAAGCGTTGAATGAAGCATGGCAAAAACAGCAACAGTCTGAAAAAAAATGAAAATAGTTAGAACTTCGCGAAAAAAACAAAGACCATGACAATTACGTAGATGCAATGTGATATAAAAGATCCTACCCAAGGAATGCCAGACAAAGCAGAAAAGTTCAAAATATTAAAACCATCTAGAAGACGTTTGGTATATTTCTGCTCATTAGAGTGCAAAAATTTCACGGTAAAACTATAAAGTTAGGCTCAACTGAACCCGACCTAAAGTTCAAACGTGAATATGTGTGAACTTGGCACCCGATTCTAGGAAAAAAATTGTTTGTTCTGTTTTTGGTAGATTTTGGATTGTAATAGAATTTAGTGAACAAAATTTTTGATTGTAATTAAGTATAAGACAGAAAAAATTTCGGCCGAAAAATTCTTCAGCACCCCAAATTCGAAAATTCTGTTTTTTTAACTGAATATGGAAGAACAGGGTTTGTAGTAGATTGTAGTGAATTTATTTTTTTCTTGTAGAAGTACTTTTGGGCGTAGGACCGGGATAACTTACGACGGAATTTGTAGGACAATCTGACTGTTAAATTATATAAATATTATATGAGTAAAAACCAAAAAATCAGCTGGTAAGTAATCACTTTTTTTGGCCTCGTAATCGATACATGTTTGAGGAAGAGGACCCTTGGAATCAAATTATGCAATTTGTAGGACAAATATTTTTTCACATAATTCAGATAATTATCATATTTTTTCACATTATTCAAATAATTATCTTGAGGTTTAACCAAAAAGAAACTGTTACTATTAAATTTTTGAGAATCATCAAATCGACATATTTTACCCTTGCTAACTAGCTTCCACAGTCGAAAGTTTTCGTTAGAAAATTGTTGGGCGTCTCAACGAAATGAAGCCACTCAGGGAAAATTAGCTTGATAGTAATCACAAAAAAAAAAAAAAAAACTAACCATGGATCCCGGACTATTGGAACGTTCTTTCCACAGAATGCGTTGTAAATTTTGATCCTTACTATCAACCAAAATCTGGCGATACATTTTTTCGATGTCAGCTGTGAAGACGATTTCAAAAGATCTCCATCGAAGTATCATCGAAAATAAGGCCCGTATTATGAGTAGCGAATCGAACGTTCGCTTCTAGGCAAACTGTTCAGCGAACTACAAGCTTCGTGGTATTATGAGTAGCGAACTACAACATTCGCTTTTGATGTGATTGGTACCATCATAAAAAAGTGAATATTTCATAAAGTCATATGTCAAATTGCTTTATAGTTCTTGTTGATCTGTTAATAGAATATCTTTCTCAATTGAATATTAAGAAAACAATTCATTAGAAGTATGATTAGTAGTGTTGATTTGTTATTGAAGATGTGGAAGAAAATGAGAGTGCACTGAACAAATAAGTGTGTTAGTTTGGTCTCTTAAAAATTTGATATGTGCATTTTCTCTTTCATTTAAACTGTTCTCCCCTCTTTTATAAGCTGGCTGACCAGATGATGATGGTCCCTGAACATGCTGGGCTTCTTCATTATTACTGCATAATTTTTCCTGCAGAATTGCTTTTTCCATTCTGCAGGGGATCCTTGTGTATTCATTCTTCATTAGAAGATACAGCCAGATGGATTTACTGCATGTTAAGGGATGAATAAGTAGTCAACATCATAACGTGACATAGTATGAAAGCTAGCGAGTAGACGTGTTTTTAATCGGGCATACCTTTTATAAGTTTTCTATTGTCAAAAACCGCACTTTCGTCTGTAAAAACCTATAGAATAAAAACCTGTTGTGTGATCGATACATTCTACCTTTTTTAGTGGATTAAACTCGTACTTTAGTGATTGAATTCAATAAAAAAGTTATTTTCGTGGATAAAGACAATTTTGTTCATATAAGTAAAATTTCTCAAAATGTAAACACGCCCTGGTGTTAGTGAACGAAAAATGAACTCACCTCTGAACTCATCAAGCCTCTCTCTCAAAAACACAAAAACAAGCTTTGAGGATGATAGCGATATGTGGAAAAAAATGGATGATATGCTCAAGACGCAAAAAAAAAGTATAACATCTGACATCGATGCACTTATTTCAATGAAATTACAAGAAACTGAAGAACGAATTAACTCTAATATAAATGAGCAATTTACACAAATAAAAAATGAAATCACTAAGTTAGATTTACGAGTATCTAAAATTGAATCATTTCAATCTACTTTAGACTCTGCAAACATGTTGCTTAATAATGATGTCAACAAAATAAAAGCGACAACAACAGATGTCAAAACCGAACTATCCACCTGCGCTTTAAAAGTTAACAAATATAAAAACGATCTTTCCGCACTAAAAAACGAGCTAGACGATGTGTATAGAACACTGGAGATTCAGGAAAACCGAAATGTTGCCTGTGACGCCGTACTTAATGGAATTCCCTTTTCACCCGACGAAAACCTTAAAGGAGTATTCCATAATTTGTGTCTTTCACTAAGTGCTAAACCACCCACATTGGCAAACATTTTTCGTACGAGACCGACGAATTCCAATTCACCTGATTCTTCTATCATCATCAAGTTTGCAACACCATTTGATAAAAACACTTTATTAAAACTAGTAGCTGAACATTGTAAACTAAACAACAACAGACCGCTTTGTCTTCGCGATGCTAACTTTGGTCGGAATGCAGATAGCCCCATTTTTCTTCGCGAGTGCTTGACGAAAAAAAAAAACACTTGTTACTGCAGTCTGCACTAAAATTGAAAAAACAAAACAAACTGTCATCGGTGTTTACAAGACGGGGACTGGTGTATGTAAAACGTCAACAAGATGAGGATGCTGTTCGTATTTACAATTATGAAATCTTGTCCAGGGTTGTCATGATCGATGCTGTAACATAGTACTTTTCAAATTAGTATTTTTTTTAGTACTTTTTCTTCTTATTTTCTCTTTTCTAATTTCATTCTTTAACTGAGTAGTAGAATTAAATTTCAATTTCAGTAGTATTAAATTTCAGTAGTATTAAATTTCAATTATCTGTTTTCTTTTTTCTTAATTACGCTTTATTTTCTATATTTTTTATACTTAATCTCTAATTACTTTTTATATGGGTGATTCTTATATAGCTGTGATTTTTACAACTCAAATTTTTTTTAAAATCAAAAATGTTTTAAGACTTGTGATCTGGGTGTTATTGGTGTTTTATTATGCTCAAAATTAAGCCCGTAACGTAGCTCTACTACAACTGCAATAGAAAATAAGCTACAACAAAAATTAGAAATTTCAGTACCACGGTACTGACATCAAAATGAAATATTCAGAATATTTGGCTAAATTTCTTAAAATAATAAAGCAAATGATAAATTATAGGTTTTTGATAATTAAACAGAGACATTTACGGTATTTTTTTTCTTGATTTTGACAACCTTCAAAATTTATTAACAGTAGAATTAAAATAATTTTTTTTCTAAAATTCTTAGAATAAAAAAAAGTTTAACATTAGCTAAATATTGAAACTCATTGAAGTTTTTAACAAATTCAAATTCAAATTTTATAACACTAGATCAATTAAGCATGATGATAAATTAAAACATCAAGGAAATATTCATTTAAATATTATTTGCTTTGTTTACCATGGTACTGACATCCAAGGTACTGACAAATGTCAGTACCGTGGATCTTTAATTAACCTAACTAAAATTCTCACACGTAATTTAAATAATTGGCCATATAATTTTGAATTCACACTTGAATTTATATAATTATTCAGTATAATTGACCTAATCATTCTATTAACACGTCTGAATTTCAATACCATGGTACTGACCGGTAATTTTATGACATACCTTTTAAAAAACACAACAAATTATTTCTATTTTAACATCGATTCTAAAAACAACCACACAGCTATGAATTGTACACAAAAAGTCATTCTTCAGAATGCCACTAAAGCGAGGGACAGAAACTGGATAAAAGATGTCGTTTAAGCGGGAAATATTTTAAATTTGAAAATTGAAGAAAATCCAAGACATGAAGCAATGACCATTATTTCTTTCTACTAGTCAATATTAGGATACAATTGTAGCATAATTTGATGAAATGTACAATAGGTTTCAGTTATAAAAGCAAAACTTTAGATTATAATAAGACTATTTATAGAAATTTTTGTATTTAATTCGAAAAACGAAATGCGGACATGCCACGTTACTGACATTTTGGATATAATTTTGCAAATTATTCGTGATCCATCAATACTTATGCTTCAATATACATTGTCGACAGTAAAATACTATCAAATTCATCATAATTATCATTTTTTAATAAAACGAATCATGCCAAACAGTAAATACAGTGCTAGACATAAAAAATTACAGTTGTATAAGAATCACCCATATACTCTTTTTAAATTACTGGTAAAAAGTTACAACTTAAAATATGAATTCCCTTGATGGTGTAGGCGATGGCAATAGACTAGTGCTGCGTTCAATGATTAGGGTGTTTTACAATCAATGTACGGGACTTAAAGTTTGTCACATAAACGCGCAAAGCCTACGAAAAAAAATTGATGAGTTTAGATTCGTGTTTGAGGGCTCTGGAGTTGATGCTATCTGTGTTTCTGAAACCTGGTTTCCTACCAACTTTTCTAGTAAAATGTTTCACTTAAATGGGTATAAGCTATTTAGAGGTGATCGAAGTGGTAGAGGAGGAGGCAATTTATGTTCGAGATGGCATTACTTGTAAGTTAAATTGTTTATCCAATCCAGGCAGTGCAATAGAATATGTCTTTGTAAATTTATTTTGTGGAGATGAAAAACTATTACTTGGCACAGTGTACAGACCCATTAGATATGTTGATTTAAATAGCCTTGAAACAGTGTTGGAAGAAATCGCTGTAACGTCATCAAGGATTGTCTTGTGCGGTGATATAAATAGCAATCTTTTAACTGAAAGTATTCTAATTAACACTATGATTTCCTTTGATCTTTCTGCTGTTAACGTTAATGTTCCTACTCACTTCACAAGTACCTCAAATTCACTGCTTGATGTTGCTTTTGTCAGTGATATGAGCGATGTTTTATTTTATGACCCACTCAATGCACCAGCTTTCTCTCAACATGATCTTATTTTTCTTACTATCAATTTCAATATAATAACACCACCAACAATTTTCGAAGATTTCAAAAATATCAATACCTCTGCTCTTGAACAAGAAGTGTCTATGATTGAATGGGATAGAATTTTTTAAATGCATCACCTAATGAACAAGTAGAATTCTTACAAACGAACATAAAGAATCTTTTCAACTCGCATGTTCCCCTTAAACGAAAATGTACAACACATCAATCTCGACCTTGGTATACGCCTGAAATTTCTTCACTTATGTTACAGCGAAATCAAGCTAACCTAAGATGGAAAAGATATAGGTTATAAGAATTTCATAGATCTTATCGCTCGCTAAGAAACCTTGTTGTGTGCAAAATAAGAAACGAAAAAGCAAAAAATTTTAAAAAATCGAATCAACCTTAATGTTAATGGTCGAAAACTTTGGAACAATCTTCGTGATATTGGCATTGGTAGGTAAGCAAAAAAAGTCTGAGCTGCATAACATTGACGTAAATGAGTTGAATAAACAATTTTTAACATTCTCCTCTGCATCTTCACCTTCACCTAATCCCTATGGATTACGCAATAGAGAAGTAGATCGTTCTTCTGCCTCTGAATTTGACTTTGAGTTTTCTGGAATCAACTGTACTGATGTAGCTGAAGCTTTTATGTTGGTGCAGTCAAATGCGGTTGGAGTTGATGACATACACCCTAATTTTGTAAAAGCTTTACTTCCACTCATTTTGACTTATATCACATTTATATTTAATTCAATACTTACAACTAGCATTTTTCCGAGACAGTGGAAGCAAGCCAAGATAGTTCCAGTACCTAAAAATTCAAATGGCACAGATTTTCGTCCAATTTTAATATTACCCTTTTTAGGTAAGGTCTTTGAAAGAATAATGCAAAGACAAATAAATACTTATCTTAACAGATCTAATATCCTTACACCTTTTCAATCTGGCTTTCGTCCAAAACATAGCTGTATCACAGCCCTTTTGAATGTGACTGAAGATATAAGGCAAGCAATTGATGATGACAAGGTGAATTTCTTGGTCTTGCTAGATTTTTCGAAAGCTTTCGACACAATTGATCACACAAATCTCATTTGTAAGCTTCTACAACAATTCAATTTTTCATTATCTGCAGCTAATCTGGTCTCATCTTATTTAAGTGAACGAAAACAGGCTGTATCTTTTGCTGATAAACTCTCGACTTTTTTGCTTGTCTCAAAAGGTGTTCCTTAAGGATCGATTTTGGGTCCGATTTTGTTCTCTCTCTATGTAAATGAATTACCATCCATCCTTAACTACACACTAATACATATGTATGCTGACGATGTCCAACTGTATTTGAGCAGCCCGCTTGATCTCATTGAAAACTGCGTCCACAATATTAATCAAGATCTCCAAAACATCCATATTTGGTCCCAGCAAAATGGCCTGTACTTAAATCCTTCAAAGACCAAATGCTTAGTTATTTCTCTCAATAATACAGTCATTGAGTTTGCAGAAACAGCCAAGAATCTGGGAGTGATCTTGAACAGGTCCTTAACCTGGGAAAATCATATAAATTCAATTGTTGGTAAAGTCTACGGATCCCTTCGTGTCCTTCAGGAATCTCAATATCTCACTCCTATAAAAACTAGAATTATGTTGGCAAAAACTCTGATAATGCCTATTCTTATGTTCGGTTGTGAAATTTATTGTAATTGTGATTCCGTGAGTAGAAGATAACTTACAGTCGCCTTTAACAGCATTATTAGATACATTTATGGTCTTAAGAGATATGACCACATCTCTGGCTACGTCCGAACTTTATACAACATGCAGTTTGGACAGGTTATTCAATATCGAACACTCCTTTTATTCTTCAGAATCAAACAGACACATCAACCTCCAACCTCCGTACCTGTTTTTTCGACTTCAATTTCCTACCTCTAACAGATTAAACCAATTTATTATCCCGCGACATACCTGCTAAACATCAGAACGACAGTTTTTTGTCAACGCCGTGGGCCTCTGGAATTCTTTGCCAAATGATATAAGAAGAATTGTTGATGCTCACACTTTTCAACAAAAACTAACGCTTTACTTATCATCTCTTCAGTAACTACTTTTACCTTTAATAAAAAACCTTAAAATTTATAAAATTAATAAATTAAAGAAGCAATTAATAATAATAGATTGTTAACTACTCAGTTTTCCATCCTCCCATTACAATTTTGAATTTTGTTTGCTTATTGTAAGATATTTTATTAATTTCTCGCTATGCTATTTATTATTTTCATAATGTTAGCTTTTATACCTAAACTGAACTTTATAAAGCTATCACAATTTATATAAGATATTGTATCTTAATGTGTATAGCAAATCTAAAAATAAACTAAACTAAACTAAACTAAACTGCCTGTTCTTAAGGCAACAAAGACAGTGGCGTATATTGTCTCTCTATAGTAGCTTCAATCACTTTTCTGTTTTCCGGAATTTTTTTTTTTTAAGTTTCAATTTGAAATCTAACCAAAACTAGAAACTATAAGCAAACCTTATGCCATTTCTTTCTCTCACGAGAAAGAGGGCCAAGTGAGTTGAGATCAATTGCAAAACAATTGCTCAAATGCGTTGCGAAGTGACTGCTGTTTGTTCTTAATGAATCGAAAGAAATAAGCATCTTTGTTTTAATAGTAAATAAAAATATAAGAACTTTTTTCTTAATTCACTTATTTTTGAAAGAAATGCATCCAAACAGAAACAGTAAACAAACACAAAAGAACTAAACCCTTCGTTCGCTTGCTTTATCACCAATAACTTTTGTTCGACCGATTTTGACGCGCTGGGCGAATAGAATATCGAACGTTCGCTACTCATAATTGGTCGATAGCTCTAGCCGATAACTTTTTGACATTTGAAGCGAACTTCATTTAAGCGAGTCGCTACTCATAATACGAAATTATCGAATTCGCTAGGATTTAAGTTCGATTCGCTACTCATAATGAGGGCCTAAATCCTTTTGATTGTAAGACCGGTCATCATGATGCTGTTTAAAGATTATCCAGATGTCTTTGCTGAAGCGTCGAATACAACTCTTAATTTTGAAGTAGGTACTGCTGTCATTTTTCATCACTACATGATGTGGAATATAATACGTCATTCCAGTATTTCCAGCTGATACCTCCTCCATATATGGCCAAGAGTTATTATATTCTTTGATGAATTTTGCATAGTCATGTTGAAGACGTGTTTTTTTTGCCAATCTTGCTCCAGATTAAAGAGACTTTTTAACGCCATTTTGGGTGAGTCCCCCAAGACTATGCTGTTTTTCAACAGTAATAATTTGACAACATAAAGTCCTGTGTCATCTCTATTGTGCGTACTTCTGAAGTGGTAATCGCACATTTCATCTTCTGTGGATTTGATTTCTGCTGTGAAAACTTCCTCTAGTTCCCAAAATATTTTCAAGTCGTCATCCTCACAGCATACACCTGCTCAAACTCAAAGACTAGAGTATCCTATGTCCAGGATCCAGATGGCATTCCTGCCATAGTACTCAAACAATATTGCTCCAGTTTAACCACCACTAACCTGTATAAGTTATAGAAAATATTCGTGGTTTAATCTGTTTATAAGAAAAGTCCCAAAAACTAAACGCTTCAATCGTCGACTGCCGTCTCCATTAAACGTACTACCTTCTCAATCGGAAAAAGCGAATTGTAGAACCTTGCCAACACATAATATGTATCCATTGTATATAGAATCTATAGTACTATCACTTCGGCCTTACTAGCGCCATTTAAAGACGGTGAATCACGCTACTAAAATGGCTTAAGAGCAGGAAATCACAAGAGAAATGATTTCCCTTGCCATTTCTCTTGCTATTATAAATTCGGAGGAGTAGTAGGTTAAAATGCTTAAGAATACAATTCTTCTTCTTCTTCTTGTGTAAGTTAATTCTTACTTATATAAATTTTTATAAAAAAAAAAACAATTATGTTTCTTTCGCGTCCGGAATAAAAATGGGCAACTTATGACAAATGTAATTTTGTTTCGATAACTTAAATACTATTTTAATGGTGACCTCAGCAGTAATAGCATTAATTTTGAATTGCATTAAATTCTTGGAAGTTCAATAAGAACATAAACAATTCTTGGAATTTTGTCTGCATGCGCACATTGAATTGGAGCGAGCATTGAATGGGAACTCGCGTGTTGGTTGATCAGCAGAAAATCTGTTTGGAAATCAGAAAAACAAACGTTAACTTGTATAATGCCGAAATGCGAAATGTGTATTCAATGGAGTATGGCAGGTATCGAAGCAAAAGAAGACAACTTATTGTTTTTTCTTATGGGTTTTCATTCCTTCATTCTCCACAGCATAGGTAAGCATTTATTTTGGCTATCGTATGGGACATCGGAGGTGCCGTGACTTAAGGCCAAGTGACATAAGGCCAAATTTGAATGTTTGGCCTTATGTCACTTTGCGAAAGCGACATAAGGCCAAATTTTAGGAGTTGGCCTTATGTCACTTTCCCATAGCGTCATAAGGCCAACTTTTTTTTAGGACATAAGGCCAACTGTTCAATTTATTGTCTGCTTATGCAGTATGGATTGTTATCAACATCCAGCTTTTTACATCTTGCGCTCATTAACATTCTTCTTCTCAATTATGTAAAAATTTATCTTTTGGACGGCCCTTTCATTTTGCGCAAGACAATCATGTAAGCCTACTTCCCTAACTTATATTTGAGCAAAAACATTTTTCCGTTGTTAACTTCATATCATAATTTTGCTTGATGGACGTGATGCATTGTTTTATAAAGGAAGATACAGTTATAATTAAAAATGCGAGTGCATACATACAGAATATTTTTAAGTACCATTAGCCGTGTTTCATTGGGAATTTTCATATTCACTTCACTAATACGCTCAATAAGACGCTGTACTCACTAATGCAACTCTATTCCATAAACTTCATTTACCAACCATCCCTGTTGTTCACCTCTGCAAGTGACTTATTTTTATTCACTTATCGTTGTTCACTTAGAGTTATTGTTTTCCCATGTGCGATGTTCTGCTATGTTTTGCTGAAGTGAATACAGATTCCCAATAAAACTCGGCTATTGATACAAAGAGATATGCTTTCAATTAGTTTAATTTAAAGATATAAGTTAAAAGGCTTTTAAAAAACATTCGCCGGGAATTTTTTAAAAATATTTTTTCAGTTTTATTTTCAAATCTTTAGGTTTTGAGCTTAAGAGAAAGTAAAAGTAAAAAATTCGTGCGAATTTTTTACTTTTACTTTATCTTAAGCTCAAAACCTAAAGATTTGAAAATAAAACTGAAAAAATATTTTTATATATGACTTTCTTGTTTAATAGTAATATAATTAAATACTAATGAAAATACTTACAATATACACTTGAATATTAAACCATTTTTCGTCTTTTGTTTGAAGTTATGGAATATGAACTTTGTTCTTGGAATCCAGGTACAATCACTTCTGAGTTCTGAGTGACATAAGGCCATATTGGCCTTATGACGCTTTGGGAAAGTGACATAAGGCCAACTCCTAAAATTTGGCCTTATGTCGCTTTCGCAAAGTGACATAAGGCCAAACATTCAAATTTGGTCTTATGTCGCTTGGCCTTAAGTCACGGCACCACATCGGACATGGGGTAAGACAACAGAGCATGTTAAGATGTGTGTGTGCTATTGATATAGGTCATGAACTGATATGATCATATGACATGACTTGTGTGGATTACCTGTATGGTTGCAATGAGGTAGTGAAGGAGTAGAAGAAATTCGTTTGTAGGCTTTTTTTGTGTGCTTTTTGTGTGCGGTGAATAAATGAGTTTGCAATGTATCATTGAATGTAGGTATATTATTTTTGGCAGTTACAACTGAATTTGGTGAAGGCTTACAGAGAATTATGGCGAATTCAGTCCTTTTTGAGGTCATAAAATTATTTGATTTGAAATTTTTCCTGAATTTTTTTTGCTATAAACCTCACGGAGTCCGAGACCTTTCCAACGAATGCAAAACCGTGGAAATCGGTTCTTGCGTTCTGGAGTTATAGCGTCAGGAAGGAAAACCCGACTTATTTTTATATTATAGAGAAGATTTGAATTCGTTTTATGTTATTTTGTAATATAGTTTTACGTTTTGTTTGTTGATGATATCAATGACAATTCAAGCAAATCAAGCATGCAAAGTAGTTAGTGAGGCAGGCCTCCTGGGGAACCTCATTAAAAAAAAACGAATCTTGTATTTTACCTCCTGGGTGATCCGGAAAAAAATACACTTTTTTGTAGTTGCCTATAGTTTTCCTTTTAAAAAATCTATTTATTAAAATACTAACGTTTTCCACCCTTTTTCAGATTTGTTTTTATCTATCATAACCTAACATTTCCATACTTACTTTTCTCAACTATAATTCCAACATTTTCGAAAAAATGTTCTTCAATATCATTTTTCACATATCAAATAATAAATCCAAAACAAAAAAAAAATTTCTGCTCATTAATACAAATTTAAATTTTTTATTTATTTCTCTGTTGTCTTCGATTTTGTTCCCCACCTTAAATAATTTGCTTTGATTTTGGTTCTCTCGGCACTTTTTGAAATTTAAGCGATTAATTCTCTCTTGTCTGTGTCTCTTTGCTTAAGCGATTTCAGCGCACCACTCGGTGAATAAAGGTCTGAGAAAAAGCTATCTGATGATAGTACTAAAGATTATATATACAATGGTACAACCTCATCTAGAGTATGCTTCTCAAGTGTGGTCCCCTTTCTATGAAATACACAAGTAGAGAATTGAATCAGTACAACATAAATTCATAAGATTCGCTCTTAAAAGACTGCCGTGGGTAAACCCTTATGATTTACCACCATATGAGCACATTCTCAAAGGCGTACCATTAACGATCTGGTGTTTTTTCATCAACTTTTTACCGGACATATCGATGCACCTGAGTTACTTTCTTGTGTTCAATTCAACTTTCGAGGCGGATCTTATCACCTGCGCAATTTAGTTTTAATATACTGCCCTTACCATAGAACGAATTATGGCATGAATGAGCCATTGACTCGTGTGGGTAGACTATTTAATCTTAACTCATGTTTAATTGATTTTAACTTAAGTAAATCTAGTTTAAAAAATTTGTTAAAAACCAGTGCTCCACTTTCTTAAGTTTAGTTTGCGTGTTTGCATGATGGCATGTTTCAATTATTTTTAGTTTATGTATCACATTTTGTATGTTTTTGTTAATTGTATCACATTTTGTATGTCTTGTTTGTTATATAGTGTACTTTATTTAAGATAATTTTATAATATTTATTTGAAATTTCTTGTTATAATGTCTTTTTTTTGTTTTTACTATTCTTACGTTCTCTATGTGCTGGTGTTGGTGTTATGCTAACTAACTACTAACACTTGCATTCATGATGAAGAGCGTATATAAGTGTGTACATATGAGCTTGTTCTAAGCTCAGTACTACTTAGTCTCTGAAATGAAAAAAAAAAAAACTTCACCCGTGCCAGCTCAGCGGTTTTGAAAACTTGTCTCTCATTTAGTTCATTCGAGACTAGCTTGAACAAGTTTTCGTGCCGAATGGTTTTTTTTTTTGTCTATTTCATCGAGGATCTTTTTTTCTTTTATTCATTTTAATAACAAACCTCTTCAGAATGAAGCCAAACGCACTTATCAACTTCGTTCATTATTTCTTTTAATTTAACAAATATTAAAAATAAGCAATCAAAATTAACCAAGCGCCAACAAAATCGAAAAATACCGTAATAAATACAACACCACAACACCAGACAAACCAACAACAAAAACTTGAAACCGCACCGGTAAAGAATTCCGCTCCCTTTTACACATCACGTCGACATACTTTACCAATGCAACATTCCGCGAAATTCGAAATTGTTTCACTGAAAATAAATCAAATATGGAAAGAACAATAGAAGGAGAGAATTTTACGCCTTTATTCCTTGATCCTTGAACGAGAGAAACACACCAACTTCAGGAAACTCCATAGCCAGACAAATTGTGTTGGTTCCTGATGAAGAAACTCCGTCAAATAAAATCACGGAGACAGAAGAAGACATAATTATGGCTTCTTCTGTTCTTCTTGATTATAATCTTTCTGGAGAAATCGAAGTGCAAGGAGGCTCTCGAAATTATGAAACTTGCATGTGGAAGGCAGAAAAATATAAGCAAGGACTTCAGAATAGGAATTGAAAAGATAGAGGATTCACTGGACAAAATGAAATACACTCACCAAAGGGAGAGAAAGACCTGCTTGTCCAAGGTAGCCGCGAAGCCTCCGAAAGATAAATCGCAGATGGAAGCGAAAAAGTCTCCAATAATCAAGGATGGAAATAGAAATGCACTATCCGTTAAGAGACCTCCTTCCAGTCCACTTAAAAGAAAGGAAGACAAACGAACCCGGAAGTCTCCGATTTGCGATGGGAGCCAAGAACGACAAGAATATAATAACTCTGAAAAGCAAAAGAACTTAACACAGATGAATCAGGCACAATTAGCTAAAACCATAGAGCTACAGCGAAAACATCCGCTAACAAAGAGTAAAACGGCTATTGAGCAAAAAAGAAAGAAACGAAAGCGGAGGCGCAGAGCTGAAGCAATACTCTTTCAACCAAATGAGGGTGGAAGCTTTAGTGATATACTTCGAGAGGTTAAACAGAAGGTTAATCCTGAAGATACGGAAACCACAATAAAAACCGTCAGGAAAACAAAAGCGAGACATGTGCTTTTGGAACTAGGACCAAAAGCCAAGAACCGAACAGCTTTTGTAAGCATTGGAACTTTTTTAGAAGGTAGAGCCAAGACTCGGAATCTTGAACAGAAAACAGCTCTGGAAATAAGAGATCTTGACGAACTCAATACTCTTGAAGAGGTTCAGGAAGCCATAAAAGATAAAATGGGCGATCAACTGGCTGACTTCAAAGTCTATGTGACTGAAAAAAATAGAAGTGCCTTGAAGATGGCAATAATCCATATCAACGAGCGGACTGTGAGTGAACTCTTGAAACACCCTATATTTAAAATAGGATGGTGCCAATGCAGAATAAGACGCAGAATAAAGGTCACGAAATGCTTCAAGTGTCTCGGGTACGGGCATGTGCAAGCAAACTGCACCGGACCTGATAGAAGAAAGCAAGAAATGTGCTTTAAATGTGGGAGTTCTGATCACAAAAGGAAGCACTGCAATGAGCTTCCAAAGTGCATTCTATGCGCAACCGACGAAAATCAACCATGCCCAATGGATCACATACCTGGATCGGGAGAGTGCAAAGTATTTCGTCAGGCACTTAAAAAGATGAAAATGGCCTCCTCAAAATGACCAGAATACTCCAAGCAAGCGTCCACAGGAGCCAAACGGCAGACAACCTCCTGCTTAAGCTTATAAGTGAGCTACAAGCGGACGTCATAATCATAGGTGAGCAATATGCCATCAAAAACAAGCAAACCTGGTTCTCTGACCAAGGCATGACCATTGAAAACAAAGGATCAAAAAGAGGCTTCACATGGATAAAAAGCGCAGGAATCACAATCATCAGCGTATACCTTAGCTTTAATGATCGGATGGATGATTTCCAACAAAAACTAGGGGACTTAGATGATTTCATATGTGAGATCGATGGAGAAATCATATTTGCTGGAGACTTTAACGCACGAGGACATGAATGGGGAATGCCAACAACGGACTCTCGAGGAAGGCAAATACTTGAGATGGTGGCGAGACGTGGCCTTAGCGTACCTAATATAGGAAACACTCCAACTTTTAGAAAAGCAGGGCAAACAGGGACCATACCTGACATAACCTTCGCAACTGAGGGTTTGATGTCCAAAATAAGGCACTGGAGGGTCATCGAAGACTACACAGGTAGCGATCATCAATACATCGTTTTCGACATAGAGGAAAATCGCCAAGGCGCTAACCGAGAGGCAAACCAACCATGTGGATGGAACGTCAACAGACTCAACGTCGACGTCTTGAGGAACAGAATTAATGATGGAAAGGACATTGTGTTACAATTGCTTGGAACAGCCGAAGAAATAGTGACCAGAGGCAGAAGAAGCCAAAATGAAAATAGTGAGAGAGACGTTGAAGAATTCAGGACAACGCGCCACGAATTGAAGAGAGCCATTAAGCTGAGCAAGAAACGAAAATGGGAAGAGCTGCGACAAGATATCAACAGCAATCCCTGGGGGCAAGGCTACAAGATCGTTATGAAAAAGTTTGTAGCTCAAAAACCCGTTGAAGGTTTTAGCCCAGAAAAGATGAATCAAATTTTGGACACACTGTTCCCAACACATCCTATCAGGCTACCCGACACTCCTAGGCTGCAACAAGAAGAAATACCACCGTTCAACGAAGAAAAACTCAGAATTGCATCTAACGCACTGAAAAACAAAAAAGCTCCCGGGCCAGATGGCATTCCGGTGGAAGCATCGAAGCAAATCTAACAAGGCTGTCACCAACTACTTTTAAAAATGTACAATAGCTGTCTTGCTGAAGGAATTTTCCCTAAGCGTAAGAAAAAGCAACGGCTTGTTCTTATCAGCAAAAATAAGGGAAACCCGGAGTCTCCATCCTCATACAGGCCTCTGTGCCTGCTGGACACAGCAGGCAAGCTCCTAGAAAAGCTGTTGCAACCACGACTCATAGCCGCGATTCAAAGAATGGGAGACTTGTCTGAAAGACAACATGGCTTAAGGAAAGGGCGCTCAACAATAGGGGCAATAGAAGAAGTAGTAAGGGCTGTCAAAAATGCTCAACAAGGCAGCCAAAGCACCAAGAAAATTGTGCTACTGGTAACACTTGATGTACGAAACGTATTCAATTCAGCCCGATGGTCAAACATGATTGATGCACTTGAAGGAAGACTCCAACTTCAAGAGTATCTCTTACGGATGATAAAAGATTATCTCAAAGAACGAGAGCTTATCTATCAAACCATTGAAGGAATGACTTACTTACTTACTTACTTACTTAGGTGGGCATTACAGTTTGGGGTGAACCTGGGCCTCAACCAACATCCTTATATAACGACTTCGATTTCGGGCGAGCTCTCTCCAGTTTCGCACTCCAAGTCGGTTGAGGTCTTCATCCACTTGATTGCGCCACCTAAGACGAGGTCTTCCCCTTCCGCGATTTCCCTGCAATGTGCTTTCGAACACCCGACGAGCCGGAGCGTTTGGGTCCATCCGCTCTACATGGCCCAACCATCGTAGCCTCGCGATGCGTACTCTTCTGGCTATGCCCATGTCGCGGTACAGCTCATACAGCTCGTTGTTGTATCTTCTTCTCCACACATTGTCTTCGCATACGGGACCAAAGATCATTCGGAGAATTTTTCTTTCGAAAAGACAAAGGGTTTCCTCATCCGCTTTCGATAATGTCCATGCTTCCGCGCCGTAAAGCAGGACTGGGATGATTAAGGTCTTATATAAGGTTACCTTGGTTTTTCTGGAGAGGGTTTTGTTTCTCAATTGCCTTCTTAACCCAAAGAAGCAACGGTTGGCAAGAGTTATTCTCCGTTTGATCTCCGCACTGATGTTGTTGTCCGTGTCTACAGCGGATCCTAGGTAGACGAAGTCCTGTACTACCTCGAAGTTATGTCTGTCTATTGTGACGTTTTGTCCAATTCGTCGATGTTCTGTGTCCTTGTTTGATGACAACATATACTTCGTTTTGCCCTCATCAACCATTAAACCGATTTTTGCCGCTTCTGTTTCGAAACTCGCAAAAGCACCTATGACATCACGCTTTTTTCTTCCCATTACGTCAATATCGTCTGCATAGGCGAGTAATTGTACAGACTTTTGAAAGATTGATCCTCTGCTGTTGACGTTTGAGTTTCTTACAATCTGTTCAAGTATGATGTTGAAGAAATCGCATGACAGTTTGTCGTCTTGTCTAAAACCTTTTTCGACATCAAAGGTCTCGGTGAGTTCTTTACCGACCTTGACGAAGCAGCGTGAATTCTCCAAAGTCATCCTGCATAGTCGTACGAGTTTTGCAGGGATGCCGAAACTAGACATGGCTCTGTACAGCTCGTCTCTGTAAATACTGTCATACGCGGCCTTGAAATCGATAAAGAGATGGTGAATATCGATATTATGTTCTCGAGTTTTTTCCAAGATCTGCCGTAATGTGAAAATTTGGTCTATTGTGGACTTCTCTGGTCTAAAACCACATTGATAAGGACCTATCAAGTTGTTGACGTGGGGTTTCAGACGTTCACATATTACAGCAGACAAGATCTTATAAGCGACGTTAAGGAGGCTTATCCCTCTATAATTGGCGCAATTGTGAGGGTCTCCTTTCTTTAGGATCGGGCATACGATACTGAGGTTCCATTCATCGGGCATGCTTTCTTCCGACCATATCATGCAGATCAGCTGGTGCATGCTCCTTTCCAACTGATCTCCAGCTGCCTTGAAAAGTTCGGCATCAAGGCCATCTGCACCTGCAGTCTTATTTGATTTAAGTTTGCTTATAGCAAGCTTAATTTCATCTAGGTCGGGAGGACGGCATTCTTGATCATCGTCCAAGCTGAATGGGGAAATCTGCCTGACAGCGGAATTTGTGTCCTCATCGCCGTTAAGCAGTCTGCAGAAATGATCTTTCCAGATCCTCAGTAGCGACTGTGACTCTATAACAATGTGTCCCTGCTGGTCTTTACAGGCTTGAGTTCGGGGTTTGCCACCCTGGCAGGATCTTATTACCTTTTGGTAAAACTTCCGAATCTCATTCCTGTCATGGCATCTCTCTATTTCCTCAAACGAGCGCTTCTCATGCTGCTTCTTTTTCTTTTTGAGAAGTCGGTGTTCTTCCCTTCTTCTCTCCTTGTAAATCTCGTTATACTGATCGTAAGCAGCCTTCGTTCGTGTTTGCATAAGCATTTGTCGTGCGCTTTGCTTGGCTGCATTTGCCTGCCTGCATTCTTCATCGAACCATGGGTTTCGTTTTGGTGGCCGAGTGAAACCCAGAACCTTAGAAGCAGCGGTTCTGATGGCTTCTTGGCATTGCTGCCACTGGTCTTCAATAATTAATGCTGGTGGCATGGGATTCAAAGATAATTGAAGGGACACTTGATTGGAAAAGGCATTGGCAATCTCTTGCGGTTGTAGCTTTCCGACGTCATATCTCTTCACAGCGTTAGCTCGTGCTGGTCGTGAACAAGAAATCCTCATTCGTACCTTGGCTACAATAAGGTAGTGGTCCAAGTCAAAGTTGGCCCCTCGGAAAGTTTGGACATCTAGCACACTGGAAGAGTGCCTTGCGTCGATCGCAACATGGTCAATTTGGTTGACGGTTAATTGATCTGGGGATCGCCATGTACCTTTATGAAGCGGGAAGCGTGTACTACTTACAACAAGATTTAGCCCCGCAGCAAAATCGATCAGCCTCAATCCGTTTTCAGAGGTTTTGTCGTGGAGGCTATGCTTACCGATTGTGTTTCCAAAGATGTCCTCCTTCCCTAGTTTTGCGTTGAAATCGCCAAGAACGATTTTCACGTCGTGTCTAGGGCACTGCTCATATGTTTCTTCGAGGAGCTCGTAGAAACAGTCTTTGGAATCGTCGTCTTTTTCTTCTGTGGGGCGTGGGCGCATATCAGGCTAATGTTGGCGAATTTAGCCCTGATGCGGATGGTCATTATACGCTCATTGACTGGATTTTGGGTAATCACCTGAATCTCCCTCTTACGACAAATCCGCACCCAAATAAGCGCTGTTTCTGTTGTCTGTAGCAGTCGCCATAGTAGATGTCACAGTTTCTCATCTTCTTTATGCCCGGTCCACTCCATCGCACTTCTTGGATGGCGGTTATGTCTGCTTTGCAGCAGTCCAGGGCGTCCGCTAATTCTCCAGCTGCACGTAGTCCGTTAAGAGATCTTACGTTCCACGTGCAGATCCGGAGGTCATTGTCCTTTTTTCGTTTGCTTGGGTCGTCAACTTTGAAATCATTATCGTTATCCGAGGCTATTTGTTGTTTCGGAACAAATTATTTTTTCCGTGGTAGGGTAGTTAGCCCTACGCACAACCCCCAACCTGGAGGGCCAGGTCCTTTTGGATCCCTTCGGACACAAAGGGCTGGAATATCCAGTGTCAGTACCCTGCTGCAGGGGTGTGAGTGCTGCCGTAGGCTCACCAGGAGCTCATCCGCCACCATCTCTACTTCAATACCCTGTTCTAGTATTGAAAGACCCTGAAAGACCTTTAAACCAAATATGTTGGAGTAGCTCCTTCAGGGGTTTCTGCTTTTATGGCTGCTGAAGTCCACCGTTGATTCTGTCCTTCGAATTCATCCGCTGGAACATTTACACGAAAGCTCTCGTAGACCACTGAGATTCGTGCAGTCAGTCATTGTTCGCAGAGCAATTATAGTGTTGATCGCTCACAATTCTTTTGTTCCGGATTCCTTCGTCAACACTCGCACTTACTAGCTTAGCAGGTCAGCTCTGGACGGAGCATCCCAGGTCCCAGTGGATACCGCTTGGAGGTATAGTAAGCACAATTGACGTGTACTATAAGTTACAGCATCTGGGCGCCGCCAAGTTGGCACAAGTCAGAACCTACCCGAATAGTACAACGCCCATCCACTGAAGGAATGATACGAAAAGATTTCACAGCACAGGGATCTAGCATTGGACCAGACCTCTGGAACATCTCCTACGATGGCATTCTCTGTATGGAAATGCCCGACGACTGCTTTTTGGTTGGATATGCTGACGATGTTGCTGCGGTGATAACTGCAAGGGCCACCGAAAGTTCACAGAGAAAGTTGAACCAAGTAATGCTAAGGACAAATTCCTGGATGGAGGAACATGGGCTGTCGTTGGTTACTGAAAAGACCGAAGTAGTAGTTCTAACGAAAAAACGAGTTCCCACGGTCATCGATTTCCACACCGAAACCGAACTTATTAAAAGCAAAAACGTGATAAAATATTTGGGAACAAAGCTGGACACGAAACTGAGCTTTTGGGACCAGATACGAACGGCAGCTGAACGCGCATCAAAGGTTATAACGTTATAAGCCACCTATCTAGGCTGATGGCAAATGTAGGTGAACCATCCGCGAGCAATCGCAGACTTCTCCTGGCAACAACCCATTCAATTCTGCTGTACGGAAGCGAGATTTAAGCTGAAGCACTTAAGCTGGAAAAGTACCGGAAACAACTAGCATCGCATCGGCGCTGTGCCTTGCGAATAGAGAGCGCGTACCGCGCAGTGTCTGAGCCAGAAATTCTTGTAGTCGCAAGTGTCGTATCAATTGACCTCCTCGCAGCACAAAGACAATACATACATGTAAAGAAAGCAGAAATCGGCGTGGAAGCGGCGAGCGTGGAAACGAAAGCGATCACACAGCAGAAGTGACAAGCACCCTGGGAGTCCGAAAGCAGAGGACGCTGGACTGCTAGGCTGATCGGAGACATAAGCGAATGGAGTAACCGGAAACACGGTGAAGTGAACAACTACGTCACACAGTTCTTCACCGGACACGGGTATTTCAACGCTTTCCTGCACAAAATTGGAAAAAAAAGAAGTCCTTCGTGTCAGTACGGAGATTCGCTGACAGACGACGCATATCATACAGTGTTCGAGTGTAGTAGATGCGAATCTCCCCGTACGGAAATAAATAGAGTTATCGGAGAGCTCAGCCCGAATAATATCATCCAGGAGATGCTGAGAGACGAGGAGAGTTGGAGGCGAATTAGCCTGTATCTGACGTAGAACCTGAAAACAGAGAAACAAGAAGAGAACCTGCCACCTAGACACGGATCCCCCTTCTAAGAAATGCGCAAGTGGTCCTGAGGGGAAGATCAGCGAGAAACTTTTGGAGTTTTAGTCGGTATGCCAAGTTTACACCTTGTAGAGTCCGACACACGGAGAAATATGGATACTTCCGGGGGGAAGTATGGATACTTCCTTACTTGTAAAGCATTTCTCCAAAAGTAAAATAATAATAATAAAAAAAAAACACTCCGCGAAATGCTGTGTCGACATATCTCCTTTTCACACGACCAGAAAACCTTAACGACACCACGCATCGACACAGTGTTTCGGTGCGTATAGTAAGGGTATATAATGATAGTATCGAGTCTTAAGTCCGAGAGAAATCAATAACTTCATCAAATATATAAAAATTCAATTGTATCTTATTGTATCTCCGCGATAATACAAATATACATTGATAAAAAATAAAAATTTAGATTATGAATTAAAACTTACACTAGTAAAATTACATTGCCTTAAAGTTACTCGAAAGATCTTCTACCCTTGCGGTCTGGTTTAAATTTACGCTCCTGCAATAATGACGCATAAAAGTCTCTTCAGTCTGCCAGTTGCCTCTCGCTAAAATCTCATCAAGAAGGTGGTTTTGAAGCCAACTTAATGAAACAACTGCCGTACTTACGCTTCCTGGTGTATCCTTTATTCCAGCTTCTCGTAAGATAGAATTTATCCACCCACCTATCAAAAATCTCGATGCTGGTTTTGCTTCGCTTTTAACCGATATGAAAAAGCTATCTAGCTTGTTAACTCTTGTTGTTCTTTCTCTTTATAATTTCACTAAACGTTTTAGCTGAAAAACCGGACATATCTTCTTGTCTGGGTGTTCGAAAAATTGTCAAAAAGAATGAACCTGATATACAACTGGCCTTTAAACCCAACCGCACACTTCTAAATCTTTTTTCGAAATTGAAGGTGAAAACAGAAAAAGATAGGTGCTCGGACGTTATCTACAAAGTTGACTGAAAAGGAAGGCTGACGAACCATGTAATTTATGCTACATTGGCACCACAAAACAACTTTTCATAAATCTGGCATAAACAACAACAATCCAGTAAAAACAGCTCGCGCACTACATGCCATCGAAAGTAAACATCTCCCAGACTTTGACGCTGCCCAAGTTCTACAAACCGAGGAACATACACTGCCAACCACTAGGACGAGGCCACAAAGGAGATGGCTCATTTTTCTATGGAGCCTGGTCCCAGGGCGTACACCTATGAGACTTGTACCAAATGAAAGCTTACGTTCAGCCCAATCTATTAGCTAATGAATCTGGTCTTGGTGATTTTGAGATAATTGGACTTGAGATTGAGCACCGAAAATGGGAAAAAACTGACATTTCTGCAAATAATTACGTATACATATCTCAAAAAGTATAGCATATAAGACAATGATTTAGGTATCATATGAAAGATCATAAATATATCTTTCATCTCATATAAAATACATTTTTGAAATGCCTTATATTTCGAAAAGACAGACCTAAAAGTTGTTTGTAAAGAAACATTTTCGTTGACGTTTGCCAGCCAATATCTCGAAAAAAATCAGTGAAGACCTGTATTTTTTAAGACTACTGTAAACTGTAATCCTTAATTTATAAGTTTTATATAATATATTGATATATAATTACGCTATAATACATAAAGCATATCACTTACATTGCACACAATTCCTAAAAATAATTAAACAAAAAATATGTTCCACAGAAAATATATTTTTTCATATATTTTTTCGCAGTACCTGCTCGGTTTTTTACAAAACATAAAAACAAAATCTATATATGTATATTAATCGGCAAGTGGTTTTTTTGTGGTACATTTTTACCCCACTTAACGATAACGCACCCGCATGAAGTATATATTTTCTGAAAGGTATTTAGCCATAGAATGGAAGAATATAAATTTTTTCCGGATCTGTTAACGTTTACCCGGTTAAATTGCGTTATAAAAATCGTGCAAAAAAACAACAACAACACTGTGTTTTAATCAATCAATCTCATAGTCTCTCACATACATGAGCGCATACAAAATTAAGTGTGATGCTGAAAACGGAGAAGTGTTTGTGCGTTAATTCCGTCTCAGCTTTTGTATTGTCTCTCGCATACGTGAGCGTTTGGTCAATTGGACTTGATTACCATTGGAAGTGGTGAAAAAAGTAGTGCTGAAAACGGAGAAGTGTGTGTGCGTTTATTCCGTCTCAGCTTTGGTATTGCCTTTCGCATACGTGAGCGTTTGGTCAATTGGACTTGATTACCATTGGAAGTGGTGAAAAAAGTGGTGCTGAAAACGGAGAAGTGTGTGTGCGTTTATTCCGTCTCAGCTTTGGTATTGCCTTTCGCATACGTAACTTTAATATAACTTTAGTGGTCGAAGCTCGACCACAGGGCGAAGCTAGTACATATTAATGCTTCAAATGAAAAAAAAAAAATAATCTTCGTTTAGATCTATCAAAATACCATCCAAAAACAAAGCTGGTGCTATATTTATTGCTTCCAGGGGGTCAATTCCCGATCTGTGAAGCTGTGAAGTGAAAACATTTATCACAGCTTCACCGAAAATTCGATTCTCGATTAGTGAAAATCCAATCTCAAATGTCAATTTTTTTTCATATGATAAATTTCTTTTCATTGCCGTATGAGTCGGTGAAAAATTCAATTATGAAAAATGGCCGCAAAACTCAAACGATGAAAAATCCAATTGGAATCAAATTGAAATGAGAGAGAAAATGAGAGAAAACTGTCAGAATTTATCATTTAGAACGTTTTAGTACTTTTTAGATCCGGAATCGCTTAGAGTGGGTTCGTGAAGTGATAAAATGAAAAAACTGTATGAAAACTGAAATGAAATTTTTTTTTTTCACTTCACAGCTTCACAGATCGGGAATTGACCCCCTGGTGTCTTGCGTAACCCAAATATGTACCATAAAATGCTCCTGACATGAGCGCAACAACCAACAGTCCTCATTCCAACGAGACCGTTACAATAGTCAGCTTTTATTGCGTTCGAACTATGTGCTGCGCTGCGTTTGCTTCGCTATCCAGAAAGAACAGACTTATTCCCAAAGGACTGTTCGGAAACATCAATTTAAGTGAAAATGATCGTCTATCTATAGTCATTTGTGATGGAACATAAGTGTAACTTCAAAAATGTTGAAACTACGGCTTCCAGAAACAATCGTACAGCCTTCATAAGTATCAAAATCTGATTAAGACTTTTGTAATCACATGCTGTGATGGGTATATCCTGAACGTTATAGGACCTTATGCTGCAAATGTATCTGCTAAATTCGCGCGAATTTTTAATCTTCAGAACACAAACCCATACTCTATTTGCCAAATTTTTTTTCCGCTTCGCTTTTAGCTTCTTTTTATATACTTAAAGCGGCGGCTGCAGATTTTTTTTTTTTTAAATTGAACAAGTAAGAACAAATCTTTTACACACACAGGCGAATTTCTTACTATTACTTTATCTTATGCTAAAAAAAAAAACATTTGAATACATCAGACCTTCACACTATGAATGATAAGCGTGGGAGTTTCTTAAATGTCATTAAGCCAATAATCCCTTTAGTCATGCCGCAAAGAAATAAAACTAATAATTTCAAGCGTATTGTAATGTACACCCAACATTTAATACCAATTTCCTAATCGAAAACGTTCCACCGAAAAACACATCTGGGAGCACTATAATGGAGTGGTTTAAAAGAAGACGTCTTTTGTGAGTGAGTGTGTATGTGTGCAGAAATACCGGGAGGGGAACTTGTCTAGACATCATGGTTCATAGAAAAACTACTAGAAATCTCTCGATGGTTCACTTTCCTATATAAAGAGGGAGCTGACGCAACCAGGAGTCAGTTTTATTTAGAAAGTGATAGTGTGAATATTGGATAAACGTAATTGAGTTGAGTTCGAATAAAGTGTATATCGAAAGTAGATACTGAATAAAGTGGTAGAATTAAATTGAAAGGTAGAGTTTTATTTTGCGAACTAAGCGCACGTTACATTGGTGTCAGAAGTGTAAATAAAACTTATTTGACTAGTAAAGTGTAAAAAAAAAAAAAAGTAAAAAGAAAATAATAATTATATACAGTGAAAATGGGTAAGTTGTTAGAAGAGCTCACTTGCATTGAGCTTAAAAGTGAGTTAGGTAAGCGAAATCTTTCTAGAGCGGGATCGAAAAATGAGCTCGTCCTTCGCTTGCGTAACTATTTGGAACAGGAAGGGGAAGACGTGAACACTTTTGTTTTTGAAACAGAAGTGGAAGAAGAGGAAGTAAGTGAAAATGTAGATTTTTCTAGTATAATGAAGCTTTTATTAGAACAAAGAAACGAACAAAAGAAAATGATTGAAGAGCAACAGCAAAATATTCTCGGACGTCTGGAAGAGCAACGAAACGATCAAAAGAAGGAACAGCTGAATGTTCTCGAAAGACTCGAAGTACAACAGAAGAATCTGGAAGAGCAACGAAACGAACAAAAGAAAGAACAACAGAATATTCTCGAAAGACTTGAGGCGCAACAGAATGTTTTGGAAGGTCAGAAAAACATTCTAGAAGGAAAATTGGGTAATATTGAGAAAAATGTATGTGCCCTTGACGAACGAGTTGAAGGTGTGGAAAAACAGCTTTCTGTTGTAGAGAATCGTTTCGAAGGCGTAGAAAGTCGATGTGATGTTCTCACCAAGGAATTAGACCAGATCCGGAAAATAAAAATTCGAGAATCTGCTGGAGAGTTTGCAAGGAAAAAGGAGATGAAACCCCCAACATTTGATGGACAGTCTTCTTGGCCAGTCTATAAGAGACAATTTGAGGCAGCCGCGACAACAAATGGCTGGGATGACGAAGACAAGTACATTGCACTGACTCTTGCTCTTAGAGGACCAGCAGCTGAACTACTTCAAACAGTTCCAGCTGGTAAGAGCGGCGATTTCAGTTCTCTCGTGGCAGCTATAGATAAACGCTTTGGAGATAGCCACTTGAAAGAAGTCTTCCGAGTCCAACTCAATAACAGAGTCCAGAAAAGGGGTGAAAGTCTACAGCAGCTCCAAGCAGACGTCGAAAGACTGGTTCACCTGGCATACCCGGATGCTGGAGAAGAAATCATCAACCAGCTCGCTGTTGAGTCCTTCGTTCGTGCCATTTCCGATATACATCTTCAGAGGTCTGTGCGAACTGCTAGAACACGTACTCTTTCCGAAACTTTAGCATTCGCATTGACAATTGAAGCAGCAGAACAGGCTTCTCAGGGAGTACATCGACTTAGAGAGGCCATAGTCGAAGAATGCTCGTGCCAAAGAGCTGAAATACAAAAGAACCGGAGCGGACTAGCAAGATGTTGGAACTGCAACAAGACCGGGCACTTACAGCGTCAATGCCGACTACCACCAAACAAAGCAGGTTGTCAACATTGTGGAAGCAAGAGATCCAACCCAGAGCAAGGTAACAACAACACCAGCGTTGCCTATCAGCCCGTTTCCCATCAGGGAAACGAGTAAGAACCAACTTCGAGGGGCAGAGGCTGGTTTCTTGTATCGATGGCCCCAGAACCACCATCCAGGTCTCTCAGACCAAACGAGACAACAAAAGTTTGACTGTGGAGACTACTATTAACGGGAACAAACATGTGGCTACCATCGACACCGGTGCCACAGCCTCCATAGTACGTCGAGACCTGGTAAAGACGATGTGGCTTCATAACACCAATAGCTACCGTCTAAGAACCGCAACGGGAGAAGCAGCAAGAGTATATGGAGAAGTGTGTCTTAAGATCCGACTGGCCGACCTAGTGTTTACTCATCAATTCCTGGTGGCAGATATATGTGACGAGTGCATCATTGGAATCGACTTTATGAAACAGCACGGAGTTATTTTGGACATCGGTAATCAGGTTTTGAAGTACCAAAATAAGGAACTTCCAATGACTTATTCGAACGAAAGTACGTCGACACTGAGAACTGTCATCAGGGAAGATCTTATTCTGCCTCCTTCTTCTGAAGTGTTCGTTTGGACAAAACTGGAAGGTGAGTTTGGAAGCCTTCGATACCTCATGGTGGAACCAGACCCAGAGTGTTCCTCCCAAAGCGTCATCATTGGGAAAACACTGGTAGCACCGAAGAACAAAATGGTCCCCGTACGATTACTAAACACCAGACCGTACGATGTAAGGTTGAAGAAAGGAGAAGTCGTTGGACGTTGCGAATCGGTTGCAGCAATTACGAAGATCGCAGACGAAGCTCCGAGAAAACCTATAACTCCGGAGGAGCTCGAAACCATCAGAGCTAAAATACTGAATTCATCCAACCTTGATCACCAACAAACAAGGATGGCTGAAAGTCTCCTACAAGAGTACACTGATATCTTCGCATCGCAAAAGGGGCAATATGGTAGGACACAGTTGGTGCAGCATCGCATCAACACAGGAGATGCAAGACCGATTCGTCAACCTGCAAGACGTCTTCCACTGGCCAAACAAGGTGAGGTTGAGGAAATGATAACAGCAATGAAAAAGGACGGTCTTATCGAAAATTCCAAAAGTCCTTGGGCGTCACCAGTGGTGCTAGTGAAAAAGAAAGACGGAAGCACTCGTTTTTGTGTGGACTACCGAAGGCTGAATGATGTAACTAAGAAGGACAGCTATCCCCTGCCGAGAATCAGTGATACCCTGGATGCCATGGAGGGAGCGCAGTGGTTCTCGACGCTGGACTTGAAGAGCGGATATTGGCAAGTTGACATCCACCCTGATGATCGGGAAAAGACGGCGTTTTCTACAGGTAATGGGCTCTGGCAGTTTAAAGTTATGCCGTTTGGGTTATGTAACGCTCCGGCAACATTCGAGCGTTTGATGGAGTGCGTTCTTCAAGGACTGACGTGGAAAGCTTGCCTAGTCTACTTGGACGATGTCATTGTTTACGGGAAAACATTTGACCAACATTGTAAGAACCTTAAAGCCGTGTTTCAGAGACTTCGAGAGGCTAACCTTAAACTGAATCCAGAAAAATGTGCACTTTTCAAAACCGAAGTCAAGTATTTGGGACACATCATCTCATCCCAAGGAGTAAAGACTGATCCTGAAAAAGTTGACTCCGTCAAAAATTGGCCAACACCACAGGACAAACATCAACTCCGAAGCTTTCTGGGACTTGCCACATATTACCGACGTTTCGTTAAGAACTTCGCTGGAGTTGCAAAGAGTTTGCATCAGCTCACCGAAAAGGGAAAGCAGTTTAAATGGTCAGGTGAGTGTGAGAAATCTTTCCAGGAACTCAAATACCGCCTCTGTAACGCTCCAGTGCTGGCACATCCAACACCTGGCAAAACATTCATTGTCGACGTAGATGCAAGCAACGTTGGAATCGGGGCGGTACTATCCCAAGTGCATGATGGCGAAGAGAAAGTGGTGGCATACTACAGCAAGGTCCTATCGAAACCCGAAAGGAACTACTGCGTGACCAGAAGGGAACTGCTAGCTCTTATCTTGGCAACAAAGCACTTCCATAAGTACATCTATGGACAGAAATTCCTTCTGCGGACAGACCACGGTGCTCTGAGCTGGCTGTTGAACTTCAAAAATCCAGAAGGTCAAGTCGCAAGGTGGATAGAAAGATTGCAGACCTATGACTACCAGATCCAACACCGCAAAGGAAAGCTGCACTCAAACGCCGATGCATTATCACGAAGACCTTGCAAAGTGGATTGCAAGCATTGCAAGCGGCAAGAAGACAAAGAAATCATTACCGCTCAGCGACTAAGAGCTGACCCCATAAGCGGATGGAGCAATGAGGAAGTGAGGACTGCTCAACAGGAAGATCCAGATATCGAACCCATTCTCGCATGGAAAGAAAATGAAGAGAAACCGGAATGGGGAGACATTTCTGACAGGAGTCCAGTTCTCAAAGCCTATTGGGCACAGTGGGACTCACTATATGTGCAAGAAGGTGTCCTCAGGCGAAGATGGGAATCCGCTGACGGTAAGTCATATGTGATGCAGCTGATCGTACCGCAATCGAAAGTCAGTGAAGTTCTTCAGGAGATGCACGACGGACCTTCTGGAGGCCACCTGGGGGTAAACAAAACACTGGAGAAGGTGCGACATCGGTTCTACTGGTTACATGCTAGAGATGACGTGGAGAAGTGGTGCCGAACATGTGACAAGTGTGCTGCAACCAAAGGACCTGGTAGGAAGATTCAAGGTAAGATGCATCAGTACAACGTTGGATCGCCTTTTGAGAGGATTGCAGTAGATGTGGCTGGGCCTTTTCCAGAGACCAACGCTGGAAACAAATACATTCTGGTTGTAATGGACTATTTTAGCAAGTGGCCTGAGGCGTATGCCATCCCAAATCAAGAAGCCAAAACGGTGGTCGACCAGATTGTGTTTAACTGGGTGAGTAGGTTTGGCGTGCCTATGGAACTCCATTCCGACCAAGGGAGGAACTTTGAGTCAAACATCTTCCAAGGAGTGTGCGGACTACTTGGCATTAAGAAGACGAGAACCACACCACTTCATCCACAATCTGATGGGATGGTTGAAAGATTCAACCGGACCTTGAAAGAACACCTCACCAAGGTCGTAGGCGACTACCAAAGAGACTGGGATAGGCACGTACCGCTATTCCTGATGGCCTATAGAAGTGCAGTACATAGCTCGACAGGACAAACACCATCTGACATCCTGTTCGGGAAAACCATGCGGCTGCCCAGCGAACTTAAATTTGGATGCCCCACAGAGGAGCCACAGGACACAAACGAGTATGTGGACGACCTCAAGGAGAGACTCGCTGACATCCATAAAAGAACAAGGGAACGGATGAAAGCCTACAGCGACCGGATGAAGACACGGTACGACACAAAAGCGACAACGTCAGGATTCCAAGCAGGAGATCGTGTGTGGCTTTATAATCCTCATCGTCAAAAGGGATTGTCACCGAAACTTCAGCAGAACTGGGAAGGTCCTTATACTGTTGTCACGAGGATTAACGACGTGGTCTACCGCATCCAAAGAGGACTAAGAGGCAAGTTAAAAGTAGTGCATTGTGACCGGCTGCATCGTTATAGTGGGGAGGCCGCAAATGAAATTATTCGGGACGAACAATCTTAAGGAGGGGGCAGTGTAATGTACACCCAACATTTAATACCAATTTCCTAATCGAAAACGTTCCACCGAAAAACACATCTGGGAGCACTATAATGGAGTGGTTTAAAAGAAGACGTCTTTTGTGAGTGAGTGTGTATGTGTGCAGAAATACCGGGAGGGGAACTTGTCTAGACATCATGGTTCATAGAAAAACTACTAGAAATCTCTCGATGGTTCACTTTCCTATATAAAGAGGGAGCTGACGCAACCAGGAGTCAGTTTTATTTAGAAAGTGATAGTGTGAATATTGGATAAACGTAATTGAGTTGAGTTCGAATAAAGTGTATATCGAAAGTAGATACTGAATAAAGTGGTAGAATTAAATTGAAAGGTAGAGTTTTATTTTGCGAACTAAGCGCACGTTACAGTATATTTTATGTTCCTTTCATAATTAAAAAAGCATTTCATTGTTAATAATGATGAATACCATGTTTTTTTTTTTGAGAAATAAAGTCGAAATTTATTCTTTGGACACTTTTTCGGTAATAATGTCGAAATGGGAGTCGACGTTGTTACCATTTTTGTTGGTAATAAAGTCGACTGGAAAAAAGCCGGTTGTTCGTCTTTACTTCAGTTTTTTTGAGAAATAGCATCGAATCTTTCTTTTTTCCATCTACCTTATTTCACGGACCCGGCTTACATGACTGAATTTGTTGCTGAAAGTAACTTTCAACTTACCACAGAACAGGCTTATAGATAAAGGTGTGTTACTATGGTCAGATGGGTCGTTGAAGTTGTGAACGGACGATTTAAATGATCATTTGACGGACGGCTTCAAAATTGCAGCGGCACTTCTTAATAAGTAACCAGTAATTCTCCTTATACTTTTCAATATAGAGAATTTCAAAAGATTAACTTACAACATTTATTTGCTGAATGTGATCTGCTAGCATGGGAAGAAATTTACCAGTTAGATAATGTTGATGAACAATTAAATATCTTTAATGATTTGGTTATAAATCTTTTTGAAAGAAATGAGCCTGTAAAAACTAAAGTTATTAAAAGGCCAGGCTGCCCATGGATTTCCGAAAGCATATTTATCAGCAATGGCCCTTCGTGACAATTTATTTCGCAGGTAGAAAAGGTTTGCGTGTGAAGACATGCTCAATTAGTTCAAAAGAGCCAGAAATAGATTAACGCGTTTCATTCGCCATGCTAAACGTCTCCATTACACAACCAGAATTAATTCTAATGTTTCTCCAAAAAACTTTTGAAGTCGAATCAAAGATCTAGGGTTAGGAAAGAAGTTGAGTAGGAGTGACGAAAATGTTGACATTAAAGAGTTAATTGAAAAAATTTGCCAATCCTGTTCCGAACATACCTAGTTTCCATGAATCCCTTACTGAAATCACTTTTTGTGATGGATTCAAATTTTATGAGGTTGACGTTTATGATGTTGGTGATGCCATATTTCATGTAAAGTCCAAATGTGTTGGGCTTGATAACATACACCCGGACTTTGTTAAGATTCTTTTACCAAAGTTACTCCCTCACAAAGCATACATTTTTAATTCAATCATCCTCACTAGTGTATACCCGTCTCAGTGGAAACGTGCTAAAATTATTCCAATTCCAAAATGTTCTGGAAAAGAGAAGGATTATAGGCCGATCGCAATAGTATCATATTTATCTAAGGTTTTTGAAATAGTCATCAGCAAGCAAATTAAGAGTTACATAAATGGGTTGAATCTCTTGAACCCTTTTCAATCTGGTTTCAGGAAAGGCCACAGCTGCATAACGGCGCTTTTAAAGGTAACTGAAGATATTCGCGAAGCTTCTGATGAAAGTAAAGTAACACTTTTAACCTTGCTTGACTTCTCAAAAGCTTTTGATTCAGTTAATTCAACTTTGTTATGTAAAAAACTTGCTGAAATGTATAACTTCTCTCAATTTCAAATTCAATTTCAATTTCTTTATTTATATAGCTTGATCTTAAGATTAACATCTTGTTTACAATTAAGCTTCGTAATGGACTTATTAGCGGTAAAATTCTAACTTGATAATATATAAATTCTAGATTTATAGATTATATAAAAAATATTGAAAATAATAAATAAAATAAAAGAAAGATAGAGAAAGTATTTAAAATAAAAAGAGGTAAGGCAAACGTAGAATAATATGCAAAGAAATGTACAATTTACATCGATATGTAGCGTACAGCAAACCCAACAGGAAACAGGGAAATAATGGGCTATAAAGTGGAATAGTAGTCAAAGACCTTCCTTTTGAAAATATTTTTGTCATCTATGTCTCGTAACCGACGCGGCAAAGAATTCAATAACCGAGAAGCGTTGACAAAGAACTGCCGCTGTGAAGTTAAACATGAAAATCGTGGAATTATGATTTGATTTGTTCTTGTGGACAACGAGAATTGAAGTCTATTATAGAGGTACGTGGGTTGATGCGATTTAATAATGTTAAAAAGCAGTACAAGAGTACGGAGCCTTATTAAATTTTCTAATGAGATACCATATATTTTTTTGAGTGATGTGTGTTTCCTCTGACTTACGCAATCGAGTTTACAAAATATTTCACAGCCATACATTAGGATCGGTACTACAAGGGTTTTAACTAACATTTTTCTGGTTTCCAAAGGTGTAAAGTTCCTGGTGGGCCAAAGAAGTCGAAGGGCACCATACGCTTTCCCGACTGCCTGTGTGATATGGTTGTTCCAGTTTAGAGTCCGATTAAAACAAATACCTAAATTCTTAGCAGTATCTACGAAGCTCACTCGACTGTTACTTAGTTCAATAGCTGGAAAATTCGGTAGATCTTTTGCTCTTCGCGAAATTACAATGCACTTCGTTTGTTGTGGGTTAAGAGCTAGGCCACATTTAACAGACCAATCCAGTATCGATGACAGGTCCTCATTAATCTTCCTCACACAATCTTCAATCATATCAATAGGGCAGCTTTTCATCAACTGGAGGTCGTCTGCAAATAAGTGCTCATCGCAGTGACGTATTAATTTAGGAGCTTCGTTAACATAAATGAAGAAAAGAGTTGGACCCAGTATCGATCCTTGCGGAACTCCACGAAAGGCATAAAAAGTCAGAAACCTGATCACCCACTACGACAGCTTGGCGTCTACCAGTGAGATAGGAAAAAATCAGCTTCACTGACTCTGGAGAAAAGTTATACATTTTCGAGAGCTTGTTACTAATAACATTATGATCGATGGTGTCAAATGCCTTAGAATAGTCTAAGAGAAGCAAGAAGGATACTTTGTTTTCATCAATTGCATTTCTTGTACGTTCAATAACGTCGAGTAGAGCCGTAGTACTACTATGACATGCCCGAAAGCCTGATTGCTTTGGTGTTAAAAGGCTATTGCGAACAGGGAACGCTTGTAATTGGTTAAGCATTAGTTTTTCAAGGACTTTAGATAGGATTGGTAAAATAGAAATGGGTCGGAATTCTGTATTTGTACTATTTTTTGGGAATTGGTATAACTTTAGAGTACTTCCATTGCGTCGGAAAAATGCTTTTGGTAAGAATTGCGTTGTAGATGTGCGTAATATAGGGTAAGATAATTGGAAGTGTTGCTTTAACAAACATTGGGTGAAGATTGTCAAATCCAGTAGCGTTTGATTTTAGGCATAAGAAACTTTCGACAACCTCATTGGCACTGACTCCCGAAAAACCAAACTCTGTTCCTCTAAACACAGGGGTAAACTCTTCACCCGAAAGATTTTGGCATATGTTATGTGTTGATGGAACCGATGAAATGAAATTGGAGCTAATTTCATTGCAATTGACATCCATGCTGTCAATGCTATCTCGTTTGCTGACAATTTCTTTGAGGTTTTTCCACAATTTACGTCCGTTTTGAGATAAGTTCAGACGGTGTTGATACCAAACGGATTTCGTGGAACGTATGAGGCGAACAGTAATATTACGAAGACGACGGTACTCTTGGAAATCATCCGATATTCTAAAACGCTTCCATTTCTTAAACGCTAAATTTCTTTGGTTAAAGTTCCGTATAATTTCTTGATCGAACCAAGGACATTCACCATGCTTGACAGATACGGTTTTTAACGGAACGTGGCGGTCAAACAAATAACGTAGGTTGCTTTGGAGAAACTCAACTTGCTCATCTGGTTGATCAAGCATGTACACTCGCTCCCAGTCAATTTTTCTTAGCTCAAGCTCCAGAGTATGGCTGTCGATGTTCTTAAAATCCCTATACTGAAAGGTTCTTGTAGGCCTTCTGAGACTAAAATCAAACGAAAGGTGAATCAAGTCATGTTTCGAAAACCCGGAAGCTTGAAGCTGTTCAAAAAGAAGTACCTTATTTAAGTTACTTACAAAAAAGATATTGAGAAGAGTAGTGGAGTTGTGTGAAAAATGAGTGTACAGTTGTATGAAAGTACAACATAAGAAAAACAAAAGGAATTTTCTTCAAGAATGTTCATTAGTGGTGACCAATCAATGTACCTATTAGGCCTATAAACTACTCCTAAAAGAAGATGTTCGTTATCATTCCTAATGTCAACACAAATATATTCTATAGAGCATTCGGCTGGAGAGACATATTTTATTTGGTATTTAATAGTATCTCTTAAATAGATAGCTACTCCTCCACCAATACGACCTGATCTATCGTTTCTTATCAATTTATAACCTTTAAGTTGAACTATGATATTAGGAACTTTACTGCTAAACCACGTTTCACTTACACAAATAGCATCATACCTTGAACCTTCAAATAGATCCCTAAACTCGTCAATTTTCTTACATAAGCTTTGAAAATTGAGGTGACAAACTTGAAATCCATTATTTCGCGAAGTAATTATATTGATGACAGCTCGTGCTACGCCAACGTCACCCGAATTTAAGGAACTCAATTGATTGCTGTTAACCAACATTGAGTTCGTTGACAAAATTTCAGGCTTAAAAGCCAACGCACCATGAACGAAAAAACAGATGACATGCAAAAATAGGCCTCAGATCCTCTGTTAGATATTGGGGTTGCTAAACATGCCTGGGAAAGGGTATAATTTACAATTTTCATAACAAGGATTTAGAAAGAAAAGAGAAGAAAAAGAGAAAAGACTTTGCAATGAAAAAAAAAACCAAATAGTCCAATTAATTAATAAATAATTTTGAATTTGTATTTACTCTAGAAAAATTTAGATATAAAAAAATTAATTAAATGAAATAACTGGAATAAATGAATAATTAAATAACATAAGTAGTTCTAGCAGCTTCAAAAAAAAAAAGTTTAGTGTTTTTGTGAAAGCGTAGTATGGTCACCCTAAAAGGTTTTCGATTTTATCAACAACAACGGCATCCTCATCATCTCCTCTTTTAATGTATACTCTCCCACGCATAGTGAATTTGTTTTCGTTTTTTCATGTCTAGTGCAGCATGTAGGATTTTTTGGTTATCTTCTTTCAAACATTCTCGCAGGTAAATAGGTATATCTGATGACATTCCAACATCTCGTAAACAAAGTTGTCGTTCATTTAATTTGCGGAATACGGATATACATTTTAATATGGTGTTTCTATCATGCGGTGTGTGGAATTTGATAATAATCGCTGAGGAATTGTTAGCTTTATTTTTTGTACGCGTGCGGAAAATACTCTTGAGAGTCGGTGGCTTTACGCTTAAGGTAAGACATAAGTGGTTGAAGACTTTGGTGAGAGTTTCATTATTTTGGACGGGAACATTGTAGAGTACAGCATCGGTTGCTATGTTGGAGTTTTCTTGAGTTAGAAGAGCGCACTTAATTTTGTTGATTTCAACTAAAAGCTCATCGGTAGAGGAAGGCGAAGAGGAAGGTTGTGGCTGTGACTTCAAAAGTAAGACATCTGTATTTATTTTGTCTATGGCACATTTGACATCTTGCATTTCTGTCTTAATAGATTTGTTTTCCTCGGTAAGCTTATATTATTATCCTCAATGGTTGATATTCGCGAGCATACATTTTTTATATCTGTTTTGATTTCGGTGATTTGTTCGTCGATCTTTTTTGAGAGTTTTGTTTCGATTTCATCTAATTTAAGTGATATATTTTAAATCGACTCACTCCGTTTTTAAATTGCTTTTGCATCTCGGCTAATATGTTGCAGCTGGCTGTATTCCGTGGACTTAGAGGTACTTGGGCTTTAGGTGGTGGAGGCTTCACAGTCTTGGTGTGGGGGGTATCCATATTTGTTCGGTGAGTGATGTTGGAAGATTCTTTTGGTGTAGTTGTAGCAACTTGTTTATGTTCTATTTCGATGGAGTTTCGTTTTCTCTCAATAGATGAAGACATTTCACTTTGTATTAATTTATATATATAAAGGGAAAAAACTTAAAACTTCAATTGATTAATTATTTTGAGTTTAAACACAACTTGTTTGTGGTAAAATTGTTCAGTTAACACAAGTCTTTAATATTTCACAATTTTGGTATATTTTTGGAGCGTTTAAATGGACAAAACTTAATATTTAATGAGCGCTAGAAACCAACACGTCTATCAACTTGAATGTTTCATTTCATTCCTCCATTCTTCTCTTTTGCTGCTACTTCATTAATTTTCTCATATCTATCAAATCGGTCTCAAGCTGTTTGTCATGGTGGTAAACTTTCTTCGTTTTCCATATTAAGATCAGGTGTTCCCCAAGGATCAATACTTTGGCCGCTCCTTTTCACTATGTTTATAAATGACCTTCCGTCTGTCTTGAGATATTGCTCGTATAATATCTATGCTGACGATGTTCAACTATACTTCAATTTTAGTTTAGGGTTTGTTGAAGATGCTGTAGTTAGAGTGAATGAAGATTTGGCTTCAGTCTTTAATTGGTCAAACCAAAATCGGCTTATACTAAATCCAACTAAAACAAAATGCATACCGATATGCACCCAACAATTCGCCTTTGATGATTTTCCAAACATTATATTGAATGGTAAAGTTATTGAAATGGTAAAAAAGGTGAAAAATTTAGGTGTCATGTTTAACAACAATCTGACATGGACTGACCACGTCAACAGCACCGTTTTGAAGATTTATGCAGTAATACGAGGCTTGTCACATTCAATACTTTTTATCATCCGAAGTTAAAATTAAATTAGTTAAGTCTCTACTTTTTCCGGTACTCACATTTGGTGTGAAATTTTTGCAGACCTGGACTCGGCATCGTTCCGAAAAACTACACTTGCGTTTAACTCCGTAGTGAGGTACGTTTTTAATTTGAAGATATGATCATGTCTCTAGTTTTTAAGGCAGATTCTCGGTTGCAGTCTGCGATGCCTTTTTCGCTACAGATGCTTGTCTGCACTCGTTAAGATAATAAAACTCAAAACACTTGAGTATCTATTTACAAATATAGTTTTTTCACAATCTATAAGAAGCTTGTTAATACGACCTAACATATATAGAAATGTTATATCACGGCGCCAGTTTTTGATCTACATACGCTGTTACTATTTGGAAGCATCTTCCTTTATCACTAAGAAACAAAATTGAACATACAAAATTTTCTTCTTTAATCTTTTCTTTCTTATCACTGGAAAATTCTCACTTAACATTCTTTTTAAGTTGATTATAACTGTTAACTATTTCATTTTCTTTAAAATTTACTATTTTCTTTAATTTTGTTTTGAAATTTTAGTTTTTTTCTAATTCCCATACTGTCATCATAACATTACCTGTACGTTATAAGAATTTTTGATCTCATTGTACAGCGATATCAAATAAATAAATAAAAAAAAAATTTAAAATCATCCAAACATTGAAAACGTCCTGCTAGAACTGGCTTTAAATCGTTTGGATACTCCTAATTATTTAGGTGCCTTTGTAAAAAAAAAAAATCTTAAAATGAACCAGAGCCATGCTCAGCTGCATCAATGGTAATATCCCGAGCTTAAGTAATTTCCCACAGCTCACTATTCTAGAACTTCGTATGATATTATTTGGGGAACTACCAAATTAACCAGGCTCGATCCTACTTTGGTTAACAAGGCACTTACGTCCTTTCTTTCCAAGGTCATGGAAACGTTGATAAACCGTCAACTTATGAAATATCTTGAAGAACGAAAGCTTCTTAATGACCGTCAGTACGGCTTTCGTAGCAAACGGTCCACTGGTGATTTGATGGCTTATCTCACCGAAAAATGGAACCAATCTTTACATTATTTTGGAGAAAGTAAGATTATTGCGCTTGATATTTCTAAAGCATTTGATAGAGTTTGGCATCAGGCTCTTTTATCGAAAATGCGTGCTTTTGGTATCGATGAGTCTCTTCTTCGTTGGATTAGAAATTACCTCTCCGACCGTTCAATACAAGTTGTATTGGATGGCTTCAAGTCTGATACTTACTTACTTAGGTGGGCATTACAGTTCGGGGTGAACCTGGGCCTCAACCAACATCCTTCTATAACGACTTCGATTTCGGGCGGGCTCTCTCCAGTTTCGCACTCCAAGTCGGTTGAGGTCTTCATCCACTTGATTGCGCCACCTAAGACGAGGTCTTCCCCTTCAGCGATTTCCCTGCAATGTGCTTTCGAACACCCGACGAGCCGGAGCGTTTGGGTCCATCCGCTCAACATGGCCCAACCATCGTAGCCTCGCGATGCGTACTCTTCTGGCTATGCCCATGTCGCGGTACAGCTCATGCAGCTCGTTGTTGTATCTTCTTCTCCAAACATTGCCTTCGCATACGGGACCAAACATCATTCGGAGAATTTTTCTTTCGAAACGACCAAGGGTTTCCTTATCCGCTTTCGATAAGGTCCATGCTTCCGCGCCGTAAAGCAGGACTGGGATGATTAAGGTCTTATACAAGGTTACCTTGGTTTTTCTGGAGAGGGTTTTGTTTCTCAATTGCCTTCTTAGCCCAAAGAAGCAACGGTTGGCAAGAGTTATTCTCCGTTTGATCTCCGCACTGATGTTGTTGTCCGTGTCTACAGCGGATCCTAGAAAGACGAAGTCCTGTACTACCTCGAAGTTATGTCTGTCTATTGTGACGTTTTGTCCAATTCGTCGATGTTCTGTGTCCTTGTTTGATGACAACATATACTTCGTTTTACCCTCATTAACCATCAAACCCATTTTTGCCGCTTCTGTTTCAATACTCGCAAAAGCACCTATGACATCACGCTTTCTTCTTCCCATTACGTCAATATCGTCTCCATATGCGAGTAATTGCAAAGACTTTTGACAGATTGTTCCTCTGGTGTTGACGTTTGAGTTTCTTACAATCTGTTCAAGTATGTTGTTGAAGAAATCGCATGACAGTTTATCGCCTTACCTAAAACCTTTTTCGACATTAAAGGTCTCGGTGAGTTCTTTACCGACCTTGACGGAGCAGCGTGAATTCTCCAAAGTCATCCTGCATAGTCGTACGAGTTTTGCAGGGATGCCGAAACTAGACATGGCTTTGTACAACTCGTCTTTGTAGATACTGTCATACGCGGCCTTGAAATTGATAAAGAGATGGTGAATATCGATATTATGTTCTCGGGTTTTTTCCGAGATCTGCCGTAATGTGAAAATTTGGTCTCTTGTGGACTTCTCTGGTCTAAAACCACATTGATAAGGACCTATCAAGTTGTTGACGTGGGGTTTCAGACGTTTACATATTACAGCAGACAAGATCTTATAAGCGACGTTAAGGAGGCTTATCCCTCTATAATTGGCGCAATTGTGAGGGTCTCCTTTCTTTAGGATCGGGCATACGATACTGAGGTTCCATTCATCGGGCATGCTTTCTTCCGACCATATCATGAAGATCAGTTGGTGCATGCTCCTTTCCAACTGATCTCCAGCTGCATTGAAAAGTTCGGCATCAAGGCCATCTGCACCTGCAGTCTTATTTGATTTAAGTTTGCATATAGCAAGCTTAATTTCATCTAGGTCGGGAGGACGGCATTCTTGATCATCGTCAAAACTGAATGGGGCAGTCTGCCTGACAGCGGAATTTGTGTCCTCATCGCCGTTAAGCAGTCTGCAGAAATGATCTTTCCAGATCCTCAGTAGCGACTGTGACTCTATAACTATGTTTCCCTGCTGGTCTTTACAGGCTTGAGTTCGGGTTTTGCCACCCTGGCCGGATCTTTTTACCTTTTGGTAAAACTTCCGAATCTCGTTCCTTTCATGGCACCTCTCTATTTCCTCAAACGAGCGCTTCTCATTCTGCTTCTTTTTCTTTTTGAGAAGTCGGTGTTCTTCCCTTCTTCTCTCCTTGTAAATCTCGTTATACCGATCGTAAGCAGCCCTCGTTCGTGTTTCCAAAAGCATTTGTCGTGCTCTTTGCTTGGCTGCATTTGCCTGCCTACATTCTTCATCGAACCATGGGTTTCGTTTTGGTGGCCGAGTGAAACCCAAAACCTCAGAGGCAGCGGTTCTGATGGCTTCTTGGCATTGCTGCCACTGGTCTTCAATGTTTAATGCTGGCGGCAAGGATATTTGAAGGATAATTGAAGGGACACTCGATTGGAAAAGGCATTGGCAATCTCTTGCGATTGTAGCTTTCCAACGTCATATCTCTTCACAGCGTTAGTTCGTGCTGGTCGTGAACAAGATATCCTCATTCGTACCTTGGCTACAACAAGGTAGTGGTCCGAGTCAAAGTTGGCCCCTCGGAAAGTTCGGACATCTAGCACACTGGAAGAGTGCCTTGCGTCGATCGCAACATGGTCAATTTGGTTGACGGTTAATTGATCTGGGGATCGCCATGTACCTTTATGAATTTTGAATTGCGGGAAGCATGTACTACTTACAACAAGACTTAGCCCCGCAGCAAAATCGATCAGCCTCAATCCGTTTTCGGAGGTTTTGTCGTAGAGGCTATGCTTACCGATTGTGTTTCCAAAGATGTCCTCCTTCCCTAGTTTTGCGTTGAAATCGCCAAGAACGATTTTCACGTCGTGTCTAGGGCACTGCTCATATGTTTCTTCGAGGAGCTCGTACAAACAGTCTTTGGAATCGTCGTCTTTTTCTTCTGTGGGGGCGTGGGCGCATATCAGGCTAATGTTGGCGAATTTAGCCCTGATGCGGATGGTCATTATACGCTCATTGACTGGATTTTGGCTAATCACCTTATCCCTGAGTCTTCCTCTAACGACAAATCTGCACCCAAATAAACGCTGTTTCTGTTGTCTGTTGCAGTCGCCATAGTATATGTCACAGTTTTTCATCTTCTTTATGCCCGGTCCACTCCATCGCACTTCTTGGATGGCGGTTATGTCTGCTTTGCAGCAGTCCAGGGCGTCCGCTAATTCTCCAGCTGCACGTAGTCCGTTAAGAGATCTTACGTTCCACGTGCAGATCCGGAGGTCGTTGTCCTTTTTTCGCTTGCTTGGGTCGTCAACTTTGAAATCATTATCGTTATTCGAGGCTGTTAGTTGACCAAGACTTGAAACGATCAAGGGTTTACTCATCCGCTTTCGATAAGGTCAATGCTTCTGCGCCGTAAAGCAAGACTGGGATGATCAAGGTCTTATACAAGGTTACCTTGGTTTTTCTGGAGAGGGTTTTGTTTTTCAATTGCCTTCTTAGCCCAAAGAAGGAACGGTTGGCAAGAGTTATTCTCCGTTTGATCTCCGCACTGATGTTGTTTTCCGTGTCTATAGCGGATCCTAGGTAGACGAAGACCTGTACTACCTCGAAGTTATGTCTGTCTATTGTGACCTTTTGTCCAATTCGTCGATGTTATGTGTCCTTATTTGATGACAACATATACTTCGTTTTGCCCTCATTGACCATCAAACCCATTTTTGCCGCTTCTGTTTCAATACTCGCAAAAGCTGCACCTATGACATCACGCTTTTTTCTTCCCATTACGTCAGTATCGTCTGCATAGGCGAGTAATTGTACAGACTTTTGAAAAATTGTTCCTCTGGTGTTGACGTTTAAGTTACAATCTTTTCAAGTGTGATGTTGAAAAAATTGCATGACAGTTTGTTTCCTTGCCTATAGCCTTTTTCGGCATCAAAGATCTGGGTGAGTTCTTTTCTGACCTTGACGGAGCAGCGTGAATTCTCCAAAGTCATCCTGCATAGTCGTACGAGTTTTGCAGGGATGCCGAAACTAGACATGGCTCTGTACAGCTCGTCTCTGTAAATACTGTCATACGCGGCCTTGAAATCGATAAAGAGATGGTGAATATCGATATTATATTCTCGGGTTTTTTTCATGCTCTGCGGTAGTGTGAAAATTTGGTCTATTTTTGACTTCTCTGGTCTAAAACCACATTGATAAGGCCCTATCAAGTTGCTGACGTGGGGTTTCAGACGTTCACATATTATAGTAGACAAGATCTTATAAGCGACGTTAAGGAGGCTTATCCCTCTATAATTGGCGCAATTGTGAGGGTCTCCCTTCCTTTGGATCAGGCATACAATACTGAGTTTTTCCATTCATCGGGCATGCTTTCTTTCGACCTTGTAATGCAGATCAGCTGGTGCATGCTCTTTTCCAACTGGTCTCCAGCTGCATTGAAAAGTTCGGCATCAAGGCCATCTGCCCCTGCAGTCTTATTTGATTTAGGTTTGGATATGGCAAGCTTAACTTCTTCTAGGTCGGGAGGACGGCATTCTTCATCATCGTCAAAACTGAATGGGGCAACCTGCCTGACAGCGGAATTTGTGTCCTCATCACCGTTAAGCAGTCTGCAGAAGTGATCCTTCCAGATCCTCAATAGCGAATGTGACTCTACAACTATGTTTCCCTGCTGGTCTTTAGAGGCTTGAGTTCGGGTTTTGCCACCCTGGCCGGATCTTTTTACCTTTTCGTAAAACTTCCTAGTCTCGTTCCTGTCATGGCACCTCTCTATTTCCTCAAACGAGCGCTTCTCATGCTGCTTCTTTTTATTTTTGAGAAGTCGGTGTTCTTCCCTTCTTTTCTCCTTGTAGATCTCGTTATATTTATTTGTTTGGCTGCATTTGCCTACTTGTATTCTTCATCGAACCATGGGTTTCGTTTTGGGGTCCGAGAAAGACCCAGAACCTCAGAGGCAGGTGTTCTGATGGCTTCTTGGCATTGCTGCCACTGGTCTTCAATGCTTAATGCTGACGGCAAGGATATTTGAAGGATAATTGAAGGGACACTCGATTGGAAAAGGCATTGGCAATCTCTTGCGATTGTAGCTTTCCAACGTCATATCTCTTCACAGCGTAGGTTCGTGTCGGTCTTGAACAAGATATCCTCATTCGTACCTTGGCTACAACAAGGTAGTGTTACGAGTTAAAGTTGGCCCCTCGGAAAGTTGGGACATCTAACACACTGGAAGAATGCCTTGCGTCAATCGCAACATGATCAATTTGGTTGATGGTTGATTGATCTGGGGATCGCCACGCCATGTACCTTTATGAATTTTAAGATGCGGGAAGCGTGTACTACTTACAACATAAGATTTAGCCCCGCAGCAAAATCGATTAACCTCAATCCGTTTTCAGAGGTTTTGTCGTGAAGGCTATGCTTACCGATTGTATTTCCAAACATGTCCTCCTTCCCTAGTTTTGCGTTAAAATCGCCAAGAACGATTTTCACGTCGTGTCTAGGGCACTGCTCATATGTTTCTTCGAGGAGCTCATAGAAAAAGTCTTTGGAATTGTCGTCTTTCTCTTCTGTGGGGGCGTGGGCGCATATCAGGATAATGTTGGCGAATTTAGCCCGATGCCGATGGCCATTATACGCTCATTAACTGGATTTTGGCTAATCACCTTATCCCTGAGTCTACCTCTAACGACAAATCCGCACCCAAATAAGCGCTGTTTCTGTTGTCTTTAGCAGTCGTCAAAGAAGATGTCACAATTTTTCATCTTCTTTATGCCCGGTCCACTCCATCGCACTTCTTGGATGGTGGTTATGTCTGCTTTGCAGCAGTCCAGGGCGTCCGCTAATTCTCCAGCTGCACGTAGTCCATTAAGAGACCTTACGTTCCACGTGCAGCTCCGGAGTTCATTGTCCTTTTTTCGTTTTCTTGGGTCGTCAACTTTGAAATCATTATCGTTATCCGAGGCTTTTGGTTGTCTCGGAAGTGGACATTTTTTACGTGGTTGGGTAGTCAACCCTACGCACAACCCCAGACCTGGAGGGCCAGGTCCTTTTGGATCCCTTCGGACATAAAGGGCTGGAATATCCAGCAGCACATAGTTCGAACGCAATAAAAGCTTCCTATTGTAACTGTCTCTTTGGAATGAGGACTGTTGATTGTTGCGCTCATGTCATGAGCATTTTATGGTATTTGGGTTACGCAAGACACCAGGAAGCAACAAATATAGCACCAGCTTTGTTTTAAGATGGTTTTTTGATAGATCTAAACGAAGATTAGTTTTTTTATTTGTAGCATTAAAATGAATTTTGTTTTTATGTTTTGTAAATGTAATGTATTCTTAAACTCACCACACATATAATTGTATTTAATGAACATACCCCAAAGTGAACCAACTTCATTTGGTTCACTGAGAGAAATGTCACTTTGTTAGTAAGTAAGAGAAGATGAATAAAGAACCACTATTCTACCGGCAGTCAAGCAGCACACATCTTATTAAGAACACTTCAATTGGCGACGAGGATTTGCAAATTTTTTTCTGCTCGGCAATTTTTTAAGTTAAGTAAAAGTCATCAAAATGCAACAAGGTGATACGTCGGAAAGAGAACAAAAGATGACTATTTTTCAAGCGTCTCAGATGACGGAATTTTCGCCAGAAACAGACAGTTTTACTGAATGGAAAGAGCGCTTAGAGATCCATTTCTCCGACATTAACGTGACATTGGAGATATCAAAAAAAGCAACGTTGTTGAAAAGTATCGGTAATCATGCGTATTCACTGTTACGAGCACTTTTTGACCCAAAACGGCCGAGCGATAAAAAATACGACGAACTGTGCGCGCTATTGGAAGAGCATTTTATGCCACCGGTAATGATTTATCGAGAACGATTGAATTTTTACAATGCATCGAAAAATTCAGATGAGGCAGTCAATGCATGGTATGCACGCGTTAAAACATTAGCGCTGAAATGTAAATTCGCCAATTTGGACGAAGCTGTACGTGACCGATTTATCATGGGATTAGCCAACAACGTGAAATTATTTGAGAAATTTTGCGAAGAGGACGAGAAGCTGACGATAGCCACGGCATTGAAGAAGGCGCTCATACACGAGGTGAAATTCAAGGGTAATTCAATGTCAACCGATGTGAACTTTGTTCGAGGCAACAACAGCAACGGGACTCAACGCACCAAGCAACATAACGGAACTCACCAGAAACGGGACGCATGCAAGCATTGTGGTTGGAAGACACACAAATCACAAACTTGCAAATTTAGAGATGCTATTTGTGATAAATGCGGGAAAAAAGGGCATTTAAAGCCGATTTGCCGCTCAACACAGAGGAACTTATCGACAAATTTTGTTAATTCAAATCATACTATTTCTCATGTTCAAGAAACTAATGCCAATATTTTAACTTTCGTTAACACAGGTACTCAAATTGAGCCGACAATTGGTGATGGAATGGATGGGTACTCGATTTTTAAGATTTCCGGGAGCTGTAAGTCAGATATTTTCGATTTAACTGTGAACATCAACGGTATCCAATTCGATGTGGAATGTGATACTGGGTCTCCGATATCGTTGATCCCGTTAACCCAGTACAGGAAGCATTTTGACACACGTAGCCTAAAACAAAACACAGATAAATACGATGACTACGGTGGTCACGGAATTAAAATTATCGGTGAGTTTTTACCAAACATAAAATATCGAGACCAAACCGAAAAAGTAGAAATGGTAGTCACGGATGTTAATCGACCAATTTTATTAGGGAGAAATTTTCTTCGGGCTTTCAGCTTTGAGTTAAGGCAAGTTAACGCGATTTCAAGTTCGAGCTCGACCGATTCAACTCCAATAAATACCAACGTTTATACAACAATTGTTCAAAAGTTAAAAACGACTTTTAGTGAAGTTTTTGAGGAAGGTTTAGGTAGATTTATCACTGCTAAAGTACATTTAGAGGTCATGCCCGGCACGAAACCGATTTTTTGGAAGCCAAGGGCGTTACCATTAGCATGGAAACCAATTGTTGAACAGAAATTAAATGAATTTTGTGATTCCGGTATGATGGAACAAGTTGATAACGCTGATTGGGGAACACCGATTGTGCCAGTTATGAAACCGAACGGTGATTTACGTATTTGTGGTGATTTAAGTGTCACCCTTAATAAATTTTTGGTAGATTTCAAGTATCCATTGCCTCGTATCGAGGAGATTTTCGCTTCGTTACAGGGTGGACAATTGTTCACTAAATTGGATCTATCCAATGCGTACAATCAGTTAGAATTAGACCATGAATCTCAAAATCTTTGTACCCTTAGTACACATTTAGGCTTATTTAGAGTAAAGCGGTTAGCGTTTGGCATCAAACCAGCGGGGGCTATTTTCCAGAAAACCATTGAAACATTGTTACGTGGTATACCTAATTCCATAAATTTTATGGACGATATTGTCGTCACCGGTCCCGACACTCATAGTCACAGCAAAACATTAACGACCGTCTTAGGTAAATTACAATCTGTTGGGTTAAAACTGAATCCAAAGAAATGCATATTTTTTATGGAGGAAATTTCGTACTTAGGTTTTACCATTGACAAAAATGGCCTAAGGAAAAATGATAACAACATCAGAAGCGTGCTTAACGCACCAATACCAACGAATGTATCGGAAGTTAAGGCATTTATTGGAATGGTTAATTTTTACTCCAAATTTATTCCCAATTTTGCCCAAAAAATGGAACCTTTTTATAAGTTATTGAGAAAAGGCACTAAATTTCGTTGGAATGACGCCACGAATTCTGCATATGAACTATTAAAAAAGGAGATAACGGGAGATCAAGTGCTAGTTCATTTTGATAGCAAAAAACCTGTTATTTTAACAACAGACGCTTGTGATACAGCAGCGGCTGGCATTTTGTCACATGAATTCAAGAATGGTGAGCTCAAACCGGTAGCATACGTTTCACGTTCATTATCTCCAGCGGAACGAAATTATAGTACCATCCAAAAAGAAGCTTTGGCCATCGTTTTTAGTGTAACTAAATTATATCAATACTTGATAGGCATTAATTTTATTTTGCAAACTGATCATAAGCCATTAATTTCCATTTTCGGAGAACACAAAGGCATTCCTTTGATGGCGGCCGCAAGGATGCAACGTTGGGCATTCATTTTGTCTGGTTTCAACTTCAAGATACGTCACATAAAAGGTACATTGAATCAAGCTGATACTTTATCACGCATACCACAGCTCAATTTTGAAAATGGTTCGGCAGACGAAAATAAATTTATCAATTTTATTGATGTTGAACAGGCAAATTACATTAACTTTATTAATTTTAATAATCAACTCCAATTAAGTTTCAAAAATATTCAAATTGAGACACGAAGAGATAAAGTGTTATCAAAACTGCTTCACGCTGTACAAAACGGTACAGTGTCGACGTTGACAGGCGATGAATTTACACCATACAAAAATAAGGGTAATGAGTTATCAGTCGAATCCAATTGTTTATTATGGGGTTACCGTAGCATTATTCCTATTAAATTGCGAGAACAAATTTTGTTGGATTTGCATAAATCTCACTTAGGTATTGTCAAAACCAAGGCATTGGCCCGCTCATACATTTGGTGGCCCAAAATCGATAGAGACATTGAAGATTTAATTAAATCTTTTCATTCATGCCGATTGCATCAGCCCAGTCCAGAAAAAAGTGCATTAATTTCATGGAAACCAGCTGATCACGTGTGGTCAAGAATTCATATTGATTATGCAGGTCCAATTCACGGATATTATTTGCTAATAATTGTTGACTCTTTTTCAAAATGAATTGAGGTATTTAAAACAAAAATGATTACATCGGCATGTACGATCAATTTTTTGCGGGAAACATTTTGTAGATACGGCTTACCTGATATAATAGTTAGCGACAACGGGAGGCAATTTACATCAAATGAATTCGCGGAATTCATTAGAAACAAACATATCAAACATATTTTTACTGCACCTGGCCATCCAGCTACAAACGGCCAAGCAGAAAATTCAGTAAAAACAGTAAAGAAAATCACTCATTGCCAACTTGGAAAACAAAAAACCAATCGATTTCGATTTTTTTTTGAATTTATTTCTATTTGATTACCGTGTTTGTGTGCATTGCACCACGGGAGTTTCTCCATCACAAGTCATGTTAAATCGAACATTGAAATCACGTTTTACATTGTTGAAACCACCTTTGGTCAAGGAAAGCATTGTTGAAGCCCAAAGGAAAAATATAGCGAATTTTCGCGGTAAAAGAGAAGTAGCATTTGAAATTGGGGATAAAGTATACATTCGTGACTATACCAATCCCAACAAGCCAAGCTGGACACCAGCGAAAATTAAAGAAAAATTTGGTCCTCGAAATTATGGTTGTATAATTACTCAAAACCGTAGAGAAATAAAAAGACATTTGAATCAAATTCGTGAAATAAACACTAGTCAAAATGTTACACCTGAATTGAGTACAGCGGCCATCAAACAGGAGACTCAGCAAGCGCGAGAACATACGAATTTAAGGGGAAACACTCCCGATACAATAGATGTTCATGCAGTGTCATCGGAAAGGGAAGAGGAAGTTGAACAATCCAACGAAACACTTGTTTCAGAATATATTCCATCTGACTCGGACGACGACGTAAACGAAGCATTTATTGAAACGCGCAACGTTATTCCATCATCAAGTCGACCAATTCGAGAGACTGCACGCATCGCAAAGGCGAACATTGCTTCACAATATCGAAATAATTTAGTTTAAATTTTTTTATGGCATTAATTTAAAACACTATTTAAATCACAAACTTTAGCGGGGAGTTGTAATGTATTCTTAAACTCACCACACATATAATTGTATTTAATGAACATACCCCAAAGTGAACCAACTTCATTTGGTTCACTGAGAGAAATGTCACTTTGTTAGTAAGTAAGAGAAGATGAATAAAGAACCACTATTCTACCGGCAGTCAAGCAGCACACATCTTATTAAGAACACTTCAGTAAAAAACAGAGTAGGTACTGCGAAAGATTTAATGAAAAAATGCATTTGCTGTGGCACATATGTTTTGTTTAATTTTTTTCGGAATTGTGTATAATGTAAGTGATATGCTTTATGTATTAAAGCGTTATTATATATCAATATATTATATAAAGCTTATCAATTAAGGATTACAGTTTACAGTGGTCTTAAAAAAATACAGGTCATAACTGATTTTTTCGAGAAATTGGCTGGCAAACGTCAACGAAAATTTTTCTTTTCAAACAACTTTTAGGTCTGCCTTTTCTTGTATTTTATATGAAATGAAAGGTATTTATATTATCTTTCATATGATACCTAAATCATTGTCCTTTGTGCTATACTTTTTGAGATATACGTAATTATTTGCAGAAATGTCAGATTTTGCCATTTTCTGCGCTCAATCTCAAGTCCAATTATCTCCAAATCACCAAGACCAAATTCATTGGCTGATAGATTGGGCTGAACGTAAGCTTTCATTTGGTACTAGTCTCATAGGTGCACGCCCTAGGCCCAAGTATGTACCACCTCCTTTTGCAATCGATTTTCGCTATTTATACTTGGTGAAAGTTTTGTACCCAGAAAAGTTTATTGCCAGTTAATAGATAAGTATTGTTTTCAAATCAAATTAATAAAATTAAGGTTAATTCGAAACAACCGTTGGAATTTCCCAAGATCAATTAATGAACTACTCAACATAGGTATAAAAAAGTGCTATAGTAGGATGAGGGCATTGCGTATATCTCCCTGCAGGAGTGCGCATGTGCGAAATCTTTTATAAAATATCTAAGAGAATGTTAAAAATAACCGTTTTATTTAGTTTGAAGCACACATGGGTTCTGGAAAAACTTTCACAGCGACAGAAAGAGCAAAAATAGATGCTTTCATGGCAATAGGACTCTCAGGCCATGAAATAGCTAGGAGACTTAACAGGAGCAAGACAGTTGTACACAATAATCTTGCTGATCCACAAAACTAAAGCAAAATCAAAAGGACGCATGGGAAAAGCCACAACACCAAGAGCAAATCGGTTAATTCTACGACTTGCCTCAAATTCCACTCTACCAGCGCAGCGCCAGCGACTATAAGGGCCAAAAGCGGAATTTCAGCCAGCATAACAACGGTTCAAAGAATAATCAAAAAAATGATACTGTTCAAAGGAGGAAACTAAAAAAGAAACCTGTTTTGAAGCCAGTACACAAGGAGCATCGTATGGACTTTGCAAGACAGACTTTGGAGCAGTGAATGGAAACGCGTTGTCTTTTCGGATGAAAAAAAATTTGACGTTCCTGATGGTTAAAACTTTTATTTCCATGATATAAGAAAGGATGAGCTTATTTTGACAAGACATAATAGCCGTACATCAGGTTTAATGGTGAGCTACTACCTACTATGACACGAATAGTAGAATTGAAGTTGAAGTTTTTGTCCACAACAATGAACAAAAATAGCTACAAATTTTTGCTGGAACGGTCATTTCTAAAAGAGAAAAACATTTTTGGACCTTTGGCTTGGATTTTTCAACAAGACAATGCCCCAATCACTGGCCGGGTTGTCAGAAGCCGAATTTAATCAGAAGATTTAGAACTTTTGCCATGTTCGCCATATTCACCTTAATTAAACATTATTGAAAAAGTTTGGTCATGGCTATCTCGTAAAGTTTAAGAAGGTGGCAGACAATTTGAAGACAAGGAATTATTAATTGATGCTATTAGCCCTGTTCACACTGTACAATTAGTTGGACAAACCTAGGTTTGACAAACCAATGTTTGACAGTGTGAACTCTTCATACGACCGCTTGTCCAATTTGTTGGATGGTTTTCAAAATTTTTTGAAAATCTAGAAGTTGGAGGGAGTTTATAGGTATGTGACATAAAGTTGGACGACAAATTGGATAAGTGTGAACGCAAAGTTCATCAGACCATCCAACTTCCATCAAACGAAGTCTGTCCAACTAATTGTATAGTGTGTACAGGGCTATTCGTAGTACCCGGGCCCAAATATCATATGACTAGCTGCGCCCGCGACTTCGTCCGCGTGGAATAGTGACATTCGGCAGCATTCTGAATTTTTTAGGCTACTTATTTTGCAAATAAGACACATTCATGCGTTTTAGTAAACTATTGTTATATTATTTTATTTAAGTATATGTTTGCACAGGACGTTCTTATTTTTTCCATCTTTTGCCAAATGAAAAGGTTTTGTGGGATTGATACACGTGATTCTGCAACATAAATTTTCAATGGGATTATTTTCTAAACGAACTGCAACTGAAAGCGTCTGAGCCTTATTTATAATGACCAATCAGTGCGAATTAAAGGAAAACGGGTAATCAAAACATTTTCTCCATTTGTCGTTCCAGTCATTATTAAAACTTTTATAGTACTGCATCCCAGATGTGAAATTTTTAGCTGTGTGCTATTCTGGATTACTCATTATTGGATTACTGGAACACCAACTTGCAGCCACTCCTAATAATCCTAAGAAACAGAGAAACTCTAAAGGGTATGATGTGACTTTCTCAGTGTCCATAATATTGTCTATTGATAGACATTCCAATACATCAAACATAATTTATTAGTTTATATGGTTAACTATCTCATTAGCCGGCGCCGAAATCGACCTTTCACACAGCCATTTCTGATTGCCAATTTTTAATTGAAGATCAAGATAAACATTTCTTCTCAGGTCAAATGTATTTCCGACAGTTTGACAGAAATCACCCCGCAGTGAAAGAACTTTAATCGACCCAGCAGTTTTAACGCTCCCGTTTATGGTTTCGATCCCGTAGAAATATAGGGATTACCTCAGGCTCTAGGCTATCTCTGAAAAAAATTCCATTAAAATTGGATCAGTGGTCTGGGCGGGAGATGGTAACAAATAAACACGAACAGACAGAGTTAATTTTGGATTTGTAATATTAGTAAGGATGTCCATCTTCGGGTTCTAGACTATCTCTGTACCAAAATTCATATAAATCGGTTCAATAATTTGGGCGGTAAATATAAACAAAGAAAAACAGAGTTTTCCATTCCCGTGGGAATATGAGGGCCGTTTCCGGAGGATGACTTAAAGTTTATATTACTCGGGAATAGTGTAAAATTCTAACGGTGGACATTTATTGAAATGGTTGCTGTATTTTCCAAGTTCCCGTTCCCATGGGAATACAGCGATAAAACATATTGCATAACATATATTATATGCCCATCCTCAGGTCTTAGACTGTCTCTGTACCAAAACTCATATAAATAGGTTCAATAGTTTGGGCGGTTAATGGTAACAAAGAGAAAGAGACAGACAGATTTAACTTTGGACTTATAATATTAGTAAAGACTCCCGTTCCTGTGGAAACATACTGACCGTTCTTGTAAGGAATATGGGGATGAGTAAAAGTTAATATTGCTCGGAGATTATGGAGCATTCCAACGGTGGAAGAGTTTTTGAAATCGGTGCTGTAGTGTCAAAGTTCCCGTATACGTTCCTGCTCCCGTGGGAATATATGGAAAAAATATAAAGCCTATGTCCTTCCTCAGGTTCTGAACAGTCTTTGTAAAAAATATCATTTAAATCGGTTTATTAGTTTGGGTGGGAGATGGTAACATAGAACGACGGACAGACAGAGCTACTTTCTCACTTTATATATTTGTAAGGACTCCCGTTCCCGTAGGAATATGTGAATGAATTAAAGTTAATGTTACTCAGCGATAGTGTAGCATGCTAAAGGTGGAAAATTTTTTGAAATCGGTGCTTTAGTTTCTAAGTTCCCGTATACGTTACCGCTCCCGTGGGAATAAAGGGATAAAATATAAAGCCTATGTCCTTCCTCAGGTTCTGAACAATCTTTGTAAAAAAAATTAATTTTAATCGGTTCATTATTTTGAGCGGGGGATGGTAACATAGAAAGGTGAACAGACGAGCTACTTTCGCATTTATAATAATAGTGAGGATCGGTTCCCGTTGGAATATTCTAGTGAAATACAGCCTATTTCCGGCTTTAAGTTCAGAACAATCTTTGTACGAAATTTCATTTAAATCGGTTTATTAGTTTCTGCGGGAGATGGTAACATAGAACGACGGACAGGCAGAGATTCTTTCACACTTATTGTATTAGTAAGGACTCCCGTTCCCGTAGGAATATGTGGATGAATTAAAAATTATGTTACTCTGGGATAGTGAAGCAGTTCTATTGGTGGAAAAATTTTTGAAATCGGTGATGCAGTTTCTAAGTTCCCGTATACGTTCCCATTCACGTGGGAATATAGGGATAAAATGTATAGCCTATGTCCTTCTTCAGGTTCTAGACTATCTCTGTACAAATTTTCATTTAAATCAGTTCCGTAGTTTGGGCAGGAGACGGTAACATAGAAAGCCGGACAGACAGAGTGACTTTCACGTTTATAATATTAGTTTGGATTATATATAAAAAAAACTGTATGATTCTATTACAAACCGTCTAATAGAGGATATATCCAATAAGGGCGTACATACTCACTATTAATGTTAAAAAACGTTATTAATAAATATTATTTAATAAATATTATTAAACCATAAAATGTAAACAGTGCCTGTGCCGATCTGCAACTCGACCAGACCACACGCAAGTGCGAAATAGTTTAACAAGTCTGCTTCCCGGCCCTCCAAAATTAAGACTATTATCAAATAAAGATAAAAAAAATCAAAGCTCTCCGCCCATATAAAATAGATAATTCATAAAAAAAAAAATTAAAAAAAAAATTAAAACAATAGTAATACCTAATCATCAAACCAAATCAGTTAAGCGCGTCGCGCAATTAACAAAAAGTTCATTCAATTGTCTTCAGTGCAGTGCATGCGAAAAAAAAATTAAAAAAATCAGTGCAGTGCGCACACCCAAAATTAAATTCAATATTGTGCGGAGTGTTATCTATTTTCCCGTCTACCACCTCCTCCCTTTTTTTCCCGTTTCAATGATCTCTGAAGCTGTGCACAATTGTGTGCAATTTTGGAGCCCATTAGAGGCGTAAGGTGAATAGTTGCACATCATGTGTTGTTCTCCGTTAGAGGTATGAAATGTCACGAATGGTTGCTAGGGCATAACACCAGCAGCTGTTTGTTATTTTCATTTCTGTCTCTGATCTGTGAACTTCATTTGATGTTTTTACTTAGTGGCGTCTTTGTTGTGATTTTGTTCTTGTACTTCTGTGTTTTGTAATGCGTGGTAATTTTTGTGTTGATTTTAGCAACATTCGGGGGCTAAGATCCAATTTCTTTGCAGTGTACGCCCATACTGCTAAATGCAGGCCAGCTGTTTTGGCATTAAGTGAAACACAGGTAGTTGGGAATTCTGTTCCTACAGAGTTTTCCCTTCCTGGCTATTGCTTAGTGCCTTTATTCTTCTCCTCTTATGGCCTCGCCGTGTATGTTCGTAATGATGTTGCCTATCAAGTTCTACCACAATACGGCCTCTGTTCAACTAAGAACTTCAACTTCATGTGGTTAAAATTCAGCGTCCATAAGCACATCATCCATTATTGTTTCATTTATAGAAGCCCCAATTTAGATAGTAATTCAACCTCTAACGAGTTTGATGCGCTATCTGATTCCATTTCAAGAATTGTTTCCCATTACCCTCTCACTGAAATCGCTATTGCGGGCAGCGTTGCCACAATGATACAAGTGTAACAAAAGTGTTACACTTTTTAATTATTTTATAAATTTGTTACAATGTTACTTTTTTCTCAATTTCGTTACACTTTTCCCGTAAAAATCTTTTTTGTTTTCTTTTTCGTTAAAAAAATATTGAAAAGTACAACTGGCAGCACTTTTTTCTTTCGAACCATTTGGATATGAATTCTATAGCCGAATTGTTAATAAGTGATATTTATATTGAGGCTAATGCAGAATCTATTATGAACGAACTAGGTCTATCTATTGATGAAAAAAATGTATAAAAACAAATTTATATGTTCTCAGATTAAAAAAGAGGTTCGATTTTAAAATTAAAAAATATTGCACTGCTAGATCTTTGTAAAATTATATCTTGCCACTGTTCAATAACACAAGTCTGCAAAAAAATCTAAGCTCTCAAGCTGTTTTGGTTTTTTTGTGACACAATTATGTTTTTGGGTGTCTGAAAAACACACCAAAGTTACATGCAAGGCGTTCTATTGCCTACCTTAAGCTCCCTCGAAGGCCAACACTTCTTGGTCCAGTCACTACTATCCCATAGACTCAAAGTGTAATAATAATAATAACAAAATATAAATGTACTTATTTATTTATGACTTCAAGTTAGCTAAAAAAAAACCATTTTTTAAAAAAATTTTGGATTAAGCAAAATAACCTGAGTATTTTTTTTTAGTTTTCAGAACACCTTAATACATAGAAATCAGTTGAAAGCATCCTCTTTGCAGACCTGTGTAATTTTCCAAATTTGTGTGATCCCGAAAAAGATAGAAAATATGCATTGACTTTAGAAAAATAACAGTTACAGCAAAACTTAAAATATATTGACGATATTGAAACATTTTGGGGCTTTGTTAAATCCTTACAAAATTTACAAAAAGTAAAATTGTTTGAAAATGTTGTACAATTTGTCGACAAAATACTAAGCTTACCTCACAGTTCACTCACTATTCATCTTCATTCACTATTGATAGATCTCTAAATACTTTTCTTTTGAGCTCAAACTTTTTGGAATTTATTGTAGACTAGGTGTGATAGAAGAAAGAAGATATCCCAAACAATATTTTCAATATGGTTTTTGAAAAAAAAAATTTTTTTGGCCCACTCTAATGTTACATTTTCATTCCATTTGTTACACTTTTTGAAAAAAATTGTAACACTTTCAAAAAGACCTGCGGCAACATTGATTGCGGGTGATTTCAATGTACACAATTCGTCATTCTGGCCAGACAACACCCGAAAGTAGGTGTGTTGAGATCTTTGCTGAATTAAATCTTTTAACTCAGCTTGTTGATGAGCCTACTCGGGTTCCGGATATTTCTGGCCATTCGGCCAACACATAAGATTTGTTTCTCACTTCTCATCCTGAAAAATAAAGGGTCAAAGTGTCATCACCTCTGGGCACGTCGGACCATTGTGTCATATCGGTAGATTTTCCGGTTTCCGTCACAGTAAAAAGAGAAAAAGCCCCAAAAAGAACTGTATGGCAATATGAGAAAGCCAATTGGGACGGCCTGAATAATTTCTTTCGAAATTTCAACTGGTCTTTGTGCTTTCTCGATGGTAACGTGGATGCATCAGCTGATATGATATCTAACGTAATTCTCAACGGCATGACTAACTTTGTTCCGCATAGATCAAAGAGCATCATCCCCAAAGAAAATTCGTGGTTCGATTCGAGCTGTAGGGAGATGATTGGGGAAAGAGACAAATGTTTTCGGATTTTTAAAAATGACCCGACAGAAGAAAACAGAAATAAGTTTTAGTGCGCCAGGAACGCCTGCAATACTCACATACAGAAGACCAAGTTTTTATATGACCAAAAGGTAAGGCAAAAAATACTATTGTGTCCAAAAGGAAGTAAAAACTTTTGGTCTTTTGTTAAGAATATTAGGAACTTGACCACATCATCGGTCCCAACTCCGTATGTCAGCTCCATCGACAAAACCAATTTGCTGGCAGCTCAATTTGCTGCCAACTCGACACTTCCTCATAGCATTTTGGCTCCACCTGAGCTCGAGTCTGTAAATTCTTTGATGAAGCAGATATTTTTTCGAACTCGCGCGGTTGCGAGAGTCCTTAAAGATCTCAACATACATAAATCCGCTGGTCCAGATGGTATCCCCGCCGTTATTCTGAAGAGGTGTTCTTTTACGCTGGCAAAACCACTGCGTAAACTTTTCCATCTTTCCTATTCTGCTGGGATTTTTCCGAGCAGATGGAAAACTGCATTTGTCCAGCCGGTCCCTAAAAAAGGCGAATCTTCCTCCTCTTCCAATTACCGTCCAATTGCACTAACGTCCCTTCTTTCCAAGGTCATGGAAACGTTGATAAACCGTCAACTTATGAAATATCTTGAAGAACGAAAGCTTCTTAATGACCGTCAGTACGGCTTTCGTAGCAAACGGTCCACTGGTGATCTGATAGCTTACCTCACCGAAAAGTGGAACCAATCTTTACATTGTTTTGGAGAAAGTAAGATTATTGCGCTTAATATTTCTAAAGCATTTGATAGAGTTTGGCATCAGGCTCTTTTATCGAAAATGCGTGCTTTTGGTATCGATGAGTCTCTTCTTCGTTGGATTAGAAATTACCTTTCCGACCGTTCAATACAAGTTGTGTTGGATGGCTTCAAGTCTGATACCCACTTCATAAATGCTGGTGTGCCCCAGGGCTCCGTTTTGTCTCCGACTCTCTTCCTCATTTTCATTAATGATCTCTTGTCTTAAAGTTCTAATCCGCTTAACTGTTTTGCTGACGACTCGACCCTCAGCTTTTCATATTCGTTTCCAAATTCACGTCTCTGCTCTTCGGATGTGGAACTGGAACGGTTGCGTATGATAAGCTCATTGAATTCTGACCTTGACAGCATTGTTGCATGGGGTCTCATGAACAGAGTAGAATTCAATGCTTCGAAAACTCAATGCTGTCTCTTGTCGTTGAAGCTTAACATTCCCCCATTGCCATTATCCATGAATGGTACCTGCATCGAAGAAACCGAAAAGCTGTCAGTAATTGGTATGTGTGTCAACGATGATCTTCGTTGGAATGACCACATATTTGAAGTCGCCAAAAATGCTGCAAGGTGCTTAGGTTTCTTAAAGCGATGCAGAAAATTTTTCACCCCCTCTGATCTGGCTATAATCTATAAGGCATACATCCGCCCAAAACTAGAGTATAATTCCCATATCTGGTCAGGTGCTTCTCAAACATCAAACATCCTTCTTGATAAGATACAAAACAAAGCGTTGAGATTGATAGGTGATAGTTCAATTGTAGAATCGATTCATTCTCTTGAACATCGTCGAAATGTAACTTGCCTCACTCTTTTTTATCGCTTCTTTTACAAACAGTGCTCTAGTGAAATAGCCAGTTGCATTCCTCCCCTGAAACAATTTAACCGCAATACCCGCCTCGCAAGGAATGCTCATCAGTTCTCCCTTCAGCCCAACCTCGGGCGTACAGTTAAGTATAGAGATTCATATTTTAGCCGCTCAACCCGAATGTGGAATGCTTTACCCAACTCAATTTTCCCCACGCAATATAATGTACAGAAGTTCAAGAGTGATGTGCATCGGCATATCCTTTCTTATCCTGTCCTAATTTCCTAACACCCGCACTGTGTTCTATAACATTATAAGGGTAGTCACAACCCCTTGAAGTGCGCGTAAACTATAAAAAAAAAACAAAAAAAAAACATTTTATTCCTATTTACGTTTTTTTCTAAAATTTTGCATGTGGCCTCATCCTAGTGGAGCACCTTTTTATACCTATTTTCAGTAGTTCATTAATTGATCTCGGGAAATACCAACGGTCGTTTCGAATTAACCCTTTAATTTCATGATTTCGTTTTGGGAAATACGTACCTATTAACTATTAATAAACTTTTCCGGGTACAAAGCTTCCAACTGTAAGAAAAAGTGAAAATCGATTGCAAAATTTGTGGCCTCATCCTAGTGGTTGGCAGTGTATCTCTAAGAGATATACACTAGAAACTTTGCACATCATCAGCAACAAGAACAACATGAATCACAAACACGAATCTCAAATCATCTCGTCCATATACTGCTCTCTTGTCTCTACAAAAACTCTGTTATCCTATCCGTTAAATTTTTTTAAACCAAGACTTGTGATCATAAAGAGAATCAGTCACCGACTTATATTCAACCCAATAAGATCGTTCTCAATTGACTGAGTTTTTTTTTTTTTTTGCCTAACGGGCAAAAGCAACCGACCCCAAGTAAAGGCTTTTTTATCTTACTCGTGTGTGTGATAGTGTACACAATCATTACCAAACGTGTTAGATCCCCTGAACAGATAAAAAGAACTGTTCCAACATGGATAACGCCCAAAAACATACACAAAATTGAAAAAGACCCAAATTCTGGGCCCCATTGAAATTATTTCACCAAGTGTCAAAAGAGCCCTCTTACAAAAGTCACATGACTATGTTCACCAAATGGTACAATTTAAAAGCTATCAATCGGAATTCGAATAAATTGTGATAACCTTGAATCATATGAAAAAGTGTTAACTAAATTAAAAAACGAAAATTGTCAAGATTTTACACCCGATCTTAAAAGGGCCAAAGCTTTTAAAGTGGTACTTTACGGTTTAGGTGAAATTAATGACAATGAAGTAAAAACCGAATTAATTAAACTCGGCTTTCGTGTTTAGAGGTTAAATCCATTACAAAAAATACTATTCCTACACAGACACCCAAGGTTTCGTTTCCCTTCAAAATGGTTCAATTAAGCTCATTGGCTTAAAAAAAAAATTATCGCTCGGTGTTTCATACACAAATTAATTGTAGCTTCCCAAAAAAAAAAACTAAAAGGTAAAGTGACCCAATGTCACAACTGCCAAATGTTTGGCCACGGCGAAAGAAACTGCCACGTCAAAACCTATTGTGCAAACTGCGCTGGCTCTGGCTCTCATAAGACTGACGAATGTGATAATCCTGCAACGCTGAAATGTGCAAATTGCAACGAAAACCATAAATCTTCTGACTCAAAGTGTGCTCCAGTGGCGTAAAAACTGTGAAAAAAAACTAAAAATTCTGAAAATTGTGAAAAGTTAACGTCGAAGAGAACTGTTTTGATTTAATTATTTGAATGGCTTTGCTAAATGTTGAGTGTTGTTTATCCGATTACCTTTTAGAACAGGAAAACCAATGAAATGAAGTTCTTATTTTTTTTAATACTAGTTACGTTACTTAAAATTTTATTTTATTTTCTTGCATTTCCACATTTTTATGCTTTAAGCTCATTGTGAATTTTAACGTAAATGACTTAAAGTATAGAAAAATTGGCTTCGATTAATCCACGTTTGGAATTTAAGGTATACCTTCTATTTATTCCTTATTAATTTGTGTAGGTGATTCATTTTTCTCGACTTACCATTTGAAAATATCCACGCCACGCCACTGGTGTGCTCACAGAGCACAATACCTTCAGCTGAGAAATAAATCAACTAAGAGAGAGTATTCAATGCATTTAATAACTCCGCAAACTACACGATCATTAAGATGAACAGCAGCAGCATCACTCAGTGGTCAGTGCTGTACAGTGTACACTCCAATCAACAACCAAGTTTCATTTCCTTCCATGGTAGATTTTCCATCTCTCCCGCAACCAAAGCCACAGCGTTATCATTCTTCTCAGAATGTACAAAGGGTAATGTGTAAGTGCTGGCAGATTAAATGGTCCGGGTTATAATACTAATATCCATACTCACTCTCCAATTGCTAATAATGCACATACTAATACAAGCTCCAACAGAGAAACACTTTTTCCATACGAAGAGCTAAATTCATTGCCAATGGAAATGATTACTAAATTGTCAGCATGTAAGACTAAGATAGATCAATTTAATGTTATCGCACATTTAACCACTAAAGTATTTATTTAACCATGACAAATAACAATACAAACAAATTTATAAAAATTGTTACTTGGAATGCCAAGAGCATCAATAATTAACGCTTAGAATTAATTTACTTCTTAAACAGACATACTATAGATGTTGCTTTAATAACAGAAACTTGACTAGACAATAATATTAATTTGACTACACCTAACTATAAGTGCTATCGAGTTGACAGGACTGATAGACCAGGTCTATCACTCTTGCCGATAATTGAAACAAAAATTGTTGAAAATATTGGTATAGAGATTAAACTAAGAAATAATAGAACTTTCAAAATTTATTGCGCGTATTTTCCTGGCGGCACTTCTTCGTTAAATAAAAGATCAAGTCTAAACCATGGCTTTAGAAAACTTTTTGCTATAAGTGGAGATTTTCTCATTGGTGGAGATTTTAACTGCAAGCACAGAGAGTGGGGTTGTATCAGGGCAAACTCCTTTGGAAATGTTTTATATGACATATCCCTTACAATGCCAATAAACTTAATGTATCCTCCTAGTCCTACTTATGTCCCAAACAGTTCTCGTGGAAATCCTTCGGTCCTTGACCTTTTCGTGTCAAATATACCTATTCTTGTTACTTCACCTGTCACTTTTAATGAACTTTTTTCTACTACCCAGTTCTATGCGAACTTCTCTGGTCGGGAATTAAAACAGAACAACATTACCAAAACTTTAAAAATGCAAACTGGACACGATTTAGGTCAATTTTGAAAACGAAACTTCGTAATGTACCTATGGACCTGGAAAGCGTAAATACTAAAAATGATGTCGACAATATTGTGGATAACCTTACTCAAGAAATCTTATCATCGGTCGATCGTTCTGTCCCAAAATCTATCAGAAAACCCTTTTCCCCAAATATTTCGCCTTATATCTTAGAACTCATCAAAAATAGAAACATTTAAAGAAGAAACTGGCAAAGATATCGTCAACTTATTTAGAGAGAAAATGTTTCGTACCTAAATAGACTTATCTCTAGTGAATTGTTAAGCAAAAGAAACCAGGACTGTAGTCATAAGCTACGTTCACTTGATAAAAACGCCAAACCATTCTGGAATATTGTCAAAATTTAAAAAAACAAAGACAGACAAATACCTTTCTTAAAAACCGACTTAAGAATTCACTACACAGATTCGGAAAAAGCAAATGCACTCGCACTTAGCTTCTTTAAAAATCTGGGCAATATTTCGACAGATCAATTAGTTAATACAGAAACACAAAACTTTAACCAAATAGTCAGTGAAACACCTCAAAATATTTTAGTAACTCACGAAGAAGTAGCTGAAATCATTTCCACGCTTAAAACAAGGAAATCCCAAGGGTCTGACCAAATTAAAAATCTCTATTTAAAAATGTTGCCGAGACTTGGAATCATTTTTCTGACATTCCTACTGAATGCATGTTTGAAATTGCAATACTTTCCTACTGTCTGGAAAACAGGTAAGGTCATACCGATTCTCAAAGCGGGTAAGAATTTCGTTAGGACTGGCAGTTATAGGCCAATTAGCTTATTCAGCAATATCAGCAAAGTCTATGAAAAAATAATAAAAAAGAAATTGCTTAAGATAATTACGGACACTAATTTATATCCAAATCTACAATTTGGCTTTAGGAAGCATCATAGTACTTCGCATCAGGTGCTTCGAATATGTAACTTGATCAAACAAAAAAGAGACCTAGGCATGTCAACAGGAATGATCTTATTAGATATTGAAAAAGAATTCGATTCAGTTTGGTATAATGGCCTTATTTATAAAATGATTTCACTCAATATTCTTTCTTACCTGTGCAAAATCGTACAAAGCTTCTTGTCAAGTAGATGTTTTATCGTTTATGTTAAGAACAGTGCTTCAGAATTGATACGTTTTGACTTTGGTGTTCCTCAAGGATCAATTTTGGATCCGATTTTATATAACTAGTATACTTCCGACTTTCCTGAGTCACCAGACTGTGAAGCAGCACTTTTTGCTGACGACACAGCAAAAATATCTTCGCACAAGTTAGGTCTCAACATTGAGACTAATCTAAGTAATGCGATAAAAGTATTAGATTAATATTATAACCGATGGAAAATAAAACTCAATGCTGTAAAGATACAAGCCATCTTTTTTACGAGAAAAAGAAAAGCTTGTTTTCTTCCCAGCAATCAACTTCAAATGCTTGGTACTTCAGTTTCTTGGGAAACCCAAGTTAAATACCTTGGCATCTATTTAGACCCAAAACTAACTTTTAACAGCCATATTACTCAAATAATCAAAAAAGTCAAGAAAGCAACCAACCTCCTCTTCCCCTTTATTAAAAGAAAGTCTTCACTTTCGCAGGAAAACAAAATAATAATTTTAAAAGTTGTATTTTAGGCCATTCTTTTGTATGGCTGCCCTGTTTGGAAAAATGCCACGCATAGTTATATAAAAAATATTGCAAGTTAGTCAAAACAAGCTATTGAAAATGATGCTTAATCTTCCTTGGCACCATTCAACTGCTGATCTCCACACAAGAACCAATGTTGAGATGATCGAAGATAGAATAAGCAAGTTTACCACGAAATCAATAACCAGCTTGAACTGGCCGAGAACAATTTAGTGAGTCAACTTATGATTCAAAATTGAATTATTGTCTAGCTTAAATCGTTAACTGTGATATTATATTTATTTATACTTATATTAAATTATTTAACTTTTTGTTATTTATACATTGAATTTAATTATTTAGCGATTCTGTATATTTTTTTGATTTTAATTATTTATTTATTTATTTATTTACTTATTTATTTATTTATTCACTTAGTTATTTATTTATTTATTTACTTATTTATTTTTTTGTTTATTTATTAATTTATTTATTCATTTGTGTATTTACTATTTACTCAAGTATTTTTTGTCTGATTTCATTATTCTTTGTTGTTTATTTAAGAATACATATATTTTTTGTAATTATTATTTGCCTTTCGTTTGTTTATTCTCATTTATTTTTTCTTTGTACTCTGCTTTTGTAACCTTTTTGTAAATATCTACAAAACTTGAATTTCTTTGAATAACATTCACATCACTTTGTAGTCACTAGTCTTAAGCAAATTATTTATTATATTTTTCTTCTTTTGCGTTTTGTAAACTTAAATAGAGGTTTTTTAATCGTATTTCCTCTAAACTACTATATTCAATCAACCTTTATTCTAATTAACATTAAAAATATATTCTAGCTGAAAGATCATTGTATCAAATCACTATATTGCAAAATGTGCGGTAACAAACCAATGTTAAACTAAAGACGAAATGTTCACACGAATCCAGTGTGAACAGTGCCATTCCCCAGCTTAATCAAAAAACTAGAGTTTGGTACCAATTCATGGTTCGCCCTCTTGCATTAAATAATCCACAACCAAATTTTCTGCCATTTTTTTTTGTGCTCGGTTTTATATATATACAATTTCATTTCTTCAAAATTAAAAAAAGTTTGGCCCTTCTGGCAGAGTTAAAATTGTCTCAACATTTATATTGATAATAAATACAATCCACGTGCATCAACTAAAAAAAGCAAGGTGTTTTTTCTTGTGGAGCAGGATTTTCAATAAGTGTGGTCTACAGCAACCAAAAAGTGTGGTCTACATCAACATTTGGTCCATTCGGGCGGATATTTAATCGCCATCGACGCTGACCACGCTGCTCACGCTGCCCACGCCGAAAAATCCGGCACGCGGCCAACACCACACGCTACCAACACCACACGCTGCCCACGCCGGAAAAACCCGGCACGCTGCCAACACCACACGCTGCCCACGCCGAAAAAACCCGGCACGCTGCCAACACCATACGCTGCCCACGCTGAAAAACCCGGCACGCGGCCAACACCACACGCTACCAACACCACACGCTGCCCACGCCGGAAAAACCCGGCACGCTGCCAACACCACACGCTGCCCACGCCGAAAAAACCCGCTGCCTACGCTGCCCACGGTGCCAAAAAGACACCACGTCCGGTCAACACACTGCCCAAAAAAAGGGCCACATCCCATTGCCACGCGGCGCACGCTGGCAAAAGGCGGTGGAATTGCCTGGCTACGCGGCTAGTACGCTGCTCCGCCATTTTATATTTTGCTGGCGTCGATTGTGACGCACGTGACCTGGTCAGAAAGGAAGAAGGAAGTGCGCCCATCGTCATCGTGGGACCAGCCTGAAGCGGAGTTATTTTGTTATTTTTTGGCATCCTAACATCATAAGTGTAAAGGGTAAGTGGGAATTTTTTAATTGGCAATTTAAAAAAAAAAAAATTTTTTTCCTTTTGTGTCTCATTCGGGCCGACAAACGCGTCATTTTTTTTTTGGATACGAAAGATCGGTTTTTGATTTTTTTTGTTTGTGGTTGAGGCGGTTCCTAGACAGGCGCGTTCCATCGCGTTAGTGATACGGTTTTCAGTGAAACTCATCTTTGATATTCGCGGGTTGTTTTGTTCCCCAGCCTATTTTTTGGTTTTTATTTGAAATTTAATAGACAGCCTTCCTCTTTGAAGGAGTCTGCGTTTTGTAGGTATAGCGTTTGTAACATTTTCTAGTTCGTGCCGCACACACACCGTTCGTAACGGTGTATCCAAGCCGGGGTGGTTGGCCCCCAGTAGAATCTTTCAAGCCTTTTGCGCTTTTAAATTTTAACTTTTTTTGAAATTTTTAGAATCTTTCAAACCTTTTGAAGATTCTTGCGCTTTAAAATTTTGCCTTTTTTTGAAATTTTTTCTCTCGTTCGTGCGACACACACCGTTCGTAACGGTGTATCCAAGCCGGGGTGGATGGCCCCCAGTAGAATCCTTCAAGCCTTTTGAAGATTCTAGAGCTTCTAAATTTTGATTTTTTTTGAAATTTTTAGAATCCTTCAAGCCTTTTAAAGATTCTTGTTCTTTAAAATTTTGACTTTTTTTTAAATTCCTTTTCTCCCGTTCGTGCCGCACACACCGTTCGCAACGGTGTATCCAAGCCGGGGTGGTTGGCCCCCAGTAGAATCTTTCAAGCCTTTTGAAGATTCTTGTGCTTTAAAATTTTGATTTTTTTGACTTTTGGGAAATTCTGTTTCTCTCGTTCGTATCGCACACACCGTTCGTAACGGTGTATCCAAGCCAAGGTGGTTGGACCCCAGAAGAATCTTTCAAGCCTTTTGAAGATTCTTGTGCTTCAAAATTTTGATTTTTTGAAATTTTAAAATTTAAATCTTGACCGTTTTTGAGAGTCCTCGTTTTTTTTTTTTGAGTGCTTTAAGCCACGAGTGTTAAATTTTCTTGGTTTCGTGTCGCTTCCTTGTCATTTATACAATCTGAAAATCACTTTCTGTGATGGCTTTGATGGAAGACTTCATTTTCTCGACTGATCAATTGGTCAAGTTTCACCAAGCGGCGAAAGAGGTGCCGGATCACGGGAACACACTTTCCGCTCTCGAAGTCAGAAAGTAAGAGTTAAGAGAGCTGTGGCTCGCAGTCAAAGAAGCCTATGCCCTATGCATAAAATGCGGACCAAAGACAAGAGAAGCAGCATTAGACATTGAAGCCAGAGAAACCAAGTATAAACTGTGCAACGAAAATTATGTGGCATGCTCAGCATTTTTCCCCGATCATGAAGCACGATTGAAACTTGAGGGTACTGGCAAAAAATCGACATCCGAACCACCATTAGCTCCTCTCCACCTCAAATTACCTCCATGTGAGACGGAGGTCTTCAAGTGGGATTATATCCCCTGGCCGGTTTTCCGAGATATGTTTGAGGCAGTATACATTAAACACCCCCAGTAGGGTGAAGTAGAAAAACTCTTCCACCTTAGAGCCAAAACCAAAGGCGAGGCTTATCGGATTGTCAGCCAATTTCCGCTAACCAATGCCAGCTTTTCACTAGCCTACGAAGCGTTGCGGGCTACGTACGAAAATACTCGAATCTTGGTCAACAATCAGGTAAAAAATATCTTTAACTTGCCAACAGAACTTGAAGAATCGGCCAAATTGATTCGAGCCCTTCAGAGTTCTGTAAATGATTCAGTATCAACTTTGCAGGCGCATCAGGTTATAACGCGAAACTGGGATCCGATCCTCGTCTTTGCGTGTACTAGTAAACTGCCTAAAACTACCTTGACTCTTTGGGAACAATCCTTGGAAGACCCGACGAAGGTTCCTACCTGGCAGCAATTAGACTCGTTTTTAACGTCGCACTTTCAGGTGCTGGAGTCCATTTCTGACACCACTTCGTCCAAAGGCACAGGGCTTAATAGACCTACAAAAAAGGAGACGAATGTTCGAAACAGCAATAGAGTCAACACATACCTTGCCAAAACAGGGGGGGGATGCAAGATCTGTGCGGCTGCGCACTACATTTATGAGTGTGCAAAATTTTCGGCAATGTCGATCCCAACGAGAATACAAACGGTACGGCAGCACAAACTGTGCAACAACTGTTTTTAGCGCGAGTCATGCAAAGGTCGCTTGTACGAGCAAATATTCCTGTAGCCACTGTAAAAAACGGCATCACTCACTGTTGCACCTTACCCCTAACGAAAACGGAAATAAAATACAGTCCCCTAATCTCCCTAGTGCAACAACAGCTCCTCAAATATCGGCGTCATCACTTCCATTTGTGCCTCAAGCGTCGTTTCAAAACTTTCATGTCGGTGCCCCTAAAAATATTGCTTGCAACGGCACTAGCTTGCATTGTCGGCAGAGAATCCAAACACATAGTTCGCGCTCTTATCGACCCTGTTTCTGAAATATCCTTTATCTCAGAGGCAGTACAAAAGCGTTTGAACTTGCCCGTAACCGATAAGAATACAACCATTTCCGGAATCAGTGGTAATCTCGCCATTACGTCGAAAAAACTCTGTTCGTTTGCAATCACGTGCAGATGAAACCCAGATCACCATTTCCGCTCAGGCAATTGTGCTTAGATCATTGACGAACAACCTGCCAAGTTCATCGTTTAGTGTCATCGATCCCAACCTTTTTGGCGGCCTCAAACTGGCTGATCCCACGTTAAATAAATCATCCCAGGTCGATCTGCTGATCGGTGTGGATTTATACCCATCGATCATAAGGAACGGTCTCCAACTTATCGCAGATTCCCTTGTGGCTCAGAATACAATGTTCGGCTGGGTACTGTCCGGACCAGTTCCGGAGTCGTTCCAATCGTTCAATACATTCGTAGTATCGAACAGTTCGAGTACTTCCAATTTGGATACTCAGTTACGAAAATTTTCGGAGCTCGAGGAACTGTCGTCCACAGTCACTCGATCAACAGAGGACTGCTACTGTGACGAACTATATAAAAACACAACTTCGAGACGTTCGGATAGGAGGTATGTGGTTCGTCTGCCGTTCAAGGCACAATCGTCAAAGGGCAAGTTAGGGTTCTCTAGACACATCGCATTAAGGCAGCTCTCTAGAGTCGAAAGATCGTTAGCCATGAAAGCGGATCTCAAGACTCAATATTCAAGCGTTATTTCTGAATACCTCACCCTTGGCCATATGCGGGAAGTACCTCCGATGGAAAAGATTGCAAAAGGTCAAGTAAACTCGTTCTATCTGCCACATCATGCGGTCATAAAGCCTGAAAGCACGAGGGTTGTTTTTAATGCGTCTAAATCGTCGTCGGATGGGGTAAGTTTAAACAATTTGTTGTATCCAGGGCCCATATTGCAGCAAGATTTACCATCTCTCATTCTCCGCTGGAGATTTTATAAATTTGTCTTTAATGCGGACATTGAGAAAATGTACCGCCAAATCTTGGTCGACCCTAGAGATACTCCATTTCATCGAATCCTCTTTCGCAGTTCCCCAGAGTCCGAAATCGAAGACTTTGAACTTCAAACCGTCAATTTTGGTGTAAATTGTGCTCCATATCTGACCATCCGCACCCTCTTGCAATTGGCAAAAGAAGGCAGAACCATGTATCCCCTAGCGTCTAGAATCATACAATCGGAGTTCTATGTCGACGATTTTCTATCTTGTGGTCATTCTCTCATTTCGGCTTAACAGGCACAAATCGAACTTATAGCGTTGTTTAACTCAGCTGGGTTTCCACTACGTAAGTGGACCGCAAATTCATCTAGCTTACTTAACCATTTGCCACCAGAACATGTGCTGAACGAAAGTTTCCTGAAGCTCGATGCTGACAGCACCACAAAAACACTTGGGGTACGATGGAATGCCACAGGAGACAATTTTTACTTCACCACACAACGCATTCCACTGTCGACAAATCTGACCAAAAGAGAGGTCTTCTCTAAAATTGCTCGTCTTTTCGATCCTGCGGGGTGGTTGGCCCCCGTAGTGATAATTGCCAAAACGTTGATGCAACGCATTTGGGCGGAGCACACTGAATGGGACAAGCGTATCAGCCCTGAATCATTTGCCACTTGGAAAGAGTTTGCAGGGTCATTACCTGAAATACAGGTTATAGAAATCCCACGTTGGGTTGAATACTCCCCCATTGTGGAGATTTAGTTTCATGGTTTCTGTGACTCATCCGAGAAAGCATATGCGGCAGCGCTTTATATACGCGCAAGTCACCCTAATGGAGAAGCAACCTCCTACTTGATGTGTGCGAAGTCCAAAGTTGCCCCTTTAAAGACGGTCTCTTTACCGCGTCTTGAGCTGTGTGGAGCACTTTTGCTTTAAAAAATGATCAAATTTTACCTACCCAATTTTCCAGTCCAGGCATATCAAGTCTTTTTATGGACAGACTCATCCATAGTCTTGGCCTGGCTCAAAAAACCTCCGAGCGTTTGGAAAACCTTTGTTGCAAACCGTACCAGTGAAATACAGGACAATGTCGGCAACGCAGTATGGAAGCACGTCAGATCTGCCGAAAATCCCGCGGACTTGGCCACTCGAGGTGTAATGCCCTCCGATCTGAAGCAGAATCGTATGTGGTGGCGGGGCCCATCATGGCTCTGTGAACCAGCCTCTCAATGGCCGGTGGCATTACCAGAAGCTCCACGTACTGAAGATCTCGAACAGAAAGAGGTTTCCTCGTTAGTGGTCCAGCCAAATTTTCAGAGTCCTCTAGTGGGACTAACAGGCATTTCTCTCGACGACTCCGAACAAAACACCAACTCATTGGTAGTTCAACAAGAACCGGAAGACTTTCTTAACCGTTTACGACTTTATCCCGCGCTATGTGCGTATTGCGCTATGATTTTCGCTTCTTCGGGTCTATCTCAAAGCAACAGCCCAGCAAATACAAGTCTCGTGACATCTCGCAACCAGAAATGGAGTTTGTGAAAATTCGTCTTATCCGATTGGCTCAAGAAGCTCATTTTTCGACAGAATATTCTCTGCTTGCAGCTGGCAAGCCAGTGTCAACGAAAAGTTCTATTTTGTCCTTTAATCCATTTTTGGATTCAAACAAGCTTCTTAGAGTCAATAGGCGACTCTCGAACTCAGACATTTCGTACAATGAACGTCACCCTATAATACTACCCTTTAAATCCCGTTTTGCTTGTCTCCTGGTTCAATTCATTCATGAGATATCTATGCACGGTGGCAACTCTTTAATGGTGCGACTAACGAGACAAAGTTTCTGGGTACCAAAACTCCAAATTCTGGTTAAGTCTTGCATTCGTCGTTGCACCATATGCGCGACCAACAAAAAAGACTTAAGCAAGCAGATGATGGCTGCCCTACCGCCTGAAAGAGTTACCTTTTCTCCACCGTTCACATTTACTGGAATCGACTTCGCGGGATCCTTCATAATTAAAAGTTTCAATGCACGAAATTGTCGTATGACCAAAGGGTATGCATGCATGTTTGTCTGCTTTTCCACCAAGGCAATTCACCTTGAAGCGGCAAGTGATTTGTCATCTGAAGCGTTCCTCGCGGCCTTTGCCAGGTTCACCTCAAGAAGAGGCTTACCTAAAGAAGTGTTTTTAGACAATGGGACAAACTTTACGGGTGCCGATGCAATTTTGCGCAAGGAGTTTAAGAATTTTGTAGGCACCATTCCCAAAGAGACGAGCTCTAAGTATGGCGTTCAGGGTTTGAAATGGAATTTTATTCCACCAGGGGTACCTCACATGGGAGGTTTATGGGTTTATGGGAAGCCGGCGTTAAAAGTTTCAAAGGCCATTTAAGAAGGCTGGGGACCAAGGCCAAGTTTACGTTCGAAGAATTTGCAACGGTTCTAGCACGTATCGAAACGTGTTTGAACTCGCGTCCAATATCGTCCATGTTCACAGATCCTTCTGATCTGTTGGCATTGACGCCGGGGCATTTTTTGCGCGGCGGTCCGCTTTTATCTTTTCCGAAACCGAATCTGGCCGATGCAAATTTATCGTTAATCAATCGGTGGGAAAAAGGAAAATGCCTCCAACAACAGTTCTGCCACAGATGGAAAGATGAATATCTCAAGGAACTACATCAACGACACAAATGGAAAACACCTCAAACCGACATTAAAGTTGATGATTTGGTCGTCATTAAAAACGAAAATCTGCCATGTACCGAATGGCGTCTAGGGCGTGTTATAAATATACCTACACCCGTGTTCCGATGGTCGAGTCAGAGTCGCAACACTAAAGACCCAAAACGGAGAAATAGTCCGACCCATAGTAAAACTGTGCCTATTGCCTATTAACTAATTGCCAATTAATCAATTTCACTTACTTTATTTTCAGTAACATTTTTTTTGGCGTATCTCGCCAAGGGGGGCGGTAATGTTCACACGAATCCAGTGTGAACAGTGCCATTCCCCAGCTTAATCAAAAAACTAGAGTTTGGTACCAATTCATGGTTCGCCCTCTTGCATTAATCCACAACCAATTTTTATTAAAATCTAGTACTTTTTCCTTGCAAATGGTTCGTCGCATAGCGACAACCAGTCATTCTAATTTCAACCACCAACCGAGCATCAACATCCTTTTAATTAATGCTATTGGGCCTTCTGCCATTTTTTTTTTGTGCTCGGTTTTATATATATACAATTTCATTTCTTCAAAATTAAAAAAAAGTTTGGCCCTTCTGGCAGAGTTAAAATTGTCTCAACATTTATATTGATAATAAATACAATCCACGTGCATCAACTAAAAAAAGCAAGGTGTTTTTTCTTGTGGAGCAGGATTTTCAATAAGTGTGGTCTACAGCAACCAATAAGTGTGGTCTACATCAACACGAAATAAAAATAACTATCTTCATAAAGAGAAGTGCAATTCCAGTTTCAAAAATATTTGTTGTCAAACTTTGTTTTGTGTTTTAAGAATTTCGTTTAGTAGATAATGTAAGTTTTCTTTGATTGTTCATTGTTTGTAGATATATAATTTATACTATATTTTACCTTTCTGTTTTTATAATAAAGTTCCCTTTGCAGAAAAGTCGGAAAAACGCGAAAGGTCCATCTGGTTTTTTTGCTAAACTTAAAGTGACCAAAAAAATCCGAAGGAAAATACATTTTCCACCAACAATTTATAAATTCGATTTCACTAAATCTACTAAATCCACTATATCAGAATGAAAATTAATCAAATATTAATTCAAACTCACAAAATCCACTGAATCCACTGTATCAGAACAAAAATGTTTGAAATATAAATTCAAACTAAAAAAATCCACTGAATCCCAATCCACTATATCAGAAGAAAAATGGTTCAAATATAAATACAAACTCACAAAATCCACTGAATCCACCGTTCAAATATAAATTCAACTCCACTGAATCCACTGAGTCAAATTAGAACTTACTCTCATGCAAACACAAACACACATACAAAGAAAGCTCAACTGCTCAACCCTAAAACCACATTCAAATTCAAATCCATTCAAAAACAAAGACGTCGAGTTGCAAAATTTTAGTATAAAGCGAGACAACGCATCTCGAAATCCCAAAGACGGTGTTTAGACTGGCGCAAGTCAACCGTGCAATTTTGACATTCCGCCACCCCGTCGTCGTGTTCAGACTGAAAGTAATGTGAACACGATGGTTTTTTTTTGACGATTATTTTGCCTTCAGATTTGGGAAGAAAAAACTCAGAAATTAAACTGAACTGAAAAAATAATTTATTTATTTTCGTATTTTTGCTTCAGGAACATGAAAAAGAGCATTTATTTTTCAAACAACAGTCTCTTTACTCGAGAAAAAAAAACACAAGTGTCAAAACAAGGAAATGTCAAAACTCCGCCAAGAAAATTTTAAAATTTTTAAAAACTTCGGCGCAAAAAAATGTCTCTTTCTTACAACTATGTGGGAAAGAGAAAAAACATATAGACGTCAATTTTGCACGGTTCACTTGCGCCTGTCTGAACAGCCTCAAACGCAACAAAGGTTTCACTCGTACAAGCAACACAAATAGTTTACTAAATCAAAAACACCGACAAAACAGAAGTGAAAGACAAATACATATTATAATTTCTCAACATATGTATCCTAAGCATAAATAATAAATAAAAGCAAAATTTATACTGAAAATCCACATTTTGATTCGTCAATATTGTAATTTTTGAACTTTTAGTAAACTTTAGATACTAAAACACTAAATAGATCTTAAGAACTTTTAAATTTTATGATTCTCTATATTAAAGATATAATATATTCCAAATTTCACTTAATTACTCCAATAGACAAAAAAGTTACAGATTTTTGAGACGCGAAACTGCATTTGGGCCCACTGTGCGGCGCTCTGCACAATATTCACCTGCTCAGAGCGAAAAGGATAAGAGATAACAAACAGATTTACAAAAAAATATGACGCTAGAACTCCGGGTTATTTTCTTCCATAAGAAAGCATGTATTGAACAGAGAGGTGCCTAGCGCTAGGCTTTCTTATGAAAGAAATTAGACGATGTTCTACCGTAAAAGGATAAAGAGGAAACAAAACAAATTTGTTCTATCCAGCAACAAATTTTATAAGACGTAATATTTGGGGTTACCTTGCATGTTGCTAAAGTTTTGTGTTTGTTTATGGAGTTGAAGAGCCAACATGTGTGTAGAATAGGACGGAAAGCAAAGTAGTATAGTTGTTAATGTCGTTTTCCAAAATATCACTCCCAAATGAAATCGGGAGTGATTTGGAGAGTTGGAGTGATTTTTTGACAGATAAGCTATACTAGAAATGTCAAAGCTGACACTTCAACTCTCCAATTCACTCCCGATTTGGTTTTTGGAAAACGACATAAGAAAATGTTGGCAGCGAGTTCATGTGTATGATTAAGTTTGATTCATGTTGCCAGAAGTCTAAGATGTGTCGGATGTGAATTTCAAAAGGTAAGTCAGAAATAATAGACTTATATGGAAGCTTCGCCACTGATATATCAATTATTTGAATTGACATTTGTATATATTTTGAAATTAGGGAAGGATAGTGTAATGTATTAATCTCTCTCTCTCTTATGTATTACTTAACATACATAGTTCATAAGCATAATGAATTGTATCATTCATTTACGAACCTTGCTTGAATAAAGACATAATAGGTACTATAAGGCAAGTTTTGCAATCGTGCAGAAAAAGATTTTGAGATAACAACTAAACATGACATTACAATGATAGAGAATATGAAAAAAGGGTCCCACAATTCTGTCTGTCTGTCTGTCTCTATAACCGTCTGTCTGTATATGGATCTTCAGCCTGAACGGCTTGACGGATCTTCTACAAAATTTGCAGCTTGGCTCTGTAAGGCAGCCTGCAGAGGGATTTTTGGAATTGGGTTTCTAGGTCTTGAAATAACGGTACCTGCCATACAACCGATATGATAATACATACTTTTTTTCTCGAAAACGGCTCAAACGATTTCGATAAAATTGTGAGTGAAGGACTAATTTTATATTTAAAAATTTCGTATTTAAGAAGTCCTTATTTGTTTAAGAAAGATTGCATATCATTATTTGAAATATTAAAAAGTTTGAAATTTTTACAAATTTCTTAAAAAAGTTTGGATTTTTTGAAATAACTTCAAAACAATATCATGGATTTTTCCAAATATTTTGTTAAAACAACCTCTAGCAATATTTTTGCATACTTGACTATTAAGAACCTTATGTAAAAAATAAGTGAAAAATAAAAAACCGGTTTTTTTGAAAACTGGTCCGACGATTTTGATTAAACTTTTAGCGTTTAAATGCATTATAAATAAAATAAATAGGGTAGCGCAACAGAACGAGGAGCCCCAGGGCCTAGCGCGTTTCTCACAACCATGCCTTGGGAGGGAATGGAGGGGACCTACAATTTTTTGCCGGTTCCGAACGGCTAATCGAGAAATTGCTTTTCATGGCAATGAATACTAACGGAGTTGGTTGAAAGAAAGCTCTGTTAAGAAATTAGAAATCAAATCAAATTAATTTAAATAAATAGCAAAAAACAAGGTGTTAGTGCACTCAGATAAAAACGAAAAAGGTGAGTCACTAAAAATTTGCTTATTCGTCGTGTAAAATTAATAGAAGAAAGGAAAATGTCTGTAAAACGATCGCCACCTAACAATCGTATCGGCCGAAATTGCGATATAAATATGGCCAAGAGACAGCACAAAGAACTGTCATTATCCCCTGTGTCGTCAATAAATGAGAAAAATAACGCCGAGGCGACGTTAATGGTGGGTAGTTTGCCAGTAAACGACCTTAAAAATCTAATTCATGATTCAATTTCAAACAAACTGGATGAAAAATTAAAAAACGTTGCAACAAAATCCGACATCGAGTCCATGAGCACAGAAATCTTAAACTTGAAAGAAAGTAACAAATCATTGCAAGTGCAGTTGGAAAATATGCAGTCGCGCTGTCTTTCTCTAGAACACCAAGTAGAGATGCTTGACAGCAAATCAAAAGAGCAAAATATAATCGTTCATATGCCCAAACAGAACGGTATTGATGCGATCAGATAATGCAGGTATTATTAAAAGTTCGTCGTTGAGTTACACGATAAGAACGATGCAATAAAAGTTTTGAGGGCAAAAGCCAACATTGCCGGCACAGGAATCTCCATGCATAAAGACTATCCAGTGGCAGCACGAGAACGCAGAAGAAAAATAGTCAATATTAGGAACCAAATTGTAGCTAAAAGCAGAGAATTAAAGCCTCAATTAAGAGGAGAAAAATTGCTGGTTAATGGAAAAACATTTTATTACGACAAAAACAACATTCTGACAAGTGACAGCGATGATGGATTGACGTTTCTCAAACAACTGATGGGGGATGTTAGTGAGGGTCCATATGAGTCCGAATCAAATGGTGGATACACAAGGGAGTCTAGTTGCAGCGGCGTAACAAAAACAAGAAATGGAAATTGTAATTTTTAATAAAAGAGCCGTCTGCCATAATAATGTTTACAGAAGTGCAAATACCAATATAATTAATGTAAATTTAGTACCTATTAAAATATCAATACTTGCATATAATGTTTCAGGTTTAGCTAATAAAAATTTATGTAATAATTTTTATAATTATGTTAACTGTTTTGATATAATTTTTCTGTTCGAAACCTTCGTAACTGAACACAATTATGATAAATATGAAAGTAAATTTAAGAACTTCGAATTTGTATGGATCGCAGCGATAAGAACCAGTACGCGTGGAAGAGCTAGTGGAGGTTGTTTTTTTGGATTTAAGAAAACCATCAAAAACTTAGGCTGCAAGTTCGAGACTAGAAACGAAAGAACATTCTTACGACTTAATTATGAGAACGAAAAAATGATAATAATTCCGACATACATTAACTGCAACAATTGGGAACCAGATTTCGAAAATTTGTACGAATTTTTGTTAATGAATGACAATCCAAATGTACTTTTAGTTGGTGACTTCAACGCAAGGACTGCGGCCGAAGCAGGGTTTGAAAATGAGACAGTGGAAATAGCACGTAAATCAAAGGATGAAATTTGCAATGCCCGAGGAAAACAATTTTTGGACCTGTGTAACACATTTGAACTCAGGATTTTTAACGGAACCTCAACGTCAGATAAGGATGGTGAATTCACATTTGTTGGAAGTCAAGGCAGCTCAGTAATAGATTACAGTTTAGCTGGAGGAGCAGTGATGGAGTATATACATGACTTCAAAGTAGACCCGATACCATTCTCGGATCATTTACCCATCAATACGATGATGCAATTAGTTTCCAACGATGATTCCGGTACAAGAAATCTACGGTTGCTACCCAAATTGAAGTGGAATTCTAACAAGGCAGCTATATATCATAGAAACCTAAACCTTATGTTAAGTCACGGAATTAGCGCTGGTCTGAGTGCTATTGCAAATTGCATAAAATCGGCTTATCCGGCAAGCAGCAACAACAACAAAAAGTTCACTCCCATAGAACGATGGTTTGACGATGATTGTAGGCGTGCGAGGCAGAGATCATTTGCGTGGTTAAAGTCATTTCGTTTTTATGGAGGTGATTATGTTAAGCAAGTATCTGGAAGCGAATAGGGAGTTCAAAAACTTATGCAGGATTAAAAGAAGTACATTTTTTAATGAGGAGGCTAGACGGCTATCACAATGCAAGAAATCATCGGATTTTTGGAAATTGGTAAAAACATTGAATGGAAACGAGTATAAGATACACAGAGATTTAACACCTGACATTCTGTTGTCGCATTTTAAAGAACTGTTGAATCCTTTAACCGTCAATGCAACAGTATCATATGCAGAGCCATGCTTTGAAAATAGCACACTTGATGCGTGCATAACTATTGATGAAGTTATAAATACTTTAAAGAAATTACACGATGGCAAAGCGGCTGGGTCCGACGGAATCCCAGTTGAATTCTACAAGTACGGCACCATAGAGCTGTGTCAATCGCGATTGATTCGGTCTTTTCGACCCGTTCACTGGAAATGATTGATGATTGCAATCATACAAAACTAAAATCAATCACCATTTCAATCATTTCCATAGAACGCCACTGAAAGAAACTCAGTATTTTACTATTATATGCTGTATTTGTATGAGATGGGTGAAGACGACCGAAACTGAAACCAATGATTTGATAGAAACGAACGGCGAGACCGAAACCAATCATTTGTACGAGCCGAACGTCTGAAAATGAAACCAATCACTTGAACGATAGACGAACGGCCGAGATTGAAACCAATCGTTTGAACGAAATGAACGACCGAGACTGAAACCAATCACCAATCACTTGAACCAAAAGACCGACCGAGATTGAAACCAATCGTTTGAACGAAACGAACGAACGAGACTGAAACCAATCACCAATTACTTGAACCAAACGAACGACCTAGACTGAAACCAATCGTTTGAACCAGACCCGAAACGATTGACCGAAACTGAAACCAATCAAACAAGTACTACAGTACTTTGTCTACTTTGATGCTCATAGAATGGTGCTATTGCTGAGTAGGTGGGCGATGCTTTTCATTTCAGATGCATACTTATGTTTATTTTATATTTTCAGCTTTTAGAATTTGAATGATTTAAAACTTTTCTAGTCCTTGTTCTAAAGCGATATTGAAAGATTTATACTTCGAATTTTTTAAAGCCATTCTCACTGAAAACGTAAAATGAATGTAATGTGTGTGTGTATATGCACATCTAAAAAAGAAAACCATCCCCCATCTACAACTCAGTACCATACTATTTGTTCTTGCCTTTCGATGTTGACTCGACTGCACCTATGTACATATGTATGTAGGTAGACACGAAACGTAAACAGAGAGTAATAAAAATTAAAAAATACAACGCTACACTGCAAATGATTGGTTTCAATTTCGGTCGTTCCTCGTTCTCGAGCGTCTGCGTCTATTGGTTTCAGTTTCGGTCGATCGTCTCGGCCAGTTCAAGTGATTGAATGATTGATTGAAATGACCGAATCTTTCCATTGAACGATTGATGATTGATTCGTTCACTGGAAATGAACGATTGACACAGCATTACGGCACCAATGAGCTGATAAATAAGATTACTTCGGAGTTCAACTATAATTTGGATAGTGGATCTATACCCGAATGGTTTAAGGAATCCTTAATCTTTCCTATCCACAAAAAAGGCATTACTCAAAGCCCAGAGAACTATCGTGGCATAATTTTTTTGAACGCCTCTTACAAAATTTTTACGTCAATTTTGCAACGACGACTTAATTTATGGATTGCCCAGAATGGGTTACTGAAGGAGGTTCAAGCTGGTTTCAGATCCGGTTACTCCACGGTGGACCAAATATTTGTACTTAAGAGCATTGCCGATAACTTTCTACGGAACCAAAAGAAACTCTATTGTTTCTTCGTGGATTTCAAATCTGCGTTCGATGCGGTAGACAGAAATGCGCTATTATACAAGCTTTATGGACTGGGGATGTCCAGGAAATTCGGCAAAGTCCTCCAAAATATTTATAACGATACCAAAGCCGCGGTTTGGAATGGAGAGGAAATCTCTGAATGGTTTCAGACTGCAACAGGCGTCCGACAGGGGTGTGCGTTGAGCCCGCTATTATTTGCGCTCTTTATAGATGACCTTACCGACAACATTGGCGGAGGGGTGGAATTCGCAGGGACAGTGATCAAAGCACTTTTCTATGCCGATGACATTGTGATGCTCTCCAAATCACCCCAATCTCTGCAACTGATGATAAATCAATTACATAGGTACTGTGTAACGTGGAATCTAAAGGTCAATCTGAGTAAATCCAAAATAATGATTTTCAAGAATGGAGGTGGAAGAAATTGCGCAAATGAAAGATGGAGCTACGATTCGAATTTGATTGAGGTGGTGAAGGAATTCACTTATCTAGGAATGTGTTTTACAAAGAATCTTAGTATGGAAAGACATCTTGGGGATAAACTTGTGAAGGCAAAAAGTGCAATTGGAACATCCTGGGCAAAGTGTTTCGCAAACAAGAATATAGCACATAGTAGCAAATTTCGTGTATTTGAAGTAGTGTCTGAGTCTATTTTGCTTTACGCAGCGCAGGTTGTGGGATACAAACAGTACGAGAGTGTGGAGAAACTACTAAGATTCTTTATGAAAAGAATATTTCATCTACCCTACAACACACCAAATTACATGGTTTTGCTGGAAACTGGACTATCACCGCTTTTTATTCAAACCGTCAAACTAAACATAGACTATATTCTCAAAGTCTTGCAGATGCATAGTGAAAGATTACCCAAGAAAGCAGCCCTCTATGTAATCAATCAAAGAAGCAGTTGGTACGCAGAATGGCACGAGCTGGCCTTATGGTGTGAAATGTCACTAGATCTGGATTTCGGCAACGTCAATGATTGCAAAGTTAAACTGTACAATCTAATTGCGGCGGTTGATGAAAAGCTCCGTAGTCGCTATATAGAAGAAGCTTCAAATTCAACTCATAGATTAATTTACAAACACCTAAGTCATAACCTTGTTCCAAATAATTATTTTAGAGATGAGAACAATGTTGAGGTTATTTCTATGATGTTGAAACTTCGGGGGGAGCTCTTGCATCTTAACTATATTCCGCATAGAGAGGATCGTCCTGGACAATGTAGTTTATGCAACCTAAGAGAAAGAGAAGACGTTTTTCACTTCTTAGGAAAATGTCCTGTGCTGGTAGAAAGCAGGAGAGCCTTCCTGGGATCTAGTTACCTCACGGAAGTTGAAATGATAAGTCTTCTTAACGAGATGTCGGTGGAAAAACTTTTCACGTATTGCAAAGTGGCAAAAACCTATCGTGACAGAATACTCAGCGAAAGCTTCTAAAAACTCATCGAAGTCAAATAATTACTGTATATACATGGTTTCTTATGTTTTTTTTGTCTAATAAATTCTTGCTTTTTAACATTATCGTAGAACCAATAAGCTTTATATTATATTAATTTTAACTTGTCAACTTGGCAGACGGCATTGCCATGCTAACTCTGATTTTGTTATTAATAAATAATGTTAAGAAATGATAAAAATAAAATCAATCTAATCTTATCTACTAACGGAGGACTTGCCAATTCCTCGCGAAAGGCGATACTCGTGAAAAACATTTTTGCCTCTTTTGGGACTCGAACCACGAACATCTGGATTAACAGGCGGACATGCTATCCATCACACCACGGGTTTATATGCACTAGTGACTGCAAAATAATGGCGGTTTTAGATTTTCGCTTGAAACCTTTGGAATATTTATATTAATTTTTTTTTAATATTTTGGGTGATTTAATTCAATTTTCATAACTAATTTGCGGTAGGCAACCCTCTACCACCAAATATATTATGAAGAATAAATACTGAAATATTCTTCAAAAGTTTAAAGCTTTAGCATTAATAAGAAATTCGTTTATAAAAAACAATTCCGTCTTTCCAATTGCTTCTTAATGTCAAATTACAGAATCCTTGGAAACCAAAACCTTTCATAAGAAATAAAAAAAAAAAATGACTTATAGACCGGTAAGTAATCTCAAAGCAGTCGATGAATCTTGAATATACCTTCATTCGACATACATTATGAGTGGCAACAAGCAATCCATTTACTAATTTGAATAGAGTTATTTTTTAGACATCATTACCTAGGCTTTATTTGAGAAAAAAAATTGTGATCAACCCGCAGCAAAAAGTAGTATGAATTTCGGTCTTTTAAAAGGAAAAAATTTGAAAAACTAGGAATGAGTAAATAAAAACCAAATTATTGATTACTAATATGCTCATTGCTCATATTGTGTAGTTTTTAATAAATTCATTATTCAAATAGTGTTACGCATTTTTATACTTAGTACTAACTACGGAAACTACGGAATGAAATTAGACATTGAAATAATATTTTAATGTAGATAAAGTTCGATAATTTGATAAATTTAATTTGAGAGAAAGATGTTTCATTGTTAAGCGGGGAATACACGATGCAATCATCGTTCATCGACTTGCATAATACGATCGAATTAGGTTTTCAGGTGAAGGCATTCAACATTGCGACGTAAGTACATTCGAAATTCTTTGGCTACACAATATCCAATCACCCCAGGCGATGTACGCTTATCGGTCGACGGTCGTACAATAATTGTATCGCCATCGTGTATTCCCCTCTAAACACAAAAAGAGCAAAGGAATGATGACAAAACTGCTCTTTTCCATTCACTCTCTTAAAACTCAATAATGAAAGTTGAAAGAATAGAAATGTAACAAAGAGTGCACATTGGCTTTTGCTTTCTGTAATGGTTTGCAATATTGACGAAAAACACTGATTTTAACAAAAATTATTAACAAGAGTGATATTTTCAAAGAATGAAGTGCTTTTGCTTTTGCATACATATTTCTTTTGACTATATTTTTTAAGTAATTTTAAGCTTATAAACTTTCAATACTTTGCTTTAAAATGGGAAGGAAACAAACAAGAGCTCTTCTTAATCTTTCAAAGGGAAAAAGTATTTGTAAGCCTTAAAATAAAACAATAAATAACGTACTGTAATGCACACCCAACATTTAATACCAATTTCCTAATCGAAAACGTTCAACTGAAAACACAAGCGGCAACTCTATAAGGTACATCTAGTGACAGGCGTTGCTTGTAAGTCAGTGTGTGTGAGTGTAGAAATATACCAGGAGGGGAAATGGTTGACAGCAAATGTGGAGACCATGTGGAACCAACTGAAACGCTCTAGGTGTATTGTTGATCTATATAAACAGATCGCTGACGCAACCAGGAGTCAGTTTTGATTATAGAGTGATAAAGTTAAGAGTGAGTTGTTGTAATTATTAGTAGAGTTGAAATCGAATAAAGTAGAGCTCGAATAAAAGTGGTAGAATTAAACTGAAAGGCAAAGTTTAATTTTTTTTTGCGAACTAAGCGCACGTTACATTGGTGTCAGAAGTGTAAATAAAACTTATTTAAAAAAAAAAAACGAGTTTGACTAGTAAAGTGTAAGAAAAAAAATTAAAAAAATTAAAAATTATATACAGTGAAAATGGCTAAGTTGTTAAAAGAGATCAACTGCATTGAGCTTTAAAGTGAGGTAGGTAGGCGAAATCTTTCTAGAGCGAGATCGAAAAATGAGCTCGTCCTGCGCTTGAGCAACTATTTGGAACAGCTATGGGAAGACATATACACTTTTGTTTTTGAAAAAGAAGTGGAGGAAGGGGATGTAAATGAAAGTGTAGATTTTTCTAGTATCAAAACTTTTGTTAGAACAACGAAACGAGCAAAAGAAGGAACAGCAGAATGTTCTCGAACGACTCGAAGTACAACAAAAGAAGCTGGAAGAGCAACGAAATGAGCAAAAGAAGGAACAGCAGAATGTTCTCGAACAACTGGAAGCACAGCGAAACGAACAAAAGAAGGAATAACAGAATATTCTCGAAAGACTTGAGGCGCAACAGAATGTTTTGGAAGGTCAGAGAAACATTCTAGAAGGTAAATTGGATAACATTGAGAAAAATGTATGTGCCCTGGACGAACGCGTTGAAGGTGTGGAGAAACAGCTTTCTGTTGTAGAGAATCGTTTCGAAATCGTAGAAATCCGATGTGATAAACAGTTCTCTGTTCTGACCAAGGAATTGGACCAGATCCGGAAAATCAAAATTCGAGAATCTGCTGGAGAGTTTGCAAGGAAAAAGGAGATGAAACCCTCAACATTTGATGGATAGTCTTCTTGGCCAGTTAACAAGAGACAATTTGAGGCAGCCGCAACAACAAATGGCTGGGATGACGAAGACAAGTACATTGCACTGACTCTTGCTCTTAGAGGATCAGCAGCTGAATTGCTTCTAACTATTCCAGCTGGTAAGAGCCGTGATTTCAGCTCTCTCGTGGCAGCTATAGATAAACGCTTTGGAGATAGCCACTTGAAAAAAGTCTTCCGAGTCCAACTCAATAACAGAGTTCAGAAAAGGGGTGAAAGTCTACAGCAGCTCCAAGCAGACGTCGAAAGACTGGTTCACCTTGCATACCCGGATGCTGGAGAAGAAATAATCAACCAGCTTGCTGTTCAGTCCTTCGTTAGTGCCATTTCCGATATACATCTTCAGAGGTCTGTGCGAGCTGCTATAACACGTACTCTTTCTGAAACTTTAGCATTCGCATTGACAATTGAAGCAGCAGAACAGGCTTCTCAGGGAGTACATCGACTTAGAGAAGCCATAGTCGAAGAATGCTCGTGCCAAAGAGCTGAAATACAAGAGAACCAGCGGAGCGGACTAGCAAGATGTTGGAATTGCAACAAGACTGGGCAGTTACAGCGTCAATGCCGAATACCACCAAATAAAACAGCTTGTCAACATTGTGGAAGCAAAAGATCCAACCCAGAGCAAGGGAACAACAACACCAGTGTTGCTTATCAATCCATTTCCCATCAGGGAAACGAATAAGAACCAACTTCGAGGGGCAGAGGCTGGTTTCTTTTATCGATGGCCATAGTATGCTCATACCCAAAGACTGTTTGATGCATTTAAAATTGTCACAATATCAAGTGTGAAAGGTATAATTATTTAGTAGTGTTAGATTTACTATTTCAATAACGTTCTATCATAGTGCTGTGTAAGACAATTATGGCACGAGTACGATAATTTTGGCGACAAATAATAATAACGGTTTTTGGTGGAGGGGTTCAATACAAGCATTTTTTACTATGGGAGGGGGGGGGGGTCTATCTCCCCCCGTTTAGGCGCTAGGGGCAATTTTATAAAAATTGACTAAAAATCTAAAAAAAAATATTGTAGAACAACGGGAAAACTTACAGATACAATTTATACTTTTTATGAAAGCCAGAAACTTGCACTTTATAATAAATTTTAAATGAAGTGGTTTCAATTTATAGTTTTTGAAATAACTGACTTCAAAGTCAAAATTTACGAAAAAAAAATTTTAAAAAATCAACATGAGTACTATGTTTCTCGTGATTACAAATGCCAATAAAAAAAATTAGATGTAGTTAGTTGCTTCAATAAATTTTTTATCAAACGATATAAATTACTTTTTTCTATGTCTTATAGTTTTTGAGATAATTGAAAAATAGTAAAACTATTGAAGTATGCATTATTTTCAAAAAATTATGGAAATACGTACGAATTTACAAAATGTTATGAAATATACTAGTGAAAGTATAAAAATTCATAAGACAGGTACTTATGTGCAATTTATTTCCGTATGCAACAACTTTCCGCATGGCCCGCTTCGCGGGGGCTCATTATTTTAACCCTTTTTCCGCAGGGTTAAGCTGCTCATGCTAAATATGAAAATAGCAATTAATTTCCGTATGCAACAGCTTTCCGCATGGCCCGCTTCGCGGGGCTCATTATTTTAACCCTTTTTCCGCAGGGTTAAGCTGCTCATGCTAAATATGAAAATAGCAATTGATTTCCGTATGCAACAGCTTTCCGCATGGCCCGCTTCGCGGGGACTCATTATTTTAACCCTTTTTCCGCAGGGTTAAGCTGCTCATGCTAAATATGAAAATAGCAATTAATTTCCGTATGCAACAGCTTTCCGCATGGCCCGCTTCGCGGGGACTCATTATTTTTACCCTTTTTTCCGCAGGGTTAAGCTGCTCATGCTTAATATGAAAATAGCAATTAATTTCCGTATGCAACAGCTTTCCGCATGGCCCGCTTCGTGGGGCTCATTATTTTAACCCTTTTTCCGCAGGGTTAAGCTGCTCATGCTAAATATGAAAATAGCAATTAATTTCCGTATGCAACAGCTTTCCGCATGGCCCGCTTCGCGGGGACTCATTATTTTAACCCTTTTTTCCGCAGGGTTAAGCTGCTCATGCTAAATATGAAAATAGCAATTAATTTCCGTATGCAACAGCTTTCCGCATGGCCCGCTTCGCGGGGACTCATTATTTTAACCCTTTTTCCGCAGGGTTAAGCTGCTCATGCTAAATATGAAAATAGCAATTAATTTCCGTATGCAACAGCTTTCCGCATGGCCCGCTTCGCGGGGCTCATTATTTTAACCCTTTTTCCGCAGGGTTAAGCTGCTCATGCTAAATATGAAAATAGCAATTGATTTCCGTATGCAACAGCTTTCCGCATGGCCCGCTTCGCGGGGACTCATTATTTTAACCCTTTTTCCGCAGGGTTAAGCTGCTCATGCTAAATATGAAAATAGCAATTAATTTCCGTATGCAACAGCTTTCCGCATGGCCCGCTTCGCGGGGACTCATTATTTTTACCCTTTTTTCCGCAGGGTTAAGCTGCTCATGCTTAATATGAAAATAGCAATTAATTTCCGTATGCAACAGCTTTCCGCATGGCCCGCTTCGTGGGGCTCATTATTTTAACCCTTTTTCCGCAGGGTTAAGCTGCTCATGCTAAATATGAAAATAGCAATTAATTTCCGTATGCAACAGCTTTCCGCATGGCCCGCTTCGCGGGGACTCATTATTTTAACCCTTTTTTCCGCAGGGTTAAGCTGCTCATGCTAAATATGAAAATAGCAATTAATTTCCGTATGCAACAGCTTTCCGCATGGCCCGCTTCGCGGGGACTCATTATTTTAACCCTTTTTCCGCAGGGTTAAGCTGCTCATGCTAAATATGAAAATAGCAATTAATTTCCGTATGCAACAGCTTTCCGCATGGCCCGCTTCGCGGGGCTCATTATTTTAACCCTTTTTTCGCAGGGTTAAGCTGCTCATAAGCTTTGGGGTTTTATTTATATTTTAAAAAAGAAATATAGTTTTACTATTTTTCAATTATCTCAAAAACTATAAGACATAAAAAAAAGTTATTTATATCGTTTGATAAAAAATTTATTGAAGCAACTAACTACATCAAAATTTTTTTTATTGGCATTTGTAATCACGAGAAACATAATACTCAAAGTGATTTTTTAAAATTTTTTTTTCGTAAATTTTGACTTTGAAGTCAGTTATTTAAAAAAACTTTAAATTGAAACCACTTCATTTAAAATTTATTATAAAGTGCAAGTTTCTGGCTTTCATAAAAAGTATAAATTGTATCTGTAAGTTTTCCCGTTGTTCTACAATATTTTTTTTTAGATTTTAAGTCAATTTTTATAAAATTGCCCCTAGCGCCTAAACGGGGGGAGATAGGCCCCCCCTCCCATAGTAAAAAATGCTTGTATTGAAGCCCTCTATCAGAAACCGTTATTATTTTTTGACGCCAAAGTTATCGTACTCTCCCCACAATTATAAATTGGTTTAGCATTTATTAACATCGTCCTCACTTAAATGCAAACCCATTTTAATTGTACAATAGTGATTGTATATTTCGCAATTACTCATATTATAATCATATCATATTTTTTCCTTCTTTCTTTACATACTGTAAATAATTGAATTAATACTAACTTGCTTGCCATATGCATTCTCATGCATTTATCAATGAATCAGCATTAATGCCGAATTCTCTTTTGTATCTTAATTCCTTTGAACTCAATCAATACAAATTTTGTGTACATTCAGCATAAGCATACCTTTAGCATACCTTTGTAAAAAAGTTAGCGTAAGCATTTCTTTTGTATAAGTAGTATTGTTAATTGTAAGCCAATAAAGATTATCATTTACGGTCAACAGGTTGTTGTGTTCATTTGTTATTATAACTTCACCCCACCAGTGGTAATGAAGTATTAATAGATCACAACTACGAATCTACTCCAGCATACAAAGGTACAAGAACCTTTTGTATTGCCCTCTTCGGTCTGGTCAAGGTTTATGTACCCTGTCAAGCCAGTCAGTGCAAATTAGTGCCGACTTTAACATTGGTGACCCCGACGTGATTGAACACGCACAACCTGTTGGTCATTAGAAGAATCAAGCGTTTCAAGGGCTTTAACACTTGGTCTTACACAAGCCACACAAAGGCTAGATTTACTGAGTTCCTGCGTTCCTGCACCTAAGCGTTATCAAGCGTTCCAAGGGCTTCAATACTTGGACCTACACAAGGTTTCTGACCTCCATAGTTACTAAGCTCCAGAGTTCCTGCCTTCCTGAGTTCCTATCAGATCAAACAGTGGTTCCAGTATCAGATCAAACAATGGTTCACGTATCAGAGCTTTCAAAACTCCTCAGAAGACACAATGCAACGGCACAGAGTCTTCAGCGCCTGCTCAAAGGCCTTAAAACCACTGCAGAAGAATCCTGGACTCCAACCTTCTGCAGCATTAAGCTAAGCACGCTTCAAAAATATTGGGCGGAACTGGAAGAAGCCCATCGTTTTATCCACGAACTTTCCGGTGATCCAACCAAAGCTGGCGCTATACGTTGAAGAAAACTACGACCTAGAAGACGAGGTCCAACAGTTTCAAATCTCTTTGACCACCAGACTGGAAGAATCTAAGAAACTGAATTTGTCCGTTAAGCTTCCGACGCCAGCACCTCAGCAATCGCTTAAGTTACCAAAGATTACCCTACCAAAGTTTGATGGGAATAACACTAAGTTGGAGGAATACAGCGACTTATTTGTGGAACTGGTGGACAAACAAGAGATAGCAATCTGCCAGAAGCTGTTTTATTCAAAAACAACGCTAGCCGGTGAAGCTGATAGCTTGATAAGGCACTTTACCACATCCGACAGCAACTACAAGCAGCATGGCAAGTAGTTAGGGATCGTTATGATAACCCTTGTCTCCTTGTCACCGCACATGTCCAGAAGCTGCTTATGCAACCCGTCATAACAGTTGAGAGCTCAAAGGCTATCAAAACTTTGCATGACACAACACAAGAGTGCATGTTAAGTTTAAAAGGTCTTAACATCGACACAACAAACTGGGATCCTCTTCTTATGCACATTCTGATTAAGAAGTTGGATCGAAACACGTTGAAACTCTGGGAGCAGTCTCTTCAACAACCGAAGGCCTTACCGGCGTTGAATGAATTTTTGTCGTTCCTAGATATGCGGTTTCAATCATTAGAAGCCATGGGACCAAACGGAATGAAAATGGTCTTAGAAGACAACAGCAACAGCATCAGCAACAGCAACAGCAACAGCAACAGCAACAGCAACAGCAACAGCAACAGCAACAGCAACAGCAACAGCAACAGCAACAGCAACAGCAACAGCAACAGCAACAGCAACAGCAACAGCAACAGCAACAGCAACAGCAACAGCAACAGCAACAGCAACAGCAACAGCAACAGCAACAGCAACAGCAACAGCAACAGCAACAGCAACAGCAACAGCAACAGCAACAGCAACAGCCACAGCAACAGCAACAGCAACAGCAACAGCAACAGCAACAGCAACAGCAACAGCAACAGCAACAGCAACAACAACAGCAACAGCAACAGCAACAGCAACAGCAACAGCAACAGCAACAGCAACAGCAACAGCAACAGCAACAGCAACAGCAACAGCAACAGCAACAGCAACAGCAACAGCAACAGCAACAGCAACAGCAACAGCAACAGCAACAGCAACAGCAACAGCAACAGCAACAGCAACAGCAACAGCAACAGCAACAGCAACAGCAACAGCAACAGCAACAGCAACAGCAACAGCAACAGCAACAGCAACAGCAACAGCAACAGCAACAGCAACAGCAACAGCAACAGCAACAGCAACAGCAACAGCAACAGCAACAGCAACAGCAACAGCAACAGCAACAGCAACAGCAACAGCAACAGCAACAGCAACAGCAACAGCAACAGCAACAGCAACAGCAACAGCAACAGCAACAGCAACAGCAACAGCAACAGCAACAGCAACAGCAACAGCAACAGCAACAGCAACAGCAACAGCAACAGCAACAGCAACAGCAACAGCAACAGCAACAGCAACAGCAACAGCAACAGCAACAGCAACAGCAACAGCAACAGCAACAGCAACAGCAACAGCAACAGCAACAGCAACAGCAACAGCAACAGCAACAGCAACAGCAACAGCAACAGCAACAGCAACAGCAACAGCAACAGCAACAGCAACAGCAACAGCAACAGCAACAGCAACAGCAACAGCAACAGCAACAGCAACAGCAACAGCAACAGCAACAGCAACAGCAACAGCAACAGCAACAGCAACAGCAACAGCAACAGCAACAGCAACAGCAACAGCAACAGCAACAGCAACAGCAACAGCAACAGCAACAGCAACAGCAACAGCAACAGCAACAGCAACAGCAACAGCAACAGCAACAGCAACAGCAACAACCGTCTTGAACTGCGCCTTCAGGAATCAGAGAGCTTAAATAAAATACTTAAGTACAGGAACGGAAGGGCAATAAGAAAAAGAAAATCACCATTCAACTTTGTTGACACGGTCGGAAATAAGTTATTCGGAATTGTCGACCAAGAATACGCGCAGTACATAGAAGACAACATTCAAATGGTCCGAATAAACGAGAAGCATCTTCTTGAACTGAGCAAAAATCAAACCTCAATTATTGAATCTACCACAAATATCCTCAACAAATCATTGTCTTCTATAAACAAACAATTCACGACCATCAAATTACATTTGACAAACATTGACGATTCAATAGAGTATTTGAATAAAACCATGCAAAGAACCGAATTCTGAACTACATTAAAATTTTTTTTACTCAAATAATGGACAGCTTTGAATGAACTCAAAAAGCAATTCTGGAATCTGTGTCCGAAGGAAGAATAAAAACTCTTTACTGCTGTCTCCCACTCAATTGTTGAATTGACTGGAGAGAATTAGGTTGAAGATACCAAGTTCACTAACATTACCTGGATACGACGAGCACAATCATACTAAACTATATGAACTTCTTAGAGGAAAAGCACGTGTTACATCCTCAGCAATTGTATTTCTTGTCAAATTACCTCTATTGGACACACAAGTGTTTCAGCTGTATAAACTTATACCATTACCAGTTCAGCAAAACAAATCCTTCATCTTCATACAACCATCAACAGCATCCTTAGCCGTAACTCCAATCAGGGGTCAACACTTTTCAAACGCAAACGCCTTGGAAAACCAATATGAGGTTCACATGTTGAATCATAAAAGGGAGCTCTCATCATATTGCAAACTAAGATCTACCGATGCTGACAGGATGTGGATCCAGCTTCATAATCCTAATCATTGGGTGTTTGCCTTCATCACGAAGAAATAGTCTCGGCAGTGTGTGGATCCGATGTCGTAACGGCAAAACTTCAAGGCGTAGGACTTATGAAACAAACAGCTACCTGTGTCATCAAACAACCCACCATGACTATTATGCCCATAATATATATAAGGGGCTTATTGCAATAGTATGATAAGCCAAATTTTCAAAATATTGAGAAAATTGCATTTTTAGTTAAGAAAAAAATAGACAAATCTGGGGAGCACGATTCACATCCATTTATTTTTTTTTTATATGTATAGTATTCTTTAATATTATCCCCAAATAGTGTGGGGAAAAAACATGGAAAGTACGAAAAAAATAAAAGAAGCAAGATTTGGTGGCTTATCATGTTTTGCACAAACAAAAAATATAAATTTAAATTTGAAAAAAAAAATGCGTCATGTTTTTTTTTAATAAAAAAGAATTTATTGTCGTTATAATATTATTCATGAAAAATGTATGTTAGTATAAAAAAAATATATTTTAGTGAAACATAAGTTAATATTCGAGATCTTCAATTTCGACTTCTGTTTCGTTTTCAACGTCGTTTAAAATAAACCGTTGTAAAAAGGATGGTGAATAGGAGGAATATAAGGCAACAAGGACTTAACATTGAGTAACTTTGCCTTAGATATTTTAACAGGCTCAATATATTTTTTATTTTTTTTTATACTACTCAAACTTGTGGCCACAGGTCTACCCCGTTTTTAAATGTTTACTTCCTTATATTCCAGTGTGCTAGATGTCCGAACCTTCCGAGGGGCCAACTTTGACTCGGACCACTACCTTGTTGTAGCCAAGGTACGAATGAGGATATCTTGTTCACGACCAGCACGAACTAACGCTGTGAAGAGATATGACGTCGGAAAGCTACAATCGCAAGAGATTGCCAATGCCTTTTCCAATCGAGTGTCCCTTCAATTATCCTTGAATCCCATGCCGCAAGCATTAAACATTGAAGACCAGTGGCAGCAATGCCAAGAAGCCATCAGAACCGCTGCCTCTGAGGTTCTGGGTTTCACTCGGCCACCAAAACGAAACCCATGGTTCGATGAAGAATGTAGGCAGGCAAATGCAGCCAAGCAAAGAGCACGACAAATGCTTTTGCAAACACGAACGAGGGCTGCTTACGATCGGTATAACGAGATTTACAAGGAGAGAAGAAGGGAAGAACACCGACTTCTCAAAAAGAAAAAGAAGCAGCATGAGAAGCGCTCGTTTGAGGAAATAGAGAGGTGCCATGACAGAAACGAGATTCGGAAGTTTTACCAAAAGGTAAAAAAATCCTGCCAGGGTGGCAAACCCCGAACTCAAGCCTGTAAAGACCAGCAGGAAAACATAGTTATAGAGTCACAGTCGCTACTGAGGATCTGGAAAGATCATTTCTGCAGACTGCTTAACGGCGATGACGACACAAATTCCGCTGTCAGGCAGATTGCCCCATTCAGCCTGGACGATGATCAAGAATGCCGTCCTCCCGACCTAGAAGAAGTTAAGCTTGCTATATGCAAACTTAAATCAAATAAGACTGCAGGTGCAGATGGCCTTGATGCCGAACTTTTCAAGGCAGCTGGAGATCAGTTGGAAAGGAGCATGCACCAACTGATCTTCATGATATGGTCGGAAGAAAGCATGCCCGATGAATGGAACCTCAGTATCGTATGCCCGATCCTAAAGAAAGGAGACCCTCACAACTGCGCCAATTATAGAGGGATAAGCCTCCTTAACGTCGCGTACAAGATCTTGTCTGCTGTAATATGTGAACGTCTGAAACCCCACGTCAACAACTTGATAGGTCCTTATCAATGTGGTTTTAGACCGGAGAATTCCACAATAGACCAAATTTTCACATTACGGCAGATATTGGAAAAAACCTGTGAACATAATATCGATGTTCACCATCTCTTTATCGATTTCAAGGCCGCGTATGACAGTATCTACAGAGACGAGCTGTACAGAGCCATGTCTAGTTTCGGCATCCCTGCAAAACTCGTACGACTATGCAGGATGACTTTGGAGAATTCACGCTGCTCCGTCAAGGTCGGTAAAGAACTCACCGAGACCTTTGATGTCGAAAAAGGTTTTAGGCAAGGCGATAAACTGTCATGCGATTTCTTCAACATCATACTTGAACAGATTGTAAGAAACTCAAACGTCAACACCAGAGGAACAATCTTTCAAAAGTCTGTGCAATTACTCGCATATGCAGACGATATTGACGTAATGGGAAGAAAAAAGCGTGATGTCATATGTGCTTTTGCGAGTATTGAAACAGAAGCGGCAAAAATGGGTTTGATGGTTAATGAGGGCAAAACGAAGTATATGCTGTCATCAAACAAGGACACAGAACATCGACGAATTGGACAAAACGTCACAATAGACAGACATAACTTCGAGGTAGTACAGGACTTCGTCTACCTAGGATCCGCTGTAGACACGGACAACAACATCAGTGCGGAGATCAAACGGAGAATAACTCTTGCCAACCGTTGCTTCTTTGGGTTAAGAAGGCAATTGAGAAACAAAACCCTCTCCAGAAAAACCAAGGTAACCTTATATAAAACCTTAATCATCCCAGTCCTGCTTTACGGCGCGGAAGCATGGACCTTATCGAAAGCGGATGAGGAAACCCTTGGTCGTTTCGAAAGAAAAATTCTCCGAATGATCTTTGGTCCCGTATGCGAAGGCAATGTGTGGAGAAGAAGATACAACAACGAGCTGTATGAGCTGTACCGCGACATGGGCATAGCCAGAAGAGTACGCATCGCGAGGCTACGATGGTTGGGCCATGTTGAGCGGATGGACCCAAACGCTCCGGCTCGTCGGATGTTCGAAAGCACATTGCAGGGAAATCGCGGAAGGGGAAGACCTCGTCTTAGGTGGCGCAATCAAGTGGAAGAAGACCTCAACCGACTTGGAGTGCGAAACTGGAGAGAGCTCGCCCGAAATAGAAGTCGTTATCGAAGGATTTTGGTTGAGGCCCAGGTTCACCCCGAACTGTAATGCCCACCTAAGTAAGTAAGTAAGTACTTCCTTATATTGTTCATTAATACAATGTTTCACAAAAAAAGACTTTGGGCACGTTTCCTTGAAATGAAAGCTTAAAACAGAAGCGAAATCCAAATTTATTTTGTCAGTGAATCGAGCTTTTTTATTTACGCCTGCCAAAAGACTGTCGAAGCTGAAGAAGTCATCTTGTTGCATTATATTCAACTCAAAAGGTGTTTTTTTGTTTGATTCCTTCATGACTTTATGCCAACCTTCAGGCGAGTAGATTTCATTCGCATATTTCCTGTGGCGCTTTTTTATTAATGCGAAGTCCCTGTCAGATGGTAAATGCGTGTGTCCGCTTACTAGAAAATATTGCGTTATGCTTTTAAATTTCTTTTCCCGGACTAGATGACGCCAAAACGCCATTAAAAGCCAAATGTTGTTTTGTCCTGGACAGATTTCAGTAAATATGACTACGTCTTCAACATCGGTTATATTATTTAAAAATTTCATCAAAACAGAAGCAACCTCATCTGCTAAACGTCTGGCCTGATTTTCTGTCCATACGTACATATGTCCTATGCCAGATGTACATTCATGTATCCCAAGATTGTACAGCCAAATTTTTCCGCAATAAAACGCAGGCCCAGTGCTTAGCTTCGGAATGGGCATGGCTTGTTGCAAATCAAAAGAAATAACACCCATTTTTATATTGCTCTTAGAGGTTTCTGTTTCAGATATGAGCAAATCTTGCATTGCCCTAGCTCGACCCTTGTGTAAATTTATTATTGTTTCAAGAGCAAGCACTTCTTGTTCGTCATTGTTTTCCTTAGCTGTATTTATCTTAAAGAGTGTTTCATCACAAGTTTTACAAGTGTCCGACTTTGGTAGTTTGAAACCTATATTAAACTTGGTACAAAATATTTGACGATATACACTTTCTTTTACAGGATCAATACCTTGCTCGTTTCACCAAGGCACAAAGTGATTTCTATAAAGGCTTGCAGTAGTCATGTCGAAGTTAAGGTATGTTTTTTGAAGGTTATGTGATCTACTGTAGTGGCTCTGGTACTTTGGAATCAGGTTTATGTGATCCCTGACAGATTGTCTTTTGTCCAATGAAATTTTGTTTGGTCTATTTTCATGAGTACCCCGTCTATCTTTTAATGGAACATCACATCCTCCGCTCTTTTTCTTTATTATGCGATCTACTCTTCCTCGAGAATTTTGAAGACCATGAATGCTCAAAAATTCAACCTTTCAGACTTCAACATTTTCCCCATCCACATTTACCGTATACGTAGCAGAAAACTTTCTAATATACTCTTGACGCTTCTGTTTTTTGAGATAAGACCTTTTTTTCCTACCCACTTTTATACATCCGAAAAGATAACTATTCTGTAAATCGTAACATCCCACAGCCCAAAACTTGTTAAAATAGTTTCTTGAGTATTAGAAAGCTTTTCACGACACTTGTTCTTGCATCTACAAGGAGAATCCAATTCACGAGGAGAAATAATTTGTTTCGACTTCACCGAAACATATTCTTGACCTTTGTTGCGTCTTCTCTTGCTTTTAACCCGATGGTAATTTGTGACACGTCTTTGACTGCAACGAGATGAGGACGCTTTTTCTGGTGTAACCTCATTTAGTCTTCTTGGTTTCTGTGGTGGCGTTTGAGTTCCGTGTTCGGATTCTGAACTAGTTGTGGGCTCCTGAAAAATGATTCTAATAAACTATGACACGTAACGGAAAACAGAAAAAAAACCTGGCTGTGTTTCATAGGTATCTTCTCAAAACTTGATTTTTACTTTTTCCAAGCAAGAGCTTTTGACATAGAATATTAATTTTTATTATTGATTACAAACACAAAATCAAAAAGGTCTTGTCTTAAATTTTCTCAAACTTTTTCCCTAGCTTTATAAAAAAAAAAAAAAAAAATACTTAAGAACATGATAAGCCACAAGCCACAAAGAAAATTTGTAGACTTTTGTTTATAATAAGATGATAAACCTCAAAAATATATATTTTGCACATACCATATCTATTTCAGATGATATTCCACCGTCTGATGGTATGAAATCTCCATCAAGTATGCTATCATCATTATCTTCCGAAAAATCAAAGCTTTCCATACTTTTAAACAATTTTAATGATTTTATAAAAAAATACTTTTTAAAAGTGATTTAAATTAATGCCATTTAAAATTCAATGAAAAATCTTAATGGAAAAAGTCTCTTTAATGTATACTAGCGACACCTGTTGAAAAATAGACATATGCTTAAAAGTGTATGTAGATATTCTATTTGCCAATAGACTGAGTCAATAAAAACCATTTTTGAAAAAGTGTGGCTTATCATACTATTGCAATAAGCGAATAAGCCCTTCTATATATCAGAACTAAGTGCCCCGTTTCTGCCAACACTCAACTTGAGTGTATTCGTGGATAAGTTTGAAATTGGTCCAATACAAGCTAAGAACCGTCTTCTCCATCATTCGAGGAGAAGACGACTTGACACTGCTCAAAAAGAAAATAGCGTAGGTACCAAAAAACACAACACACATTACCAAACCAAATCTCTCATCATGATGTTCACCAGTGCTCGATTGGTTACCTTTCATTTTTTGGAGTTGTAATTCTGGCCACACTTTTGCTACTATTACGGAGGAAGATGGCAATTGCTCAATCCCCATACATACTATAGAGTTTGAGCTCAAAGATCTCAACGCGCCGGGGAGAATGTTGACATATAGTTTTAAGATATATAATTTCCCGTTAATATAAAACCATAGTATTGAACAACAGTTCAACGCGGGCAGTGTATAATTTCGCAATTACTCATATCATAATCATATCATATTTTTTCCTTCTTTCTTGACATACTGTAAATAATTGAATTAATACTAACTTGCTTGTGTAAGTGTAACAATGGTGTACAGTGTAAGACTAAAAAGTTAAGGTATTTTTCTGACAAACAATTTAGTTTTTTAGTTTTTTCTGTCAGACAAAAATTGACGGAGATATGATTGTTTAAAGAGCGCGTGGCAGCGCAATCGCAGCCTCTCTTAAGTCCCTTTACCCTTCACCGTTTTAGCAAAAGGTTGTTTACTACATATTGCAAGAAAGCATGGTGTAGCTCTCTTAATTACCTTTACAATGGTTTTTTATAAGTTGTGATAGCATGAAAATTGAAGGAGTTATGGTCCAAAAACTCATTGATTTAAAAGAAAAAAACATTAGATGCTTTCCTTATTTGCACTACAGCTCACTTATCTTACGTGCAAAAGACTTTTAATAGAGCTCATTTTAAAGCTTATTTCAAGCACTACAAAACATCTTCTCGTATTAGAATGCATAAAATGCATCTGCTCGCCGCTAAATGGCATTGACCACAACGATTAAATTTCAGACAAAATAAAAAATGGCTTTGATCTTTTATATCTAGCCTAATATTGTTCTTAGAATACTTTATAAAACACCAAATTGTTCATTGTTTTACCTGCTACAATTTTGTTTTTTATAAAATTTTCGATAAAACGTATAGTTTTGGAGATATTTGCAATAAATAGATGAAAAACGTGAAAAAATTGCGAATTTTCAATTGCCAATAACTCGAAAAGTATTGGACTTAATAAAAAACTTTATATTTGATTTTTTGCTTAAAATTAGGCCTTTTATCGATATCCGAGGTTATTTTGAAAAAAAAAAATTCGCCCCCCAAAAGGGGTGGCAACCACCCCCAGGGTGGTGGCGGTGTTCAAATCATTTTCACTTTTGAAGTTAAGGGTAAGATGAGCCTAATTCCAAAATTTCATGCAAATCGGTTCACAGTAAAAAAATTCGGAGGTAAGGCCCTATTTCTCGCTTCATTGACTGCACTAAAAAGGTTTTATTCCATTGTCTTGACGCCTGCTTTTGTCCGTATATGGCCTTATTAAATTTGCAAGCTTGATTTCCTTTTTCGTAGAGGTGGTTGACACATATATACATATATCAACGTCAATGTCGCCTTGAAGAAAAGCACTTACTGCATCCATTTGCTTGATTTGTAGATCATATTTCACAGCCAAACCAAAAAGATATCGCATTGAACTGTGTCTGACAACGGGTGCAAATACTTCATCATTATCTATTCCTTTTCTTTGTTCATAACCCTTTATTACAAGCCTAGCTTTGTATCGCAAAACATTACCAACGTCATCAACTTTAGTCTTAAAAACCCAGCGACACCCTATTGGCTCAGAATTCTGAGGCAAGGCCATCAATGACCACGTGTTGTTTTCGAGAAGCGACACATACTCAGCATCCGTTGCCTTTTTCCAAGCATCCGCATCTTCACTGGACAGAGCTTCTTCAACATCATCTGGATCCTTTTTAAACGCATTCTGACACAAATAAGAAACCGCATTCAAATTTTTCTTTATTAATTTTATAGGACTTTCTCTTGAATTTACAAGGGTTTTATCTGGAATATATTCATCGTCATCATCATCGTCATAAGCACTAGAGGTTTTTTTCATCTGCGTCTAGAAATATGTCCTCAGCTGTTTGCTCTAATTGCAATGAATCGGATATTTTATTGGAATTTTCAGAGGTAAATTCACATAAAGGCATAGTGACATAATCTCTTTTCATTCTAGTTTATAAAAACACAACATCACGGCTCTTAATTACCAGTTTTTTACCCTTTGCTGTCCGAAGAATATCCAACAAAAATCATTTTCTGAGATTTAGTATCCCACTTCTTTCTCTTCTCTTTGAGCCATAACTTCGCATCCAAATATTTTCATATGGCTCAAATTTGGTTTAACTCCAGACCAAAGTTCTTCTGGAGTCTTATATTCCAATGATCTAGTCGGAGACCAATTGACAATATAAGCTGCTGTAGCAACTGCCTCTGCCCAAAATGATTTTCCTAAGCCTGCATTGAGGAGCATATATTTCGCACGTTTTGCTAGTATTCGATTCATTCTCTCCGACATTCCATTCTGTTCAGGCGTGTTTGGATTTGTTGTTTGGTGCTGTATACCTTCCTGCTTTAAATAAATTTCAAAATTTTTATTGGTATATTCAGTACCAACATCAGTTCGAAATATTTTAATTTTTAATCCCAACTGTTTCTCAACATAACTTTTGAATTCTTTGAATACATCGAATACAGTGGCTTTACTATTCAAAAAATACACAAATACCTTTCTTGAGTAGTCATCTATAAATGATAGAAAATACTTCGCTCCCCCAAATGATTTGTTCTCCATCGGTCCACATAAGTCTGAGTGGACAATCTCCAACAACTGATTAGCTTTCGTACCTGCGTGCTTAAATGGTTGCCTTGTTTGCTTACCTTCCAGACAAATAGTACAAACAAAATCTTCTCTTTTCGGTGACAGTATAGCGCCATCAGCACTTTCACTTAATCTCTGTAAATCAGAATAATTAAGATGGGCCATTCTCTGGTGCCATAGATAATGGTCATTAGCTTTACTACTGATAAGAAAGCGCAATTGATGTTTTTTGTTGTGTTCAGTAAGTAAACATTGTTTTGAAGAACTCCTGTCAAGATTTCTTTTTTGCTTTGGTAAATTGTGCAACCATGTGCTTCAAATTTTATTTCGCAACCTTTTTGTACCATTTTACTCACAGACAGTAAATTTGTTGTTAGCTCGGGAAAAGTAAATTTTTAACTTAAATCTTGTGCACAGAACCATCTCCAGACTTCACCTCGATATCTACTTTGCCGCATCCCTGAACTGCCAGCATTTTGTTGTCTGCTACTTTAATGCTCGATACAGGTGAAGGTCCCATTTCATAGATCCAGATGCAATGATTCGCCATGTGCATCGATGCTCCAGAGTCCAGGTTAGGTTACAATGGTTGTCAGGAATACACCCGACACACTTAGACCAATACTAGGTCCATTGTGATACCATAGAAATTATGCGAGGGAGTACCTCACTTAACAAAACCATTTGGAGCTTTTAATAAAGCGAAGGAGATGCAGGGGATCTGAGTTCGCCAGATCGCTTGGATCATCGAGAAAATATTTCCCCAGATGCCGCTTTCTTTTAAAAGAGAGTGCAGGACACGAGCAGAGGAGGTGTGGTACTGTCTCCTCCTCCTCCTCATCTAAGCAACTTCTGCAGAAGTCATTTGAGAGAACGCCAAGTCTTATGGCGTGTCTTCCTATCAGACAATGTCCGGTGATGACATTGATTACGGAGCTAACTTGCAGTCTGGTAAAGGATAGCAAATGACTTGTGCGTTTTGGATCTAGCCCTGGCCATATCCGTTTTGTTGCCACGCACGTGGTGATATTGTTCCACCTATGATTTGTTCTATCCATTGCCTCTTGCTTTAGCATAAGTTTACATGTAGCGATTGGTATACCAATATTCAACCTGCTGGTTGAGAGCGGTAGAACGGTTCCTTTTCTGGCGAGTTCATCGGCTTTGCAATTTCCCATGATATCTCTGTGCCCCGGCACCCAAAGAAGGTGAATATTGAACTGTTCAGCCATCTCCTTAAGAGATAGGCGACAGTTAATGGCGGTTACTGAGTTCGTCGAAACGGCACCGAGTGATTTGAGGGCTGCTTGACTGTCAGAGAAAATCCGGATATTCGTTGAGGATATCACGTTTTCTTTTAGCCATGATAGGACCTCTTTGATCGCCAGAATTTCCGCTTGGAACGCACTACAATGGTTAGGGAGGCGGAATGAGAGACTTACGTTAAGTTGGTTTGAATACACCCCGTAGCCGACCCCTTTTTCTGTCTTTGACCCATCTGTATAGAAGTGAATTGAATCATCTCTCAAAAGTTCTTCGTCTTCCCAGGCCATTCTTGGTGGGATTGAGACTTGGAACTTATTATCAAAAACCAATTGGGGGATGGTGTAGTCGGAGTGGCATGGGATTGATCTGAATAAACTCAAGATTGTAGCGTGACCGATGTTGTTTACGGTCCATTGGGAGATAGCTCTCATACGAATGGCTGTACTGGCGGCCATTTGTTTGCTGAAGATATCTAGTGGTGTAAGGTTAAGGAGTGTATTTAGGGCAGCTGAAGGTGTTGATCTCAGTGCTCCGCCTATACACAGACAGGCTGTTCGTTGGACCTTGCTTAGATTATCGCAGTAGGTCCTTTTATCAAGAGCGGTCCACCATACCACTACTTCGTATGTGAGTATTGGTCTGATGACCGCGGTGTAGAGCCAGTGTGTGATTTGGGGAGAGAAACCCCATTTATTATCAATGGCTTTCTTACAGGAAAATAAGGCTACGGTGGATTTCCTGATTCTTTCCTGTATATTGGCTTTCCAATTTAGCTTTTTGTCTAGGTTAGGTTAGGTGGAAGTGGCTGTCAGTCAATGAGTACATTGCCTAACACACTTAGGCCGCAAGGGCCCATTGTGATACCACAGAGATCAGCAAGTTAATCACCTACTGATCTCAGAAACCCGATGTAAGATTAACGAGTTAATCACTCATTAATCTTCCATTACGGTACTAGCCGGTTAATCACCTGCTAGTCGAACCACGTGGAACTTTTAATGTATTTTGAAAGACTTTTAGGGTCTATGTAAGCTAGGTCGCTAGTATCATCGAAGAAGAATTCACCGAGATGAGCCTTCCTCCTATGAAGCAGTGCAGGGCATGAGCAAAGAAGGTGTTGAACGGTCTCTTCCTCCTCCTCGTCCATGCAGCTTCTGCAAAAATCATTGGAAAACACACCAAGTCTTTTGGCGTGTCTCCCTATTAGACAGTGTCCTGTAAGAACACCTATGGTAGAACCTAGACACAGACGGTTCAGGGCCAACAAACTCTTTGATCGTTTTGAGTCCACACACGGCCAAACTTTTTTGGTTGCAAGGCATGTATTACTCTCAGTCCATCTAGTGTTTGTTATCCTTGAAGCGTCCTGTCTAAGCAGGAGTTTACATGTAGCGATAGGTACGCCTATGTTGTTCCATTCTGAGCGTAGGGAAGTGGTCGTGCCCTTTTTGGCTAGTTCGTCTGCCATACAGTTGCCTGGTATGTCCCTGTGCCCTGGCACCCATGAAAGGTGAATGTTAAACTGATTTGACATCTCCCTCAGAGACATCTGACAATTTTGGACCGTGATGGATTTTGTAGAGACAGAGGCAAGAGATTTTAGGGCAGCTTGGCTGTCTGAGAAGATCCGAATATCCGTGGAGGATATGACGTTTTCTTTGAGCCAAGACAGCACCTCCTTAATCGCCAGAATTTCCGCTTGGAACACACTACAATGATCGGGTAGGCGGAAGAAAAGACTGAGATTCAGCTTTTCTGAGTAGATTCCACTTCCCACACCTTCGCTGGTTTTTGAACCATCGGTGTAGAAGTGTATTGCTTCATTTTCCAAAAGAGCGCCATTTTCCCAAGCTTCTCTTGAAGGTATGGTTACTTGGAAATTATTGTCAAACACCAACTTGGGGGTGGTGTAGTCGGATCGATTCGGTAAGAATCTAAAGTTATCTAGAATGGTAGTGTGGCCGATTTGATTATTGGTCCACTGTGATGTAGCTCTGAGTCGAGTAGCTGAGCTAGCTGCGACTTGTTTGCTGAAGATATCTAGGGGTGTGAGATCTAGTAGTACATTGAGGGCGTCCGATGGGGTTGTCCTCAGTGCACCACTAATACACAGACTAGCCGTTCTTTGAACTTTGGCCAGCTTGTTGTAGTTGATCATCTTGTCTAGTGCTGTCCACCAGACTATCACCCCGTATGTGAGTATCGGTCTAATTACCGATGTAAACAGCCAATGGGTGATTTGGGGGGAGAAACCCCATTTCCCGCCAATGGCTTTTTTACAGGAGAAGAGTGCAACGTTGGCTTTATTTACTCTTTCCTCAATATTGGTTTTCCAGGTCAGTTTTTTGTCAAAAATGAGACCTAGATATTTAGCCTGATTTGACAGTGTGAGAGTTACCCCTTTAATAGTTGGGGGTTTGAAGTCCGGAATTTTGTATTTCCTCGTAAAGAGAACTAATTCCGTTTTGTGTGGATTGATGTTCAGACCACAATCTGCAGCCCAATTGTTAAGCTTGTTAAGTGCTGTTTGTAGCAGCTCAGCTAGGGTTTGTGGGTGCTTGCCTGAAACGGCAATTGCTACATCATCGGCATAGGCTATAGCTTTGAAACCTTCGTCCTCTAGGTCGATTAACAATTTGTTAACGACCAGGTTCCACAGTAGGGGAGATAAAACTCCTCCCTGCGGGGTTCCTCTATTGGCCATTCTGCTTGTTTTGTAGTTCCCCATTTCGGAACTAATGATTCTGCTGCTGAGCATTGTTGTTATCATGTTTTTGATGTGTTCCTCTATGAGCAGCCCATCAAGAGCATTAGTGATTGCTGAATTTTTAACATTATTAAATGCACCCTCTATGTCTAGGAATGCGACGAGAGAGTATTCTTTATAGTGCAGGGATTTTTCAATGGTGCAAACCAGAGAGTGGAGTGCAGTTTCCACTGATTTACCTTTTGTATAGGCATGTTGCGCCGTTGAGATCAGACTAGGTTTAATTTCTTGTCTTAAGTGTATGTCAATCATTCTTTCCAGTGTTTTAAGGAGGAAGGATGATAGACTAATAGGTCTTAAATCTTTTGGATTTACATGGGAGCTTTTGCCGGCTTTAGGTATAAAGACGACCCTAGCTTCTCTCCAGGCTTTGGGAATATATGCATAGCTGATACATCCTTTCATGATCATCTCTAAGTTATAGATGATAATGTCTGAAACCTGTTGCAGCTCCGCAGGGATGATTCCGTCAGGCCCTGGTGATTTATAAGGGTCAAAGCTGTTTATTGCCCATAACAGTATATCTTTAGAGATAAAACCTTTACCTGATTGGTTTGCGATTCGAGGCAAGTGCTCCTCGTCTGTTATTGTCAACGAGCTACCAGGGAAATGAGTATCCAGTAGCAAGTTTAATGTTTCTTCATATGAGTTGGTCCAGTTGCCGTTTTCATCTTTTATAGAACTTGGCATGTTTGGACTCGTTGATAGGATTTTCCTAAGTCTAGATGCCTCTGAGGAGTCTTCAATCTTATTGCAGAATTCTCTCCAAGAGGATCTTTTGCTTATTCGTAACCTCTTTTTGTAAATCCTAAGGGATTCCTTATATAGATCCCAATCTATGGGATTTCTGGAAGATTTGGCTCGATTGAAAAGCTTCGCACAACTTTTCTTGAGCGGTTCTAGCTCCTTGGTCCACCAGTGTGGTTTCTTCTTCCCTCTTACTATGGTAAGAGGACAGGAGTTACACAAGGCATGGTTAAGAGCACTAGTTAGATCGTCGACTTTACTGTCAAGATCCTTGGGGTTTGAAGGGAAGCTATTGTCATTGTAGTTGTAACAATGTTTGAAGATTTCCCTGAATTTTACCCAGTCAGTTTTCCTATAATTACGGAAGCCTATGGGTTTTGGTGTGTCATCTGTTAGACTAAATTGGATGTATCTGTGATCAGAGAAGGAGTGATCCTTAGATACAGCCCAATTTTTAATCTTGTTATAGATTGATTGAGCTACAAAGGTAACATCTAAAACCTCTTGTCTGTTTTTTGTGACAAAGGTTGGTTCGTTACCGATATTGCATATAAGAAGGTTAGTACTTAGTATAAAATTAAAAAGAGACTCACCCCTTTCATTTACGTCCGTACTCCCCCATACTACGTGATGTGCGTTGACGTCACTTCCTATTATGAGCTCCGCTTTGAGCTTTGTTGCGCTTTTTATTACGCGCTCGAGCGTCTCTCCTGGTAGCGGCCCCGGTTGGTCATGGCCTAGATAGGCGGACGTGAGCCAGTAAGTCCCACTGTTGGTCTGCAGTTTTACTGTTGTGGTGTCGCAATTGCTGTAATTAGGTAGTAAAAATACGTTAAGTGTTTTCTTTGCCAGTATGCAGGATCTTGGTTCACCTTTGTCCGTCACATACAGCAGAGAATAATCTTTCGTCTTGAGTCCTTTTACCACGGATTTATTGATCCATGGTTCCTGGATCAGGACTATATCCTCGCCGGACTTGCTTAGTCGGAGAAGGAGTCCGGCTGAGGCTTTGATGGAGTGTTGGAGATTAATCTGGAGTATTTGCAGCATTGCTACAATCATCCAGCTTAATCTCCAACACTGTAGCATTAAGGTCCTCCATATCTGAGGCGGAGTCTAGCAACTCATCCTCAGAAAGGAGAACCCCCAGCATTTCATCGTCGGAGTCTAAGACTCCACCTTTGTTGTTATCGTCCTTATCGGACGATTTGTTGTCTATTGCGTCTTGTTCAGACACTATTGTTGTAGTCTTTTCGACCGGTTTCGAGCAAGACAGCTGTTCCAAAGAGTCAGAGCAACTTACCGCGTCTGTCTCCATGATGGAAGATTCGACGCTCGCAGTGGACTCCTTGGCTTCGGATTCAGCCGCTTGCTTTGGAAGCTTTGCAGCGTCCTCATCTTTTTTGTATATTTTCAGCACTAGGTTGTCAAACCCGTACTGAATAACACCCCCGCGTGCCGCCAGGGGTTCTAATGACTCCTTATTCAAGATAACAAGAGCCGACCGATAACGACCCACCGACTCTTTTTCAATCACCGGAACCGTCCAATCGTGAGTGGGCAGATCCGGGTTGCTGTATTTAATCAGCTGGAGAACCATCTCCCGCGATTCATGTAGGGCCGGTACCAAGGCACGAGCTCTCGGTCTGCTTGGGATATCCTCCCTTGCCACAACCTCTAGCTTAGCACCTGGCCAGATCTCACCTAAACCGCTGACAGCTAGTTTATATAGGTGAAGCGATCTCTGGTCTTGGCAGGCGATCAGCTTGACGCGGTTTTGATGCCAGCCAGCGTCGCTAATTCTTGGGAGGGGTCCCGGATTCGCCTCGATAACAGGTATAAACCTGAAAGCGAGGTGAGCCTTGACGTCCGCCCACCTGTCGGCAGAGATGTTTCCATCCATATTGCTCCCGTCGATGACCGCGACAACAATCTGTCCCTTTACCACGTCACCAAAGGATTGCCCCGGCACCAGTGTCGATGGAACGCTAACCCCGACTCTTGGCTTTTTTGGTTGAGGTTTTTCAACCTCAAACGACCTGTTTCGCTTCGACGTTGAGTCTTGGCTGGTCTCTTCTGCAATTTTACTTGCCCACTTCAATCTTTCAACCTCACCCTGGGTTCTCTCCACTGCGGGTTTACAACCCACCGTTTCAATTACCCTTCTGGCTTGGCGACGTATCTGAGCGGGCGTTTTTTTGATCTGAGTCCCCCCCTTGGCCGAGCTGGAGTTGTTAATCACCTCTCCTGCTCCACCAGTTGGAGGATTCATTGCACTCGACGAGGGTACGTACCGACCCGCAGAGGTAGGGTGGCTATTCGCCTCTCCAACCCTGCCAGTCTGAACGGCCCTCCCCGTGTCCTTTATTTTAAGGGCATTCAAGGTGGAGACGGAGTCGTTGATCACCCCTCCATTTCCCCTTTTTGTTAATTTCATCTCGTCCTGTTTTGATGATGGCACCAAAGCAGGCGAATTGCTTTCAAAGCTAATATTGGGGACTTCATCCCCACTATTAGCAGTGGCGGTCCGTTTGCCCTCCGATTCACTGGCTAGAACTAGCTTTGCAGCATGTTCTTGACCAGTTTCCAGCGGGCTGTGCTGCTCGCCAGAGTCGGGATTCTTGGTTCCCACTGCACAGACCTGAACTGGCTTTGCAGCTGGTTCAGAGCCTGTGTGCGAACCTAGTATCCCACTGGTGGAAGGTTTGGCCGTTGGCTCACATTCCTGCTTCGACTTTTCAGCCAAATCGGAGAATGTGTACAACTTTCGTTGCCTCCCCCCAGTTTTCTTTTTCGTCTTTTTGTTCGTTTTTTTGTCTGTTTGTTTGTTTGTTTGTTTGTTTGTTTTTAAAAATTCCATAGAAGGTCCCACGAGTAACTCCGGAAGGAAAAGGTCAGCCCCGGCAGAGCCGTGTACCGGGGTAAGGCTAGTCTATTCTGGACCCTGCCAAGCATCCAGAAGAGCTCGTTATTGATTGGTTTATCCCCCAACCTTTAATTCTTCGGCACGGATTATAAAAGCTCACACCACCACTGAAACTAGGAACCTCGTATCTATGGTGAGATTGGATTTCTAAGGATTGTGCTATTGAGAAGTCACAACCACCCAGCGATCCAACCTAACCTTGGCTGTCACCGTCTGACATCGTACAGACACTGAAAAGTATATGTAGTGAACATTGCCCGCCCGGCACCCACTTGGAGGGTTCGATCGAGGATTTTTGCCGAGCAGCTTTTTGTCTAAGATTATACCTAGATATTTTGCTTCGTTTGAAAGTACAAGTGAGATTCCATTTATTGATGGAGTTATTAGTTGAGGAATTTTATATTTCCTGGTGAAGAGAACGAGTTCAGTTTTCTGAGGGTTGACCCCTAGATCACATTTTCACGCCCATTTTACAAGTTTATTTAGAGCGGTCTGCATCAGGTCCGTAAGGACGTGAGCATGTTTGCCGGACACCGCAATGGAGACGTCATCTGCATATGCAATCACTTTGAATCCCTCAGCTTCAAAGTCAACTAGAAGTTCATTGGCGACTATATTCCATAGAAGAGGGGATAGGACTCCGCCTTGCGGTGTTCCTCTACTGACAGATCTCTTTGCAGAGAAGTTTCCTAGAGTAGAGATGATTCTCCTGCTTTTTAGCATTAGATATATCAACTCCACTATGGAACCATCTACTTTGAGCTTCGTCAGTGCCTTTGTAATTACAGATTTGCTGACGTTGTTGAAGGCGCCCTCTATGTCGAGGAAGGCGGCCAGAGTGAATTCTTTGTGATGGGAGGAATATTCTATAGTACGTACCAGGGTGTGTAGGGCCGTTTCTACAGATTTTCCCTTACAGTAGGCGTGTTGTGCTGTAGATAGCAATTTTGGATATATAGCTGTACGCAGGTGGATATCAATCAGTCGTTCTAAAGTTTTAAGAAGGAATGATGATAGACATATTGGTCGGAGATCTTTTGGGTTTACCAGAGTCCACGTACCAGCTGTCTTTATCGAGACTTGTTCCCGCTGGAAAAGCCGCGTAAAAAGTGTTATTATTTGAATTGCTTGTAAAATCGTTTTTCCTTTTGCTGAATCATTTTTTGCTGATGTGTCCATACTTGTAACATTTAAAGTACCGTGGGCCTTTGTTAGTGGCTCTGTAACTTGGGTTTTTATTAAATTTTTGTGTAGTATGGTTATAGTTGCTTTTATAGTATTATGTAAAAAGTGCCGCCGAATCGGATACTTTGACCTCTTGAAGTATTTTCTTTTTTACACCATCCGCAGTTATAGGCATACCACAACTTTCCATGGCCATCATCATGGCCTTATGTGAATCAGGTAGGCCAGTGAGCAGCAAGTTTCCAAGCCACTCATCGCCTACAACAAAATTTATGTTTAGGAGTTTGTGTGCTGTGGACATGATTTTCGTTACGTATTCCTCCACATCGCTGCAGCTGTCTAAGCTCGTTGTTATCAGGTCACGCAATAAATCCACCTTTCCAGTAATCCGGGATTCATCAAAAGCATGTTGAAGGGAGTCCCACACTTCTTTAGCAGTTGTTGCATCCTGAATGTGAACAAAAATAGTTGGATCTACCATCTACCAACAGTATCAACTTTGACTTGGCTTTTACATATTTTTTTGTGTCAGCATTTGTGCCACTTGGATAATCAATCGTGTCCCATAGTCCCTCATGTTCTAAGTAAGCTTTTATGGCAAATTTCCAGGTTGGATAGTTTTCTCTCCCAAGGAGTTTGTCGATGATCGCAGTATAGTTGTTCATCTTCTTGAAACTGAGCAAAGAAAGCTTTACAAGTTTTGTTTTAGAAGAAAAAAAAACGTGTGACAACTAAAGAGAAAAGAAGAGAATTAAAATCGACTTTAATTAAACTGCATCCACTATATTAAAGAAAACAAAAATCAATAGTTGTGACTCGGCCCATGTAATTGTCTACGTTTGAAAAATATAACCTTTAGAAATTTTCTGTAAGAAAGATATCCAAAAATAAAAACACATCAAAATTCACTTTTACCACTTTGACTTTGTATTTCGATTTGTAAAGAAAAATAGTCATATGACTTTGTGTACAATAACCTCATTAATTTGCATTATATAAATTCTATGTTTTTGTTTATGAAATGTTTGACATGTATATTTGTGGACTGTATTTAACGATCTGTTTATTTTATGTTATATGTATGTAATATTCAGTACGTTTCCGTACATTCTCCCGCCTCCGAAAGTTGTACATTTGCAGCAGTATGGAGCACCCTATACGAATCTTGCACTGTTGTACCGACGGTCGTTGTGTAGTGTTCGTCAACAGATGGCCTCTGACATTTATGTTCCATTAATTGGTATAAATACCAATTAACAATTGATGTGTGGTGGTCTTCTTCTTCCTCATTGTTTGCATGGAAATAGACAGATGAATGATTAGTACATTTCAAGAAACATAAAAGAACAATACGAGGGAATAGTACAACAGATACAACAAAAGACACCCAAAAATTTGCCTTTCATTTTTACTCATACGGTATAGGTTGTATCGTATGCATGCGTACGTTGTTTTTCCTATTTTCTCCCATTGACTTTGAGTCGCAGTGTTGTAGGTTGTTTGCTTCATTTTCATGTTCATACATATGTAAATCGTTGTAGTGAATCGAGAGCATGGTGCCGACATGCTTTACGAAGATTTTAATCGCGAATTTTAAGTTGGTTTTGTTAAATTTATATTAAATTTTTTGTGACTAAGTGAAGTGGTAAATTGTAAAGTTGACCTTAGTGAGGAATAAGTGCGTAGATTTTCCCGCACTATGAATGCAAAGGATGTTCCGAATTCCGATGGATGGCTGGTTGCAATAAATATGTATGTGTGCCTACCCACATAGTAATCGATGAGTGTTTTTTATTAAATTTTTGTTGATTTTTTTTTTTTTTTATTTGTTTTTTCGTAGATTATATATATTGAAAGATTTTATCGTTAATCTATTAATTTTTGATATATATGTTCATATTGTTGTTGTTGTTGTTGTGGGGGCTTTGTCGCGCATTTCCGGCGATTAATCGATTTTCGCGATCGCGGTTATGTGTGTATGTGTGTGTGTGTGTGTATAATTAAATATTTATTGAAAAGACGAAGTGGTTTCGGTCTCTTTCTAGTCGGACATTTTTCGGTTCCGACTAGAACTTTGTTTACATTTTTGCGAGGTAAACAAACGCGTATTATTTCGTGAACCTTTTGCGAAATAAAAATAAAAAAGTGTAAGTTAAGTGGTGTTAAATGGTTGCAGTGCAATTGCAAGACATTTTATTGCAATAAAAAATACGATTGCATTTATGAAGTGGTTGTGAATTTATGCTTTTTATTGGACCGATATGATTCAAGTGCAGCTCGGCGCGTAGCACGTATATGAAATCATATTTTTGTGTACCGAATCGGTTTCGATTGCGTTTATTAATCTCAGTGAATTTTGATTAAAATTTAAAATTTATTTTGTGTCTTGTAAATCATACAGATGACATTGTGGTTTTGTATAATTTGATTTTAATTGGATTTTATAACGCGATGTTTTTGATCAACGTCAATTTTGTTTTGCCGACGGCTTTTTGACGTTTTTGTGCCGTCGATGTTTTTTCTTGAGTCTTGTGGAAGATGTCCAATTTCCATTTAGACTTTTTTTTGTTTAAATTTTAATATAGAATTGTTGATTAATAGAATTATTTAAATATTATTTTCCTTTTGCATGCGTTGTGGCAGTGCTTTATTAAATTGAAAATTATAAGTTGAGTTGCAAGTTATAGAATAAAAAGTAAAGTTGATAACTTGATATGTGCATTGTCGCAGCGTATTGCAAGTGTAGAAATGTTGTTTCAATCCAATGTATGGTGTATTGTGTTTGATATTATCAATAAAGATGAATAGAAATATATAATTTGGTGTTTTATTTGCAAAGTTGAATGTTGAATGGTTGAATTTTAGAGATGAGTTGATTGCAGAAAATGTGATTCTGTGAATCAATTATGTTGTTATTTTTCAGGAACGGTGTAGATGATCGTGTTTATGAATTTTCAGGATGTGTTTTCGAAGATCATGGTGATCTTTTTCTTTTTTTGAAGAAATGATTCGTTGCAGCAACAAATAAAGATGGGTTGATTGTTGTTTTCAGCTTTGCGTTGGGCTTGAATTAAGTCTTATGTTGAATCCAGGGGTTTTGTATAAAAAGAAGAGATGTTATCTTCAGAGAAGATAATGGTACAGCAGGTAGATACTGTTGTTGATTCGGGTGAATCCAGGGGCGTTGTATTAGGGTTTTAATGATCTTCGAGGAAGATGTATGATGATGTATGATTCAGCAGGTAAAGTTGATTCATATCAAAATCCAGGGGCGTTGTATAAAGTTTTGGGTTTTAAATATCTTCGAGGAAGATGTAGGCACCATCAGATAAGGTTGGTGTTGATTCGTTTGTTGAATTCAAGGGGGGTTTATTAGGGTTTGAGGTAATTCTTCGGGGAAGATGTTTTATTAAATAATAGCAGTATGCTCCTTGTGATCGTTGCAAGGCAGACGACAAATTTTTGCGATGGGCCGTTTTAGGGTTCCATTCTGCGTTTTGACGGTGACGACGCGTACAAGACCGTCTGATCCTGCATGTGTTCCTTCAATTCGGCCAAGATTCCAGTAGGTTGGTGGTAGTCGCTCATCCTTGAGCAGAACTAAGTCTCCTAGTCTGGGAACCTCCTTGACTTGCGTCCATTTTGGTCGATGTTGGAGCCGTGAAAGATATTCTGAACTCCATCTTTTCCAGAACCCTTCCGCCAGCGCTTGAACTCGTTTCCATCGGTCGAGATGTGTTACGTTGTTGTTAAGTTCGCCTTGTGGTATGGCATGTAGTGACTCACCGACTAAAAAGTGCGCAGGGGTTAGCGCATTCAAATCGTCGAAGCTATCGGATAGAGGGCATAGGGGCCTCGAATTCAAACACGCTTCTATTTGTGTTAGAAGCGTTGCGAGCTCCTCGAATGTGAGCCTTTCAGTCCCGACAACTCTTTTTAAATGGTGCTTGACAGATTTCACACCTGCTTCCCATAAACCACCAAAGTGTGGAGAAGCGGGAGGAATAAAATGCCAATGTGTACCGCGAGATGCAAGTTTTTCGGCTATCTCCTTCCAATCATGCGTGGCTTCTTTCAACATTTTTGCTAATTCGTTGTTAGCACCGACGAAGTTGGTTCCACAGTCGCTGTAAACCTGTTGACAGCTTCCTCTCCTTGCAGTGAAACGATGAAATGCTGCTAAAAACGCTTGGGTTGTCAGATCTGACACGACTTCCAAGTGAATGGCTTTTGTTGCCAGACAGATGAACACTGCAAAGTATCCTTTAAGTATCTTAGCACCGCGTGCTTTCCAGCTTTTGATCTCGATGGGACCAGCATAATCGACACCGGTATGGCTGAAAGGTCGAGACATCTGAACTCGAGCAGCAGGTAAGTTTCCCATCAGCTGTTGCATTTCTGATGCCTTTTGCCGGTAGCAATAAGGGCACCTGTGCAGTTGATACTTCACACTCCTTCTTATCTGGCCAATCCAGTATCGTTGGCGGATATAACTTATCATCTGCTGGATGCCGCCATGTAGAGTGTTTTTATGGGCATCTCTCACAACCAGACTTGTGAAGTGGTGGTTGTTTTGCAGCAATATGGGGTGTTGCGCTTCATAGGCGAGGAGAGAGTTTTCTAAGCGCCCTCCAACTCTTAAGATCCCATTTGCATCAACAAATGCGTTCAACGCACTAAGGGATTTTGGGATCTGGGACGTATCCGCGATTTGTTGGATCTCTGTCTTAAACATCTCCTTCTGCGCTGTCTTGACGACGACAATGCGCGCTGCTTCCAGTTCACTTGGGGTAAGTGGACCCACATTAGCTCCCGATATTCGACGACATTTTGCAACAAAACGAAGACAGGTAGCGACGACTCGAACGAGCTTAAGAAGACTCGAACAGTCATATATTGTTTGCAGAATACTGTCGCTATGGTTGACCCGAACGCTGAGTACTTTCACAGTACGCTGCTCCTCTTCAGTTTCATTGTCAACAGGTTGATGTGGGGTATCGAAGACCCATTGATGACGTAGAAATTCTGGACCATTCCACCATGGCTCCAGTGACTTCAGTTCCGACGGAAAAACACCTCTAGACGCCAGATCGGCTGGGTTATGATGCGTTGCAACATGTCCCCAGCAATCGATCCCCACAAGCCGCTGGATCTCTGACACTCGGTTGGACACGAACGTTGTCCATCTAGCGGGAGTGGCCTTTATCCAGGCGAGCGCAATAGTTGAATCCGTCCAAGTATACGTTTTGACATCGGGGATGGCCAAAACTTCTTTGGTGTACTGCATCAATTGCGCCAAAACTACAGCACCACAAAGCTCCAAACGGGGAAGAGTAATCGTCCGCTGATTTGGTGCTACTTTCGTCTTTGACAAAAGCAGGTTGACATGGATGTTGTCATCGCTATCCAAGACACGAACGTACACCGCTGCTCCGAAAGCCTTCATCGACGCATCACAGAAACCGTGCAACTCTATCGCCTTGTTGTTTTTACTCATCTGAGTCCACCGTGGAATTCGAAGTTGTTCGATCTGAGGAAGTTCTCGATGAAAAGCTTCCCAGTCTTTCCTCAACGCTGGTGGAATTGGATCATCCCAATCGCAGCCGATTTCCCAAAGTCTCTGCATCATAAGTTTTGCCGTGATGATGCACGGCGATATCCATCCAAGTGGGTCGAATAATTTGGCAATTGTCGATAACATAGCCCTTTTTGTTGTTGCTTCCTTTGCTGGCTGCAAGTTCTGGTAGGAAAAATGGTCATGAACAGGAAACCATTTTATGCCGAGCGTCTTGACATGCTCCGACGTATTGAACGGCAGTTCAAAATCTAACTCCCGGTCTTGTACCGGAACATCATCCACGAGTTCCTTGACGTTGCTCGTCCATTTTCGTAGGTGGAAGCCTGCAGAAGCCAAAAGTTGCCTTGCTTCGTCGCGTTTGATGCGCGCCTCTTCGACAGAGTCCGCTCCACTGATGAGGTCGTCGACGTACATGTCCTCACGGACAACCTTCGCCCCCTCCGGAAAATTTCCACTTTCGTCCTCGGCAACTCTCTTCAAAATCTTGATAGCAAGATATGGTGCACTGGCTGTCCCGAAAGTGACCGTATTCATTTTGAAGAATCGTAGTGGCGAAACCTTCTGTTCTCTCCACATTATTAGCTGGTAGTATCGGTCTGGGAAACTAACCAAAATTTGCCGATACATTTTCTCAATGTCGGCCGTGAATGTGACACGATGAGCCCGCCATTTTAGTACGAGATCTATGATACTCGACTGCAACTTTGAACCCACAAGAAGACGGTCGTTGAGGGATTTCCCATCCGAAGCCTTCGCCGCTGCGTCAAACACTACTCTCAGCTTCGTAGTGGAGCTCGATTCCTTAAACACTGCATGATGCGGTAAGAAATAGTGGAATGGAGTCTGCAAAACTGCATCATTCGCATCAATCTCTTCCATATGGTGGAGTTCTTCATACTCCCGTATACATTTTGTGTACTCCGCACGAAGTTTTGGATCTGCATCCAGCCGTTTTTCAAGATGAAGAAAACGCCGGAAGGCGCTCTGTCGACTCGATCCCATCGCAGGAACGCCGTCCTCTTTGAAAGGCAGCTTTACCTCATATCGCCCATCAGGTAAGCGTTTGGTATATCGTTCAAAATGGTCGTCACAAGCGATGTTTTCTTCTGTTTCCAGGTTATGAAACGGGGTTTCCTCGATCTCCCAAAACTTCTCCAGTTGAGAATTCAAATCTGCAAACTGCACGAAGCTTCGAACTCGCTGGGGATCTTTTACTGCGACCTTGCCCAAAACTATCCATCCAAGCTCGGTGTTTTGTGCTATGGGACCGATACCATCCTGAGGTCGCCTTACGTCCGGCAAAAGGATTTGCGCACAAACATCACTTCCCAGCAGTAAATCGATGGGTGCAGGTTCGTAGAGATGGGGATCTGCTAACGAAAGACCCTTGAGGTGGTGCCATTTGCCGTGTATCACTCGTTGGGCCGGGAGAAGGCCAGTCAGCGACTTGAAAACCAAAGCCTGGACGGCTGTCTCAAACGTCGAGTGGCGGGAAGCAAAGCGCACTTCGACGGAGTGCTGCGTAGTGCCACTGCTGAACAACCCTAACCCAGATACTTCGGCAATGGTGCGCCGCTTTTCTAGCTTCAACAGTAGTGCGGCAGTTTCGGTGATGAACGACGTTTCTGAGCCTGTGTCGATCAGCGCTCGTAGGAGGTGCAATTGCCCGTCTGCTGCTCGTGCCTTTACTACTGCCGTTGCTAGAAGCACCTGGTGATGACCATCACCATGCGACGCGTGGTAATTAAAAGTTTGTCCATTTGATTGGAGCTGCTGCTGTTCTCCTGTTGGCTGGAACTCCGACGCATTTCTGTTTAGAGGAGCCTGAAAACCTCTGGATGCCATGTTTCTCGCCTGCGAACTCGTTGAAGGTTGTTGTTGTTGTCGCGGTTGTGACATGCCATTTTGTGCATTGTAATGCAGCAACGAGTGGTGCTTTTGTTGGCAAAAGTAGCACGAACTAACACTCTGGCAGTCACGGAGAAAGTGCCCGTAGGACAAGCAATTCTCACAAACCTTCAACCTGCGAACAGCATCTTTACGCCCCATGTTGTCCATGTTCAGGAAGCGCTGGCACTTTCGCAACGTGTGTTTGCCTTGGTTGCACAACTTACATGCGAGCTGCTCGCCGGAATTCGTCCTCACTGGCTGCTCAACGAAACTCGTCCTCGCTGGTCTGTACGGCTGCTTGACGACTTGCTTGCTGTGGTACACCTTCGGATTGGCTGGAACACGTGGCCCTTTGTTGGCGGTTGGCTCTTCTTTGCTCCTAGATGTTGCACCAAGCTCCTGCTGACCGACAACTTCAAGCGTCCGGAACCTCGTCTCCAAAAATTCCGTAAACTCCTTAAAACTCGGTAAGTCTTTTCTGTTTCCTAATCTTTCTTCCCACAGTTTTTGGCTCGCACTGGGAAGTTTCGGCAGCAAAAACCAAATGAACACCGTATCCCATTCAGAAACTGGCACATCCATGTTCTCCAACGCAAGAACACATTCACGGGTGGTGTACAACAAGTCACGAAGACCCGAAGCAGTTTCGCGACTCAAGGACGGCTGACCAAACAAATTCTGCATTTGGATGTGGACCAGAATGCGTTTATGGTCATACCTGTCCTTTAACAGCTCCCAAGCTTTGTCGTAAGACGCTGCTTCCACTGACAGGTTTTGTAAAAAACGTTCGGCATCACCCACCAAACAAGATTGCAAGAAATGCAGCTTGTCGATATCGTCTATCGACTTATTTTGGTGTACCAGAACCTGAAATTTGTCCTGGAAGGCTCTCCAGGTGGTGTACGAACCATCGAACTTCGGAAGATCGATTCTCGGCAGCCGAATACCATGCGACGTTGCAGCAACAGCGGCAGTATCAGGGGGCGGCGCACCCGTATTAACTTGTGCTGCCTTCGCTGTAGCACACTTGTCCAGAGTATCCACCAATTCGGCACGGTATTCGAAATAAATCTCACTAATTTCATCATACACCACCATTAACTCTTCCTTTTGCAGGCCTTCTTCTAGCATCCCACCACCGAAAATCGCTTCGTGATATGACTTTGCAGACGCCATATCCGCTTCCAGCATCGACAAACGACCTGAAGCATATGCTGTCACCTTGCGGTCCTTTGGCGACTTTTTGTAATTTGTAAGGTCCTTGATGACTTTGTTCAGCAGCATTTTCTGCAGCTCCCCGTACTTAAAGCTTTTATTTTGAGCCATATTTATAATAATGTTTCTTTATTTTTATAGATATAAAAAATAATCAACAAGTTTACTACACGTAACAAGTAAAACTTACTGCCTTTTCCGGATCTGCTGCCGTCTATATGTATCTGTTTATTAAGATGATGATCTTCGCTGGACGTTGATTATTCGTAGAATAATTAAAATGTTCTTTATTTACGTTCGATTTAAGTCTTTCATACGTTACGCGAAGCTAATTATATAAAAAACACGATTTTTCAAAAAAGAAAATTGTTCGCACTTGATTTTATATGTATATATATCAATCGTTGATTGGATATAGTATTTCGCGCACACACTTTTTCACACACTTTATTGTTTTTAAATGTTATTGTTCGTTAAAATGGTTCAAATTGTAGGCTGAAGGACCAAATGTAATTGTCTACGTTTGAAAAATATAACTTTTAGAAATTTTCTGTAAGAAAGATATCCAAAAATAAAAACACATCAAAATTCACTTTTACCACTTTGACTTTGTATTTCGATTTGTAAAGAAAAATAGTCATATGACTTTGTGTACAATAACCTCATTAATTTGCATTATATAAATTCTATGTTTTTGTTTATGAAATGTTTGACATGTATATTTGTGGACTGTATTTAACGATCTGTTTATTTTATGTTATATGTATGTAATATTCAGTACGTTTCCGTACAGCCCATAACCTGATGCAACGATATGATTATTTAATTAATGTTGACTTAAATAAAAGAACAAGAAAGAAAGTATAATATAATTCAGTGTGTTTTATTGAAGATACAAAATCGAGGTGGAGTTAGAAAAATTATAGAACAGGATGTATTTAAAATTGTCATAATGACAAGTGTGAAAGGTATATGTAATTATTTAGTAGTGTTAGATTTACTATTTCAATAACGTTCTATCATAGTGATGTGTAAGACAATTATAAATTGGTTTAGCATTTATTAACATCACAATTGCTGTGACATAAACAGCGCGCATGCAGTCAAAGCAATATGATCCCTTATTACTTCTGTCGGCTGGCAGTGGCCTGCCGTTGGGAATCATATTGTTCTGAGTACAATGCACTCTATGGATACACAAGCAAGTCAAGTGTTATGCATTTCTATGCAATGCAACTGAATGTGAGAGGATCGGATATCGAGGCACAGCCGAGGGTTGACAACCTGTTAATAGTTGTAGAGCAAATAATTAAGAGGTCGTTGGCTGTGACTTCTTCACAAGATGAACAAAACAATAATTAAAAAACTCATAAGTGCACTCAAAAACCCAAACATTTTATGATACTCGGAAAAATGCAAAATGGGTAAGAATTTAAAAAAAAAGAAAGATTTCTAGCATTGAGGTTTATTTGTATAAAACAATAAAGTGGGCACTTTGAGTAGTTTTTTATTTGTTTTATACAAATACAATTATAACAAGCGCTCAAAGTGCCCTCCTTCGATTTGAATGCATGCGAGCGCCCGTTTTGGGATTTCATTCGCCACTTCCCTTTTCGGAAGTTTTTCAAAATTCATTTCCTGTTATTTATGTTAAGCAAATCATTATATTATTATTGTTTACCTTGTCTGTATAGAATTCATCTTTCGAGGCGACAAAATTCGTTGCGTTTGCAATACTCTCCCATCCTTGTGTGGCATCGATGTCCATTGTTTTTGTTGATAAATGTAAGGTATACATTTCTTTCAAAGGCCAGTGCTGATTTAGCGATGAAAGACTAAGGATTGAAAGATATTTTATCAGTCCTTCCCAAAAGATATTGTCTTTCAATGAAGATGATGAAGTAAGCCCTCCGAAAAATTGTTGAACTATTGCCTCTGCTATTCGTACTGTAGAGAGCTTATTTTCTTCAGTTGTAGTTAGTTTTTGATCGGAAAGAAGTGATATCTTAAGGCTTATAAGACCCAATGAAGATATGATGTTCTTTTCTAAAGAAGGTAATGCAACAAAGTCAAGTTTCGTTAAAGGGTATTCGATATTAAGCCATAATACAAGATGATCCATTACATCCTTAGCAGTTTTCATTATTATGTTCGCGCGTGCTAATAAATCCTCTGGTGCGTAGAAAGTGTAAGATATTTTTTCTTTTGTATATTGAATTGAATTATTTATTAGAAGCTGACCAGTTCCTGGTGAAACAAGTGATAGCAGGGAGCTGTTTGTGGGAAGTATCTTTAAACTCAGAGACTGTGTCAAGGATGTTATGCTTCGAACTGAAAGCTTTTTTGAACTTTTGGAAAGACTTTTTTCGTTTTTTGTCAATAGTTTTTCCGTTTGTTTTCTAGGTGTTTTCGTAAAGTTTTTTACCGAATCATCTTCAAGTGTTTGTCTTTCAAAATCACTAATGACCCAGTTCACAGCATCAGCTGAAAGCGGAAACGTCTCCATAAAGTCATCTCGAAGCTATACAGTAAAATCAAATTTTGTGTTATGGTTATAATATCTTAAACGGGGCTATGAACGTTTACTACTTACCAGCCCTGTTCCCATATAAAAGCCCACATCTTCGGTCTTATGAACATTAGAATTTGAGAGACCAATGTGAAATCGATCTCTGAATATTGAAACACGAAATGGGGTTCGAAATTGCGGCTCATTAAGGCAGGGGAAATATTTTCTTGCTCCATTTGACTGGAAAACTGTTGCTGCCAGGAACCTGATGGAAAAAAAAATTAATGGTAAATTAATGGTAAATGGCTTCAAAAAAGACAGATAGCAAAAATGATCCTGTGAAGTATAGTCCGTAACTCTGTGTCTCCACTTACTTAAAATAATTAGAAGAAAGCAGAAATATTTAACACTTCTTATACCACGCAAAACAACACAAAACAAAATGGTGCGGAAAAATATATGCAGATGACATTTCCTTCTGCCCTCTCCCTCTCTTTGTGCTGCAATACATGTTACGCGAAATGCTATCTATGGCAAGCTATGAAAATAAAGCTGTTATGATGGTCTTCACCTGCAATATTTAGAGGCGGCAGTAAGAGCTGCGATGGATTTAAAGCATATGGAGACCAGGTTAGCATGTCTGCCTTTTACATGGGAGGTTCGCATCCCAACAGAAAACAGAAAAGTTTCTCCATAAATATCGCTCTTTGAGTGGAAATTGGCAAGTGCTCCAATTTTAATTTCATTGTCACTCTACCACGCTCCTCATCCAGCTGATAAGGTTAGAGGTGGATCGGCAATCCTGATAAAATAGAGCTTAACACACCATTAAGAAGCTATGTTTACAAACGAGAATATGCAAGTAACAATTTGATATAAAAAAGAACGACTTCAAGTTGGCAGCAATATACTGCCCGCCAAGGCGTTTCACGACTGAAGATGATTATACAGAACTGCTAAATCTGCTAGGACATTACTTCCTTGTTGGCGTTGATTTAACGCTAAGCACACCCATTGGGAATCCAGACTTATAATAACAAAAGGCAAAAGGCTTTACAAAGCATGCCTCAAATACAACTGCTAGTTTTGTTCTTCCAGATCACCAACATACTGGCCATCGGATTCTAGTAAAATACCAGACCTTGTTGACTTTTTCATAGTTAAAGGTATCAAACGAAACCATATAAGAGTCGAAGGTAATTATGACTTATCATCAGATCATACACCGGTGATTTTATAACTTAATGAGATAATGGAAAAAAGTAATCCTAAGCTAGTAAATAATAAAACAAACTGGAGTGAATTCAGAGAAAAGCTTGAAAGCTATATAAATCTCAGATCCTCTATGGAAACAAAAAAACAAAAGAGCAAATCGACCTTGAAGTAGAACAATTCATTGCCGATGTTCAACAAGCTGCAGAAGAAAGTACACCAACTTACTCGAGTAGGAAGCAAACTGAAACAAAATACCCTGCCGAGATAAGAGAGTTGATATTGGAGAAGAGAAGAGCTCGAAGAAAATGGCAAAATATTAGATTTCCAGACGACAAAACAGCGTTTAACCTGCTAAGCAACGAACTGAAAAAACAAATCTACGAATTCAAAAATGATTCATTAAGTAGATTCCTGAAAAATTTAACGACTGATGCTTCAACCGATTATTCACTCTGGAAAGCAGCTAAGCGCCTGAAAAGACCGCAGTTACAAAACCAGCCAATAAAATCTCTAAACGGTGATTGGATCGGAAATTCGAAAGAAAAAGCTAAGCTGTTTGCAGAACATCTTGCGAATGTTCTTAAGCCATTCCCAGCACAATACATCTGAAAACAGCTTACAGTTTACTGATAAGGTCGATGAAGTTGGCATACCAATTGTCACACTCAAAGAAATAAAAGTATGTGTCGAAATCAACTATCGAACAAAAAATCACCTGGGTACGATCTAATAACTGCTCAGGTTATGAAAGAAATGCCATCAAAAGCCTCCATAAAACTCCAATTCATAATAAATGTATGCCTAAGAACTCAATATGTCCCACATCATTGGAAAATTGCTGAAGTAATTGTTATATCAAAGCAAGGTAAACCACCAACACAAGTGACGTCTTACAGGCCAATATCGCTTATACCAATAATGGCAAAAGTCTTTGAAAAATTGTTACTGAAAAGACTAAGCAAGTCATAAAAGAAAGAAATCTAATCTCAAATCATCAGTTCAGATTTATAAATAAACATTCCACGATAGACCAAGTTCATAGAATAACGGATGCAGTTGAAAAAGCATTAGAAGAAAAACAAGTATGTTCAGCTATATTATAAGATGTTGCTCAAGCTTTCGACAAGGTATGACATGAGGGGCTAGAGTACAAACTGCAATGGGACCTACCCAGGAAGTACTACAAAATACTAAAATCTTATATCTCAAAGCGGCTCTTCAGAGTACGGTATGATCAAGAATATTCAAAGCTAAGTAAAATATAAGCCGGTGTTCTACAATGAAGCGTCCTAGGACCTACCTTGTATTTGTTATATACAAGGGATATTCCAGTGGATAACAACACCATTATGGCTACTTTTGCAGATGGTACTGCAATTTTGGCATCCAGTAAGTGCGTCGTCACGGCATATTTTCAAAAAGAAAAGGGAAGAGCTCAACTTGAAATATAGAAAAATGTACTGGTTTTCCGGTAGAAATTCTGACTTATCTGTCGAAAATAAAACAATGCTTTATAAACAAGTACTTAGACCTGTTTGGACCTATTAAAATCCAATTATGGGGCTGTACAAAGAAAACAAATACTGAAATCATCCAAAAGTTCCAAAACAAAGTACTTCGTGGAATGGTAAATGCACCATGGTATATAAGAAAAAGCGATTTAGGCACGAGTACGATAACTTTGGCGACAAGAAATAATAACGGAATTTTTGGTGGAGGGGTTTAATACAAGCATTTTTTACTATGGGAGGGGGGTCTATCTCCCCCCGTTTAGGCGGTAGGGGCAATTTTATAAAAATTGACTTAAAATCTAAAAAAAATATTGAAGAACAACGGGAAAACTTACAGATACAATTAATACTTTTTATGAAAGTCAGAAATCTGCACTTTATAATAAATTTTAAATAAAGTGATTTCAATGTATAGTTTTTGAATTAACTGACTGCAAAATCAAAATTTAGGGAAAAAAAATTTGAAATAATCCTTTTGAGTATTATGTTTCTCGTGATTACAAATGCCAATAAAAAAAAAAATTTGATGTAGTTAGTTGCTTTAATAAATTTTTTATCAAAAGCTGTCAACTATTTTTTTCTATGTCTTATAGTTTTTGAGATAATTGAAAAATAGTAAAACTATTGAAGTATGCAATATTTTCAAAAAATTATGGAAATACGTACGAATTTACAATAATGTTAGGAAATAGACTAGTGAAAGTATAAAAATTCATCAGACAGGTGCTCATATGCAATTGATTTCCGTATGCAACAACTTTCCGTATGGCCCGCTTCGTGGGTGCTCATTGTTTTAACCCTTTTTCCGCAGGGTTAAGCTGCTCATGCTTAATAAGAAAATAGCAATTGTTTTTCTAACTGCAAGTTATTTGATCGAACTGAAAAAAGTATAAAAATATAAAAATTCATCAGACAGGTGCTTATGTGCAATTAATTTCCGTATGCAACTACTTTCCGCATGGCCCGCTTCGCGGGGGCTCGTTATTTTAACCCTTTTTCCGCAGGGTTAAGCTGCTCCTGCAAAATATGAAAATAGCAACTGTTTTTCTAACTGCAAGTAATTTGATCGAACTGAAAAAAGTATAAAAGTATAAAACTTCATCAGAAAGGTGCTTATGTGCAAATAATTTCCGTATGCAACAACTTTCCGCATTGCCCACTTCGCGGGGGCTCATTATTTTAACCCTTTTTCTGCAGGGTTAAGCTGCTCATGCTAAATATGAAAATAGCAATTGTTTTTCTAACTGCAAGTTATTTGAACGAACTGAAAAAAGTATAAAAATATAAAAATTCATCAGACAGGTGCTTATGTGCAGTTAATTTCCGTATGCAACATTTTTCCACATGGCCCGCTTCGCTTCGCGGGGGCTCATTATTTTAACCATTTTTCCGCAGGGTTAAGCTGCTCATGCTCAATATGAAAATAGCAACAAAACTTTTTTCAGTTCAATCAAATAACTTGCAGCTAGAAAAACAATTGCTATTTTCATATTTAGCATGAGCAGCTTAACCCTGCGGAAAAAGGGTTAAAATAATGAGCCCCCGCGAAGCGGGCCATGCGGAAAGTTATTTTTTGTCGCCAAAGTTATCGTAGTCTCCCCGCGATTTACATCGTGACCTACAAATAGAAACGCTTACAGAAGTTGTAAAAAAAATGCTATATCACACAATCAGCGACTGCATAGTCATATCAACTCTGAAATATAGTCCGTATCAAATACGAGAGGCAATGTTCGGAGATTAAGAAGAAGCAAGCCGCACGAGCTAATGGTCTAAAAGTCATGGGAAGCATTAAAAGTTTAAGCTTCCCTTAAAGCGATTATATTATTGAGAAGGAAAAATCTGTTGTCGATCGTTCATAGATTAGTTCTGATTACAATGAGGTAAGAGTCCCACACTGCTTGGTGTCGAATACTACCAAGTGTCTTTTGAAGATTTCCTCCTGACAAAAAAAAAAAAAATTGTCAGGAAAAGCACTTTTTCAATTTGGGATCGTAAATAAATTCTAGGAACTCTCCATTCCCTACATTTTATGATCGTGAGAAATGCGCTTTCTCTCGGGCTCTGTTGGGACACAATATTTTAGTTTTTTTAGTTGAATGAACTCTACCATTCTAATAATTGGTAATGCAGGGTGTTCCGTTATTCGTGTTACATACTTTATTATTCCTGGACATATTCTAAGAACAAAATTGTTCTACAGTAAAGTCCGTTTCTCAACTTTGACATCACCTTTTGACAATTTAAGAGAAGGCTAACTTTGACCATATGTTCAAGTATGGCCTTAAGTCACAATTGAAGGCGTTATAGCGCCACATGTTCGAATATGGTCTTATGTCGTATGGCCTTATATCAGGTCACCGAAAAATGCACCATGTAATAGTGGACTAAGAGCAATAGGATTGTGTGTAATGTATCGACCAGCTGTTGTTGGTTTTCTGTGAACATCAAATTTGATTTTGCGACCAAGACGTTAAATTTTTAAATCGAGAAATGACAATGTGTGATCTGATTTAACTTCCAACTCATAAGTGAACTTTATGCTGTTGTGACGGTTGTTGATTAGATTTAAAACAAGATCGACACCTGATTGTCTTATCACAGCAAAAATGTCTTCAACGTATCGCCACCAAATTCTTCTGAAGACAATTTCATCTTTCATTACTCTCTCTAGTTTGCACATAAAAGCTTCGGCAATGAAAGGTGAAAGGTTATTGCCCATACTACAGACAAAATCGATTGAATAAAACGTGTCTTTAATTGGAAGCAGTTGTATTTCATATGTACATGTCCCTTACTTATGGGTTACCTAAAATACATAAAAGCGGCGATAAGATGAGAAAAATGTTGCTTTGTGTTAATTCATCATTCCAAAAACCTGCAAAATGGCTTATGTTTCAGATGTAGAAGTTTGGTAGGCTTGAGGGTTTCTCAGTTGATTTTATTGAGAAAGTAAAAGACATCGATTTGGAGGAAGATGAAATTTTAATTTCTTTCGAGGTAACTTCACTTTTTCCCAGCGTCCCAGTCAAGAAGCCATAGATGCTATTAAAGAACATCTACAAAAATCAAATGTCTCAATACAACTGTCAGAAAGTAAAACTCACAAGTGAATTATTATATACAACACAAATGAATCGTATTTGTATCGACTTGCTCCCTAACTAAATAATGTGTTCTACACTATGTATTACACTTTCTCTTGTAATCTTTTAGTCTTCAAAAAACCGCCTACTGAATTGGACTAGTTTGTCGTTTTTATTTAAAACCATTTATGGGCCCAGTCAGCCGCCTTTGAATCAGAAAAATTGGTTTTTCTTATCATATCAAACAAGAAAATATTGTGTACATATTTTTTCTAACTAGCTCTTACGTTTATTTTCATTGAAATGAGTTCTCTTTACCAAACTGAGAAGCTGGACGAGAATAATTTTCGCCCCTGGAATGTCCAAATGCAGAGTATTCTTATCCATGCTGATTTTTTGGAACGTCAAAATGGCGAAATTAGAGACTATGACACCCGATGAATCGGCAAAATGGGACATGTCAAATGAAAGAGCTTTAAGGGTCAAACCTTCGCAAATTAATCATACCAAATATTGCAAAACGGCAGCAGGCGCATGGACGACAATTCGAGAAATACATATATCAGCCTGGGGTTTGGGGTACCCGCACGAGGAGTATCACTGTTTAAACAATTAATTCCTCTTAACATGGCTGAAGATGGTAACGTATCACAGCACATTAATGCGATCTCGAACATATGAGTATGAGTGGCTAACAGACGTTTTTCGCTCGCACGAATCCCAATTGTCATGCAGAAGGAAAGGGAGATAGGAACAACGAACAAGAGACGTTGTAGTAAGTTTAACGGGAAGCGTTATAACTGTGGCCAAAAGTGTCATGCAAAATGTACGGCACCAAAACGGCAACAGCATTTTTCCACTTCACAAGAATATTCCTATTCAATTTTGGCTGCAGAATATCTGCATGGGTTTAGTTCATCGAGTTGGTGTATCGATAGCGGTGCAACGGCACATATGTATGAAAGGTCATTAACTATTTATGAAAGATCATCAACTATTTAAAACGATTTGAGAGATAAAATCCTTTACACGATTATCGATCGCTTCTGTGGCGCAGCTTTCGCGTCGACTGCTGAAAGGTTTCTGCCCTTCCCTCAGTACACACAGATACGAATTCTCGATATTCGCCCTTCTTTTAACACGTACGCCACCTTTTAAGGAGGAGAAAGAAAGAGTGCGACCCTCTCTCTTATATTCAATCACTCTTATGATAGATAATTCGTCTTCCTACAAACCCACTCTTCCTTTGCATAATTTATTTCTAACACGGCCATCCTGTTTATTCATCGCTCTCGATGAAATAAAAGAAAGCGTCAACTCTTATCTTAACCATTGACAATTATTTTATTTGTTAATAATAAACAGTTAACACTGTCAGTTTGTTTCCAAAATAACACATAGAATTATCTCCAAGCCTTAAATCGTTCATCTTGTGACTATCAGCTAGTATCATCAATCTGGGATTCCTTCCGCTAATCCTCGGAACCTGTAAGCACAGTAAATACAAACCAGGTCAATTTTGACACAGCAAATATTCTCGGAAAAGAAAAATGCAGATTCAGAGGCTTAGTTTGAATTCAATAACATTTAGACTTCATAACTCAGAGGCGATCTTCAGCTTGTTTATGAGTATCTCTAGACAAACTTAGTGAAACAAATGAACATCATAACTCAGAGGCAATATTGAGCTTGTTTATGAGAATCACTAGACAAATTTAGCAAAACAAATCAACATCATAACTCAGAGGCAATATTGAGCTTGTTTATGAGAATCACTAGACAAACTTAGCAAAACAAATCAACATCATAACTCAGAGGCAATATTGAGCTTGTTTATGAGAATTACTAGACAAACTTAGCAAAACAAATCAACATCATAACTCAGAGGCAATATTGAGCTTGTTTATGAGAATCACTAGACAAACTTAGCAAAACAAATCAACATCATAACTCAGAGGCAATATTGAGCTTGTTTATGAGAATCACAAGACAAACTTAGCAAAACAAATCAACATCATAACTCAGAGGCAATATTGAGCTTGTTTATGAGAATTACTGGACAAACTTAGCAAAACAAATCAACATCATAACTCAGAGGCAATATTGAGCTTGTTTATGAGAATCACTAGACAAACTTAGCAAAACAAATCAACATCATAACTCAGAGGCAATATTGAGCTTGTTTATAAGAATCAATCCTTTTACTAACCTTCGGCTGTGTTTACAGCGACATCGCCCTCTTCGTTAACCAAACGAATAGCTTCCCTGGCTGCTACTATGACAGCTCTACCTCCTTTCCTCTTGAGTTTATAACGATCGTTCTGAAGAATCCCCACAACTTCATAGGGTCCCCGAAAATGTACTTCGAGTTTGGATTTTCCAATCTGAGGACTTTTGTAGACTACCTTTGACCCGATCTCCAACCGAGTTGGAGTGCATTTTCCTTTGTCAAACCTTCTTTTCATTATAGACGCGTTTTGTTTAATACGTTCATCTGCTGGAGCACGGACTTGTTCGACATCTTCATAAAGTGGCTCGATGTTAAGTGGTTTCAGTAAAGCACTAATTTCTGGGGTTCTGCCTTCAACGCCCGTGAGTATCTTTAATGGTGACAATCCAGTTGTCTTGTTTTTAGTGGTATTCAAAGCTAACTGTACACGACCAACGAAACTGGTCCAGTCCATGTTAAGATCTAAATTCGTTCTCATCAAATTGGCTACGGTATCCACATATTTTTCCACCTGACCATTGGCACGACTTACTCCAGGTGCGATGGTGTGATGTTCTATACCATACAACTTACAAACGCTTTGAAACTCGTGACTTGTAAAATTTGTTCCTTTATCACTTATGATTCTAGACGGTGTACCAAAAAGCGTTATAAAGTTGTTTAAATGTGTCACTGTCTCGGCTGCTTTCAGTGTCTTACAGGGCATCAAAATCACAAACTTGGTAAATGCATCTACAATGATTAGAAGATATTTGCTTTCATCTTTCTTCCCTTCGTGGAACGGTCCCATACAGTCGGCGTGAATGGTATGGAAAGGAAACGGTTTCTTCTCGATAGGATGAAGTTCACATTGCTTTTTTCCCGAGGGTCTCTTGGCAACTAAACAGATTAAACAAGCCTCAACAAATTTTCTAACGTTTCTGGACATTTTGGGCATCCAGAATTCTGCACGTAGCTTAGACAGAGTTTTATCCCATCCTATGTGACAGTTGTCTTCATGAAAACGTCTCATAAGAGCCAGTCGTAATTTTTGAGGAACATACAGCTTTTCACCTTCGCTAGTCTTGCGATACAATAAATTGTTTTTAAAAATGTAATTTGCCAATGTTTGTTCATCTTTTTCGTTCAGTTTGTCAATGATCTCCATAACTTCAGGGTCAAGAGACTGCCCAATTTCCAGCCAGTTTCCAGCGAGGCTGTTGAGATGGAAACAATTTTTAACGGGAGGGTTCCTACTTAGGTAGTCAGCGTGCTGCATACAATTTCCTTTTCTGTAAATGATGGTAAAATTGAAGTCCTGAAGATATATCCACCACCTGGCTACTCGTGGTAATAAGTCTTTTTTGTCTTTTGTAGCTTTGAGAGCATTGCAGTCGGTGACAAGCGTGAACTGTATGCCTAACAAATACGTTCGAAACTGCTTTATGGCGTTTACTACAGCGAGTGTCTCCAGCTCATAGCTGTGGTACTTGGATTCGTAGGGCCTGGTGGTCTGACTATAATATGCGACTACATGCAGAGTACCATTTATTTGTTGGAACAAGATAGCTCCATAGCCGATGGAGCTTGCATCGGTATGCAGCTCAGTAGGCAGATCTGGGTTAAAAATTACTAGCAATGGCCTTTTTGTCAGCTGATTAATAACATAATTTCTAGCTTCTTCACATTCCATGGTCCATTCGAATTTTGTATTTAGTTTAGTCAGTGAAGTGATGCATTTGGTTTTTGCTGCAAGTTCCGGTATGAATTTTCTAAAATAGTTTACCAACCCCATGAACTGCCTTACTTCTTTTACATTCGATGGACTAGAGGAATTTTGGAGAGAAGCGATTTTTGATTTACCGGGTCGTATACCATCGAAAGAAACTTCTCGCCGCAAGTATTCTAACTTTGTTTGTAAGAACTTGCATTTTTTTATATTTAAAGAAAACCCATTCTCCGTAAGTGCTTTGAGTACTAAACCCAAACGTTCGATACCTTCTTCAACGGTTTTTGACGGCACCAATACGTCGTCCAAATAAACCAGACAAACTTCATTCCTTAGCCCCACTAGAGCTTTGTTAATGGCTCGTTGAAAAACTGCCGGTGCATTAGCCAGCCCAAATGGCATTCGCAAATATTCGTATTGACCATCAGGGGTAACGAATGCTGTTTTCTCAATGGAATTTTCTGCTATTGGGATTTGATGGAAGCCGGAAGCCATGTCCAATGACGAAAAGTACCTATTTCCTGATAACTGGTCAAGTTGATCATCGATACGTGGTAGGGGATAACGATCCTTAGTAGTAATTCGATTTAAAGCCCTATAATCTACGCACATTCTGTGCTGCCCATCTTTCTTTTTTACCAATATGATTGGGCTAGCAAAAGGTGAGCTACTTTCGCGAATGATATTCTTTTCTTTTAATTCGTAAATTATATCCCTCACCACGTTTCTTTCCGATAGAGCCATGCGATACGGTCGGTGATTGACAAAAACGTCCTTTGTCAAACGAATTTCTAGGGTACCTGTTTTCACCTCTTTTGTTGGCATTCCGTTTATAACAAATTCTGAATAATTGCTAAGCAGCATCTTTAACTGTTCATCAGAAGACGCTCCCTGCTCAACAACATCAACATCAGTGACAGCTACAAGGCAGTTTGCCATTTTCCTTTGCAACTTCGTACCGTCCTTGTCCACCCGTATCTCTAAGGAAGTATCTTCCAGCACATCACGCCCAACCAGTATCTCATACTGTAGGTATATTGGATCTATTATATAGAAGGACAAGTGGACGTAAACATTATCAAAAAGGACATTGGCATTGATTTTGTAGTCCAGCAAAATCGAGTCTTTCGAAATTCCCCTAACAGCAATGGGTTTCTTTATTTTCTCGAAGGCCAAATCGTTTACTACATCTGCCCTTATAAGAGAACAATCGGACCCTGTGTCTAAAAGGCAATTATATCGATTACCTGCGATAGTTACTTTTGTGGTATTTTTTGGTATTCCTTTGTTCACAAAAATGCTAACATTCTTACGCTCTGATGATCGCTGTTTGGTCCAGCAAAAATCTTCACTATGCCCTTTCTTTTTGCAAAACGAGCAATTCTCTGCAAATTTCTTTGCCACAGGTTCCCTTGGCAACACCGAGCCAGAACTAACAGTTAATTTTGGGCAGTTAGCCTTCATATGACCGTTTAGGCCGCAATTAAAACAGCGCCTGTCGCCGTCTAAGCGTGGGCGTTTGGAAGGTGCTGAAATCGGTTCTGACCTTCTTGTATGGAGCTCTTTGAATTTTCTTCTTGGACGTTCTCGAATGGACGACAGATGATCTGTAAGATCTTGGATGGTTTTGGGCATAACGAACGTCAGAGAATTACGCAAACTAATATCGGAAATACAACCTATAACAATTCTGACTACAGTTTCTTCAGTTAGGTCGAAGGACAGCCTATTTATTTGAGCCAACTTCTCCATGACGTAGTCGGCATAAGTACTGAACGTTTCGCTTTCTATATTGGCAACATTTCTCAACAACTCAATTATATTTGAAGCACTAGAGAACGTGTTTATTAGAGATGCCGATAATTCTGTCCAAGTATAGATTTGGTAGCCATGTTTCTCGTACCAGGCCTTGCCCCTGCCCATTAAAGCAGCCCTAACTCTTGGGATGATGTCATAATCTGACAATTTGTCACGGTTTGCTCTCTCTTGAACATCCTTACACCATTTATTTACTTCTACACGGGAATGATCAGGATCAAAACAAGGGAATCCAACTGTTTCATCCCGTTCTTGGCGTTGCGCAGTTTTCAGAATTTGGTTGATTGCGTCAACCGTTATCACGAGCTGTTCTGGCTCCCTACCCTGTTCTGTTTTCTTTTCCCTTCCACCCGGCATCTTTATCTCAAAAGCAGCAGAAAAGAATAATAATATACAAGAACGAACTCACCAAATCAATTACAAAGGGAAACTTTCAGCTGGTTATTTTCTTTCTTTTTCCCCTTTTTTTTTTTTTTTTTTTTTAATGTATCGAATATATAATTGGAACGAACTCACCAGCGTCAACAACAACGAAAATGTCTTCCAAAGCAAAATTCTGTTCTCTAGATGACGAGCAGCAAAGGCAAAAAAAATGCAAAAACAAAACTTCACTTTCTTTTCTCTATCTTGTCGTGCAGACGACTTCTCTGCTTTTAATTTTTAAACGAACACAAATACAGTCAGATCGCGGCGAATTTTCCGTTTCTTTGCACCTCTCTTTTTTTCTCTATGCGTAAGTATTGGTTTACTTCGTTTTTCTTTTGACACGGCAAACACAAATGCAGCAAGTCGCGGCGAACTGTCTGTTTCTTTGTACTCTCTTAGTTTTACATGGGTTTATTTACTACCACATTTGCTACGTTTCCTATTAACACTGTGTAAGTAAAAGTACCGTTAAATGAACCGATGGAAACAAGAAAACGATATTAAGTACAGCACCGAACGTGAATATTTAAAGCAAAAGATTTTAAACAATTTGCGATACTTTTATAGCTTGACTATGCGACACAATAATTCACACAGACTATGCGACACAGCCACAAAAACACTGGAATTTGTTTTCTTATTTTCAATTAACCGGCCTCGCACTTTGAACGACACAATTTTATTTTTATTAATAATTTTTCTTTTGCCACGCACTTTCAACACTTTGCACCCAAATTGTCAGGAAAACAGGGGTATATCCCACTTCTGATGAAAGGTCATTAACTATTTATGAAAGATCATCAACTATTTAAAACGATTTGAGAGATAAAATCCTTTACACGATTATCGATCGCTTCTGTGGCGCAGCTTTCGCGTCGACTGCTGAAAGGTTTCTGCCCTTCCCTCAGTACACACAGATACGAATTCTCGATATTCGCCCTTCTTTTAACACGTACGCCACCTTTTAAGGCTAGGTGGACTTTTTTAGCGAACTCAGAACTCATGTAAAAGTGTTTGCTTGTATTAGTAAACCATTTTTTTCTCTTAAAAGTGATCCCTCTTGCCATCGTCGCGTGTGATTTCAAATTCTCCCTCTTTTCTCTCTCTCTTTGGTCTCGGCAACAGCCAGAAACTAGAAAAGAATTACACACTTGCATAAGCAGAACAAAGGGGTGACCATTATACGAGCATGCAAGTAGGCATATGAAAAAAACAGATATCATAAGGCACACTGACGAAGATATTTGTATGTACGAATATGTCCGAATGAAATTTTTTTTACGATTTCTTGTTTTTGGATGGGTTGAGAATAGAAATATTGTGTCAAGTCAGGAAAGTAAGAAAACCGGTTATTTTTTTTTTGTTAGTTTGCTTGCTGAGATAAATACAGATAATTACAAATAATGAAGATGTTGTAGGGTCGATATTTCTTATCTTGTGTTTTTGCGGATGTGGAAAACATAATATTTGTGTGATTTAAATGTAGGTCAGTTTCTTGGCTTAGTATGATCAGCAAAATTAATGAAAAAGGGGATAACTTGGGAACTTAGATAATAGGTACTCATTTTTTTTTCATTTATTTATTTTTATTATTTTATTTTTATTTATTTAATTTTTTTAATTTTTTACCAATAACTTGTATCCATTTTAATTTCATTAGCAAGAAGATATATTTTAAGAAAATAAAGGAATGGATGTTTTTTGAAAACTGCAATCGAAGGACAAAAAATTCTCTAAGAAAATTCAAAATTTTTTAAGTTCAATTTGATTTAAAAAATTTTCCGTTGCAATTATTATTATTTTTCTATTTTTTTTCACTTGAAATTTGAACAAAAACAGTAATCTTGTGGGCCATAACCAAGCAAATTGAGATTTAAAGAAGTCATCCTATGAAACGTCCTGTTTTTTGTGGGAGTTCTTAGGATTTTTTTCAATGACCAGTAAATAGATAGAACTTTAAATTTACTATAATTTACTAACATATATATCGACTGATAAATATAAATTTAAAGCTGAAAATATAAGGTAGAATATGAGTTATAGTTCTCTGTATACCCCGCTTCAAAAAATGAACTCGCAATTCCTCCACGATTCCAACTGGCTTGTCGAAAACAAAAAAAAAGCTATCGTCGTTTTCATCCGTAATCCTAAATGCATGGCGTGAACTATTATGAGGTGAATATATACAAAATTGGACTTTTGGTAAATATTTGGAAAAAATAGTTACGAATTTGCGTTGGTTTTTTTTTGGTTTTTGCTACAAAAAAGTCGTAAATTTGGGAATATTTGGTTGATAGCAGTGTGTAGTGTGTAGTATGATAGTATAGAGGAAAGTCTAAAAAACACAGTTCTGAGGAAAAAAAGTTTTAGGTCCGCTTATAACTGTGAAAGTATAAAACTTTTTTAACTGCTGTATTTTTAAAACGACTTCGAATTTTCAAAAATCACATTGCTATCGTATTCTAGACATTTTCAGAAAGCAATTTATTTATAAAAAAACAAAAACAATCACGTGGGATGGTCCTCTTAAAAAATATATATATGCATAGATAATAATAAAAAAAAGTCTTTCTCATCACTACAGAATTTAAAACTTCATGTACTTGGCCGTATCAACACCACCTCCTTAGGTACCTACTTGTTTTTTTTTTTAAGGAATTCCATCTCTCTAGGAATAATCTACCTTATGAATAATTACCTTCCATAACTTTTTCTTGTAAAACGATTTTTGAGTTTTTACAAGTTTTGTTATGTTGAATGAATGGGCTGAAATTTTGTCAACAGCACGAATAAACAAAATTAGACACAAATACTTTGTTATAATATACCAATTGAAATTCAACATGTATCTACATAACAATCAGCACAACACAATTTACAGAAAATTACACTGCAACTCTCAATGTATAATTTATTTTAAATTCAATTGAAAGAATTCTCGAATACAAAAAAGTTCCTTCTTTATCAGAAACTAGCTGACCCACCCGGCGTTGCTCGGGTCTAACTTATTTAAAGCGTTGTTAACACCAAACTGTCAAGAAACGAAAACTAGGAAGACTAAGTTTAAGAATGCCTGAAAATTTCTAGGTTTATACTTATTTATTTCCATCATTAGGTCTGTTCATTGAACTTTCCCCTGGGTTGACCCAGGTTTTCTTGACAACCCTATGAGTTGTTCAAAAAAACATGGGTTTTCCAGTCCTCAAAAAACGCTAAACCACAAATCACCACACATCCCTGTCATTAAAAAAAATACATGCCATTTAAAAGCTCTCAACTCGCCACAGCAAAAAGCTAGGGCGAGTTTATGGAAAACTTAGGTCAACCCTAGGGCTCAAAAAACATTCAATTTGACATTCAGGGCGACTTTGGGTTTCTCAAAAAACGCTTTATGGCGACCCAAGGGTGACCCTAGGGCTTCAACGAACAAACCTATTTATAGTTGAGTAGCGACCCGCCCCGGCTTCGTACGGGTATAAAATTAAAAACATATTTTCTCTGGAAGTTACTCTTGAAGGAGGGACATACAGTTGGCCATGTGAAAAACAGTCAACGCTCAAATCTAAGCCTGCAACGTTAAAGGTTTGACCCTGCGATTTATTAATGGTCATTCCAAAAGATGTCTTCACCGGAAATTGCAAGCGTTTAAATTGGAAGGGTAGATCCGATGGTATCAGAGGGATTCGGGGAATCAAAACATCTTCTCCGGTACCACATCCTGTCAGTATTGTGCACTCTATTATGAAAGTTTTTAGTGATTTTACCAGCAAACGCGTGCCATTGCAAAGTTTAGGTGAATTCAGGTTTCTTAATAATATAACAGGTGGTACCCGTGGTGTGATGGATAGCATGTCCGCCTGTTAATCCAGAGGTTCAAGTTCGAATCCCAACAGAGGCAAAAATGTTTTTCCACGGGTATCGCCTTTCGCGAGGAATTGGCAAGTCCTTCGTTAGTATTCATTGCCATGAAAAGCGCTTTCTTGATTAGCCGTTCGGAACCGGCAGAAAATTGTAGGTCCCTCCATTTTCTCACAAGGCATGGTTGTGAGAAATGCGCTAGGCCCAAGGGCGCCTCGCTCTGTTGCGCCACCCTATTTATTTATTTATTTTAATAAAATAACAGGACAACCTACTTAACACCATTTTGTGTGGAGGGAGTCCTGATGGGTTCAAAGAGTTTAGAAATTCTGTAGGAAAATGAACAGCTTCTTCCAAATCGAGAACAGTATCGACCGAGTAGCATATTTTCGTTGGCGCATCAATCTTTGAAAGAATCAAGTTATTTACCTTATCTACTTGTTCGTTAGTTGGTGACAGAATCGCTCTTTCTTTAAACCAAGATATTGTCTTTGAACTTATGTTATCAATGTCAGGCTTGAGTCTGACTGAGGCTAGCCTCAGGTTCTTTGAAGATTCTTCATCTCTTGCTGAACGTAGGTACTCTTTTGGAATTCACTTTGCTACGGCCTATGTTCGAACGACGACTTTTCAACATAAACTACGATGCTTTAAGAAATAGTTTGCTTTTCGTGCGAGTTTCAAATCGATTTTTAAAATTATAAAATTGAAGTAAAAATAAAAGTAAATACTTTTAATAAATATGTTTGTTATGACATCGCATTACAAAACTTTATATTTCTTGGCTTTTCTCTGCTATAATATACATGTATTATACATATAAACCTTCCTCTTGAATCACTCTATTCATTACCAAAAAAAACGGCATCAAAATCCGTTGCGTTGTTTTAAAAATCTAAGCATACATAGGGACATAGGGACAGAGAAAGCGACTTTATTTTATACTATGTTAAGATAAAGAAGACGCTGAATTGCAATTAAATGCCCATAAACATCCGGATATGTATTTTCATAGATATAAGTACCTACTACCTACCCACACTTATCCACCCTGTGCTTGCCTTCCCACATGCACAATATGAAACAAAAATAAAATAAATAAAATATAGGTACAAATAGGTACAAACCAATAACGAAATAATAGTACAATCAACAACTTTGAAACAAAGTTAAAAAAAATTATTTCGCATACACCTTACCCAAAGGCATATCTTATTCCAAATAAGTTGAATCCTAGGTATATGCCTATGTAAGTTACTGACCTATATGTACCTACATACATTTTCATGCCAACCGCGTTATGTCATCAACAAAACAATAGAAGTTCTCAAATACAAAATAACTACCTACCTAGTCAAATACAAAATTTTTAGCTGAAGAAAAAAATTAAACACACCATTGTATATAGAAACTATACATATATACAATGAACACACTCTCATCAAGTTGCGTACACTTGACCAAGAAATTCCATTCTATTAGTGCAGTGGTGCTATTTTCTCACCCCTTTCCCTTTGTGCGTTTGCCTATGTCCGTTTCATTCAATCCTTCCTCATTTCAAACTTTTTTTTACAATGCAAGCTACTGCTACCAGCAAAAAAAATACAACAGGCACACAGTTTGTAATGAGAAATGAATAGCACAAAAAATCACAAAATAAGGTCGGTCATAGCTCGTAGGTATAGAATATAGATGATATGTATGCATGCATAACGCATAAGATCATCTGAGCGATACTCCTTTTTCAAATCATAGAGAACAGAGAACAGTCAAAAAGAGAAAACGGCGCTAAACTTGGTGGCGGATTTGCTTCGAACTAAAATGCGTATGTATATGTTTTTAAGCAAGATTTTCTAGTAAAAAACCCAAAGTAGACAGTTTTTCTAGAATTAATATTTCAAATTCTGTGACCACAAGAGTATATTTTTTAATTGAAACTGATTGAGATTATATCAAAGAAAAAAACCAAAAAAAATTGAGGTTCTTTTGGGTTCTCGTTCCTCAGAAATCGTTTGCAAATATGACTTTATTGAAATTGAATTTTAGCGGTTTGGAGAAAAAAATATTGATTTTGGGCTCGGAGGTTAGTTTAGGAGCTTTATTACCTTCAAAAAAATGTATATATATATGTACTTGCAAACACCCACGCCGTGCCCCATGCTTTATAAGCTAAAAAAAGGTAGTTTCACCAACTTTTCATCATAACACCTGTTTCAAAACACTCAAAACTATTACTAATGATTTTATAAGATGCGCCTGATATCTATCTACTATTTACTTTTTGATTCATGAAAAAATATTAATAAACGGCAAAGTTATTACCAAAAGAGTATGCTGAAAACCGAAAAATTACAACAAATTGAGGAAGATTTTTTTCATATAAGGAGACAAAATTTGAAAAAAAAAAAACGCTCGGAGGTTGGTTGCATATATATTTTCTAGTTATAAAACGAAAAAGAAAAAAATAAAAAGTTCATAAATACGGATGCCCCGACCAAAATAGTGAACAAATCGAAATTTTCAATAAAAAAAATGGCTTCCAGTCCCTATAAAAACCGTTACGGAATAACTTTCAGCATTTGAATGATACACAAATGTTTGTGTGTTTTTTATCTTTACAATACATTTTGTTTCATCAAATTATCAAGAAAATTGCAAAAGTTATGAAGCGATAAGTCAACGCACCTTTGAAATTTTAACGAAAAATGCAAGGGACACCTAGCCTTAAGGAGGAGAAAGAAAGAGTGCGACCCTCTCTCTTATATTCAATCACTCTTATGATAGATAATTCGTCTTCCTACAAACCCACTCTTCCTTTGCATAATTTATTTCTAACATGTATGTGCAAAGAGCGCAGTATGTGTGAAGTGTGATACGTTTGAAGAATTGAAAAAATTTGTCTTGCTATGCAGAACTACAAAAATCAGTTGGGAGAGGTAACGTTATTATCAGAAACGCTACGTGTATTATTACTTCAAGAGAAGTGCTGCATGTTTCTGGATTGCAAGGTAATTTCATGTTGGTAACCAAACCGTAGAAAACGGATTATTAGTGTCATTCAATAAAAACTTTGTTAAAATTTAAGACGAAACTGGCGTTTGCGTGGTTAAAGCCATAACAAAATAGTTTACTTTTGTTTCAAAACGTAGAAAATGCATGCCCGAGAATTGGTTTGTTCCATACGCCACTTTTGTCGGTTTTGAGTTAGGAATGGATTCTAAAGTAATTTTGTGTGCTCTTTCTAAATCTGTGATCAGATTTGCGGTACGTCTTTTCAATCCCGAGATATCCAACATCAATTTTGTTCTATATCCACCAAAATCAACATTTTCTAGAATTGTTTTGTGCCATAAACCATTTTTTGGCGATTGGAACATTTTTTCCATATAATTTTTGTCAAGTTTTTTGTCAGAATTGTTTTGTTCCACATGCATATTACGGTGACAAGGGATAGAAAAAATACTAAGGGTGGTATTCACCAAGGTGGATGGGCGTTGTACTATTCGGGTAGGCTCTGATTGGTGCTAACTTGGCGGCGCCCAGATGCTGTAACTTATAGTACACGTCAACTGTGCTTACTATACCTCCAAGCGGTATCCACTGGGACCTGGGATGCTCCGTCCAGAGCTGACCTGCTAAACTAGTAAGTGAGAGTGTTGAGATAAGGGAATCCTGAACAAAGAATTGTGATCGATCAACACTATAATTGCTCTGCGAACAATGACTGACTGCACGAATCTCAGTGGTCTACGAGAGCTTTCGTGTAAATGTCCCAGCGGATGAATTCGAAGGACAGAATCAACGGTGGACTTCAGCAGCCATAAAAGCAGAAACCCCTGAAAGAGCTACTCCAACATATCTGGTTTAAAGGTCTTTTGGGGTCTTTCAATACTAGGACAGGGTATTGAAGTAGAGATGGTGGCGGACGAGCTCCTGGTGAGCCAACGGCAGCACTCACACCCCTGCAGCAGGGTACTGACTCTGGATACTCCAGCCCTTTGTGTCCGAAGGGATCCAAAAGGACCTGGCCCTCCAGGTTGGGGGTTGTGCGTAGGGTTAACTACCCAACCACGTAAAAAAGATATAGTTCCGAAACAATCAACAGCCTCGGATAACGATAATGATTTCAAAGTTGACGACCCATACAAACGAAAAAAGGACAACGACCTCCGGATCTGCACTTGGAACGTAAGATCTCTTAACGGAGAAGGTGCAGCTGGAGAATTAGCGGACGCCCTGGACTGCTGCAAAGCAGACATAACCGCCATCCAAGAAGTGCGATGGAATGGACCGGGCATAAAGAAGATGAAAAACTGTGACATATACTATGGCGACTGCTACAGACAACAGAAAAAGCGTTTATTTGGGTGCGGATTTGTCGTTAGAGGTAGACTCAGGGATAAGGTGATTAGCCAAAATCCAGTCAATGAGCGTATAATGACCATCCGCATCAGGGCTAAATTCGCCAACATTAGCCTTATATGCGCCCACGCCCCCACAGAAGAGAAAGACGACGATTCCAAAGACTGTTTCTACGAGCTCCTCGAAGAAACTTATGAGCAATGCCCTAGATACGACGTGAAAATCGTTCTTGGCGATTTCAACGCAAAACTAGGGAAGGAGGACATCTTTGGAAACACAATCGGTAAGCATAGCCTCCACGACAAAACCTCCGAAAACGGATTGAGGCTAATCAATTTTGCTGCGGGGCTAAATCTTGTTGTAAGTAGTACACGCTTCCCGCATCTCAAAATTCATAAAGGCACATGGCGGTCTCCAGATCAATTAACCGTCAACCAAATTGACCATGTTGCGATCGACGCAAGGCACTCTTCCAGTGTGCTAGATGTGCGAACTTTCCGAGGGGCCAACTTTGACTCGGACCACTACCTTGTTGTAGCCAAGGTACGAATGAGGATATCTTGTTCACGACCAGCACGAACTAACGCTGTGAAGAGATATGACGTCGGAAAGCTACAATCGCAAGAGATTGCTAATGCCTTTTCCAATCGAGTGTCCCTTCAATTATCCTTGAATCCCGTGCCGCCAGCATTAAACATCGAAGACCAGTGGCAGCAATGCCAAGAAGCCATCAGAACCGCTGCCTCTGAGGTTCTGGGTTTCACCCGGCCACCAAAACGAAACCCATGGTTCGATGAAGAATGTAGGCAGGCAAATGCAGCCAAGCAAAGAGCACGACAAATGCTTTTGCAAACACGAACGAGGGCTGCTTACGATCGGTATAACGAGATTTACAAGGAGAGAAGAAGGGAAGAACACCGACTTCTCAAAAAGAAAAAGAAGCAGCATGAGAAGCGCTCGTTTGAGGAAATAGAGAGGTGCCATGACAGGAACGAGACTCGGAAGTTTTACCAAAAGGTAAAAAGATCCTGCCAGGGTGGCAAACCCCGAACTCAAGCCTGTAAAGACCAGCAGGGAAACATAGTTGTAGAGTCACAGTCGCTACTGAGGATCTGGAAAGATCATTTCTGCAGACTGCTTAACGGCGATGAGGACACAAATTCCGCTGTCAGGCAGATTGCCCCATTCAGCCTGGACGATGATCAAGAATGCCGTCCTCCCGACCTGGAAGAAGTTAAGCTTGCTATATGCAAACTTAAATCAAATAAGACTGCAGGTGCAGATGGCCTTGATGCCGAACTTTTCAAGGCAGCTGGAGATCAGTTGGAAAGGAGCATGCACCAGCTGATCTGCATGATATGGTCGAAAGAAAGCATGCCCGATGAATGGAACCTCAGTATCGTATGCCCGATCCTAAAGAAAGGAGACCCTCACAACTGCGCCAATTATAGAGGGATAAGCCTCCTTAACGTCGCTTATAAGATCTTGTCTGCTGTAATATGTGAACGTCTGAAACCCCACGTCAACAACTTGATAGGTCCATATCAATGTGGTTTTAGACCGGAGAAGTCCACAATAGACCAAATTTTCACATTACGGCAGATCTTGGAAAAAACCCGAGAACACAATATCGATATTCACCACCTCTTTATCGATTTCAAGGCCGCTTATGACAGTATCTACAGAGACGAGCTGTACAGAGCCATGTCTAGTTTCGGCATCCCTGCAAAGCTCGTACGACTATGCAGGGTGACTTTGGAGAATTCACGCTGCTCCGTCAAGGTCGGTAAAGAACTCACAGAGACCTTCAATGTCGAAAAAGGTTTTAGGCAAGGCGATAAACTGTCATGCGATTTCTTCAACATCATACTTGAACAGATTGTAAGAAACTCAAACGTCAACACCAGAGGAACAATCTTTCAAAAATCTGTGCAATTGCTCGCATATGCAGACGATATTGACGTAATGGGAAGAAAAAAGCGTGATGTCATAGGTGCTTTTGCGAGTATTGAAACAGAAGCGGCAAAAATGGGTTTGATGGTTAATGAGGGCAAAACAAAGTATATGCTGTCATCAAACAAGGACACAGAACATCGACGAATTGGACAAAACGTCACAATAGACAGACATAACTTCGAGGTAGTACAGGACTTCGTCTACCTAGGATCCGCTGTACACACGGACAACAACATCAGTGCGGAGATCAAACGGAGAATAACTATTGCCAACCGTTGCTTCTTTGGGTTAAGAAGGCAATTGAGAAACAAAACCCTCTCCAGAAAAACCAAGGTAACCTTATATAAGACCTTAATCATCCCAGTCCTGCTTTACGGCGCGGAAGCATGGACCTTATCGAAAGCGGATGAGGAAACCCTTGGTCGTTTCGAAAGAAAAATTCTCCGAATGATCTTTGGTCCCGTATGCGAAGGCAATGTGTGGAGAAGAAGATACAACAACGAGCTGTATGAGCTGTACTGCGACATGGGCATAGCCAGAAGAGTACGCATCGCGAGGCTACGATGGTTGGGCCATGTTGAGCGGATGGACCCAAACGCTCCGGCTCGTCGGGTGTTCGAAAGCACATTGCAGGGAAATCGCGGAAGGGGAAGACCTCGTCTTAGGTGGCGCAATCAAGTGGAGGATGACCTCAACCGACTTGGAGTGCGAAACTGGAGAGAGCTCGCCCGAAATAGAAGTCGTTATCGAAGGATGTTGGTTGAGGCCCAGGTTCACCCCGAACTGTAATGCCCACCTAAGTAAGTAAGTAAGGTATTCACCAAACAATCTTAAGAGCGCTCTTAAAGCTAAGAGGCTCTTAGTTTTAAATTTGGATGTGCTATTCACCAAGCAATAATAGGGTCTAGTCTAAGCTAATTCGAATATTCGAAAAATAAGGGTGTTGAGCCTGTGAACGCACACTTTTCGAACTACTTCGAAAATTTCAGTGTCAATTGTCAAAATCAGCTGTTAAGCAAACCAAAAACAGAAAAAATTTTCGGAAATTTAAGAAAAGGTAGAACGTAAAATTAATTCATTCTCTGTATTGCAAACCATAATTCGAATTTCTTATTTTTTTCAACAGTTATTTAAAAAACCCACACTTTGATACAATGGACAATGTTTCATCTTCTTCATCCAGCCGTTCTTCGAGTTTTGTTTCCTAGTGCCTCGCTCCATTTTGATTTTTGAATAACAACCACAAATGACGCTGTCAGTAAATTTCGAATTTTCGAAGTTATTTAAAACAACAACCACTCATAACTTAAGAGTGGTAGCGACCACCCTTAAGTGTTATGAGCGCTCATAAATCTGCACTAATAGTGGTCGGTGAATAGGTTTATGAGGCACTTAGTTTAAGATTTCTTGGTGAATACCACCCTAAGAATGTTGAGAATTGGTTTGTCCTAAGTGCACTCGTGTTAAAGAAATGCTATGTTTATGGGACAATTATCGCAAATAAAATTTTAGTATTGGTTTGTGCCATATCCATTACAATTGTGTAGATATCCCGAGACAATTGTATAAAATCAGTTAGTCGTGGCTTGGCTGCACAAGTGGAAGGACGTGCGCGGTCGGTGAAGTTTATATATATATTTTTTTTTTTTTTGCAATAAACGCTATGTCATCCGAACCTGGTTCTGTGGCCAGCGGCGTCATAAAGTAAGTATCTGCTATAGACATTCTTACAATTTATTTATAATACATATATTATATTTTTTTAATAATATATATTTTTTTTTTTTTTTTTTTTTTTTTTTTTTTTTTTTTCAAAAAAAGTATGTTTAAGGACCAGTTCTTGCCCAAGGTTAGTTCTACCTCTTCATCATCGGGAGACTTTTCAAGTAATTAAAACTAACTCATTTATTTCAATACTATACTTACTACTAACCGCAATTTTTCCGAAAGGTGATGATTCAAGAGCTGATCCAAATTATTCAGCTGATAGTAGTTGTGACAGCCAAATAATTCCAACAACGTCAAAAGCCCTCCCTGAAGCAGAAGTGGTTGTAGTTGACGAAAATGAACGAAGCTTGCCATCCGATTTTAATGATTCTTCAGATATATTTTTTATCCTTAAAAGTTAAAAACCATAAGGGGACCTTTATTTTACTATATTTTTCAGAAGGTGAAAACACATCTCCAAAGCCATCACGTAAAAAACAGCATCATCCAGAGTTGTGGAAGTCCCAGGTCCGAAAAAAGCTCAGAGAATCGGGTAAGTCCTATACAACCATCGACAACTAGGTAATTCCTGGCAAAGGTCCGAAGGCTGCATGCAAGCGTTCGTGTTTCTACATGTGCACAAAATTCTTTACTAAATCGGAGAGATAAGATATTTTTTAATTCGTTTTGGAGAATGTCAGACGAAGAAAAGAATAATTTTTATTTCAAATTCATAACCCGAAAAAAAGTAAAACGTCGAAGAGTCAAGCAAACAGAAAATGAAAGGGACGCAAAGAATCATTCGTCCCTTTATTATTTCGATAATTCCATTAAATGTAAACAACGCGTCTGTAGAACATTTTTTATGAATACGTTGTGCGTGAGTAAAACAATAATCTACATTATTACTTTTTTGCGAGTTAAACAAGTCCAAAAACTGGTGCACCAATGCCAAAAACCAAAGGAAAAAATATCAATCGTGTCACTCCCCCTGAAAAACTGATAGATGTTCGAAATCATACTAACAGTTTCCCCACAATTAATTCCCATTATTGTCGCGCAACTTCAGATAAGAAATATTTGGAAAGCAATCTCAGCTTAGCTCGGATGTACAGACTTTATGTTGAAGATTATCAAAATCCAGTAAAAGAGAATGTTGACCGATCAATTTTCAATAGCAAATTCAATCTTTCATTTCATAAACCTAAGAAAGACCAATGCGACAAATGCGTTTTATTTAAAAATAATGAAAACAATCTGACACCGGACGAAAAAGCTTAGTTTGAAGAACACATAAAAGAGAAAAAGCTTTTGAAAGCCGACCGCGATTTAGATAGAAGCAATTTGGATGCAACAAAATGTGTAATAAGCTATGACTTACAAAGTGTATGCAGCTTGCCAAGGGGAAATGCATCCCCATTTTAATAAAAGAGGAAGCTTAATATGTTCAATCTAACTGCAACAGTTGCTATCCCTAGCATAAAAAGATCTACTTATTGCGTAGTTTGGACAGAAGCTCATAGTGGTCGCTCGGGAAATGACATTGCAAGTGCATTAATAAAAATTTTGGACAAGCTTACCGAAGTATACCCCACATTAAAATCCATCATACTATGGAGTGATTCATGTGTTCCGCAGAAAAGGAACAAAATCAATTCCACCGCAATTAAAATGTTCCTGAACCGAAGTGATGTAGAGATGATTGTCCAGAGATATTCCGAGCCGGGACATTCCAGGAGGTGGATTGTATTCATTCGGCAATCGATAAGTATTTGAAAAACCTTGAGATTCATAGTCCACTTCACCTAGTTTTTTTTTTTTTTTTTCACTATCAGAACAGCTTATTTCAAGCTTGTGAAACAATGTATCTTTTCTTCAAGAGTTTTTTCACCCTTAAGTACTCAGAAATATGTATCACTGTCATCATTTAGCGAGGTGTTAGTAGTTAGTAAGCAAAAATTAAGTCTAACACACTCAAGACAACAGAGCTAAAAAATATTACAAAATTATTGATAAACATATACAAAAACAAATTAGATAGCTACATATAGACGTATAATTAGTTATTAAACATGACAATTATAAAAATATAAGAAACATAAAAAAAACATAGTCAAGAGAGTGGAGCTCTGGTTCGAATTAAGGACTTTAACGTAGTTTTACTAATATTAAAATCTATTAAATTTGAGTTAAGGTTTAAAACTTTTATCATACGAGTAATAGGCTCATTCAATCCATAATTAGTTCTATGATAAGGACAGTGAAGTAACTCCAAGTTGCGCAGTTGGTATGAGCCTCCCCGGTAGTTAAAACTTATGCATGCGAGCAAGTCAGGAGCATCAATTTGTCCTGTTATAAGCTGGTGAATAAAGACTAAATCATTATTTATTCGCCGATGCGAAAGCATTTGCATCTGCAAAAGTTGAATACGATGCTCATACGGTGGAAGGTCATAAGGATCAGTCCAAGGAAGTCCCTTGAGAGCAAATCTAATAAATCTTCGCTGTATACTTTCTATTCTTGAATTGTGGACTGCATAATAAGGAGACCATACTTGAGAAGCATATTCTAGATGGGGTCGAACATGACAGTTATACAGCGAAAGAGTAACGTAGGGGTCCGTAAACTCCTTAGCCCATCTTTTAATAAAGCCTAGCATTGAGTTTCCTTTACTAACAATGTAATTGATATGTGATGTAAATTCTAGATTGGAACTAAAGTAAACAGTCCAGCTTTTAACAAGCATGAACACAGACAAAGTTGCACTTAAAATTATTCAAATGCTACCTGAAGATTTTAAGGCGTATTCCATTTTGGCTAACAAAATGGACTTCAGCAAAGTACCTTTTCCAAAGTAAAAATATAACTTTATGAAAAAAATTTCGATTTTGAAATAAAATTAAAAAACTCGGCGAAAGAAAAAGATACAAAACTGTAAGTTTATTTAAGTCAGCCACCAAGGGTGCACTACCAAGACCGAAAAATTGTCTTTGTGCAAAATTAACACAAACCTTGAAAACACCGATCTCAAAAGAAAAGAAAAAAGACCTTAGACTTGTTACCGTTTTTAACTGAAATTGATAAGCAATATCTGTTCAAACATTGTTTGATATTTAGAGACTAAAAGTGATAACAGTAGAACTGCTTTTTTATTTTGTTTTTACCAAATTAATAAGTACTTACAATGTACTTACTATCTTTTTAAGTAATGAATTAATAAGAATATTGTACTGTAAATGAAAAGTTTGTTATAGCAGTAGAACTGCTTTAATTTTTTTTTGTTTGTTTATTTATTTTTAAAGAAAAATGTTTATTTTTAATTTATTTTTTTAATAAAGACTTTATTGTCACCGACAAGTGAAAGTGATGCACTTGTAAATAATGTTTTGGAAACTGTTGGTGCTCGTCCGCAAATTGCTACACATTATCCAACAATGTATGGATGTGGTGAAGATGTTGACGATGGTTTAAAGGTGTTTGTAACTCATCAATCGTTTCATGTATCCAAATTCGATGTATCAACACCTACTGTGGCGTTAACCAAATATGTTGCTGCTAAACTTGGAATTGATGAAACAACAATTAAATGCTCTAAACTGGTAAAAAAGATCCATCAAATTTAAGGTATATCAATTTCAAAGTTGGGATTCTAAGAAACAAAGTGAATTTAAGTATGGTATTATAGGGATCTAATTGGCCAAAAAATACTGTCGTGCGAAAATTTACTCAACATAGTAATCCAAAAAACATCAAAGTGGTGCAAGTTCCCAATACTGGCGAAATGATTTCCAGTCAGCTTGTACAAGCGCAAATGTAAACAAACCAAATGTTTCTATTTATTTTCAAGATATGGGTGGAATGAGAGGTAAAATTCATGATCTCTATGCCTGTGTTGATTCTTTTGAGTAAGATGTTTATGCATTTGCTGAGTACGATGTTTATGCATTTGCAGAGACCTGGCTTTATAATGATTTAAGAAATGAAGAACTTTTCGACACACTTGATTTTACTGTGTTTCGACGTGGTCGTTATGATGTTGAATCCGGAAGAGGTGGCGATGGCGGTGTTCTTTTTGCTGTTCGCAATGGTTTTTCTTCTTATGCTATTGATCTTGATTTATATTCTTTAGAAGTTAATACTGAACAGCTGTGTATTTTGTATTCAAGGCAATAATGATCATAAGTTCTTAGTTTTTCTTAGTTATATACCTCCTGACTCTCAATTATATATTTTTATAAGTCATTTGCATAATATTGAAAAAATTATTTCAGATTTTTCTGATTACAAAACTACTGTTTGTGTAAATTGGTGATTTTAATTTGGGTGGAATTAAATGGATGCAACAAGAAAATTGGGTTTTACCAGTTGTTCTTACAACTGAAAAAGAATTTGATTTTGTCGATACTCTTTTTGTTTCGTACATAACTCATTGCAACGAATGCTTGATTTGGTATTTGCTAATGATGGATCTGACGTTAATGTTTCTGAATGCATCCCTTTATTCTCAAATTCAACTCACCACGTTGCCATATCGATTTCTCTGAATAATATTTGCTTCAATAATGTCAATGCTTATCAATCAGTTTGTTAGTAAATTTAAATATCATTTCAACTCTATTAATTTAAATATCTTGAATGAGTCGTTTCTCAGAATTGACTGGCAACTGTTATTTAATTATCATTTGAAAGACAATTTTGATAATTTTATAAATATTTTTGTAAAAGAATTGAGTTCCTCTGTTCCGCGTTCTATACTTTAAGTTAGCTCTCATCGTCCTTGGTCGAATTTCAGATTGCGCAAACTTAAAAATGCAAAGAATAAAGCTTTCAAAAAGTACAAGCATACGAATAGCAATGATGATTTCACTCTATATTCGCGTCTAAGGAAAGAGTATGTATATGTTTCAAAATTTTGCTATAGTAATTATGTTCATTTGACTAAAATTGAATTAAAGCAAAATCCTAAAATTTTTTGGAGATTACTGAACTCAAAACGTAAATCTGTGGGGTTTCCTACAGTAATGGCTTATAAGAATGATTTTTCGAGTGACTCTACAAGAATTGTAAATTGGTTTGCAGAAAGTTTTCAAAGTGTTTATAATACTTCAGATTCAGTAGTTGGAAATAATTATTTTTCTAATAATTTAACTCCAATGACTGATTACTGTTTGTTGAGCTGTGATTTGGATGAAGTTTCTATGGCTTTATTCGAATTGAAGGCTTCACTCAGTCCTGATTTTCATGGAATTTTTCCGATTGTACTGAAGCATTGCTTCAAATCTTTACGCCTTCCTCTTCAGTTCTTATTCAATCAATCACTTTCAACTGGAATTTTCTGAAACGAATGGAAAATCGGTCATATAAATCCTTATTTTTAAAAATGGTGATAAAAAGAAAATTTAAAACTATTACCCAATATGTAAGCAGCCAACCATTCCAAAACTTTTTGATAAAATCATGAAAAATAAAATGTATGCTATCATTAAATGCCATATTTCAAACAGCCAACACGACTTTTATAGTGGTCGGTCAACAACTACAAATTTGTCTTGTTTTTCAAAAACGTGTTTTAAAACGCTTGTAAGTCGATGCCAATTGGATGTTGTATATAAAGATTTTACTAAAGCTTTTAGTAGAGTAAATCACCTCGTTTTAGTTAAAAAATTAAAATTATATGGTTTTGACGGCACTCTTCTTAAATGGTTCTGGTCTTATCTGACCGATAGAATGCAAATTGTTAAAATTGGCGATGTTGAATCATTCCCAATTATTGCTTCTTCTGGTGTCCCAGAGGGAAGTCATTTGGGTCCACCGTTATTCGACTTGTTCATCAACGATTTTCCTAACTCATCCGAATGCTTAATTTTTGCTGATGACGTAAAAATGTTTAAAGTCATAAAAAATTATAATGATTGCATTGCATTTCAACAAGATATTTCCAAATTCGAGGTTTGGTGCCAGCAAAATGATCTAAATCTAAATTTGTATAAATGCACTGTTTTAACTTACTGCCGTCTGTCCAATCAAATTGTTTTTGATTACACTTTACAAGGTTTTAAATTATACCGGCTTCATGAAGTTAAAGATCTTGGAATTGTTTTTGATGCTAAACTAAGATTCGACTCTCATGTTTCTTACATTGTTTCAAAGTCAAAGAGCATGTTAAGTTTTCAAAAATGAAATTCCAGCGACTTTAAATATCCTTCTACTCTTAAAGCTATTTACTGTTCAATTGTTCGACCTTTATTAGAATACAGTATAGTTATTTGGAATCCTGAGACAAAAAAATTGATTGATAGAATTGAAAAAATTCAAAAAAAATTTCTAAGATTTGCTTTGAGACAATTTTCTTCCTATAATGGTGTAAACCTTAACTACAAAAGTAGATGTTTGTTATTGGGAATACCAACTCTGGAGTCAAGACTTGTAATGAATGTATAGTGTATTATTTATTCGCGATATTATATCGAATGATATTGATTGTGAATTTCTTTTATCTTCAATCAATATTTATGCGCCTATTCGATCACTGAGAAGTGAGAATGAGATCTTTTATTTACGAAATATCTCATTCTACCAGCTACGGTCAAAGGGAACCAGTTTCTCATTGCTGTACATTTTTTAATTTGTATTACAACAATCTTGATATAGCTACCACAAGATTTCATTTATATTAAATAATTTCATTGCTATTAACTAATTCTTAGTTTCAAATGGAATTTTATAAAAATTTGTATACTCGTATATAAATTAGTTCTAAGCATAATCTGTACATTTCTTAGATCGTAGATTGAATAAATAAATAAATAAATATTGAAAACAAAGATATAATCGATTTTCTTTTTAAATTTTAGCATCCAACTTCATACTTTCTTGCCTTTCACATTATATATTGATGAGAATTGGTTTGTGCCATATCCATTTTTGTGTGTATTCACGTGTATGAAAAAAAAAATCATTTTCAAAATGTATGAGGTGGAACACAAGCCAAAAAAGTAGACTTTTGTGCTGATTGACGTATCTTGTTAGCGGTAAGGCAGAACACTTTGAAAATTGGTAGGTGAAGTCGTAATAAGGCTAACTCCAATTAAAAAAATTAAAAAAATCCTATGGTACAGTGTCGGAGTACTAAGCACCCGAACCTTTAAATGCGTTTTTCTCGAAAAAGTGCCAATGGCGTATGGAACAAACCAATTCTCGGGCGACGACAAATGTGTGTGGTCCTATCAGTAAGGCATCTTATGGAGGATCCAAATATTTTATAACCTTTAAAGATGATATGTCGCGGCACGTTGTAGTCTATTTTATGAAAACGAAAAACGAAGCTTTTGAGAAATTGAAGTTGTTCAAAGCAATAGTTAAATGCCAAACTGGTAGAAAGATTAAAGTATACTAAGAAGTGATAATGGTACAGCGTATGTCTGTAATGACTTCAATTCATTTTTAAACGAACAGGGAATCAAACGTCAGCTTACTGTTCCGTATACGCCACAGCAAAACGGAGTTGCTGAACGTGCCAACCGAACGCTGGTGGAGATGGTAAGGAGTATGTTATTACACCCTGGGAAGGATGAACCATTATCAACCTCAGTTTACATACGGAACAAATCACCGACAAAAGCCCTAGTCAACAAAACACCTCATGAAATATGGACCGGGATGAAGCCTACTGTGCACCATTTTAAGGTTTTTGGTGCCTCTGCTATAGCTTTGGATAAAACAAATGCAAGTTAATTCCGTCCTAAAGGTAAGGAATTATTCTCTCACATCGAAATCATATCGTTTACACGAAAAGTGATCGAGAGAAGAGATGTCCTGTTCGATGAAAATATATTTTCTCGCTTTAAAAAAGAAAATTCATTTGTACTTCCATTAGGTGACACAGAAACTTTACTTCAAGACAAAGAAAGCAGTTCCGTTCAAGAAAGAAAAAACAGGACTTCCCCAACCAACGATTGCCTTAAGAACGTCACCAATGATATAGAACACGACATAATCATCAAAGCAAGTACCAAAGCAGAGAAACAAAAATTCAGTCCAATGGAAATAAGAATAGGACGTGGGAGGCCAAAGATTATTCGAACTGGACTACCTGGCCGACTGATAAAAGAGTTTAACATCCTGAAGATGATGAAATTGGACAACATCAACATCCCTCAGACTGTAAAATAGGCAATTGCAAACGAAAACGCAGAACAATGGATGAAGGCAATGTAGACAGGATACGAAGCACTTCCTGCAAACAACATGTTATCATTAGTTGACCTTCCTTCTGGTAAAAAGGCTTTTGGCTGCAAGTGGGTCTTTAGCTTGAAGACAAAAAATGACGGTACAGTGGAGGGTCTCAAATCGAGGCTTGTTGCAAAGGGTTGTTGTCAACAGTTTGGAGTTAACTACTCCGAAACATTCTCGCCGGTAGTTCGTTATGCAACAATAAGGATGTTGTTGGCTATAGCTACTGAACTGAATTTGTTTTTACACCAGATGGATTTTTCGACATCCTACCTCAACAGCTAATTAAAAGACGAAGTATACATGCAGCAACCGGAAGGATTTGTCGATTCACAGTTTCCAGATAGAGTGCTACGGCTCAACAAAGCTATATATGGCCTCAAGCAGTCTGGTCGGGAATGGAACTCAAAGCTCGACGAAATCCTCAGAGGTATAGGTTTCATCGCATGTAAAAATGAACCCTGTTTATAAAAAATGAACTCCGTAGGTAAATTTAACCTAATTGCTGTTTATGTTGATGATATCGTTTTAGCATGTTCAACAAAAACTGATTTAATTAACATCAAAACGTGCATAGCAAATGCGTTTCAGATAGTGGACAAAGGGCCTTTGCAACATTTCCTTGGAATGAAGATAGATAGAGATGGTGACACAGGTGCTATTTCTGTGTGTCAGACGCAGTACATTAAAAATCAAAAGAAACTGGGATGGAAAACTGTGGTTCTGCCACAACGCCTTTGGATTCTGGACCAGGTAAAATGTGAAAATGAAAGCTGCACAAGAGTTGATCCCACGTCATATCAATCCATCGTCAGTGCTTTGATGTACCTCGCAATATCAACTCGTCCGGACAACTTACATTCCGTATGTGAGTTAGAGCAGCGAAACGTTAACCCTCACATTGAACACGAAGCAGTAGCGAAGCATATTCTGAGGTATTTAGCCAAAACAATTAACTATAAACTCCATTAACAAGTGTACCCTGTTTACGGCTACTTTGATGCAGATTGGGGTGGTGATCATACAGATCGAAAATCATTTACGGGATACGCGTTCTTTAAGGCTGGAGGCGTATTCTCTTGGAAAAGTAAAAAGTAGAATACGGTTGCGCTGAGTAGCAGTGAGGCCGAATATATGGCTTTATCTACTGCGGCTAAGGAGGCCGTATATTAAAGAAGGCTGTTGATGGAAAAAAATTTAATTGGCGCTGACTGTTCTATCGTCATCAACGCAGACAATTTGAGTGCTAATCACCTTGCAAAAATCCAGTGTACGACGCGACGCTCGCAGCAAGCACATCGATATAAAATACCACCATGTAAGAGAAGTTGTGCAAATTATAACAGTTCGAACACGAATTTTTTCTTTTTAAATGATTACTTTATTACTACTAATCAACTTACAAACTCGAACTCTAAGCTTGAACTGACTATCCTAACTAAAGAATAACTTAATGCTACTTTTCGATGAGTATAACGATGAGCGACATGTCCAATCACGATGTTCGGATGTTTACAGTATCCGATGCTTATAACATCACATCCGTTGGATTGATTCGGTGGCTTAACTCAATGGATCGACTCGGTAGCATTTGTTTGCCGAATAATAAATTTCTCCAGTGTGTTTACTGGGTAATTGATACTCTTAACTCCCCTCCCTCTTTAAGAAAACCGTCCCGGTTTTCCGTGAGTGCTTTTATTTGCGTCATGATTCTGTTGAATTTTATTTCCTCTATGTTATCATTATTGGTATCTGGGGATAATCTCATCTTGAAGTAGTAAATAATACATAATGTTATGGCTACTATAATGAAAATTAATGTTATTGATGTAATTACAGGATTATCTGATGCTTCTTTTTGCAACATTTCTATTACATTTATATTTTCAAATTTAAGATTATTATTAGTTGATTCAAAATAGTTATCTATAACATACTTGTCTAAGGTATTTGATTTCAAATAATTTTGAACTACAGCTTTTGGGTTTTCATACTTTACATTATCAATTGTTGTTTCATTTTCAAAAATAGTTAAATAAGTACCATTTATAGTTGTGTTTTCAACTGTGTGAACACCGGATATTAATATAGATCCGTCTTTAATAATTTCCAATTTCAAATTTTACTCTTTAATTTTATTACAATTACCTTTTTTGTTATTAAGTGAGTTTGATAAGCATGTCTCATTATGTAACACAAAAGTTATATCTTAATTCTATCTTACAATTTTTAACACTTAAATATTCATTATTACATTTAGCAATTTCATTTTCAATTAACAGCTTTCCATCTGGTTGACTTATGTCCCTTGCTTCGTAAAGTTTACAATTTCTTTCAATGATGGGGTATTTAATAAGAATAACAATTACGTCTTTATTTTGAATGATTTTAAATTTGGAAACGTCCATCAAGTCAGTAATGGTCATACTACCGTGTTCATGTTGTATTATCGCAAGTACAAAAGACCCAGACTACCTTGATAGCAGTGGCGAAGCGTTCATATAAGTCGATTATTTCCGACTTACCTTTTGAAATTTACATCTGAAACATCTTAGACTTCTGGCAACATGAATCAAACTTAATCACACTCATGAACTCGCTGCCAACATTTTTTTAACAACTGCCACTTTGCTTTCCGTCCTATTCTACACACATGATGGCTCTTCAACTCACTCCATAAGCTAAAGGCCCCGACCCATAGAACGCATTGCGTGCGGTAGAAGCGGCGCGGCAACTGATGCGGTGGGTTTTTCCGCGCGCAACTGATAGGGGTGACCCATAGAATCCGTTGCGGTGTTTTGACAGATAAATTTAGTCAAAATGGGGGCGTTCAAGAATCGTATCCGGATAGCTTGTTGTTGTTGTTGTTTACGTGTGGGAAATCAAAAAAAATAAGTTATAATCGTCTAGCAATGATATTTTGAATGTTTTTCTGTTTTCAAAAGTCGAATTTTAATATTTCACAGCTGTTGTCTGTTGTCGATCGTTCAAAAAGGTATCTAAGATACGGCTATCCGAGATAGACTATCCGATAGGTTCTTGAACGCGCCCATTGTCACTTTTTCCATATAAGAGAAAACTTCAAATTGGTTGTGACTCCGCATGTCTCTCTTCTGTCACCGCGTGAGAGCCGCGGCAAAGTAGAAAGTTGGGCTACTCGGCGCGTTCGGCGCGTTGCGCGCGGTGCTTATGGGTCACCTCTCATAAGATCGTGTGTATTTAATCGAGCTGTCAGTTGGAAGCGGTGCCGCACACGCGCAACGCGTTCTATGGGCCGGGGCCTAAACACAAAACTCTAGCAACATACAAGGTAACTCCAAATATTACGTCTTATAAAATTTGTTGCTGGATAGAACAAATTTGTGTTCTTTCCTTTTTTTTTTCTTTCACCAAAAAATATGACGGTAGAACATCGTCTTATTTTCTTTTATAAGAAAGCATGTATTGAACAGAGAGGTGCCTAACGCTCTGTTCAATGCATGCTTTCTAATGGAAGAAAATAACCCGGTGTTCTAGCGTCATATTTTTTGGTAGATCTGGTATCTCTTATTCTTTGCGCTCTCAGCAGGTGAATATTGTGCAGAGCGCCGGCGCAGTAGCCCAGTGCTCATTTGCAGCATTGATTCTGCACACTTGGGTGTTTAATGTTTATATGAATTGGTTTTATAAAAGAAAAAAACGCTTTCATTCGTATTTCTTGTCATGGACACATTCTTATAAACAAAAATGTATATGGCAGGTTTGCAGGTTGAGGTAGGTCTCTGCTTGAAGAACAAGAAAATAACACGCTGGTCTCCAACTTATTTCATGAATTTGTATGTGTCTCTGCACTTGACTGATTTGTCAAAGGTTGCCACTTTGATAACAAATATGCGTGGATATTAGATCTCATAGCATAAAGCATATTTTTGGCAGCAAATGCAAAAAATAATTGGAATTTTTCTAAAGTGGCACAACTGGCCTAAATGAATTCAGTTCCCAATGAGCCGTTTTTTGTTTGAAAACCGCAGTTTACCAGCAGAACGCAGTGCAATACTTATTTAAATTGATTTAGTGCTTTTCGTGGTTTTTTTTAAATATTAAAAATTAAATTAAAAATTGAAAAGTGCAAAAAGTCTGAAAAGTTTTCCGATAGTAAGTTTCAGGGGTTTGATTATGGCCTTAATATCTGTTGACTGTTGCTTAACTGATTTTCACTTATAATATAAGTCAGTTTATATGTCGTAAGCAAATGAGGCAAGTAACGCAGTCAAGTTCATTTTGTGTGTCACCAGTTTAAATAAAGCAAATATGCACAGTAGACAAAATGAGCTTGAACTGTATTGCTGCGAGCTGACTTACGTTATGATATGAATAGAATAAGAGAATGAATAAACGGTATTATTACTCAGTCAACAAGACAATACTTGTCATTATAAATCTCAACAGTAAGATTTTCAACCGTGTTCATGTTGTGTTATATCCCTGATATCTTCTAAATTTAATATTGCTAAAGCTATTGTCTGTAGTACAGACTCTGTACTAAATTTTGTAGTTCGATCAATATAAGTTTATTTCTTTCCTTAGCTAGTTTAAGTTTCCCTTAACTATTAATTTCATGTTATGATTCTGATAGTTTCTTATTTGCATCAAAAATTTGCGAATTCGTTATAAACTGTTTGTTATTATTTGCTGTGAGTTCTCTTAGTTTATTATTGATTAATATAAGATCATCATGGTCAGGTGAACCTGAAATCCATTTCCATACTGTTCCTAACTCGTTAATTCCTCTCTTATATCTGTTTGTTAATCTAAGCTGCCTTAAAAGTGTTTTAATTATAGTCATGTCTGAATCTCTATCTGGATGCAGTAAATCTTCATCATTATTATTAAGTGAATTTCCAAAATATTTTTCATTTATTTCAGACTCTGTTTTTTCTAATATCTTTACAAAATATGATAAATGGGCAACATGGAAAAGAGTTCCATGATTGACATAAAGTGCTGTATAACCGTTTTCTAGAAATACATAATTTTCTCTAGAAGTGTAATCAATTATCTCTGATTTCGTAATCATGATGATTGTCAAAAGTGGGATTAGGAAATTCATTTTTCTGAAATATAAAATTTAATTTTTAATGTTATCTTTATGCACAATTCTATTACGTTTGTGTATAACTACATTTTGTCCTAAGTCTTCTCTAATTTTCTGTTTCCTATATCTAGGTAAGAGCTTATTCCTGCAACCTTCAATTTTTTCATAAACTACCTGGTTAGGTTGGTATTGTTTTTGAACTCTTTTCTTATTATGGGTCTTGAGCATTTTTTCCTGAGTTACCAAAAGTTTATGAAGTAGGTGTTCATGGGGTTTTTTGTTATAAAGAATTTTATAAGGTCTTTCGTCCGTAATAGATTTTGACAGTTGACAGTTAAATTAGTCGGTTGCATTAAAAATTAGCTCCTGTATTTTCTGCCAATTTTAGTTTAAAAAAGTGTTTGCAAAACAAAAATTCCAACTAGAGCCTAATTATAATTCACTCATACGTCACTGTATATGAAGTAAGTCATTTTTAATTGAGATACTTGTAAAACTAGCCAAAAATATCAGCTAAGCGCAAGTCAACCACCACTAGTTTCTGTATACTTCATGACTAAGCGCAATATCAGCAAAATATCTCCGGAAGCATCTCCTGAATCAAAAAAACTACAACGCAGCGAGATGACACTTAACACCATGTCCATTAATGATTTAAGCCAACTTCTCGACGAAAAATTAAAAGACCATCTCCAGCATTTGGTAACAAAGACGGACTTAGATGTGCTTACTAACAAAATGGCCGCATCAGATAAGAGGCAACTGGTTCTCGAACAAAAAGTAGCTAATGCTGAGGAAAAATGTGAAAGGCTTGAGATGCAAATTGAACAACTGATGCAAAAATTCAATGAAAGGAATTTAATAGTCCATTTACCAAGCAAGGCAAATGTAAATCCAGTGAATGAAGCTAGGGAGCTCTGCCGGGCAGTGGCGGATTAAGCCTTATTGCCGCCCTAGGCCCTGTCTGATACGGCGCCCTTTTTGATCAACAAAATTCTATATGTTTTGAATCACACTTGTTATTAAAAAATAACTTTTATTTTTTACACGACTCATAATGTGAATCATAAGAGAGTGCTCTATTTTTTATTCAAATATAACTATTAAATAATACATAAAAATGTTTATTAAACTCTAGCTAGCATAACAAATAAAAATAATCATTTTTTTTTTTTTTTCAAATTATAATGTATTGCCTAGTTTGTAAATCTCTTCTTCCTGACTTTTGTCCGAGTAAAAGCATCAACTATGTCATCATTATCAATTTCTTGAACTAGTTGAGCTTCATTAGACAATAATTCTAAAGTATTAAGTCTATCTTGGCCCATACTTGCGAGTAAATAAGATTTAACCCTTTTTAAGGTAGAAAAAGATCTTTCTGCTGAAAAATATGTAGCGGGAATATTCAAAGGAATACGCAGAGCAATGTCTACATTCAAATAAACATCTCGAAAATTTCGAGAATGCATGACATTGTGTATTTCTTGTGTACATCTACCGTATTTGCAAGGGATAGGGATACTTTTTAACTAGTTTATTCGCAAGATTTTTTAGTTCAATCGTATCTATGTCAGGTAAACTATCAAAAAAACTAAAATGTTCGTAAAGTTTTTTATAAGCACTTTTACGTCCTGCCAATTTTACGCTTAAAGTATCGAAAATTCGGTAATACACATTGGTGCGAACATTTTCGTGATCAGATGATGGTATTGTTTCATTCAGCCGTAACTCATCTGCCTGAATTTTTCTAGTTCTCTTGGTTTCATAACGATAATTAACTTTAACTCCATACAGTGCTTTTGCTTTTTCTTCATATTCAGAGTATTGTTTGTCCCTCATATCTTGAAGAAATAATGCCAAGGAACCATAAATTTTTACCACAGATGATAAATCCGCATGAGATTCTTGAAGCTTCTTACTTGCAGCACTGAAACGATCTAAATTCTAAAATAACATTATGAACTGTGACCAAAATTGCCATTTCTAGATGCTGTAATTTTCGTTGCAATCATGTAGCGATCGCGTATTTCTTATGGAAATGCCTAACGGTCGTAGACAAGTTTGAGACTTCTACTTTTTAAACGGCACTAGTCAAACTGAAATAATTACTGTGACTCGCTTACAGACAAAAAACGCTTATTAGTTCTATACGTTAAAGTCAAACTTTGTCAATACTTTTTTTTCGATGCTACGTGCTAAGCATAGCGCTCTTATTTTTTGTAAACATGTGTAACACACTCACCCCATCAACGGAACTCATTCTCAATCACATACAAAATACTCTCACTCTACTTGAGTTGTTGCAATGACGATCATAACATTAAAAACTTGAATTAAAAATTATATATTGAAATTTTTTTATTTATACTTATGACTTATGATAATAACAGTTTATATAGATGTTACTATATTACACAGATCACTTTAATATTATTCCCTTCCAATTTGATAGAATTTTATTATAACAAATTCTTGTTTGAGATACAAATTAATCATTCTCTTTTTTCGACTAATTTTCATTTTTTTTTTTTAAATTTTCGTCAAACACCGAAGTTAAATTGAAAAATCTGGAAACCGGTTGACCCTGCAGGTCATCCCTACAACTTCCCGCTATTTCCAGATCTAAACGATCGAAAACATCAATCAAAATTATTGAGGTCTTCGAGCTCAAAAGAACGACTTTCCTGTTTTTTGAGATCTTCGAGCTCATTTTCCGAACTCTTTGAGCTCGGAATATAATTGTAAATTTTGAGTCAAACACCTGAGACTTATTCAAAACGATATTTTGTAAGACTTTGAATTGCGATTTTTTGAAACGCGTCGTTCGATATTGATCCGCTTGGCGGCATTCGGCGCAGTTTTTAATGCACAATCGATATCTCAATCGGTTGACTCGTCCTTGAGATATCGTGCTTCAAAATTATAGCTTACACACACAAACACGGCGGGACGGCACGCTGAAACTACTCAGAATAGCTTCCTAAGACCTCAAAATGTGAAAATCCGATGAGAACTCGATTTTTGAAATTTTCAAAGAAAAAGCGGGACTATGCTAAAATCCTGTAAGTAATTTCAGAGGCTTAATATATGTAATAGCAATCTTTCCAAAGATACAGAAGTGAAAAAATATTAAGTTATTTGCAAGAAAGCAAATTTATTTGATAATTAGACTACAATTTGTTCCATCAAAATATTAATGATGCACCCTCAAATTGAAAAGTCAATGAAAAAATAAATTATATTATAGTCCATAGAAAATTTTTAATAAATTCCAAAAAAAAGAACAGAGCCAATTTACAAACTAATTTTTGGTATATTTCTACGGCTCTTAAATTTTAACGTTCTGAAAATTTTGCCGCCCCCCGAATCGTGCCGCCCTAGGCCCGGGCCTCACGGGCCTATGCGTTAATCCATCACTGCTGCCGGGACTTAGCAGAAGGTGATGAAACCACTGTGGACTCAGTTAGGCTGACACACAAAAGCCCTAACAACAGCAACAACAATGAAGTTAACCATTTAGTGGTAACATTGAAACACAGTTCGGATGTTTATAAGATTTTGAGAGCATCATCCAAATTGAAAAACACTGGAAAAAGTGTACACAAAGATTATCCTTTGGCTGTAAGAACCAAACGAGCAAAGTTGATCAAACTAAAAAAATCATTATATGCTGAACGTCCTGGAATTGAAACACAATTGCGAGATGACCGTTTATTTATTGAAGGAAAAGCGTTTACATGGAACACTGAATATGGATTAAAGTGCGGTAAAGAAAATGGTTTGGATGTTCTGAAAAAAATTGTTCCTGATCTTCGAAACGACATCGTGGAACGTGTTGTCAACTTTGACATGAACGATAAACGTCAAACTCAGCAAGTAATAAACAACTTTTTAACCACCGCTGCGCCATCTAGACATTCGACACAACATCATGTAACACTGGGTGACTCAGAGTCGTTAAGATCTAATATTTCAAATAATTAGGAATTAGCCGTCTGTCAGTCGCTTAGTATTTACAATTTGAATATTTTAAGTTATAACATTAATGGATTGAAAAGTAAATTATTATTTTCAAACTTTTTTAACTTTGTCAGAACATTTGATATATTTTTATTATTTGAAACTTTTTTACTAAAAGATAGTTATGAATTATTTAATGGTTATTTTAACGATTACGAATTGGTTTGGGAGGAAGCGGTCAAAACTAACAAATATGGAAGAGCAAGTGGCGGAAGTATCTACGGTTTTAAGAAAATATACAAGGAATGAATGAATTTTGAAAATATAAATGGATACAATGTTATTAAATTAAAATTAAGAAATGCTTGTAAGCACTACATAGTTCCAACATACATCAATTGCAACCATTGGGATGATGATTTCAACACACTCAATGATGTTGTCTGTACTATGCAAAACGAAAAATGGTTGTTGATAGGAGATCTTAACGCAAGGATTGGAGAAGAGCGAGGATTTTATAATGAATTCGGATATTGTCAATTAACCCACCGAAGATCATCAAAAGACACCAAGATAGATAGAAAAGGAAGAAAGCTGCTAGATTTTACTGAGTCGTTCAACCTAACGGTGCTTAATGGAAGAACCAAAAGTGATTCTAATGGCGAATATACTTTTGTAAGGGGAAGTTCATGCTCGGTAATTGATTATTGCCTTATAACGGATGATTGGTCTCCTGAGATTAATGATTTTAAAGTCCACGAACAATGTTATTCGGATCATATGCCAATTGATATTGACTTGAAAATAAGCAATGATGATCAAACGCATTGTTTAGCATTTACGGAATTAGCCTTACCGCGATTACTATGGCGACAAAAACTCAAAAGCAAATATCAAGAAGCGTTAGATATAGAACTCGGTGTATCAAAATCGAGAGGTGAAATAATCTCTATTGAAAAAATGCAAGATATAATTCGAAAAGCAGCACCAAAGATCCCCGTTAAAACTAACAAGGTGCAATATAAACAACAGTGGTTTGATGCCGAGTGTCTTCTCGCTAGAGAAAAAGTATTTTCGTTCCTGAATCTGTTTAGAAGGTATAACACCTCTTATTTTAGACAAGAATATGCAGAAGAAAAGAAGCGTTTTAAAGAGACTTGTGCGCGTAAGAGAACTCAATATTTTGAAGAAAAAGCTCATACCATCATCGCGACCAAAAATACTAAAGAGTTCTGGAAAGCAGTCCGTTTTGTAAATGGATCAAAACTCAAAATTAGCATTAATATCCCTGGTTCGGAACTAAAAGCAAACTTCCAATCTATTCTAAATTTAGATACAACAGAGATGCCTTTTCTTTACTGCGTTAATTATATTGAAGATCAAAAAATGGATCATCCTTTCACATCTTCCGAACTAAAATCTGTATTAAGGGAAATGAAAGAAGCCAAAACTCCCGGAGAAGATCTCATACCTCACGAATTTTATAAGTATTGTACTGATGATTTTAGCAACTATCTTCTTGAAAACCTAAATGAGTTATACGAAAACGACTTAGTCCCAACATGCTTTAATTCGTCGGTTATTCTTCCAGTTTTCAAAAAAGGAGACCCGAACATGGTTGAAAATTATAGAGGTATCTCACTGCTAAATACTGTTCGTAAAATTTTTGGAAGTATTTTATATAAACGTCTCACGAATTGGGTGGAAGAGCATCACATACTCAGTGAATGCCAAGCTGGGTTCCGTCCAACCTACTCCACTGTAGACCAAGTTTTTACACTTAGTACTATTATAGACATTTATCGTTATGAAGGCAAAAACATTTATGCATATTTTGTAGACTTCAAATCCGCATTTGATAGCGTTGACCGTGATTTAATGTTTTATAAATTGTCTGCATTAGGACTTCCTTTTAAAATGCTGAAAACATTGAAAAAAATATACCATAACTGTACTGCAAAGGTCTGGAATGGAGTCAAAATGTCAGAAAGTTTTGCAACCACATCAGGATTGAGGCAAGGATGCGTTTTAAGTACTCTCCTTTTCTCCATTTACATAAATGATATAGTATCCTATCTCAATGGAGGGATCGAAATAAGTGGAACTAAAATCAAAGTTTTGATGTACGCTGATGACATAGTTCTGTTAGCTGATACTCCTATAAAACTTCAGATGATGATAAATAAGCTAGATGAGTATTGCAATTTGTGGAACCTTACGATAAACCAAAGTAAGTCCCAAATAATGATTTTTGGTAGAGGAAAGAGACAGAGGAATGGGAACTACATCTGGAAACGGGAGAGGGAAGTTGTGGAAGTAGTCGATAGTTATAAATATCTTGGAGTTATACTAACTCCGCAAAATAACATGAAACTTCACTTAGCAGAAAAATTAAGAACTGCGAAAATTGCAATAAACACAACCTGGTCAACATGTATGAAGAATAAAAATATAGGACTCAGAGCGAAATACCAAATTTTCGATGCTACAGCAAGGTCGGTTATGTTTTACGCAGCCCAAGTTTGGGGATACCTTCAAAATGAGAGTGTGGAGCAGCTGCTCAGATTCTTTCTGAAAAGAGTTTCGCTCCTTCCCTTGACCACGCCCACTTATATGTTGCACATCGAAACAGGACTACCATTGATGTTCATCACTACGTTGAAGCTCCATTTTGATTACGTTCTTAAAGTGTTTAGCATGGAAGAAGCTCGCTTACCCAAAATAGTAGCAACGCATGCTCGCGTCAAAAAATCAGCATGCTTTGAAAAATGGAAAGAACTAGCGGAGAGTGTAGGATGTCCTCTTAACCTTACGGGAGTTAGTTTAAGACAAACCAAAGAAGAGCTTTACAATGTACTGCAGGCTCTTGATGAAAAAATGCATAAAGCCTTTATTGAACAGGCAAAATCATCAATATATAGAATATATTACTCAAAACTGGAGCATGACCTTAACACGTTAAATTACTTTGAAAATAATATGGATGCAGACAAAATCTCAACAATATTTAAAGCTAGAGGAGAGTTGCTGCCATTAAATTACATACCCCACCGGCCCGATCTTCCCATAATCTGCAGCTTGTGTAATTTGAAGGATCGTGAAGATATAAAACATTTTATTGGAGTCTGCCCCATACTATCAGAACTAAGAAAACTAGATACACTTGGGAAAATCGAACTACGAAACTGATGAAGTTCTCCAAATACTGAACGGTCGAGACTGGACTGCTCTTATCAATTTTGTAAAAACTGCGCTACGATATCGAAACCAAATATTAAATGAAGCATTTTAATTTATTTAAATATGTAACTTTGTGCACCCTTTTTTCCAATTTGTTTTATTTTAAACTTGTCATTCTGGCAGACGGCTTTTGCCATGTCATAAAAGATTTGTAAACTGAATTTGTAAACCATAAGCTTTTGTAATAAATCTTACTTAAATCTAAAAAATCTAAAAAAATCGTCCGTAATCGAATGTATTGTTTTATTGTACTGTTGTGCAGCACGAAATATTAATTCTAGGTCACTTATAAGTTGTAATTCTTGTTTTAAACATCTTGCAATTTCTATCAGAGTAGAATGGACTCTTTCTACCTGTCCATTTGTTGTGCTATGGTGTGGGTCGCAATAGTAAATTATAATTCCTAATTTTTGCATTAATGTTTTAAACTGATGTGTGGAGAACCCTGGTTCGTTATCAACCGTTATGCATTTTGCATCAGGAAAGGTTTGTAATACTTCTTAAATTTTTTCATCTAATTTTAACTTATCATTTAACGATTTTATAACCAAGAATTTTGAATAGGAATCTATGCATGTAATAAATTTTAAATTTTGTGCAAAGAATATGTCAATGTGTAGATGTTCCCCCTCCTTTTTTGGAACTGGAGCCTCGCCAATGGGAATTTTCTGTGGGTGTCTGTCATACTTGTTCTGATTGCATATTTCACAATTTCTCACAAATTGTTTGAATTGTATTTTCATCTGTGGCCAATAGTATGAACTATAAATTTGTAAATTTAAAACTTCAGGTGCACAATGAATTGCTACTGTTCCTGGTTGTAGAAATTCTTTCACAATTGTCTTTAAATTATCTAGTGTATCGTATTCTTTTATGTGTCTTACTCTATTAAAAGTTTTTATTTGTTCATGTATCGTAAAAGTATTTTTACCTAACAAAATTTGCTGTCGAAATTGGTTTAGAGGTCAGGTAGTTTCTTTTATTACGTTATTGTCACTACTTTCCGCTGAATGTTGGGTTGCGTCTGACAAAGAACTATCAGTTATTTGATTTAAATTTTGTCTTGAGAGAGCGTCTGCTACCACATTTGTTGCTCCTGGTTTATAAATTATTTTTGGCGCGTATTCTTCGATTAATGCGTGCCATCGCTTCATCTTAATATTAGGATTTCTTTTCGAAACCGCAAACGTTAGGGGTTGGTGATCTGTATGGATCTCCAAATTTGTGACACCGTATAGGTAATTTCTTAAATTTTTGAGGCATAAACTATTGCATATAGTTCCTTTTCATTTGCCGCGTAGGATCGCTCTGTCTTACCTACAGCCTTATTTATAAACTCGTATTATCGGCGGATTAGGGTAACTACGAATTTAATACCCCTCTAATACTCCAAAACTTATTTATAAAAAAAATACACCAGTATTAGAGACGGATTAAGCTAATACTGGTTCATAGGAGTATTAAAGGAGGATTAAGGTCGTATTAAGGTCCAAATGTCATTTTGATGATAAATTTTTGGAGGAAAAGTGAAAAATTATTTTGGTTTTGTGAATAATTTTAATTCTTTTTCCGCCTTAACAACGAGATAAATAAATAAATAAAGGAAAACTTATATTTCTTGTTTTGTTTAATATCCATTTTAGAAAAATTTCCGCCAACCACAAAAAAAAATAAATCATAATACTCGGGTTCAACGCAATTTAGTTTTTCAGGTAATCTAACTTTTTTTCAACCTCTAATTGGTCAGAAGTCACGTATCAAAAGAAGAACTGAAACTCTACAATTACAATTTTTTTACAATTTTTCATTAAATGATACTTAAGAATAATAGCATGGCAAAAATTTTGCCGTCTGCCTCAATTGACATGTTTCGAGTTTTTCGTTAAAAATTAGAAGGTTGAAATTTAAATCTAGCTAATAACAAAAGAAAAAAAGAAAATTAAAAATGTACATATATTTAAATAGTTTATCACAATATTTGTATTACGTTATTGTAAAGCTGTTCCGGTAATATAAGGCGTGATTAATGAAGAGACAAAGGGTTTTCCAGCATAAATAACCATTTAAAATCTGCTTTGTATCTTCGCGTGTAAGAATGCTCTTTTGAAAATAAAGACTGCGGATCTCTTTTAAAATAGGACATACAGCTAAAAAGTGGAACACATCTTCAATTTCATTCTGGTTACACAAACTACATATCGGGTCAAGATCAGTTCTATGTGGTTTATAATTTAAGTTGAGCATTTCCGTCCTCGCTTTAAATATAAGACTCATCTGGTTGAGAGAAAGCTTTTCACTAAAGTAATTTCTACTATGCAGTACATGATTTAATTCCCTGTAAATAAGCCTGGACGGGGATGTCTGAGCTCTGTTTAGATTTTGCAGATATAAAGAGTCGTCTATTTTTGCTATACATCGATAGAAAATATCTCGCCAATTTACTAAATTCAGGTAATTAATGTTGAAGTGCGTGCTGTGACTATTTGACAGATCAAACCATTCCTTAAACGGAGATAAACGCTGTTGGAACGCATAGTTCATGACTTGTTTTTGAAGATTTGAATCCGATCTGTTCATGACTCTAATTAAGTAATCCGCATTTGCCTTCAGATTTTTAAGATATATTTGTGAGATACCAGATTCAACGTGAATAGCATACGTAGGAGTTGATTCAGCTAGTTTAAAGATACGTTTAAAAAAGAATCTTTGGATTGCTTCAAAATCTTCAATATTTTGGTACCCAAACACTTGATTTGCATAACACAGACATGTTCTAATGGTTGCATCAAAAACCCTAAACTTGGCAGAAGCATTAACATGTTTGTTTGAAAAAAACTTGCTCCACATAAGATTAATTGCAGTTTTGGCTGTAGCACACCTTTCTTTTATATGAAGACGAAGGTCAAGATTGTATGTTATTAAGAACCCTAGATATTTGTATTGGCTAACAATTTCCAAGGCTTCTCGCTCCAGAAACCATTTTTCTTGTGCAGTTCTACGACGTTGAGAATTTTGAAATATCATTATTTTAGATTTAGCGGTATTAATACTAAGATCCCATAAATCGCAAAATCTTTTTAATTTGTTTATTTGTAACTGCAAGGCATTAGGGGTTTCAGCTAGAATTACAACATCATCCGCATATAAAAGCATTTTTATTGGCGTCTCACCAAACATTATTCCTCCAGGGAAATCTTTAGATATGTCATCAATAAATAAAGCAAATATGATAGGACTCAAGCTACACCCTTGAGGAACACCAGAACTTGTACCAAAAAAATCAGACATTTTGTTACCATTCCACACTGCGGCAGAGGTTTCTGTAATAAGGAGCTTGTATAGGTTAAGGAATTTAGTCGATATGCCCAAGGTTGAAAGCTTATATATTAATGATTTTCTGTTAACCGTATGAAATGCTGCTTTGAAATCCACAAATAACGCAGACAATTTCTTTTTCTTATCCAAAAATCTTTTGACAATACTGAAATTTTTTGAACTGAAACTCTATGGCCAATCAGAGTCCGAAAGAAGTAAGATTATCTGAAAAAACTTATTGCGTTGAGCGTGCACAATGAAGTCAGCTGGGATTTGTTTACGTTTATAGTAACCAGAGCTACAGATGGGTCATTTTTTTGATGAAAAATTTGACATAAGCAAGTAGTAACTAATACGGGTTGGAAAATGTTTTATAAATAAGGATTTGCTCGACGTGGCGTAAGGGAGCATTAAGTGCTAAAACTAGTATTAACTAATCCGAGGATGAAACGAGTATTAGTGAAATCTAATAAATAAGGCTGCTAATGTTTTACTGATAAATGTTATAGGTTTATTATCTTGTGAACAAACCGCTCCTACTGCATCGTCAGAAGCGTCAGTCGTTGAAACAATTTTTTTTGTATAGTCTGGTTGGTTAAGTTCTACCTCGAATGTGAGATTATTTTAGTATGTTGAAACCTTCAATTGCACTCTCATCTAGATTTATTACCGTTTTCTTTGCAACGTGCGTGGAAACGTGACCGTTTTCACTTGACAAATACCTTGTTAATGGTTTTGAAATCTGAGCGTAATTCTTAATAAACTTTCTATAATATCCAATCAATCCTCGAAAACTGCGTAGTTGTCTTAAAGTGGTTGGTAATGGATATTATTTTATTGTTTGAACTTTTTCGGGGCTAGTTTTAATCACATTATGGGCTATGACCTATGACGTAGCCTAAAAATTCTACTTTTTGTTCAAATAACTTAGATTTCTCTACTGAAATCTTCATGTGAGCATTTTGTAATTCTCTTATAATTGTGTCGATGTCTTGAACGTGTTGTTCTATAGTTTCAGAGAAAATTATTATATCATCAATGTATATGTGACATATTTTTCCTACATACGGACGTAAGATGTTGTCAATTGCACGCTGAAAAATGCTTGGTGCATTTTTTAGACCAAATGGCATACGTACGAATTCGTATTTTCCATTATTTATAGAAAAAGCTGTTTTTTCTATGTCTTTTTCTGTCATTAAAATCTGATGAAATCCTGATTCCAAATCAAGAGTAGTAAAGTACTTTGCTTTAACCAAATTGCTTAATATGACATTTGTATCCGGAATGGGATAATTGTCAGATATCGTGTTTTCATTTAATTTTTTGTAATCAATAACCAATCTGTGTTTATTTGAACCGTCGCGGTCGTCATTAAGACCTTTTTTTGGAACTACCCATATTGGAGAGTTATAAGGGCTTTTGGATGGTCGAATGATTCCTTCGTGAAGCATTTTATTTACTTCTTTATTAACGAAATCGTTTGCAGAGAACGAGTAAGGGTATTGTTTAGATTTAGACCATATTGGTTTTTCATTAGAGGTTCTGATTTCGGCTCTAGTATCTGTTCTAAATGGTAAAGATATGTCTACATTTTTATGAATACTTTTTATTTTCTTCAAAGTAGATTCTCTTAGAGTCCCTATGTCCCCTGTTTCGATGACATTTACTCCCATTTCCGGTTCTTCAGAAGTGTAAATTTTTTCACATTTGTTTTCATATTCAAAGTCTAATTTTATTTCAGCGTTTTTCGTTAAATTGAATCCTATTAATAAATTCGCGTTAAAATTTTTTATTTCGAAAAAACCTTACATATCTATCAAAAATAAATACTTCGTAATAGTATTTAATTATTGTTGTACCGTTTATTGTCTTAACTCTTTTTCTTATTACTAATTCTTTCCTTTCATCTAATGTATTAGGACTACAGTAACAACTTGTAGCTCCGGTGTCAATAAGGATTTTTAATTTTTTCCTGGGATCATTCCTGAAAATGTAGGGTAGTCCGAATTTTCTTCTTAAAAAGAATCATCTTCGTTAAGATTATTGATCCTTTCTAATTTTATTGAAGGATGTACACTGTGTTGTGCACTGTCTCGGGGTCTTTTTCCTCTCTGAAACTGATTGTGGTAATTATTTTTATATACCGGCTTGGCGTAGTTTCTATTGTTATTAGTAAACGGATTATGTATACGTTTTTGATTATCAAAATTTCTCTGCTCTTGATGAGTAATTGGCCGATGAGCCGAACTCCCAAGTTCCATTGGCTCTGGTTTTGTTTCCTTAGAATAATTTTGATGGTAGTTTTAATTTTGGTTGCGTTGAGAAAATCTTATTCCTGCAACCTTCAATTTTTTCATAAACTACCTGGTTAGGTTGGTATTGTTTTTGAACTCTTTTCTTATTATGGGTCTTGAGCATTTTTTCCTGAGTTACCAAAAGTTTATGAGGTAGGTGTTCATGGGGTTTTTTGTTATAAAGAATTCTATAAGGTCTTTCGTCCGTAATCGAATGTATTGTTTTATTGTACTGTTGTGCAGCACGAAATATTAATTCTAGGTCACTTATAAGTTGTAATTCTTGTTTTAAACATCTTGCAATTTCTATCAGAGTAGAATGGACTCTTTCTACCTGTCCATTTGTTGTGCTATGGTGTGGGTCGCAATAGTAAATTATAATTCCTAATTTTTGCATTAATGTTTTAAACTGATGTGTGGAGAACCCTGGTTCGTTATCAACCGTTATGCATTTTGCATCAGGAAAGGTTTGTAATACTTCTTAAATTTTTTCATCTAATTTTAACTTATCATTTAACGATTTTATAACCAAGAATTTTGAATAGGAATCTATGCATGTAATAAATTTTAAATTTTGTGCAAAGAATATGTCAATGTGTAGATGTTCCCCCTCCTTTTTTGGAACTGGAGCCTCGCCAATGGGAATTTTCTGTGGGTGTCTGTCATACTTGTTCTGATTGCATATTTCACAATTTCTCACAAATTGTTTGAATTGTATTTTCATCTGTGGCCAATAGTATGAACTATAAATTTGTTTAAGATTCTCCCTATGATTTCTATGGGCTCTCTCTATTGTGGGTTTGTTAAATTATCATTGCTTGATCATCTGTATTAGTTACATCTATAGGAAATATTTTTGTACATAGAAATCGGTTGTTAAAAGTTTCTCTTAACATTTTCTTTACTTCATATAAAACTTCAGGTGCACAATGAATTGCTACTGTTCCTGGTTGTAGAAATTCTTTCACAATTGTCTTTAAATTATCTAGTGTATCGTATTCTTTTATGTGTCTTACTCTATTAAAAGTTTTTATTTGTTCATGTATCGTAAAAGTATTTTTACCTTACAAAATTTGCTGTCGAAATTGGTTTAGAGGTCAGGTAGTTTCTTTTATTACGTTATTGTCACTACTTTCCGCTGAATGTTGGGTTGCGTCTGACAAAGAACTATCAGTTATTTGATTTAAATTTTGTCTTGAGAGAGCGTCTGTTACCACATTTGTTGCTCCTGGTTTATAAATTATTTTTGGCGCGTATTCTTCGATTAATGCGTGCCATCGCTTCATCTTAATATTAGGATTTCTTTTCGAAACCGCAAACGTTAGGGGTTGGTGATCTGTATACTGTATGGATCTCCAAATTTGTGACACCGTATAGGTAATTGCTTAAATTTTTAAGGCATAAACTATTGCATATAGTTCCTTTTCATTTGCCGCGTAGGATCGCTCTGTCTTACCTACAGCCTTATTTATAAACTCGTATTATCGGCGGATTAGGGTAACTACGAATTTAATACCCCTCTAATACTCCAAAACTTATTTATAAAAAAAATACACCAGTATTAGAGGCGGATTAAGCTAATACTGGTTCATAGGAGTATTAAAACCCTTTCGACCCTGTTGGGATACATATGTCCCAGCGAAAGTTCAAACTGCTCTGAAATTTAAAATACACTTCTAATTTGGGTGAAATAAGTCCCAGTTCGTAGATTTACTATTTCTAACGGGGTTTTTCATACTGGAAGTGCAGTTGTGGAAAAGTTTGCGAGTTCAGTCACGTTTTTGTGGTTACAGTGTTTGTGCGTTACAGGTAATTCTCGCGAAAAAAAATTATATTGACTATTTTGAAGTGTTATTTGTGAAGAAAAAGTGAAAAAAAAGGTAATTTGTTTTGTTGTGAATACACTAAAAATTATGTTTGTATAGATTTGTGCTATATTACAAGTTTTTTCACCGTTATTGTGAGCTGGGTTATATATGTCCCGCTCGTATTTTTCCACCATATACATGTGGGACACCTATATCCCGTTAGTTATTTTGTAGCAAATTTTTTAACAAATGTGTTTTCCGAAAAAATGATTTACAGCATATAAAATGGCCAGAAGAGCTGCGTCAAATCAAGCTGTGTCTGACATAACGTTTTCCGATGATGAGGATGATGGAGATTTCAGTGGCAGTGACAGCGTTTTTGAACCATCAGACGATGATTCTAATTCAGAAGACACTAATGACACTTCTTCAGAATCCAGTGAAAACGACGAAAATGTTCCCAATACTAGTCTTATTCAAGGAAACACATTATGGTCAAATCCCGAACCTTCTTTTGAGCCTCGATTGAAGGTTAGTTCTTACCGCGATTCAATCGTAAATGACGACTTCAAAATTCAAAAATTAAAAAATGGTGAATCAGCTTTCAAGGCCAGCAATACAGGACTAATGTTCGTAAAATGGCACGACACTAAGGAAGTATCCGTTCTGAGCAACTGTCATGGTGCTAATGTCGTCCAAGTCAATAAAAAACAAAAGAACGGAGAACAAATAACCATACCATGTCCTGAAATTATTAAATTCTATAGAGAGATAATGGGTGGTGTTGATCGGGCCGACCAACTAGCAGGGTTGTACGAATTAGACAGGAAATCTACAAAATGGTGGAAAAAAGTTTTTTATAGGCTTTTGATGATGAGTGTTGTAAATTCAAACATTATTCATTCACAACTTTCACGAACAAAAACTCCTTTGATAGGATGCCTTGTCAATTTGGCAGAAGATCTTATAGCCGAAGGAAAGCTCACAGCAAAGATCCATCGCTCATCCAGATCTGGATGCATATCCAGAAAGAGAAAACGGATGTCTGCAGTTCACCTTCCTGTGGAGGGACCTACCAGGAGGCGTTGCACTAATTGCAGTGAAAACAAACGGGAAAAACGCACTAAAACTATATGCGAAGAGTGCCAAATTCGACTCTGCAAAGATTGCTTCGCCGGCTATCATAAGTGAAAAGAACCATATATTTATTTTCTTATTTTTAATTTATTTTACATGAATTCATATTTATTTTTTCTTCCTTTTTTCCGCCAAATGAACTAATTATCCTATTAATATTATAAACGTGAAAGTTTGTATGTGTGGATGTATGTTTGTTCCTCTTTCACGCAAAAACTGCTGAATGGATTTCAATTAAACTTTCCAATAATATAGCTTATACATCAGAATAACACATAGGCTACAGTTTATCCCTAAATTCCCTCGGGAACGGGAACGTATACGGGAACTTAGAAACTACAACACCGATTTCAAAAATGTTTCCACTGTTAGAATGCTAAACTATCCCCGAGTAATATTAAAACTAATTCATCCCCATATTCCTACGGTTCCCTATATTCCCACGGGAGCAGGAACGTATACGGGAACTTTGACACTACAGCACCGATTTCAAAAATTCTTTCACCGTTAGAATGCTACACTACCCCCGAGTAACATAAAAACTAATTCATCCCCATATTTCTACGGTTCCCTTTATTCCCACGGGAACAGGATCGTACATATACGGGAACTTTGACACTACAGCACCGATTTCAAAAATTCTTTCACCGTTAGAATGCTACACTATCCCCGAGTAACATAAAAACTAATTCATCGCCATATTTCTACGGTTCCCTTTATTCCCACGGGAGCAGGAACGTATACGGGAACTTTGACACTACAGCACCGATTTCAAAAATTCTTTCACCGTTAGAGTGCTACACTATCCCCGAGTAACATAAAAACTAATTCATCCCCATATTCCTACGGTTCCCTATATTCCCACGGGAGCAGGAACGTATAAGGGAACTTTGACACTACAGCACCGATTTCAAAAATTCTTTCACCGTTAGAATGCTACACTACCCCCGAGTAATATAAAAACTAATTCATCCCCATATTTCTACGGTTATCTTTACTCCCACGGGAGCAGGAACGTATACGGGAACTTTGACACTACAGCACCGATTTCAAAAATTCTTTCACCGTTAGAATGCTACACTATCCCCGAGTAACAAAAACTTTAACTCATCCCCATATTCCTACGGGAACGGTCACCATATTCCCACGGGGACGGGAGTCTTTACTGATATTGAAAATGCGAATGTAGCTATGTCGGTATGTTTTTCGTATGTCTCCCGTTCACAGAACCTGAGGAAGGACATAGACTATATATTTTTTCCCTATATTCCCACGGGAGCAGGAACGTACATATACGGGAACTTTGACACTACAGCACCGATTTCAAAAATTCTTTCACCGTTAGAATGCTACACTATCCCCGAGTACATATTATAAAAACTAATCCATCCCCATATTCCTACGGTTCCCTATATTCCCACGGGAGCAGGAACGTATACGGGAACTTTGACACTACAGCACCGATTTCAAAAATTCTTTCACCGTTAGAACGCTACACTACCCCCGAAAAACATAAAAACTAATTCATCTCCATATTTCTACGGTTCCCTTTATTCCCACGGCAACAGGAACGTACATATACGGGAACTTTGACACTACAGCACCGATTTCAAAAATTCTTTCACCGTTAGAATGCTACACTATCCCCGAGTACTATAAAAACTAATTCATCCCCATATTTCTACGGTTCCCTTTATTCCCACGGGAGCAGGAACTTATACGGGAACTTTGACACTACAGCACCGATTTCAAAAATTCTTTCACCGTTAGAATGCTACACTATCCCCGAGTAACATAAAAACTAATTCATCCCCATATTCTTACGGTTCCCTATATTCCCACGGGAGCAGGAACGTATAAGGGAACTTTGACACTACAGCACCGATTTCAAAAATTCTTTCACCGTTAGAATGCTACACTACCCCCGAGTAATATAAAAACTAATACATCCCCATATTTCTACGGTTCCCTTTATTCCCACGGGAACAAAAACGTACATATACGGGAACTTTGACACTACAGCACCGATTTCAAAAATTCTTTCACCGTTAGAATGCTACACTACCCCCGAGTAATATAAAAACTAATTCATCCCCATATTTCTACGGTTATCTTTATTCCCACGGGAGCAGGAACGTATACGGGAACTTTTACACTACAGCACCGATTTCAAAAATTCTTTCACCGTTAGAATGCTACACTACCCCCGATTAACATAAAAACTTATTCATCCCCATATTCCTACGGGAACGGTCACCATATTCCCACGGGAACGGGAGTCTTTACTGATATTGAAAATGCGAATGTAGCTATGTCGGTATGTTTTTCGTATGTCTCCCGTTCACAGAACCTGAGGAAATACATAGACTATATATTTTTTCCCTATATTCCCACGGGAGCAGGAACGTACATATACGGGAACTTTGACACTACAGCACCGATTTCAAAAATTCTTTCACCATTAGAATGCTACACTATCCCCGAGTAACATAAAAACTAATTCATCCCCATATTCCTACGGTTCCCTATATTCCCACGGGAGCAGGAACGTATACGGGAACTTTGACACTACAGCACCAATTTCAAAAATTCTTTCACCCTTAGAATGCTACACTATCCCCGAGTATCATTAAAACTAATTCGTCCCCATATTCCTACGGTTCCCTATATTCCCACGGGAGCAGGAACGTATACGGGAACTTTTACACTACAGCACCGATTTCAAAAATTCTTTCACCGTTAGAATGCTACACTATCCCCGAGTAACAAAAACTTTAACTCATCCCCATATTCCTACGGGAACGGTCACCATATTCCCACGGGAACGGGAGTCTTTACTGATATTGAAAATGCGAATGTAGCTATGTCGGTATGTTTTTCGTATGTCTCCCGTTCACAGAACCTGAGGAAGGACATAGACTATATATTTTTTCCCTATATTCCCACGGGAGCAGGAACGTACATATACGGGAACTTTGACACTACAGCACCGATTTCAAAAATTCTTTCACCGTTAGAATGCTACACTATCCCCGAGTAACATAAAAACTAATTCATCCCCATATTCCTACGGTTCCCTATATTCCCACGGGAGCAGGAACGTATACGGAAACTTTGACACTACAGCACCGATTTCCAAAATTCTTTCACCGTTAGAATGCTTCACTATCCCTGAGTAACATAAAATTTAATTCATCCCCATATTCCTACGGTTCCCTATATTCCCACGGGAGCAGGAACGTATACGGGAACTTTGACACTACAGCACCGATTTCAAAAATTCTTTCACCCTTAGAATGCTACACTATCCCCGAGTAACATAAAAACTAATTCATCCCCATATTCCTACGGTTCCAAACATTCCCACGGGAGCAGGAACGTATACGGGAACTTTGACACTACAGCACCAATTTCAAAAATTCTTTCACCCTTAGAATGCTACACTATCCCCGAGTATCATTAAAACTAATTCGTCCCCATATTCCTACGGTTCCCTATATTCCCACGGGAGCAGGAACGTATACGGGAACTTTTACACTACAGCACCGATTTCAAAAATTCTTTCACCGTTAGAATGCTACACTATCCCCGAGTAACAAAAACTTTAACTCATCCCCATATTCCTACGGGAACGGTCACCATATTCCCACGGGAACGGGAGTCTTTACTGATATTGAAAATGCGAATGTAGCTATGTCGGTATGTTTTTCGTATGTCTCCCGTTCACAGAACCTGAGGAAGGACATAGACTATATATTTTTTCCCTATATTCCCACGGGAGCAGGAACGTACATATACGGGAACTTTGACACTACAGCACCGATTTCAAAAATTCTTTCACCGTTAGAATGCTACACTATCCCCGAGTAACATAAAAACTAATTCATCCCCATATTCCTACGGTTCCCTATATTCCCACGGGAGCAGGAACGTATACGGAAACTTTGACACTACAGCACCGATTTCCAAAATTCTTTCACCGTTAGAATGCTTCACTATCCCTGAGTAACATAAAATTTAATTCATCCCCATATTCCTACGGTTCCCTATATTCCCACGGGAGCAGGAACGTATACGGGAACTTTGACACTGCAGCACCGATTTCAAAAATTCTTTCACCGTTAGAATGCTACACTATCCCCGAGTAACATTAAAACTAATTCATCCCCATATTCCTACGGTTCCCTATATTCCCACGGGAGCAGGAACGTATACGGGAACTTTGACACTACAGCACCGATTTCAAAAATTCTTCCACCGTTAGAATGCTACACTATCCCCGAGTAACATGAAATTTAATTCATCCCCATATTCCTACGGTTCCCTATATTCCCACGGGAGCAGGAACGTATACGGGAACTTTGACACTACAGCACCGATTACAAAAATTCTTTCACCCTTAGAATGCTACACTATCCCCGAGTATCATTAAAACTAATTCATCCCCATATTTCTACGGTTCCCTATATTCCCACGGGAGCAGGAACGTATATGGGAACTTTGACACTGCAGCACCGATTTCAAAAATTCTTTCACCGTTAGAATGCTACACTATCCCCGAGTAACATAAAAACTAATTCATCCCCATATTCCCACGGCTCCCTATATACAATACCGATTTCAAAAATTCTTTCACCGTTAAAATGCTACACTATCCCTGTGTAACATTTACTTTAATTCATCAACATATTCCTAAGGGAACGGGAGTCCTTAGTAATATAATAAGTGTGAAAGGGGCTCTGTCTGTCCGTCGTTCCATGTTACCATCTCCCGCCCAAACTAATAAACCGATTTAAATGAAATTTTAAACAAAGATTGTTCAGAACGTGAGGAAAGACATAGACTATATATTTTTTCCCAATATTCCCACGGGATCAGGAACGTATACGGGAACTTTGACACTACAGCACCGATTTCAAAAATTCTTCCACCGTTGGAATGCTCCATAATCCCGGAGTAACATTAACTTTAACTTATTCACATATTCCCACGAAAACGGTCACCATATTCCCACGGGAACCGAAGTCTTTACTAATATTGAAAATGCGAATGTAGCTATGTCGGTATGTTTTTCGTATGTCTCCCGTTCAAACTGCTAAACATATTTTATTAAATTAGCTACAGAGATGGTCTAGAACATGCGGAAGGATAAAGGCTATATATCTATCCTTATATTCCCACGGGAACGGAAATGGGAATTCAAAAACTACGGTCTCAAAAGTATTTTTAACAGGGCTACAAGGTGTTGAAATAGGGGTTGAATGTTTTTTTTTTTTTGGAAATATGTACCGCCATTTTTAAGGCTGGAAGTTTTATTTCCTAAAAAGTTAAAAATGCTGCTGAAAGTCACTATTCCACGCGGACGAAGTCGCGGGCCCAGCTAGTAAAATATATTACTTAGAAAATATTTTTTTCTGAATATGTGTTTCTAATTGCCTATTGGGACAAATATGTCCCACTCAAAAAACCGTGTGGGATATATGTGTCCCAGCCCACCCAGCGCCCCCTATGGATATTTTTGGAACTTTTTTGTCGGAAATATACTAAGAGTAAATCATTTAATCGGATAAACAAAAAATATTTCATGTTAGGTTAATAACAGCATTCCGGGTTGAAAGGGTTAAAGGAGGATTAAGGTCGTATTAAGGTCCAAATGTCATTTTGATGATAAATTTTTGGAGGAAAAGTGAAAAATTATTTTGGTTTTGTGAATAATTTTAATTCTTTTTCCGCCTTAACTACGAGATAAATAAATAAATAAAGGAAAACTTATATTTCTTGTTTTGTTTAATATCCATTTTAGAAAAATTTCCGCCAACCACAAAAAAAAATAAATCATAATACTCGGGTTCAGCGCAATTTAGTTTTTCAGGTAATCTAACTTTTTTTCAACCTCTAATTGGTCAGAAGTCACGTATCAAAAGAAGAACTGAAACTCTATGGCCAATCAGAGTCCGAAAGAAATAAGATTATCTGAAAAAACTTATTGCGTTGAGCGTGCACAATGAAGTCAGCTGGGATTTGTTTACGTTTATAGTAACCAGAGCTACAGATGGGTCATTGTAAACTCGAAAACTGCGTAGTTGTCTTAAAGTGGTTGGTAATGGATATTATTTTATTGTTTGAACTTTTTCGGGGCTAGTTTTAATCACATTATGGGCTATGACCTATGACGTAGCCTAAAAATTCTACTTTTTGTTCAAATAACTTAGATTTCTCTACTGAAATCTTCATGTGAGCATTTTGTAATTCTCTTATAATTGTGTCGATGTCTTGAACGTGTTGTTCTATAGTTTCAGAGAAAATTATTATATCATCAATGTATATGTGAAATATTTTTCCTACATACGGACGTAAGATGTTGTCAATTGCACGCTGAAAAATGCTTGGTGCATTTTTTAGACCAAATGGCATACGTACGAATTCGTATTTTCCATTATTTATAGAAAAAGCTGTTTTTTCTATGTCTTTTTCTGTCATTAAAATCTGATGAAATCCTGATTCCAAATCAAGAGTAGTAAAGTACTTTGCTTTAACCAAATTGCTTAATATGACATTTGTATCCGGAATGGGATAATTGTCAGATATCGTGTTTTCATTTAATTTTTTGTAATCAATAACCAATCTGTGTTTATTTGAACCGTCGCGGTCGTCATTAAGACCTTTTTTTGGAACTACCCATATTGGAGAGTTATAAGGGCTTTTGGATGGTCGAATGATTCCTTCGTGAAGCATTTTATTTACTTCTTTATTAACGAAATCGTTTGCAGAGAACGAGTAAGGGTATTGTTTAGACCATATTGGTTTTTCATTAGAGGTTCTGATTTCGGCTCTAGTATCTGTTCTAAATGGTAAAGATATGTCTACATTTTTATGAATACTTTTTATTTTCTTCAAAGTAGATTCTCTTAGAGTCCCTATGTTCGCTGTTTCTTTACTTTGCAAATGTTTCTGATTCCTTGCAGTCTTCTTTCCGTTCCTCCTGTGCATCTTGTAGTTATTCAATTATTCGTGGTGATTCTTTGAATCAAAACACCTTCTTTTTTGAACCCGTAACGGCATTCGAAGTTTTGAAAAGTATTGGGTCTCTAAAAAATTCAAACACTTGTGGAGCTGATGGTGTCTCAAATAATTTACTAAAAAATTTATCTTTTTTCTTGGTTGATGTTCTGGCGCATTTATTTAACCAAAGCATCTTCTCAGGAAAATTTCCGGATGCTTTGAAGTGTGCCGATATTGTTCCTATTTTTAAAAAAGGATCAGCGAATGAAAGAAGCAATTATAGACCTATTTCGATCCTCTCGTCAATTAGTAAAATTTTTGAAAAAAGTATTAAAATAAGACTATTGCACTTTTTAAATAAAAACAACTTTTTTAGCGCTCTACAATTTGGGTTTCGGAAAGGTAAATCCACTGAAGACGCTCTCCTGAAATTTTGCTCCGACATTTTTAATAATCTTGACAACAAAAAGTGTACAGCTGGTCTCTTTGTCGATATCACTAAGGCATTTGATATGGTTAACCACGAAATCCTGTTATCTAAACTGGAAAATGCTGGTATAAGGAGTTTTATGAGTAACTGGTTCAGATCCTACCTTGAAAATAGATCATTGCGTGTAAAAATTAATAATATTAGAAGTGACTTCAAATTTCTGAATATAGGAGTACCTCAAGGCTCAGTACTTGGTCCTATACTTTTCTTACTGTATATTAACTCTTTGTTAAAATTTCCATTTAAGTCTAAAATTACTGCCTTTGCAGATGATGTGGGTTGTGCGTTTGGTGCTGATAGTCCACTTGATCTAGTGGCTGATATTAATTGGGATTTGAATCTCTTTAGGTCGTGGTTCGCAGAACATAAGTTAGTCATTAGTTCTAAGACCAAAATTATGTTCTTTAGTCTTTCTTCTCCGAACGTTTTTGAACCAGATATCTTTTTCCATGAACCAATGTGCAAGAAATATAAACTTTTAAGTTGCTTTTGTGCTTCTGAGTCGAGTGCGATCACTTACCTTGACCACCAAATCTGTAGTGAGTCTTGTTTCCTAATTGAAAAAGTGGATGTTTTTCAGTATCTGGGACTCTTAATCGACTCAAAGATGACTTTTAGCAATCAAACCGAGAGTCTAAAAAAATATTTTCGTTCTACACTGCGGCACTTCTTCTATCTCCAAAAAGTATGCTCCAATGATCTTCTTAAAAAAATTTATTATGGAATTTTCCATTCCAAATTGCAATATGGAATAGCTTGTTGGGGTGGAACGCACTTTAACAAAGTGAAACCTATTTTAACTTTACAAAAATATGTAATTAGGATAATAAGTAGGAAGGGAAGACTACATCATAGTTTTCCATTATTTGTTAGATTGAAAATTCTACCAGTTCGACATTTATATTGTTTCAAGGTCCTTGAAACTTTCTTTTTGCGCTCAGGAAATCTGAGTTTCAGAATCCTAGATAATCATAATCTACGAAACAACTTGCAATATCTTGTACCTGTTCCCAGCTTTCGGACGACTACTTTTCGTAATTTTTACGCAGTAATGTCTTGTAGATTATTTAATAAACTTCCTACTGCGTTAAGGTCACTTATATTACCAAATCAAACTGAGTTAATTTTTTTTGCACTTGGCTAACAAAACAAAAAGTAACTCTTTTTGATTCTTTTTTGATTTTATAAAGCAATATTTAAATTTCACTGAATTAAATTTCTTCTGGCACTTGGCTAATAAAACTCATTGTAATTCTTTTGATTCTTTTCTAATTGTAAATATCAATATCAATAATTGAATTTTTAAAATAAGGGTCACCCCACCCAATTTATATTTTGTTTCTTTAATACTGAAGTGACATTTAAAACTGGTTCTTCAGAAGTGTAAATTTTTTCACATTTGTTTTTATATTCAAAGTCTAATTTTATTTCATCGTTTTTCGTTAAATTGAATCCTATTAATAAATCCGCGTTTAAATTTTTTATTTCGAAAAAACCTTACATATCTATCAAAAATAAATACTTCGTAATAGTATTTAATTATTGTTGTACCGTTTATTGTCTTAACTCTTTTTCTTATTACTAATTCTTTCCTTTCATCTAATGTATTAGGACTACAGTAACAACTTGTAGCTCCGGTGTCAATAAGGATTTTTAATTTTTTCCTGGGATCATTCCTGAAAATGTAGGGTAGTCCGAATTTTCTTCTTAAAAAGAATCATCTTCGTTAAGATTATTGATCCTTTCTAATTTTATTGAAGGATGTACACTGTGTTGTGCACTGTCTTGCGGTCTTTTTCCTCTCTGAAACTGATTGTGGTAATTATTTTTATATACCGGCTTGGCGTAGTTTCTATTGTTATTAGTAAACGGATTATGTATACGTTTTTGATTATCAAAATTTCTCTGCTCTTGATGAGTAATTGGCCGATGAGCCGAACTCCCAAGTTCCATTGGCTCTGGTTTTGTTTCCTTAGAATAATTTTGATGGTAGTTTTGATTTTGGTTGCGTTGAGGAAATCTTATTCCTGGAACCTTCAATTTTTTCAAAAACTACCTGGTTAGGTTAGTATTGTTTTTGAACTCTTTTCTTATTATGGGTCTTGAGCACTTTTTCCTGAGTTACCAAAAGTTTATGAGGTAGGTGTTCATGGGGTTTTTTGTTATAAAGAATTTTATAAGGTCTTTCGTCCGTAATTGAATGTATTGTTTTATTGTACTGTTGTGCAGCACGAAATATTAATTCTAGGTCACTTATAAGTTGTAATTCTTGTTTTAAACATCTTGCAATTTCTATCAGAGTAGAATGGACTCTTTCTACCTGTCCATTTGTTGTGCTATGGTGTGGGTCGCAATAGTAAATTATAATTCCTAATTTTTGCATTAATGTTTTAAACTATGGTGTGGGGAGAACCCTGGTTCGTTATCAACCGTTATGCATTTTGCATCAGGAAAGGTTTGTAATACTTCTTAAATTTTTTCATCTAATTTTAACTTATCATTTAACGATTTTATAACCAAGAATTTCGAATAGGAATCTATGCATGTAATAAATTTTAAATTTTGTGCAAAGAATATGTCAATGTGTAGATGTTCCCCCTCCTTTTTTGGAACTGGAGCCTCGCCAATGGGAATTTTCTGTGGGTGTCTGTCATACTTGTTCTGATTGCATATTTCACAATTTCTCACAAATTGTTTGAATTGTATTTTCATCTGTGGCCAATAGTATGAACTATAAATTTGTTTAAGATTCTCCCTATGATTTCTATGGGCTCTCTCTATTGTGGGTTTGTTAAATTATCATTGCTTGATCATCTGTATTAGTTACATCTATAGGAAATATTTTTGTACATAGAAATCGGTTGTTAAAAGTTTCTCTTAACATTTTCTTTACTTCATATAAAACTTCAGGTGCACAATGAATTGCTACTGTTCCTGGTTGTAGAAATTCTTTCACAATTGTCTTTAAATTATCTAGTGTATCGTATTCTTTTATGTGTCTTACTCTATTAAAAGTTTTTATTTGTTCATGTATCCTAAAAGTATTTTTACCTAACAAAATTTGCTGTCGAAATTGGTTTAGAGGTCAGGTAGTTTCTTTTATTACGTTATTGTCACTACTTTCCGCTGAATGTTGGGTTGCGTCTGACAAAGAACTATCAGTTATTTGATTTAAATTTTGTCTTGAGAGAGCGTCTGCTACCACATTTGTTGCTCCTGGTTTATAAATTATTTTTGGCGCGTATTCTTCGATTAATGCGTGCCATCGCTTCATCTTAATATTAGGATTTCTTTTCGAAACCGCAAAAGTTAGGGGTTGGTGATCTGTATGGATCTCCAAATTTGTGACACCGTATAGGCAATTTCTTAAATTTTTAAGGCATAAACTATTGCATATAGTTCCTTTTAATTTGCCGCGTAGGATCGCTCTGTCTTACCTACAGCCTTATTTATAAACTCGTATTATCGGCGGATTAGGGTAACTACGAATTTAATACCCCTCTAATACTCCAAAACTTATTTATAAAAAAAATACACCAGTATTAGAGACGGATTAAGCTAATACTGGTTCATAGGAGTATTAAAGGAGGATTAAGGTCGTATTAAGGTCCAAATGTCATTTTGATGATAAATTTTTGGAGGAAAAGTGAAAAATTATTTTGGTTTTGTGAATAATTTTAATTCTTTTTCCGCCTTAACAACGAGATAAATAAATAAATAAAGGAAAACTTATATTTCTTGTTTTGTTTAATATCCATTTTAGAAAAATTTCCGCCAACCACAAAAAAAAATAAATCATAATACTCGGGTTCAACGCAATTTAGTTTTTCAGGTAATCTAACTTTTTTTCAACCTCTAATTGGTCAGAAGTCACGTATCAAAAGAAGAACTGAAACTCTATGGCCAATCAGAGTCCGAAAGAAGTAAGATTATCTGAAAAAACTTATTGCGTTGAGCGTGCACAATGAAGTCAGCTGGGATTTGTTTACGTTTATAGTAACCAGAGCTACAGATGGGTCATTGTAAACTCGAAAACTGCGTAGTTGTCTTAAAGTGGTTGGTAATGGATATTATTTTATTGTTTGAACTTTTTCGGGGCTAGTTTTAATCACATTATGGGCTATGACCTATGACGTAGCCTAAAAATTCTACTTTTTGTTCAAATAACTTAGATTTCTCTACTGAAATCTTCATGTGAGCATTTTGTAATTCTCTTATAATTGTGTCGATGTCTTGAACGTGTTGTTCTATAGTTTCAGAGAAAATTATTATATCATCAATGTATATGTGACATATTTTTCCTACATACGGACGTAAGATGTTGTCAATTGCACGCTGAAAAATGCTTGGTGCATTTTTTAGACCAAATGGCATACGTACGAATTCGTATTTTCCATTATTTATAGAAAAAGCTGTTTTTTCTATGTCTTTTTCTGTCATTAAAATCTGATGAAATCCTGATTCCAAATCAAGAGTAGTAAAGTACTTTGCTTTACCCAAATTGCTTAATATGACATTTGTATCCGGAATGGGATAATTGTCAGATATCGTGTTTTCATTTAATTTTTTGTAATCAATAACCAATCTGTGTTTATTTGAACCGTCGCGGTCGTCATTAAGACCTTTTTTTGGAACTACCCATATTGGAGAGTTATAAGGGCTTTTGGATGGTCGAATGATTCCTTCGTGAAGCATTTTATTTACTTCTTTATTAACGAAATCGTTTGCAGAGAACGAGTAAGGGTATTGTTTAGACCATATTGGTTTTTCATTAGAGGTTCTGATTTCGGCTCTAGTATCTGTTCTAAATGGTAAAGATATGTCTACATTTTTATGAATACTTTTTATTTTCTTCAAAGTAGATTCTCTTAGAGTACCTATGTCCCCTGTTTCGATGACATTTACTCCCATTTCCGGTTCTTCAGAAGTGTAAATTTTTTCACATTTATTTTTATATTCAAAGTCTAATTTTATTTCAGCGTTTTTCATTAAATTGAATCCTATTAATAAATCCGCGTTTAAATTTTTTATTTCGTAAAACCTTACATATCTATCAAAAATAAATACTTCGTAATAGTATTTAATTATTGTTGTACCGTTTATTGTCTTAACTCTTTTTCTTATTACTAATTCTTTCCTTTCATCTAATGTATTAGGACTACAGTAACAACTTGTAGCTCCGGTGTCAATAAGGATTTTTAATTTTTTCCTGGGATCATTCCTGAAAATGTAGGGTAGTCCGAATTTTCTTCTTAAAAAGAATCATCTTCGTTAAGATTATTGATCCTTTCTAATTTTATTAAAGGATGTACACTGTGTTGTGCACTGTCTTGCGGTCTTTTTCCTCCCTGAAACTGATTGTGGTAATTATTTTTATATACCGGCTTGGCGTAGTTTCTATTGTTATTAGTAAACGGATTATGTATACGTTTTTGATTATCAAAATTTCTCTGCTCTTGATGAGTAATTGGCCGATGAGCCGAACTCCCAAGTTCCATTGGCTCTGGTTTTGTTTCCTTAGAATAATTTTGATGGTAGTTTTGATTTTGGTTGCGTTGAGGAAATCTTATTCCTGCAACCTTCAATTTTTTCATAAACTACCTGGTTAGGTTGGTATTGTTTTTGAACTCTTTTCTTATTATGGGTCTTGAGCATTTTTTCCTGAGTTACCAAAAGTTTATGAGGTAGGTGTTCATGGGGTTTTTTGTTATAAAGAATTTTATAAGGTCTTTCGTCCGTAATCGAATGTATTGTTTTATTGTACTGTTGTGCAGCACGAAATATTAATTCTAGGTCACTTATAAGTTGTAATTCTTGTTTTAAACATCTTGCAATTTCTATCAGAGTAGAATGAACTCTTTCTACCTGTAAATTTGTTGTGCTATGGTGTGGGTCGCAATAGTAAATTATAATTCCTAATTTTTGCATTAATGTTTTAAACTGATGTGTGGAGAACCCTGGTTCGTTATCAACCGTTATGCATTTTGCATCAGGAAAGGTTTGTAATACTTCTTAAATTTTTTCATCTAATTTTAACTTATCATTTAACGATTTTATAACCAAGAATTTCGAATAGGAATCTATGCATGTAATAAATTTTAAATTTTGTGCAAAGAATATGTCAATGTGTAGATGTTCCCCCTCCTTTTTTGGAACTGGAGCCTCGCCAATGGGAATTTTCTGTGGGTGTCTGTCATACTTGTTCTGATTGCATATTTCACAATTTCTCACAAATTGTTTGAATTGTATTTTCATCTGTGGCCAATAGTATGAACTATAAATTTGTTTAAGATTCTCCCTATGATTTCTATGGGCTCTATTGTGGGTTTGTTAAATTATCATTGCTTGATCATCTGTATTAGTTACATGACATCTATAGGAAATATTTTTGTATATAGAAATCGGTTGTTAAAAGTTTCTCTTAACATTTTCTTTACTTCATATAAAACTTCAGGTGCACAATGAATTGCTACTGTTCCTGGTTGTAGAAATTCTTTCACAATTGTCTTTAAATTATCTAGTGTATCGTATTCTTTTATGTGTCTTACTCTATTAAAAGTTTTTATTTGTTCATGTATCCTAAAAGTATTTTTACCTAACAAAATTTGCTGTCGAAATTGGTTTAGAGGTCAGGTAGTTTCTTTTATTACGTTATTGTCACTACTTTCCGCTGAATGTTGGGTTGCGTCTGACAAAGAACTATCAGTTATTTGATTTAAATTTTGTCTTGATAGAGCGTCTGCTACCACATTTGTTGCTCCTGGTTTATAAATTATTTTTGGCGCGTATTCTTCGATTAATGCGTGCCATCGCTTCATCTTAATATTAGGATTTCTTTTCGAAACCGCAAACGTTAGGGGTTGGTGATCTGTATGGATCTCCAAATTTGTGACACCGTATAGGTAATTTCTTAAATTTTTAAGGCATAAACTATTGCATATAGTTCCTTTTCATTTGCCGCGTAGGATCGCTCTGTCTTACCTACAGCCTTATTTATAAACTCGTATTATCGGCGGATTAGGGTAACTACGAATTTAATACCCCTCTAATACTCCAAAACTTATTTATAATAAAAATACACCAGTATTAGAGGCGGATTAAGCTAATACTGGTTCATAGGAGTATTAAAGGAGGATTAAGGTCGTATTAAGGTCCAAATGTCATTTTGAGGATAAATTTTTGGAGGAAAAGTGAAAAATTATTTTGGTTTTGTGAATAATTTTAATTCTTTTTCCGCCTTAACTACGAGATAAATAAATAAATAAAGGAAAACTTATATTTCTTGTTTTGTTTAATATCCATTTTAGAAAAATTTCCGCCAACCACAAAAAATAAATAAATCATAATACTCGGGTTCAACGCAATTTAGTTTTTCAGGTAATCTAACTTTTTTCAACCTCTAATTGGTCAGAAGTCACGTATCAAAAGAAGAACTGAAACTCTATGGCCAATCAGAGTCCGAAAGAAGTAAGATTATCTGAAAAAACTTATTGCGTTGAGCGTGCACAATGAAGTCAGCTGGGATTTGTTTACGTTTATAGTAACCAGAGCTACAGATGGGTCATTGTAAACTCGAAAACTGCGTAGTTGTCTTAAAGTGGTTGGTAATGGATATTATTTTATTGTTTGAACTTTTTCGGGGCTAGTTTTAATCACATTATGGGCTATGACCTATGACGTAGCCTAAAAATTCTACTTTTTGTTCAAATAACTTAGATTTCTCTACTGAAATCTTCATGTGAGCATTTTGTAATTCTCTTATAATTGTGTCGATGTCTTGAACGTGTTGTTCTATAGAATCTATAGTTTCAGAGAAAATTATTATATCATCAATGTATATGTGACATATTTTTCCTACATACGGACGTAAGATGTTGTCAATTGCACGCTGAAAAATGCTTGGTGCATTTTTTAGACCAAATGGCATACGTACGAATTCGTATTTTCCATTATTTATAGAAAAAGCTGTTTTTTCTATGTCTTTTTCTGTCATTAAAATCTGATGAAATCCTGATTCCAAATCAAGAGTAGTAAAGTACTTTGCTTTACCCAAATTGCTTAATATGACATTTGTATCCGGAATGGGATAATTGTCAGATATCGTGTTTTCATTTAATTTTTTGTAATCAATAACCAATCTGTGTTTATTTGAACCGTCGCGGTCGTCATTAAGACCTTTTTTTGGAACTACCCATATTGGAGAGTTATAAGGGCTTTTGGATGGTCGAATGATTCCTTCGTGAAGCATTTTATTTACTTCTTTATTAACGAAATCGTTTGCAGAGAACGAGTAAGGGTATTGTTTAGACCATATTGGTTTTTCATTAGAGGTTCTGATTTCGGCTCTAGTATCTGTTCTAAATGGTAAAGATATGTCTACATTTTTATGAATACTTTTTATTTTCTTCAAAGTAGATTCTCTTAGAGTACCTATGTCCCCTGTTTCGATGACATTTACTCCCATTTCCGGTTCTTCAGAAGTGTAAATTTTTTCACATTTATTTTTATATTCAAAGTCTAATTTTATTTCAGCGTTTTTCATTAAATTGAATCCTATTAATAAATCCGCGTTTAAATTTTTTATTTCGTAAAACCTTACATATCTATCAAAAATAAATACTTCGTAATAGTATTTAATTATTGTTGTACCGTTTATTGTCTTAACTCTTTTTCTTATTACTAATTCTTTCCTTTCATCTAATGTATTAGGACTACAGTAACAACTTGTAGCTCCGGTGTCAATAAGGATTTTTAATTTATCCTTGGATCATTCCTGAAAATGTAGGGTAGTCCGAATTTTCTTCTTAAAAAGAATCATCTTCGTTAAGATTATTGATCCTTTCTAATTTTATTGAAGGATGTACACTGTGTTGTGCATTGTCTTGCGGTCTTTTTCCTCCCTGAAACTGATTGTGGTAATTATTTTTATATACCGGCTTGGCGTAGTTTCTATTGTTATTAGTAAACGGATTATGTATACGTTTTTGATTATCAAAATTTCTCTGCTCTTGATGAGTAATTGGCCGATGAGCCGAACTCCCAAGTTCCATTGGCTCTGGTTTTGTTTCCTTAGAATAATTTTGATGGTAGTTTTGATTTTGGTTGCGTTGAGGAAATCTTAGGTTGTTATGATCTCGGTTATGATCTCGACGAGAATGATTTGTATTATTTTGTGCTTTATTGAATTGAAGAGCAAAATTTGCCCTTATATTGTTGGATTCTAGTTCTTGTGCGTTCGCGAGTGCACTCGGTAAATCTTCTGGAGATAATAGATAATAGAATATTAGCTAAAGGAGGGTTTAGCCCAGTCATGAAAATTCTAAAGGCATTCCGACGATTCATAGTATTAATTTCGTTTGTTAAGGAATTGTTTGTTTTGTGTGTCATAATCGTTTTATTTATAAGAAGAGTCAGTTTTTGGTTTACTTCATTGTAGAAGTCTATTATGGACATACTTCCTTATCGAAGGATGCTCAACTCTTGCTCAATTATGTGGGCTGGCCTCTTGTCAGCATAAGCAAAGTCAAATCTTGCTATTATGGCGTCATAATTAAGAACGGTACCATGGTTTGTTAATATGTCGTTTGCGCTTTGTACTATTTTATTTCTTAGTATAGTTAACGCAGCGAAATATTTCCTACTACCTTTATTGTAGAGAAATGTGGAATTGTTAGCAGCTTCGCGCCAGCTAACGTAAGAATTTGTGTTACCGGGAAATTCCGGTAAAGATTTAATTACGTCTAGTGTCTCTGTACATATTATTGTTTCATCGATGGTTTGTGTTTCATACTCTGTTACTAGAGATTTACTTGTTAATTTTGGAGGGACTCTTTTAGATGTCTTATCTCCGACTGTAAAGATACAGTATTTGCGGCAATGAGCCTAGTCACAGTGTTTGGTTTACTTCATTGTAGAAGTCTATTATGACATACTTCCCTGTCGAAGATTGCTCAATTCTTGCTCAATTATGTGGGCTGGCCTCTTGTCAGCATAAGCAAAGTCTAATTTTGCTATTATGGCGTCATAATTAAGAACGGTACCATGGTTTGTTAATATGTCGTTTGCGGTTTGTACTATTTTATTTCTTAGTATAGTTAACGCAGCGAAATATTTCCTACTCCCTTTATTGTAGAGAAATATGGAATTGTTAGCAGCTTCGCGCCATCTAACGTACACCGAAAGAAAAACCTTGGTAAAATCAAACAGGAAACTTGTTTGTTTTTGCGTCAAGCAGGAACATAGTTAAATTAAACAAGCTGGCATTGTCATTTTATTTACTGAAATGCTACAATTTTCATTGGTTAAATCAACAACGCCATTTTCAATTTCGTGTTTAAACATTGAGCAAAAACATTGTTAAACAACAACGGTTGTGATACTAGAAACATACATGTCCATGATACTTTAACAACGTTTGTGTTTCGTCAACAATTCTGAATTGTTGGTAAAATATGAACATTGTTGATCAAGTATGTTCGTGAGAATTCAGCCACGTTTTCATCTGCTCAACAGATTTAATGCAAAATTTCTATGATAAATGCCTGAATTGAAGTTTGACCTATACATTTGAGAGGTCAAACTTCAATTCAGGCATTTATCATAGAAATTTTACATTAAAACTGTTGAGCAAATAAAAGCGTGGCTGAATTCTCACGTAAAACATACTTGATCAACAATAAAGAATAATTAATTATCCCTTAATATAAAATGGTCACGAAACTTATCATATTGAATTGAAGTTCCGTAATGCGACTTCACGTTTTCTGTGGGCTTACGTATGAAAAATATTGAAATTCAAAATGTTACTGATACTTTAACTATTCTTTATTGATTAAAGAAGTATGAACATTGTTGATCAAACATATTGGTGATAGTTCAACAGTGAATTTGGTATTTCAATCACAAACGTGATGGTTTTTGTAATTTCAGCCTTAATTGTTAGTTAAGTATGTTTGTTGTTGATCAAGTATGAAATCAACAATCACGTTGTTGGTTAAAAATTATAACATATTCAAATCAACTACGAACATACTTAATTTAAACATTTTTATGATACTTACCTGAAAAAAAATTGATCACGGCAGCATACTTGATTTGAACATGCGTTCTTATTTGAATTCATCACGAAACTTGGTTAATTTCACAATTTTAGACGAATTGTTGATTAACAATGAAACATGTTTAAATCAACCAAGGTTTTTTCTTTCGGTGTAAGAATTTGTGTTACCGGAAAATTCCGGTAAAGATTTAATTACGTCTAGTGTCTCTGTACATATTATTGTTTCATCGATGGTTTGTGTTTCATACTCTGTTACTAGCGATTTACTTTTAAATTTTGGAGGGACTCTTTTAGATGTCTAATCTCCGACTGTAAAGATACAGTATTTGCAGCAATAAGCCTAGTCACAGTCTCCTCAGTCAAAATATCTGCGAATTTGAGTCTTTCAAGTTGTTTAGAGAGTTCGTCCAGTTTGGCTTGTTATAAACAGATCTCTAACATCAGATCAACAACAAGAAAAAATTTTCAATTCAACTGAACAGAGTAATGTTATTCCAGAAAAATTTCAATAAAAATATTTTTGTTTCTTTTTTTCTTTAAATTCTATTTTCAACAGATTAAACTTATTCTATAAATATTTATTATTTATATTTTTATATATTTTTTTATTTTGAGCGAAATAACATTTAAAAAAAAAAATTCTTACAAATATTTTTTGGTGATGAACGTTGTCTGTTGATGTGGATTCTCTTTGATGACGATGCCAGGATGGTATTGTTGTTCGTTTTTGTTTGTTTCTTTTTTCTCTTTGACACTGAATTAACTGAATTTTTTTGTTTTCAAATTATTTTTGTTTTTGTTGTTTTTATCACTGAGAGGAATACTTAACTGTTTCCTTTTTTATTGACAATATCTTTCATTAATTTGCATGGATTTATTGCCTTGTTGATCACTATTTATTTTTTGTTTTATTCTTCTTTAAATTTAAGAATACTTTTTTTGTTTTATATTTTTTTCTCCTTTCTAGGAAGGATACTTATTTTTATTTTTTGCACTGAAAATGTTTCACAATTTTTCTTCTCCTTTTCTGAAGGATACTTTTTTGTTTTAATATTTTTTTTCTCCTTTCTAGGAAGGATACTTATTTTTATTTTTTTGCACTGAAAATATTTCACAATTTTTCTTCTCCTTTTCTGAATTACTTTTTTGTTAAGGTGTGTCCACACCAGAGAAACATTTCAGGAAACATTGTTTCAAAAACGTTTCTAAAATGTTTCCCATTGGTATAAAAAACATTTCTGAAACACTTCAGAAACGTTTCAGAAACATTTTAGAAATTTTTCTGAAATTTTTTTTTTTGTGTGAACGTTTCGTGAAACATTTCTAAAATGTTTCTGAAATGTTTTTTGTTTCCCATTTTTAATGGGAACTTTTCTTGTTTCTCGAGTTCAGTTTAATGCTTGAATATGGATTGTAAAGAAGTAGCAATTATAGCGTCGTGTTTTATAATCATGAAAAAAATAAAAAAAAAACCATGACAGTGGCATGAAACATATTAAAAAAATGTTTGGAATTTTTTTTTTATTTCAACCTTTTTACGATTTAGGCTTTCACAAATTTCACTTGAGGCATCGGCTTTTATGTTTCTATTTTTATAACCTTCATCTTGTGGATCCCTCTCTTCATTCGCAAATGTTTCAGAAAAACAAAGAAAGTTTTCCATGCAGAATGGGAAACAAAAAACATTTAAGAAACATTTCAGAAATGTTTCAAGAAGCGTCCAGACCAAAACAACTTTATAGAAACATTTCTGAAACATTTCAGAAACATTTCTGAAACATTTTAGAAATGTTTTTTTGTTTCTGAAATGTTTCTGAAATGTTTTTGGAATGTTTCTGAAATGTTTCTGAAATGTTTCAAAAATGTTTCTTTGGTGTGGACATACCTTTATATATTTTTTCATTTTAGAAATATTTTCACTCGCGTGACGATCTAATTTTTCTCCTTACTTTATTCTTTCAGGATGATATGAAAAAAGAGTCGTCCTGTCACGGTCGCCAAACGCCAATTATAACAGTTCGAACACGAATTTATTTTTTAAAAAATGATTACTTTTGTATTTGTATTTGTATTTTATTTACTTTAAATCGCTTACAAAGTAGAGCATAAGTCTAATGAAATATTGCAAGCCTTAAATTGAATTTACATTATTATTACAAAGGATTTAGTATTCAAAATATAATAAAAAGAAGAAAAGAAAAAAAAAATTAATAATAATAAAAGTGATAATTTATAAAAATTAGAGAGATAAAAGAAATAAGAAATAAAAAGAAAAATTTACAATACAATAACTGTAACCTTACGTTCAACTATTTGCCAAATATGTGATGAACAAACATCTAAACCTTCTGATGCTTCTGATCCCCCTCATTGCGATTGGCAGGGAGTTCCAAAGGCGTATAGCATGAATAAAGAATTGACGCTGAGTTGTGAGATATTTAAAACGAGGTGTTATAAGAGCGCGAGACCTTGTAGAATGAAGGAAACAGCCTACTATGTAGGTAATCCGGTTGTTCGGATTGGATTATTAGATGCAGGTAACTTAGTGATCGAAATTGCAATAGTCTATCAAGGCTGCAGCCACAAATTTGTTTCGAAAATGAAGAAACATGATCATATCGGCGTAGGTTATATACATATCGGGCAATATTGTTATAAACAACATTAAGTTTACGGGTAGTCGCGTAGTCTAAGTCACCGAAGACTTCACACCCATAAAGTAATACGGGAAGTAACAGAGTTTTCGCAAGAAGAAGCTTAGTTTTGTTAGGAATAATACTTTTTGTAACATGTAGTGTACGGAGGCATCTATAAACCTTCCCTATCGCGCTATTAAGATGGTCATTCCATGTCAAGCTGCGATTGAAAACCATGCCCAGATTTGTAGCAGAGCTTACGTAATGAATGGGTGTGTCGTCAAGCTGCAATGAACTTAAAGTTGATTCATCGAGGACTTTACGAGAGATGGGTATAGCTTTTGACTTAACTGGATTTAGGATTAAGGCATTTCCCTTAGACCAACGTGAGATGAGTAGCAAATCTTCATTCATTAAGGCATCTGCCTCATTTTTCGCCGACAAAGGTCGACTGATCAGCAGCTGCACATCGTCGGCATAAAGATGGATTTTGCAGTTTTTTATAACAAGTGGGAGTTCGTTTATATATAGGGAGAAAAGAATTGGTCCAAATATCGATCCCTGTGGAACACCGGTTAGAACATTCATAAAACTGGACGAGCGATCATTAGCGATAACACATTGTTGTCTCCCACTGAGATAAGAAAGTATTAACTTAAACATGACTCGATGGAAAAACCACTTTATTACTACTAATCAACTTACAAACTCGAACTCTAAGCTTGAACTGACTATCCTAACTAAAGAATAACTTAACGCTACTTTTCGATGAGTATAACGATGAGCGACATGTCCAATCACGATGTTGGGATGTTTACAGTATCCGATGTTATAACATCACATCCGTTGGATTGATTCGGTGGCTTAACTCAATGGATCGATTCGGTGGCATTTGTTTGCCGAATCATCAATTTCTCCAGTGTGTTTACTGGGTAATTGATACTCTTAACTTGCAGTCAATTGAATTGACGCTAAACTATATTCAATCCAGCGAAATGATAGCAGATATCTTTACTAAAAATTTAGCAAGAACTTAACATTCAAAATTTACCGAACTAATGAATTCATACTAACGGAATACACATAAGATGTAGTTTCGTTTACATTACAGTGTTGAGAAAGAGTGTCAGAAAGTAGAACTCACAAGTGAATTATTATCTATTTACAACATAAATGAATCGTATTGGTATTGACTTGCTCCCTCTAACTAAATAATATGTTCTACACTATGTGTTACACTTTCTCTTGTAATCTTTTAGTTTTTAATAGACCGTCTACTAAATTGGACTAGTTTGTCGTTTGTCTTGTCAAAATAAAACAGCTTCATTTAACTCAATGGTTTATAGTATGTCTAGGTTACCACCTTCCGTTTCAGATTACAAAAACGAGTATGAACATATTCTTCATTTGGCTGATATTAATGGTCATAAGAAATCTCTCATTGATCATTTGATAAAGAAGGACACAAAAAGAGTTATGAAAGAGAATTGCTGTACTCTTTTCTCCCAAAACACACATAACAACAACACCGAACATCGCGTCGCGCTTCCCAGTAGGAAATTTCCAAAAATTCACTACTGAAAATGCTGCCTTTTCCTCAGGGAAAATTAGCTGCACTAGTGCAATTCCTACTGAATCCTTTGCTGAATTTAACAAGGGCTTGTCATTGGAAAGAAGCACCTACACACTTTCTCGATGAATAAAATGTAGGGAAATCATAACACCCATGGCATCTTCGTTTTCATAGCCTGAAAAAACTGGTTCTATGTGTGTAATTTGAAATTTGGGAATTTGTGACAGAAATGTGTTCTGAGGAGAAAGAATGCATTTGAGAGAACACATAGATAATGGAAATAATGAATGCATTTGAGAAACAAGCGTTTGTATACTTCATTACATTTTTAAATAATATTCAGTAATTATAGTATTTAGAAATTGTAATACAGTTTTGATTACTATTTAATAAATACAAAAATAATTGATCACAAAATTGAAACTAAATCCAAGACCCATTGAAGCAACATGTGACACAAAAATAAAGATATTTGAAAGCGAATAAACGAAAGAAAGAGAAAAGAAAAGGTTGTTTTCTCATACTTAATTTTGTCGCTACCTGTTTGGCGTTTCTCAAAGAGGATTTTGCTGTACATCGTGTATTCTTCTTTATTTTCTTTTGAAAACAACGCACAAGATTCAACTTGAACTGCAGACTGCCCACCAATTGCATGACATTTCATTAGTGAATTCATTGATGACCTTTTCCCTAATGAAAGCACCAGATGACTTCCTCGAGGAATTCATCCTTTTTTTTCACTGGTGAGCAAATTTCCTACTGGGAACGCACAAGATTCAACTTGAACTGCAGACTGCCTACCAATTGCATGACATTTCATTAGTGAATTCATTGATGACCTTTTCCCTAATGAAAGAACCAGATGAATTCCTCGAGGAATTCATCCTTTTTTTTCACTGGTGAGCAAATTTCCTACTGGGCAGTTGCAGCCCATGCATTTGATAATACATCGGACACAACATCTTTTGCTCAGATAATCTCTCGGACACTTCATCTCAGTACTGTTATAAATGGGTTGTAACTTTGTTTTCATTAATGAACATGGAGTTTGACTGTGCCACCATTTTTTAAGGCTTAGGTGATGTATGATTTGCTTCCTAAATGATAACATGTGAGTGCGTGTGTTATGAAATGTAGTGCAATGCCTTTAAGTGATTGGAAAAAAACTTTTTAAGAGGCGTATGTAAAATTCAAAATAAACAGCAACATATGAAGCAGTAAATAATTAAAAAACACCTCTGTAATATGAATGATTTTTAATAAAATGGACTAATGAACATACTATATCCAAAATAACATAAATACACAATCAGTTATAACTAACTTAAACCTAATTGTCTTAAAAACTAAAGAAATATTATCTGAAAAGAAAAATAAACCAATAAAGTATTGACAAATCAATATACATTGTGTACTTATCTGATCAACCGATTGATAAGGAATCCAATCCAGCCAGTGCAACACCTACCCATCGGTTCAAGTACTTAAAGAAAAAAAAAAATGGGTTTATGTACTCACCTACTGCTTATGCCAATTGGGCAGCGGAGTCTCTGGAAACAATTTAAGAATGCAGCAACAACTATCCTCTGCGTTTGAACTAATCTCAACTAAGAAGACATAAGAAATATAAAAACAAAGAATTATGTAATTGTTTAAAAAAAGCAAAGATAACACAAAACTACACAGAAAATGCAAGTTTATTCTAACCTCCAATTAGGTTGAAAGTTAAATTGCATATTTAACATATTAAAAACATATAAATCACTGAAAAACACATGAAATCACTTATTTTGTCGGATTTAAACACCTTTAATAAAATTACAAACAAATAAATTAATTAAACACACGAAAGTACGAAATGTCAAATCAATTTGACGTTTCAACTATATAAGCAGAATGTACGAAATACATTAATTAGGGAAAATTTTGAATGGAATGTTCAAAAATTTTATTATTTTCGCAAGATCTCACATTGTTTATTAAAAAGTTAATAATTTATTTAATCTCATAAACCCTGCTGCCGTAATAGTGCAGTGGTACAGTGTTCAGTAGAGAGGCCAGACGCGTGGGTTCGAATCCCGCTCTGGGTATCTACTTTTCTTTCAACCTCCCAGTTTCATATGGACGCCGCCGACCTTGAGGTTATATGTGAAATTGCAAACACCTTATTTCCAACTACTGCAACACAAAAAAAAGTTGCTACCCTGGTAGTACAATGGACCGGAAATTAGGTCTGAGTTCTCCAGGTTAGCATATAAGCCTCCTCTTACAAAAAAAAAAAAAAGAAAAAAAAAATAAGGAAATGGGAGACATGAAATAATTATGGAAATCAGAGGGAGATATAAACTCTCGGGCAAAGGAGCACGAAAAAGTTAAATGGCGTTCAACGGCATTGCCAAGTGCAAACAATCCTCGAATAAAAAATCTATTTAAAATACTTACCACAATAAGGGAAATGGTATATTTTACAATGATGCTAATAAAAGTTAAAGTAATTATTTTGGTAAAAAGGTTTGATTTTAGTGGAAATCTAATAATGTTGAGCAATATATCACTCAAGCCATTGCGACAGGTTTTAATTTTCATTTTTGGTTTCTTCCACGAACGCATTACGCTCCAAATGGGATGAAATGAAACGAATGGCAAGGATGCATGCTGTAAAAAACGGAAGATAACTGCGCGAAAGCACCTATAAAAAGAAGGAAATCAGTAATTGGACTTCACTTCAAGTTCCTGAACAGTCGGAATAATCTATCAAGTATAGCAAGTGAACCAGTTTGCAGTTTAAATAAGCAGTTAAAGAATATTATCAAGGGTTAATCAATTTTGAAATCGATCATGTTGATCGAACATATTTTGATAAAACCTGTCAAATTATTAGTATTTTTTTATAGTGTAGTTCGCTATCAAATTGAAATCGTTCAGCGAACATAAGCGCGGTGCGAAAATAGTGGGCGCGTTCATCACAAGTTAGATTTTCAGATTAACTAACTTTTCTCGGTTTCTGATTGTCCAGACGTTAAGTTATTCAGTTGACAACTCATCAGCTGTTAGTTTTTACCGATTCAGTTTTTCAGTCAGGAAAAGAAGGCTGAAAATCTAGATTCAGTTTATTAAGCTGTCAGATGCGATAAGTGACATCATAAAATTATACTTGCCAAGTGATAGTGATTTTGTTGTGCGTGATTTTTATTGAAAAAATACAATTAATTGATTCTAACTCCATTACTGATTGTTTTTTTACTCTTATGAAGTGTTTATCGCAGTAAAGTCAACAAGTTAATGAATTTTTTTTACATATGCAAATCAAAACCATCGCACCTGACATATCTTGTTAGATAACCGTTCAAAGCAAAACTGAATAAGTTTTTCAGTTAATCTTAAAATCTGAATTGCAATGAACGCGCCCAGTTTGATTACAACTGTAGAGAAGTAGCCTATATGTAAAACTAACCATTTATATAGAAAATCAATTTGAAATTATCTAGTAAACATATAAGCTATACAAATATAATTTGATAAGGGCTAATTATTGGATTGAAGGTACTCGACGAACTTTACGTCGTGTGAGTATAATCCAGCGATTCAAAAAAATAAAAATCAAAACTAGTCAATGAAAGTATACACAATTCAGTCTTTTCATTTCTAAGTTTTTGAAGCGCCTTTATTTACAGCTATTGTAAGTATAAGTTGCTCAAAAAACGTTAGTGGTTCCATCCAGGAATTGTATGGTACTCATTGACGAGGTTTCTTTTATTTATTGTAGCGCTAGCTCAAACCTTTTTTTTTTTCTTTGGTGTATCATCATTGGTTTTTTTTTTTGTTCACGTTGTTTTTTTTTGTGAGTATAACAAAAACAAAAGTCAATTATATGGCTCTCTTCATCGTATTTCAATTGTATAACATAAAACCGTAAACATACATAATGTGTAAGCTAGATGAAATGCTGGTAACCCAAATTGTTCTAAAAACAAAAATTGAGAAAACAATAGAAAATGGAAAGAAAACCAGGTTAGAAAAAAGAACCGTTGGATTCTTTAAACAAAGGTTGATCGATTTTGCCTTATGGCAAGAGTTTGTCCACCAAGATCGGCAAATTCATGAGATCATCATTACCTCCAGAGCGGAATGTGAAAATGCATACATCAAAAAACAACAGTTTGATGATGTGGAAGTAAAATATTCCGGGTGAACTTTAAGATGGGTTGAGCAATTTGTCATCAGATATAGGGTAAGGAAGGTCCGATGCCATTATCTGAGACTCGGAGTTTCAATACACAGTTGCCAAAAATAACACTGCCTAAATTTGATGGTGATTAAAATTCATGGAGGTCGTTTCACGACCTATATAAATCTTTGGTTCATGATAATATGCAGCTGCAACCAGTTCAAAAACTGCGTTATCTGAAAGGTTGTCTTTAGGGTGAAGCAGAGAGAGTGCTAAAATCCACTGCAATCACCAACCAAGATTACGAACCGGCATGGAAAAAACTAAAGGTAAGATTTGAAAATACAAGAACTTTAGTTAATTTTCACCTCAAGGCTCTGACAAATCAGACAAAAATTTCAACTGAATCAGGAAAAAATCTGAAGGTGTTAGTCGATTCTACCGAAGAATGCTTGCATCAGCTCAAGGCATTAAAGGTGGACACTAGCACGTGGGATGCATTGTTGATCTACCTAACGGTACAAAAGCTACCATTTGCTACAATGCGTCTCTCGGAAGAAGAACTAGGAAATGATCAAGGTTTTCCAGCCTTTAAAACATTTATGAAGTTCTTGCACACAAGAAGTCGTGTGTTAGAAGCACAATGGTTCCAAAACTAGCTACAAGTATAATTAAAAGGGAAGGTGTTCAAACATACCATACCATTGTAAACGCCATCTGCCCTGCTTGCAACGAAAAGCATTAGTTGGAAAATGTTCTACCTACTTAAGTATGGACGTCCCAACCCGAAGAAGAATAATCGAGGCGGCGAATAGATGTCCGAATTGTTTTTCCAACATTCATACGCATACCAAATGCTAAAATAAATATTGCTGCATGAAATGTCAGCAACTACACCATACCACCCTGCATTTAAATGAATCTTCAGCAAAAGATCTCATCAAGGAATCGGGAAACCACAACGTTGAAAAAACAAACACATTCTTTTCTTCAAAAACCATAGCGCTTTATTACCAACTGCGTTGGTAGCCGCTCGTGACCGCAACGGTGATTTGATAATCTTGCGATGCCTTCTAGACTCTGGTTCGTAAACCTCGTTCATAACAGAGGAAGACTGCAATAGGCTACAATTGCGAGGTAAGTCCAGATCAGTGTAAATCATTGGTTTCAGCAAAAACCAAACCGCTTGCTCCAAGCAGCGAGTACAGCCGAGACTACAAGCCATTAATGCTAGCAACGATGTAGAATGTAGTTGAAAGCAATATGTTCGTATTGAAAACAATAACGGACTCACTACCAGCAAAGGAAATAACAACCCGAAACTGGAAACACATACAAGAGCTCGAGTTAGCAGACCCGATGTTTTGTAAACCTAATTCTATCGACACTTTACTCGGAGCAGATGTATATGGTCATATCATCCGTGTTTACTATGTTTGGGTGGATTATTATAGGTATGAACAACATAAGGGTCGAACTACTTGCAGCTAAATCAAAGGTAGCACCAGTAAAGCCAGTTACACAACCCCGGTTAGAATTAAACGGAGCGTTGTTACTTGCCAAACTCTTAAAGGCTACAATGCAAGACATGCAATTGCATCATTGTCCTATATATTTGTGGACAGATGCAACAATTGTCCTACAATGGATACGTGAGCACCCGTCCAAGTGGAAAACCTAAGTAGCCAACCGAGTCGCGGAAATACTACCTGCAGAGCATTGGCGTCATGTGCGCACAAATAATAACCCGGCCGATTTGGCCTCTCGAGGAATAACCTCTTAACAATTGTCTAATTGCAACTTGTGGTGGCATGGGCCTGAATGGCTAGCTAAAAACCAAAATATGTGGCCTAAGGATCCAATTCAATGCGCCTGCACCAATTTGGAGGCTAAACAACCAAAACCAACCAATTTGTTTTCACAACCGTCGAACGACATTCTATCTGCGTATTCCTCCTATACAAAACTCATTCCAGTTGTCGCCACGATCCTGCGTTTCATACGAAACTGCCGTTATCCTGCATCAAAAGAAACAAAGGCATTATCAACTCAGGAATTAAAGGTTGCAAGCATCTCAATTTTAAAGGTGTTCAGAGGATATCCTTTCCAAGGGATCTGAAAACCCTCAAAGCAAACCAACCTTTGCCGGGAAAAAGCCAATTAATCACCCTTAGCCCCTTTTTGGATCAAGATGGTTTAATCAGGGTAAGTGGCAGATTGGGAAATGCAAACATTTCATATGATATGAAGCACCCAATTATTCTGCAGCAAGATCACCACATCAGCAACTTAATTATCATTAAAACACACAAAGAAACATTACACGGGGGTACCTCATTGGTATTAAATACGATACGTAGCTAGTATTGGATTCTCAACGGTAAACGAACCGTCACCAGACAAATCCGAAAATGTGTGATTTGCGCCAAACAACGAGCAGACACGACACGCCAATTAATGGGTACGTTACCGGCTCCAGAGTCAATATTACGAAGGCATTCACACATGTAGGTGTCGATTATGCAGGACCAATTCAACTAAAAATGTCAAATCACCGGAAAGCTAAGTTGTATAAAGGATACTTCTGTATATTTGTTTGTCTAACAACTAAAGCCATACATATAGAAACTGTATCGGATCTAACAGCGATGGCATTTCTAGCCGCACTAAAAAGATTTGTATCACGACGGGGCTTATGCTCGAGCATATACTCAGATTGTGGAACAAATTTCAATGGAGGAAAGGCTACATTAGATAATGATATAAAGCAAGCTCTCAAGGAAGACACACCAGACATTACAAATTTCTTAGCCAACAAACATATCAATTGGCATTTTAACCCGCCTGCTGCCCCACATCATGGAGGATTATGGGAAGCTGTTGTAAAATCCATTAAATATCACCTACGGCGCGTCATTGGAACTTCATTATGTACATTTAAAGAACTTACAACACCGCTCGCTCAAATTGAAGCATGTTTGAATTCCAGACCACTATGTCCATTAACAAACGACGTCAACGACCTTGTGGTTCTAACACCAGGTCACTTTCTTATAGGCCAAGCCTTGAATGCTGTTCCGGAACCAGACCTTCTAACCTCCAACATCACAGCTAACCGCCCGCCGATGGAAATTGATTCAGCAAATGAATCAACATTTTTGGAAGAAATGGTCAAAGGAGTACCTAAACCGTTTGCAACAGCGTCCTTAATGGTTAACAAAGCAACCCAATCTAGAGGTTGATGACATAGTCCTTGTAAAAGATGACAACACCCCGCCCACAATGTGGCCATTAGGAATTGTTGAAAAGGTCCACCCTGGCAAGGATCAAATGGTCAGGGTAGTAACGGTTCGAACTCGAAATACCCTATGCCTAAGACCCGTCGTCAAAATATGCCGTCTGCCGATGGATACAGCAGAAACTAGAACGACAACATGAAAACCTATTTGTTATAACATCTGTCTATGTGTTGTTCGTCGTAGTTCTGTATATGTTTATGTTTATTGAAATAAAGCATCACACCCATTAAATTTATCCTTGCAAACAGCAATAATTGACGACTGTAGTACATTTTAGAAGACATCCGATTTTCTCCACCGGCCAGCCCAGGGTTACAAACCCTTATAGAATCCATCCTTAAGTTGGAAGCCATGAAACGTAAAGCAAAGGAAGATCGAATCGTGTCAGACGGATATCCGATTCGCGTAACGATCAACGGCAGAACCGTTGATACATTAGAAAATCTGAGAACATCAAGTACGGTTGAAGAGATACGAATGCGACTGGATAATGACATTCAACGCTTCACTTCGAGAGAAGGAGAAGACATTTACATAAATTGAGAGACGTTAAAGTAATTCACGGTCAATCTCCCTGACCGGTACCAGGTGAAAATGAATGTGAACTTAGCTGGAAAGCTTGCATTTCACCATCCTCATAAAAATTGCATTGAAAAAATCAAGGCAAGGACTGTTAACGCAACCGTTCAAAGGGGGGAGGATGTTGAACAATCCAAAAACTCAAAATAAACAGCAAAATATGAAGCAGTAAATAATTAAAAAAAAACACCTATGTAATATGAATGAATTTTAATAAATTGAACTAATGAACATACTACAAGAGTTGTTTACATAAAAAAAAAAAAAAAAATAGGGTGGCGCAACAGAGCGAGGAGCCCCTGGGCCTAGCGCATTTCTCACAACCATGCCTTGTGAGGAAATGGAGGGGAACTATAATTTTTCGCCGGTTCCGAACGGCTAATTGAGAATGCGCTTTTCATGGCAATGAATTTACTAACGGAGTTGTTTACATGCTGTATATATATCCAAAATATTATAAATACACAATCACTTATAACTAACTTAAACCTAATTATCTTAAAAACTAAAGAAATATTATCTTACTTAGGTGGGCATTACAGTTCGGGGTGAACCTGGGCCTCAACCAACATCCTTCTATAACGACTTCGATTTTGGGCGAGCTCTCTCCAGTTTCGCACTCCAAGTCAGTTGAGGTCTTCATCCACTTGATTGCGCCACCTAAGACGAGGTCTTCCCCTTCCGAGATTTCCCTGCAATGTGCTTTCGAACACCCGACGAGCCGGAGCGTTTGGGTCCATCCGCTCTACATGGCCCAACCATCGTAGCCTCGCGATGCGTACTCTTCTGGCTATGCCCATGTCGCGGTACAGCTCATACAGCTCGTTGTTGTATCTTCTTCTCCACACATTGTCTTCGCATACGGGACCAAAGATCATTCGTAGAATTTTTCTTTCGAAACGACCAAGGTTTTTCTCATCCGCTTTCGATAAGGTCCATGCTTCCGCGTCGTTAAGCAGGACTGGGATGATTAAGGTCTTATATAAGGTTACCTTGGTTTTTCTGGAGAGGGTTTTGTTTCTCAATTGCCTTCTTAACCCAAAGAAGCAACGGTTGGCAAGAGTTATTCTCCGTTTGATCTCCGCACTGATGTTCTTGTCCGTGTCTACAGCGGATCCTAGGTAGACGAAGTCCTGTACTACCTCGAAGTTATGTCTGTCTATTGTGACGTTTTGTCCAATTCGTCGATGTTCTGTGTCCTTGTTTGATGACAACATATACTTCGTTTTGCCCTCATTAACCATCAAACCCATTTTTGCCGCTTCTGTTTCGATACTCGCAAAAGCACCTATGACATCACGCTTTTTTCTTCCCATTACGTCAATATCGTCTGCATAGGCGAGTAATTGTACAGACTTTTGAAAGATTGTTCCTCTGCTGTTGACGTTTGAGTTTCTTACAATCTGTTCAAGTATGATGTTGAAGAAATCGCATGACAGTTTTTCGCCTTGTCTAAAACCTTTTTCGACATCAAAAGTCTCGGTGAGTTCTTTACCGACCTTGACGGAGCAGCGTGAATTCTCCAAAGTCATCCTGCATAGTCGTACGAGTTTTGCAGGGATGCCGAAACTAGACATGGCTCTGTACAGCTCGTCTCTGTAGATACTGTCATACGCGGCCTTGAAATCGATAAAGAGATGGTGAATATCGATATTATGTTCTCGAGTTTTTTCCAAGATCTGCCGTAATGTGAAAATTTGGTCTATTGTGGACTTCTCTGGTCTAAAACCACATTGATAAGGACCTATCAAGTTAATGACGTGGGGTTTCAGACGTTTACATATTAAGGAGGCTTATCCCTCTATAATTGGCGCAATTGTCAGGGTCTCCTTTCTTTAGGATCGGGCATACGATACTGAGGTTCCATTCATCGGGCATGCTTTCTTCCGACCATATCATGCAGATCAGCTGGTGCATGCTCCTTTAAAACTGATCTCCAGCTGCCTTGAAAAGTTCGGCATCAAGGCCATCTGCACCTGCAGTCTTATTTGATTTAAGTTTGCATATAGCAAGCTTAACTTCTTCTAGGTCGGGAGGACGGCATTCTTGATCATCGTCCAAGCTGAATGGGGCAATCTGCCTGACAGCGGAATTTGTGTCCTCATCGCCGTTAAGCAGTCTGCAGAAATGATCTTTCCAGATCCTCAGTAGCGACTGTGACTCTATAACTATGTTTCCCTGCTGGTCTTTACAGGCTTGAGTTGGGGGTTTGCCACCCTGGGATGATCTTTTTACCTTTTCGGAAAACTTCCGAATCTCGTTCCTGTCATGGCACCTCTCTATTTCCTCAAACAAGCGCTTCTCATGCTGCTTCTTTTTCTTTTTGAGAAGTCGGTGTTCTTCCCTTCTTCTCTCCTTGTAAATCTCGTTATACTGATCGTAAGCAGCCCTCGTTCGTGTTTGCATAAGCATTTGTCGTGCGCTTTGCTTGGCTGCATTTGCCTGCCTGCATTCTTCATCGAACCATGGGTTTCGTTTTGGTGGCCGAGTGAAACCCAAAACCTCAGAGGCAGCGGTTCTGATGGCTTCTTGGCATTGCTGCCACTGGTCTTCAATGTTTAATGCTGGCGGCAAGGATATTTGAAGGATAATTGAAGGGACACTCGATTGGAAAAGGCATTGGCAATCTCTTGCGATTGTAGCTTTCCAACGTCATATCTCTTCACAGCGTTAGTTCGTGCAGGTCGTGAACAAGATATCCTCATTCGTACCTTGGCTACAACAAGGTAGTGGTCCGAGTCAAAGTTGGCCCCTCGGAAAGTTTGGACATCTAGCACACTGGAAGAGTGCCTTGCGTCGATCGCAACATGGTCAATTTGGTTGACGGTTAATTGATCTGGGGATCGCCATGTACCTTTATGAATTTTGAATTGCGGGAAGCATGTACTACTTACAACAAGACTTAGCCCCGCAGCAAAATCGATCAGCCTCAATCCGTTTTCGGAGGTTTTGTCGTGGAGGCTATGCTTACCGATTGTGTTTCCAAAGATGTCCTCCTTCCCTAGTTTTGCGTTGAAATCGCCAAGAACGATTTTCACGTCGTGTCTAGGCCACTGCTCATATGTTTCTTCGAGGAGCTCGTAGAAACAGTCTTTGGAATCGTCGTCTTTTTCTTCTGTTGGCGAATTTAGCCCTGATGCGGATGGTCATTATACGCTCATTGACTGGATTTTGGCTAATCACCTTATCCCTGAGTCTCCCTCTTACGACAAATCCGCACCCAAATAAGCGCTGTTTCTGTTGTCTGTAGCAGTCGCCATAGTAGATGTCACAGTTTCTCATCTTCTTCATACCCGGTCCACTCCATCGCACTTCTTGGATGGCGGTTATGTCTGCTTAGCAGCAGTCCAGGGCGTCCGCTAATTCTCCAGCTGCACGTAGTCCGTTAAGAGATCTTACGTTCCACGTGCAGATCCGGAGGTCATTGTCCTTTTTTCGTTTGCTTGGGTCATCAACTTTGAAATCATTATCGTTATCCGAGGCTGTTTGTTGTTTCGGAACAAATTATTTTTTCCGTGGTAGGGTAGTTAACCCTACGCACAACCCCCAACCTGGAAGGCCAGGTCCTTTTGGATCCCTTCGGACACAAAGGGCTGGAATATCCAGTGTCAGAACCCTGCTGCAGGGTTGTGAGTGCTGCCGTTGGCTCACCAGGAGCTCATCCGCCACCATCTCTACTTCAATACCCTGTCCTAGTATTGAAAGACCCTGAAAGACCTTTCAAACCAAATGTTAATGCCAATACAATTATACAATATTAAATAACATAACTTAATACTACTTAATAAAATAACTTGAATTGAATAAGTTACTATCTTGAATTATTAAAGTTTCTTAAACTACCTTTGTAAATGCTACTAAGATTTAACTTAAAGGTAAACACTAAAATAAGATGCACTCAATCGAAACTTAACGAAAGTTGGATACTCGTAAATTCTTTGAGAGAAGGATTAAGTCAGTCGTTGTAGAGCCACTATCCCAGCAGCAGTTTATAAAACGGAAATTAAATGAATTTAAAGTAACAAACTAAAAGTGTTTTTATTTCAATATAAAGCTTAAACTAAACTAAACTATATGAAAACTATCATATTAAACATTGGTGCCGAAACCCGGGAATTTTAGATTCCCACCATAAAATTCACTTTTAAACAACCTCAGAAAAGTTTGCAACAATATTGCGTCGGATGAACATCAGAACGAACGAGAATTTACCCTACAAAGTTTCATAAACAGAGAGAAAACTGGTAATATTCATAAACTGATTTATCATCTCGTATTTTCAGTGAATTTCATACAAGAGAAGATATCTGTCATCGTAATTACATATATATATACATATATATGTACCTGAAAGCTTTTTGTCATCGTTTTCGTGGATGACTTACAAAGCATAAGAAGGTCATCGCACATGGAAAAAAGCTCATACGGTCATTAGATCAATCACTCAACAGCCATCCAGCTATTTGAATCAATCTAAATCGAAGAAGCTTTGATCGAGAGCTTGCACAGTGTGGAATCAATTAACCTGTGTGTACATCAGTTGAACTCTCTTAAAGTTGGTAAGCTTTGCTGGAATGTTGCACGGGGGATAGTATCAAGGAACGTTTTATAAAACAAGTAAGCTTGGTTGATAAACTATTGTGTTGCTAATTTATAAGTTGCTGCTTATTGATTGTTGTTGCTAACTAAGGTTGTCGTGAAACAAATTTATAAGAACCTGTTGCTAGGAAAGATTACTGTGGTGAATAAAATTCATGATTCCAAACATTGTTGCTATACGCTATTAGCAATCAACAAAGTTGATAGAAAGGGTAAACAAACAGAAGAAATATTGTGTTATTTGATTACCTTTCTGAAAAATAACGTTGCGAGATTTACTAATTTGAGTAAGCCTTGATTGAATAGTCAAGAAATTTGTTGAGAAGAGAACGATTGTTGTTGGGAAAACACTGCATCTAAGTTGGATAGTTTATTGTTGGATTGCTTTAATTTGCGGTTGGTGGAGTTGCTGTTCCTGTTGCTGGTGAAATTGAAGAAAAATTTGTTGCTAATAAATTTGCGTGGACACATCAATTTGTTGAGGAGATCAGAATATATTTTGGTTGTTTTTTTTTTGATTTCCTGTAGAGGTGTGCAGATTTATATATCGTTGGAATTTCTTTGATTAATTAGTTTGTAACGTTAATCACTTACAATGCAGGAGGAACAAAAAAGTAAAGATGAACTATCGCAAGGTGCTACTAGTTCAGCAAAAACATTGTCCGACTTGAAAGGGTTGCGATCATCGGCCAAAGGCAATTTAAGTCGAACGAAAAATATTATTTTGCAGAGGGGAAGTATGTTATCCGAACCAGAGCTTGAATGTCGATTAGGCATATTAGAGTCGTACTTCAAGCAGATTTTAAATGTTCAGACATCGATTGAAAGATTTAATAATCAGGATGAAGAATCGGCCAATGAAGTTTTTCGTGAAGAGGTAGAAGAAATATATGTTAGCGCCAAATCAAAGTGTATGACCCTTTTGGCTGAATTGAGAGGCAACACGACTGCTGCTGAGCATTTAAATGCAACTTATTTTCCGGCGCAGCCTCGTGCGCGATCGAAATTAGAACCTATAAAGCTACCCATGTTTTCTGGTAAATTTTCAGATTACCACAACTTCATTGGATTATTTACCAATTTGGTTCATAAAGATGAAACCCTCGATAATCTGCAAAAGTTTAATTATTTATTAAGAAGTCTTTCTGGATCAGCGTTGGATGCTGTCAGAGATTTTAATGTCATCAGCTCAAATTATCAGAAAGCCCTTGATAGATTGAAATTACGCTTTGATAACAAGACTCTTATATTTCAAGAGCATATAAATAGTTTGCTCGAGTTTCCTAAAATCGCTAAGATATCTGCGTCTTCTTTACGACATTTAGAAGATAGCTTCAATACGCATTTGACTGCAATGCTTTCCATTGGAAATTACAAAGATATCGCTAGTTCAATCATGATTTCGTTAGCTATGGATAGAGTTGATGAAGAAACTCAATCTAAATGGCAGGATTCAATGGACTATAATAAGCTCCCAACGTGGGAAGAATTCGGCCAGGTTTTAGACCGTCGTTGCAAAAGCTTAGAAGCTAAGGAGTCTAGAGTACAAAAACCAATTTTTTATACAAAAAGTCAGGCCAAAGTCGATCCGTCAACTTTAGAAACTGGTGGAAAGAAACAATTTAGGAAATTTAAAGGAACAACTTTAGCAGTGGAGCGCACGCAGTGTGAATATTGTCAGTCTCCAGAACACTTAGTTGGTTCTTGTTCCAATTTTCTCAGCCTACCAGTGGGAAGGAGGTTCCTGGAAGTAAAAAAAAGAACACTCTGCATAAATTGTTTGGAAAAAGGGCATTCTGTCCGACATTGTTCAAAACCAAAGTGCAGCATTTGTTCTTCCCCTCACCATAAACTGCTTCACAGATTCGAAGTCAGTGCTTCAGGTCAAGGCTCATCTAATTCAGCTACGTTAGTAGGAAGGGCAACTAATCAAACTCTACTCGCCACAGCTGTTGTGTTAGTCAAGGATAGTTCTGGTAGATATCAACCGGCACGCGCTTTGTTAGACTCAGCCTCACAACTGAATTTCATAACCGAAGGAATGGTTCAAAGACTGAGACTGTCAAAATCAAGGTCGGATTTGCAAATAAGTGGAATCGGAAATGAAATCACTAATGTTCGACATACTACAAAAACTGCTTGCAAATCCAGAGTTTCAGACTTTCAAATTGAATTAGATTTACTCGTAATGAAGAATATAACTCATCTTCAGCCAAGCAAATCATTTAAGGTTGATAATTGGAAAATTCCTAAAAATATAGTATTGGCCGATCCTAATTTCAATGAAGCAGCGAAAATAGATATGTTGATAGGTGCAGATCATTTCTTTGAGCTGTTAGCAATTGGACAGATCAAATTAGAAGAAAAGCTTACTCTTCAAAAGACTCTTTTTGGTTGGGTCGTCTCAGGCTCACACGAGCTATCAGATAGTTCAACAGACACAGTGTGTCTGTTAGGAAGTGAAGAACAATCAAAGGATGATTATCTTCAAAAATTGGTTGAAAGGTTTTGGGAAATTGAAAACTATCCCAAATCCTCGGAATTGCTTAAACCTGAGGAGCAAAGATGTGAAGAACACTTCATAAGTACAACTGAAAAAACCACGGACGGTAGATTTGTTGTGAGTTTTCCCTTCAAAGAAGAGCCATCAGCACTAGGAGAATCTTTTGAAATAGCAAAAAACAGATTTATGTCATTAGAAAGAAGACTTGAAAAAAACGCCGTAGTTAGAGAACAGTACGTGGACTTTTTGAAAGAGTATGAGAATCTTGGACATATGTCAGAAGTTAACTTTGATAAAGCCAAAAATATGAAATACTTTTGCCCCCACCAGTATGTACTTCGACCAGATTCTTCAACTACAAAACTAAGAGTTGTTTTCGATTGTAGCGCTAAAACTTCATCAGGCAAATCTCTTAATGATATATTGATGAAAGGTCCAATAAGGCAAGATGACCTTTATTCCATTATCCTACGTTTTCGTTGCTACAAGTTTGCATTGACAGCCGATATTTCGAAAATGTATCGTCAGATACTTATGAACGAGAAGGATCGAAAATATCAATGCATTCTCTGGAGGGAAAAGCGCTCAGATAACTTGAAGGTGTATCAGTTAAATACGGTAACCTATGGAACTACTTCCGCTCCGTATCTGGCCACTCGCTGTCTCAGAACTTTGTCAGAAGAAGGGGTTTTAAAGTTTCCATTGGGTTCTAAGGTTTTGAACGAAGATTTTTATATGGATGATCTAATCAGTGGAGGAGATTCGCCAGAGGAGATTTTTGGAATTTACGAAGAAGTTAGAACTCTTTTACATAGTGCAGGGTTTGAACTTCGAAAATGGTGGACAAATGAAAAAACGTTGTTGGAAGTAGTCCCAGAAATGGACAGAGAGAAACCTCTTAGAATAAACGATGCTGATATCATTAAGACCTTAGGCATTAAATGGAATCCATCATCAGACGAATTGCAGTATGTTGTACCAGAATTCAAGTCTAAGCCGCAAGTAACTAAGCGAATCATTCTTTCCGAACTGTCCACTTTATTCGACCCATTAGGACTAATTAACCCAGTCGTTGTTAAGGGTAAAATTTTGTTGCAAGGTCTTTGGGTAAAAAAGACGGATTGGGATGAATCAGTTCAAAATAGAATCTTTACTGAATGGGAAGAATTTCGAAAGGGCCTGAAGGATCTAGAGTTGATCAAAATTCCGAGATATGTATTGGCTTTGAGACCAAAAACCGCTGAACTTCATGGGTTTTCGGATGCATCTTTGCGTGCGTATGGTTGTTGTGTCTATTTACGTGTAATTGACGATAGTGATGCTATATCTTGTAACTTGATAACAGCAAAATCAAGAGTAGCTCCAATCAAAACTCAGAGCTTACCAAAGTTGGAATTGTGTGCAGCTGAAATGTTGGTTTCAGTTATTTCAAAAATCCTGCCAAATTTTTCGCACTTAGTTGAAAATATCAACCTCTGGACCGATTCAGAAATTGTTTTGTGCTGGCTGTCAGCCCACCCTTCTAATTGGGAAGTATTTGTAGCCAATCGAGTATCAAAGATACAAACGAGCTTGCCACATGGTGTTTGGAAGTACGTGAGTACAAAACACAATCCGGCCGATATTATATCAAGAGGCGCATTTGCAAGTGAGTTGACAGAAAGTATATGGTTTTCGGGTCCGAAATTTCTTAAATTGCCAGAAAATACATGGCCTGAACAAAAAGATTTTTCCTTGATAAAAAAAGATACTCCTGGAATGAGAAAATGTAATGCGGTTCTTATATCAAAACTCATAGACGATAATTTTGATAAACACTACTTGCGTTTTAAATGTGTTAATAAGACGTGTAGAATATTTTCATTCATACTTCGTTGGATAGATGTGGTGCGTAGGAAGATAAAAGGAGCTAAATATTTTGAAGCAACTGAACTTCGTTATAACACAACTCTCAAAGCTGAAGAAATAGATAAAGCACTGCTGAAGATTGTGTGGAATATTCAACAAAGGAATTTCCAGGAGGAAATTTCGAGACTACAAAAAGGAGATATGATTAGCCCTACGAGTCCCGTCAAAAATCTCAATCCCTTCCTTGATGGTGACTCATTTAAACTCCTCCGAGTGGGTGGGCGTCTGCTGAATGCGGACATTCCTTATTCTGTTAAATGTCCCATCCTTCTTCCTAGATCTAATCCCTTTGTAAAAAACTTAATAAAATCTTTACATGTTAAAAATTATCATGCAGGTCCTCAAGCTTTAGTTGGCATTGTACGTCAGAGGTTCTGGGTCATAGATGCCCGAAGGCTTGCAAAGAATGTCGTTGACAGCTGTTGGGACTGTTTCAAATATAAACCAAGGATGTTGGGACAAATAATGGGTAACTTACCGAACGACAGAGTGCAATACGCAAGGCCATTTCTAAAGGCTGGTGTCGATTTTTGCGGTCCGTTCCTGACGACTTATAAGTTACGAGGGCAGAGAACTACAAAATCCTATGTAGCAGTCTTCGTCTGTTTTGTTGTGAAAGCTGTACACTTGGAGGTAGTCTCGGACTTATCAGCGGAAGGGTTCATTGCTGCATTAAAGCGTTTTGTAGCCAGGCGAGGTTTGTGCCAAGACCTTTATTGTGATAACGGGACGAATTTTGTTGGAGCCCGTAACCAGCTAGATGAATTTAGACAGAAGTTTCTGAACCAGAAGATGGAGAAAAGGATAAGTGACTGGTGTGCTACAGAGAGAATTCAATTTCATCACATACCGCCCAGAACTCCCCACTTTGGTGGCCTTTGGGAAGCTGCCGTAAAGTCAGCCAAAAAACATCTTGTGCGGACCATCAGCGAAGCATTTCTAACGTTTGAAGAGCTATCTACAGTTGTTGCAGATATAGAAGCGATATTGAATTCTAGGCCAATGTATGCGATGTCCAGTGACCCAAGTGATGAAGAAGTCCTTACACCAGGTCATTTTTTAATTGGTGCCCCAATCAATGCTGTGGCTGAACCTATGCTAACTGATTTAAAGACGTCGGCGTTAAACAGGTGGCGACGATTATCGTTGATAAAGCAACATTTCTGGAACCGGTGGTCGAAGGAGTACCTTGTTGAATTACAAAGGCGAGTAAAATGGCAGGCTGAGTTCAAAAACGTCAAACTCAACACACTCGTTTTAGTCGGTGATGACAATGCTCCTCCGCAAAACTGGCTAATGGGACGAATAACAAATTTGGTCGAATCGTCAGATGGTAAGGTTCGAGTCGTTGATGTCAAGACAAAAAAAGGAGTTGTTCGCAGATCGATTCATCGAATCGCACCACTACCAATAGATGATTGAAGATATCCGTAAGATACTTCAAGGCGGGCAGAATGTTAATGCCAATACAATTATACAATATTAAATAACATAACTTAATACTACTTAATAAAATAACTTGAATTGAATAAGTTACTATCTTGAATTATTAAAGTTTCTTAAACTACCTTTGTAAATGCTACTAAGATTTAACTTAAAAGTAAACACTAAAATAAGATGCACTCAATCGAAACTTAACGAAAGTTGGATACTCGTAAATTCTTTGAGAGAAGGATTAAGTCAGTCGTTGTAGAGCCACTATCCCAGCAGCAGTTTATAAAACGGAAATTAAATGAATTTAAAGTAACAAACTAAAAGTGTTTTTATTTCAATATAAAGCTTAAACTAAACTAAACTATATGAAAACTATCATATTAAACACCAAATATGCTGGAGTAGCTCCTTCAGGGGTTTCTGCTTTGATGGCTGCTGAAGTCCACCGTTGATTCTGTCCTTCGAATTCATCCGCTGGAACATTTACACGAAAGCTCTCATAGAAATATTATCTGAAAAGAAAAATAAACCATTAAAGTATTGACAAATCAATATACATTGTGTACTTTTCTGATCAACCGATTGATAAAGAACCAATCCAGCCAGTGCAACACCTACCCATCGGTTCAAGTACTTAAAGAAAAAAAAAACAACAAAGGTAAACAAATGAACGAATATGGGTTTTTTTACTCACCTACTGCTTATGCCAATTGGGCAGCGGAGTCTCTGGAAACAATTTAAGAATGCAGCAACAACTATCCTCTGCGTTTGAACTAATCTCAACTAAGAAGACATAAGAAATATAAAAACAGAGAATTAATTCATTAAAAAAAGCAAAGAAAACACAAAACTACACAGAAAATGCAATTTTATTCTAACCTCCAATTAGGTTAAAGGTTAAATTGCATATAAAACACATCAAAAACATATAAATCACTGAACAAACACATGAAATCACTTATTTTGTCGGATTTAAACACCTTTAATAAAATTACAAACAAATAAATTTATTAAACACACGAAAGTACGAAATGTCAAATCAATGGACATGCGCGAAACTTTAAAGTCAATTTGACGTTTAAACTTTATAAGCAGAATGTACGAGGTACATTAATTAGGGAAAATATTGAGTGGAAAGTTCAAAAATGTTATTATTTTAGCAAGATATCACTTTGTTTAGTAAGAAATTAATAATTTATTTAATCTCATAAGCAATAAAAGAAAAAGGGAGACAGGAAATAATTATGGAAATCAGAGGGAGATATAAAATCTCGGGCAAAGGAGCATGAAAAAGGTAAATGGCGTTCAACGGCATTGCCAATTGCGAACAATCCTCGAATAAAAAATCTATTTAAAATACTTACCACAATAAGGGAAAAGGTATATTTTACAATGAAGCTAATAAAAGTTAAAGTAATTATTTTGGTAAAAAGGTTTGATTTTAGTGGAAATTTAATAATGTTGAGCAATATATCACTCAAGCCATTGCGACAGGTTTTAATTTTCATTTTCTATTTTTTTCCATGAACTCACCACGCTCCAAATGGGATGAAATGAAACGAATGGCAAGGATGTAAGCTGTAAAAAACGGAAGATAACTGCGCGAAAGCACATATAAAAGGAAGGAAATCAGTAATTGGACTTCACTTCAAGTCTTCAAGTTCCTGAACAGTCGGAGTAATATATCAAGTATATCAAGTGAGCCAGTTTGCAGTTTAAATAAGCAGTTAAATAATATTATCAAGGGTAAATCAATTTGCAAATCGATCTTGTTGATCGAACATATTTTGATAAAACCTGTCAAATTATTAGTATTTGTTTATAGTGTAGTTCGCTATCAAATTGAAATCGTTCAGCGAACATAAACGCTGTGCGAACATAGTTTGATTACAACTGTAGATAAGTAACCTATATGTAAAATTAAGCATTTATAAAGAAAATCAATTTGAAATTGTCTAGTGAACATATACGCTATACAAATATAATTTGATAAGGGCTTATTATTTATTGGATTGAAGGCACTCGGCGAACTATACGTCGTGTGAGTATAATCCAATAATAAGGATTTATGTAGGTTGAGCGATTGAAAATAATAAAAATCAAAACTAGTCAATGAAAGTATATACCTACAATTCAGTCTTTTCATTTCTAAGTTTTTGAAGCGCCTTTATTTACAGCTATTGTTAGTATAAGTTTCTCAAGAAACAACGTACTTATGTTCGGAAAGTGGTTGAAATTGTTTATTAATTATTTATTTATAAATTCCGTATTTATTTGTTCAATATTTATAAGATTTAACTACTTTGTTTCTATATATTTATTTATTTATTCATATATTTATTTATTTATTTATTTATTTATTCGATTACTTGTTTAGTTACTTATTTGTTTATTTATTTCTTTATTTATTTTTAACTATTTATTTATTTTTGTTCAAATTTTCATATATTTACAAATCCAATCATTCTAGTCATTTTTTAATTATTTATCTACAAACTTTTGTTTTTTTTTAGCATTTAGCTATTTTTTTTATTATTATTATTATTAAAATTATCCTTACTAGTTCAAATGAAGGTTTTTCTTTCGTGTTTCCTTCCAAAAAAAAAATCATTTTGTAAAATGTTAAACTTAAATATAAAATGGATAATGTTTCAGTAGAAAGATCATAATATGTATCAAATCTCTTTGATATAAAACGTGTGGTGGCAAGCCTTTTTGAAAAAATTATACGAAATAAACAATATCTATCTATCTATCTAACCCGTTTATATCAGTACTGAGATGAAGTGTCCGAGAGATTATCTGCGCAAAAGATGTTGTGTAAGATGTATTACCTATGTGCGATGAGATTGGGTGCGATGAGATAAGGTGCGCTGGTAGTGGGTGTACCCAACCCTCTGAAACAGTGTGGCGTATGATTTGAATAAGACCAAAAAAAACAGCTGATTCGACTTTGTGTTACAGCTTTTCCAAGTCTAATAAAATGAAGAAATTTGTGCAATTTATAAATGAAATTGTTGAAAGTAGTGTTTTTGCACCTCAAACTACTTATTTTTTCGATCTTAACAATCTCAATAGTGTTTTATAACATGTTCATTAAAATTGTTTTTTGTTGAATCTAATGTCACTTAAGCCACAGTTTAGACAAAGAATTTCGGTGTCTAAAGTTAGACATTCCTTAGACAGCGATGAAAGTGTTTATAAATACGATTTGGACTTGGACACTGTTCTAAGAGCTGTCCAAAATTAGCCATACTTTGGAATGGGATTATAAATACTACTGTTAATGTTATATTCATGTCTATGTATTCTGTATAGTTTTTGTTTCTTTTGTTGTTGTTTAAGGGGTTATATGCACTTGGAAGACCGAAAAAAAACGAATTTTCCAGAATTTTTTGTGAGAAAACTTTTAAATTTATTGATCTTAAAATTTGTACACATATTATGGTATCTTCTAAAACTGTATTTTTTGTTTTAGTATTAGTAAAAATGTTAATTTGGAAAGGAGCTACAGCTGATCTCCGGGAGCTCCTCTCAAAAAAGACGTTTCGCGGTGAATACTATATTCTATATCTCTGGAATGGATCCTCCAAAATCCAAAATTGAAAAACCAAACAGTTTTCGTTAAAGTTATTTTAAATCTAGTAACTAATAAACTAATCGAAGGAATAAGCATAAGAACTTTTTTGACAAAATGGTGGTTTCTAAAAAAAAAGATTTTTGACCAAAATTTCGGCATTAAATTGTTTAAAAAAAAAATTTTCGGTGAAAAAAATCTTCGATTAGGTACTAAAAAATATATTTAAAAAACTCGTGTTAAAATTTGAGACTAATCGGTTTACCCGTTTTCGAGTCACCGACCTTGACTCACATCATTTGAGAAAAACGCGTTTAAAATTTGAAAAGCACTTTACATTGGATACAATTTGTTTTTTTTTTTAAATTTGTGTGTATTCTTAAATATACACTGCCAACCAATAGGAAGAGGCCACCAATTTTTTTATCGAAAAAAAAAAGTTTATTACCAGTTAATAGGTAGAGGTACGTACTTTCCCATGACAAATTCGTGAAATTAAAGGGTTAATTCGAAACGACCGTTGGAATTTCCCAAGGTAAATTAATGAACTACTGAAAATAGGTATAAAAAAGGGCTTCACTAGGATGAGGCCACATGCAAAATTTTAGAAAATACAAAAAAAATGAGTAAAATCTTTGCATTTTATGGCTAAGTGCTGTGCTGTGCCCGCGACTTCGTCCGCGTGGAATAGTGACTTTCAGCAGCATTTATAACTTTTTAGGAAATAAAACTTCTAGCTTTAAAAATGGCGGTACATATTTCCAAAAAAAAACATTCAACCCCTATTTCAACACCTTGTAGCCCTGTTAAAAATACTTTTGAGACCGTAGTTTTTGAATTCCCATTTCCGTTCCCGTGGGAATATAAGGAAGGTATATAGCCTTTATCCTTCCGCATGTTCTAGACCATCTCTGTAGCTAATTTAATAAAATCTGTTTAGCAGTTTGAACGGGAGACATACGAAAAACATACCGACATAGCTACATTCGCATTTTCAATGTTAGTAAAGACTCACGTTCCCGTGGGAATATGGTGACCGTTTTCGTGGGAATATGTGGATAAGTTAAAGTTAATGTTACTCCGGGATTATGGAGCATTCCAACGTTGGATGAATTTTTTAAATCGGTGCTGTAGTGTAAGAGTTCCCGTATACGTTCCTGCTCCCGTGGGAATATAGGGAAAAAATATATAGTCTATGTCTTTCCTCAGGTTCTGAACAATCCTTGTACAAAATTTCATTTAAATCGGTTTATTAGTTTGGGCGGGAGATGGTAACATAGAACGACGGACAGACAGAGCTCTTTTCACACTTGTTATATTAGTAAGGATTCCCGTTCCCGTAGGAATATGTGGATGAATTAAAGTTAATGTTACACAGGAATAGTGTATCATTCTAACGGTGGAAGAATTTTCCTGCTCCCGTGGGAATATAGGGAACCGTAGGAATATGGGGATGAATTAGTTTTTATGTTAGTCGGGGATAGTGTAACATTCTAACGGTGAAAGAATTTTTGAAATCGGTGCTGTAGTGTCAAAGTTCCCGTATACGTTCCTGCTCCCGTGGGAATATAGGGAACCGTAGGAATACGGGGATGAATTAGTTTTTATGTTACTCGGGGATAGTGTAGCATTCTAACGGTGAAAGAATTTTTGAAATCGGTGCTGTAGTGTCAAAGTTCCCGTATACGTTCCTGCTCCCGTGGCAATATAGGGAACCGTAGGAATATGAGGATGAATTAGTTTTTATGTTAGTCGGGGATAGTGTAGCATTCTAACGGTGAAAAAATTTTTGAAATGAACCGTATACGTTCCTGCTCCCGTGGGAATATAGGGAACCGTAGGAATATGGAGATGAATTAGTTTTTATGTTACTCGGGGATAGTGTAGCATTCTAACGGTGAAAGAATTTTTGAAATCGGTGCTGTAGTGTCAAAGTTCCCGTATGCGTTCCTGCTACCGTGGGAATATAGGGAACCGTAGGAATATGGGGATGAATTAGTTTTAATGTTATTTGGGGATAGTGTAGCATTCTAACGGTGAAAGAATTTTTGAAATCGGTGCTGTAGTGTCAAAGTTCCCGTATACGTTCCTGCTCCCGTGGGAATAAAGGGAACCGTAGAAATATGGGGATGAATTAGTTTTTATGTTACTCGGGGGTAGTGTAGCATTCTAACGGTGAAAGAATTTCTGAAATCGGTGCTGTAGTGTCAAAGTTCCCGTATACGTTCCTGCTCCCGTGGGAATATAGGGAACCGTAGGAATATGGGGATGAATTACTTTTTATGTTACTCGGGGATAATGAAGCACTCTAACAGTGGAACAATTTTTGAAATCGGTGTTGTAGTTTCTAAGTTCCCGTATACGTTCCCGTTCCCGAGGGAATTTAGGGATAAATTGTAGCCTATGTGTTATTCTGATGTAAAAGCTATATTATTGGAAAGTTTAATTGAAATCCATTCAGCAGTTTTTGCGTGAAAGAGGAACAAACATACATCCACACATACAAACTTTCACGTTTATAATATTATTAATAGGACTAGCTGACCCGCCTCGCCTGCCGTAGCTCAGGCCCTACGTTAATCGAATTAGGTAAGTTTAGTTAAGTAATTTCCAAGTTTCCATTTTTGTGGGAGAATGGGGATGAAATATAGTTTATGTTACTAAGGAACAGTTAAGCACTCTAACGATGACATAGTTTTTGGAATCGGCCCAGTACTGTAAAATTGAAATACGCATTGAAATCGGTAGATTGTTTTTTTTTGGATTTCCGTTCCCGTTCCTGTGAGAAAATGGTGAAGAAATATATTCTCAGGGACAATGAAGCATTCTAACATTGAAAGAATTTTTGTAATCGCTTAAGTACTTTCCAGTTTCTTGGTTATTTCGCCATTACCGTTTCCGTTCCGGAAAGAATATGGGAAGGAAATACTGTCTTTAATACTCAGGAGCAATGAAGCATTCAAACATTGAAAAAATTTTGGGAATTGGTTCATTATTTTACATGTTCCCACTAATGTTGTCGTTCCCGTCCCGTTGCCGAAGCTCGTGACACTTGTTGAGCACATCAAAGTGTCAGCATCTGCACCGTTCAACATGGTCACAGAGACCACCAAGCGATTTTACAATACCCTTATTGGGTCTGAGCCAAAAATAAAATTTTCTTCGAGCCTTTATTACTTTACTCATTTCTTCCTGACTACATAATAACTAAAGAACTTCGACTTCATTTCGAACCCTATATCCCTTCGAGATCCTTATCCCTACCAAAGGCCTAGAAGACGCTATCATTGCTTATGTCAAAGTGTATAGTATCACTTTAAATCAATTCGTTTTGTTTTGCGATTGAAAATAAAGTTCAATGTGTTCATATGAAAAAATAGTTTGGATTATTGTAAAAGTAACACTTTTAATTAAAAAAAGTTTCAATCTTTCTTCTTACCAGGAGAAAGTCAAAAGAGTTCTTAAAAACAAACAATCCAATAATCTTACTATTTGTTATTTAATTAGCTGAGCCGCCTGGCGTTGCTCGGGTCTGTAGTTTTAAGGCTCCCGTGCTCATTCCTGTTTCTGTTTCCGTGGGATTATAGGGATGAAATCTACGCTAAGTTACTGAGGCATTATGTGGCATCATAGTGCCGATAGAAATTTTTAAATCTGCCCAGTTGTTTCTAAGTTTCTATTTAAAACCCCGTTCTGGAGGGATAATGCAACATCCTAGAGTTGAAACATTTTTTGAAATCGGTCAAGTGACTTTAAGGTTCCCGTTCTCTGTTCCTGAGGGAATCTTCCGTTCCCGTAGAAATATGTGAATCAATTATAAGTCACTGAGGGATAATGTAACATCGTAGAGTTGAAAGAGTTTTTGAAATCCGTTAAGTAACTCTAACGTTCCCGTTCTCGTTCCTTTTTCTGTTCCCGTGGGATTATAGACATGAAATAATAAGTTACTGAGGGATTATGTGGTACCCAGTGATGAAAGAGTTTTTGAAATCTGTCCAATAGTTTTTAAGTTTCCATTTCCAGCCCCGTTCCTGTGGGAATCTTTCGTTCCCGTAGAAATATGTGAATGAAATATAGATATATGTCACTGAGGGATAATGTAACATCCTAGAGTTGAAAGAACTTTTGGAATCTGTCAAATAACTTTGAGGTACCCTTTCCCGTTCCTGTTTCTGTTCCCGTGGGATTATAGGGATGAAGTAAAAGCTTTTAAACCTTCCCTAGACCTACACGAACATTTTAAGATCAAGATAAGATAAATCCGTTCAGCCGTTTTCGAGTTTTAGCCAGACTAACGAACAGCAATTCATTTTTATATATAAAGATAGATAGCTGACCCTCCCGGCGTTGCTCGGGTCTGATGTAGTTTTTAGTTTCCCGTTTTCGTTTTTCCGCTTAAGTAGGAACTTGGGGATGAAATATAATCGTTTTTACTTTGGGATTATGTGGCATCCCAATGACGAAAGAATTTTTGAAATCTGTTCAGTAGTTTCTAGGTTTCCGTTCCCAGCCCCGGTTCTGTGGGAATCTTCCGTTACCGTGGAAATATGTGAAATATAAGCCTGATTCTCTGAGGGATAATGTAACATCCTAGAGATGAAAGAATTTTTGAAATCGCTCAAGTAACTTTATGGTTCCCGTTCTCGTTCCCGTTTCTGTTCCCGTGGAGTTAAAGGGATGAAATATAATCTAAATTACTAATTGAGGAGGATAATTTAGGAATCCTTATGCAGGAAAGGGAAGGGTTATAGAAATCTGTCAAGTAGTTTCTAATTTTCATTTCCCAAACCCGTTCCTATCCGTTCCTGTTGGAATATGGGGAACAAAGCTTGACAGGAACCATTTATAAGTCATTGTGACTGAGGGAAAATGTAACATCCTAGAATTCAAAGAATATTTGAAATCGGTCAAGTAACGTTATGCTTTCGGTTCTCGTTCCCGTTTCTGTTCCCGTGGGATTAAAAAAAATAAAAAATAAATAGGGTGGCGCAACAGAGCGAGGAGCCCCTGGGCCTAGCGCATTTCTCACAACCATGCCTTGTGAGGGAATGAAGGGGACCTACAATTTTTCGCCGGTTCCGAACGGCTAATTGAGAATGCGCTTTTCATGGCAATGAATTTACTAACGGAGGACTTGCCAATTCCTCGCGAAAGGCGATACCCGTGGAAAAACATTTTTGCATTTTTGCCTCTGCTGGGATTCGAACCTCGAACCTCTGGGTTAGCAGGTGGACATGCTAACCATTGCGTGGGATTATATTGATAAAATATAGCCTAGGTTATTCATGGATGGGGATAATGTAGCACTAGTAATGCAGAAAGAATTTTAGAGATCTGTTTAGTAGTTTTTAAGTTTCCATTTCCAACCCGTTCCTGTGGGAATATGAGGATCAAACCTTGACAGGAACTATTTATAAGTCATTGTCACTGAGGGATAATGTTACATCCAAGAGTTGAAAGAATTTTTGAAATCGGTTTAAGGTTCCCCTTCTCGTTCCCGTTTCTGTTCCCGTGGGCTTATAGGGATATAATATTAATTACAAATGGAGAGGGATAATGTTGCAGTTCTTATGCAGGAATAATAAATAAAAAAGGTGGCGAAACAGAGCGAGGAGCCCCTGGGAATAGCGCATTTCTCACAACCATGCCTTGTGAGGGAATAGAGGGGACCTTCAATTTTCTGCCGGTTCCGAACGGCTAATTGAGAAAGCGCTTTTCATGGCAATGAATTTACTAACGGAGGACTTGCCAATTTCTCGCGAAAGGCGATACTCTTGTAAAAACATTTTTGCCTCTGCTGGGATTCGAACCTCGAACCTCTGGGTTAGCAGCTGGACATGCTAACCATCACGCCATGGGTACCATGCAGGAAAGGTTATAGAAATCTATCCAGTAGTTTCTAAGTTTCCATTCCCAAACCCGTTCCTGTCGGAATATCCGTGCAATTTTTTAAATTCCGTTTTTGTGGGAATATGGGGAACAAACCTTGACTGCAACCATTTATAAGTCCATGTCACTGAGGGATAATGTAATATCCTAGAGTTGAAAGCATTATGGAAATCGGTCAAATAATTTTATGGTTCCCGTTCTCGTTCCCGTTTCTATTATCGTGGGATTATAGGGATGAAATATAGTCTAAATTACTAATGAAGGGGGATAATGTAGCAATCCTAGTGCAGGAAGGGTTATAGAAAGCTGTCTAGTAAGTTTCTAAGTTTCCATTCCCCAACCCGTTCCTTTCGGAACATGGGGATCAACCCTTGACAGGAATCATTCATAAGTCTATGTCACTGAGGTATGAAAGTAACATCCAAGAGATGAAAGAATTTTTGAAATCGGTCAAGTAACTTTAAAATTTCGGTTCTCGTTCCCGTTTCTGTGCTCGTGGAATTATATAGATGAAATATAAAATAAATTAGTGATGGAGGGGGAAAATGTAGCACCCCTAATGCTCGAATTGTTTAAGAAACCTGTCTAGTAGTTTCTAAGTTTTCGTTCCCAGATCTGTTCCTGTGGGAATATCAATTTTAAAATTTCTTATGTCATAAAAACCTTCTCCTTAGAATAACACACACAACAGAAAAAGAATTGGCCAAATTGGTCCAGGCGTTGTTGAGTTATGCGCTTACCAACACATTTTGTGATTCATTTTTATATATAAGAAGATAATGTTTTTTTTTTTCATTAATAATGAGTATGTCCGCCATTTTTGGATATAACCTCTATTAGACGGGTTTGAATAGAATCATACAGTTTTTTTCAAATAATCATATGAAATTTGGGCCCGGGCACTACGAATAGCATCAATTAAGGTGTCCTTGTCTTCAAATTGCCTGCAACCTTCATAAACTTGACCAGATAGCCATAACCAAACGTTTTCAATTATGATTAAGTCCGGTGAATATGGCGGTTATGACAAAATTCCACGGCTTCCGATTGAATCCAGCTTTCTGACAATCCTGCTAGTGTGGATTGGGGCACTGTCTTGTTGAAAAATACAAGTCAGAGGTCCAAAAATGTTTTTCATTTTTGGAAATGACAGTTCAAGCAAACATTTGTAGCTATTTTCGTTCATTGTTGTGGACAAAAACTCCAACTCCAATTCCACTATTCGTGCCGTAGTAGGTAAAAGCTCCCAACACCGTTACAAATGACGTACTTCTATGATGTCTTGCCAAAATAAACTTATCCTTTCTTATATCATGGAAATAAAACTTGTAACCATCAGGACCGTCAAGGTCAAAATTTTTTTCACTCGAAAAGACAACGCGTTTCCATTCACTGCTCCAATCAACATGCTGTCTCGCAAAGTCCATACGATGCTCCTTGTGTACTGGCTTCAAAACTGGTTTCTTTTTTAGATTCCTCCTTTGGATAGTATCATTTTTTTGTATTATTCTTTGAACCCTTGGCGTTGTTATGATGGCTGTAACTCCGCTTTTGCTGGTAGAGTGGAATTTGAGGCAAGTCGTACAATAAACCGATTTTCTTTTGGTGTTGTGGCTTTTCCCGTGCGTCCTTTTTAATTTTTGCCATAGTTTTGTGGATCAGCGAATTGTTTACAACTGTCTTGCTCGTGTTAAGTCTCCTTGTTATTTCACGGCCTGAGAGTCCCATTTCCATGAAAGCATCAATTTTTGCTCTTTCTGTCGCTGTCAAAGTCTTTCTGGAACCCACCTGTGCTTCAAACTAAATAAAACGGTTATTTTTAACACTCTCTTAGATATTCTATACAAGAATTCGCACATGCGCACTCCTGCACGGAAATATTCGCAATGGCCTCATCCTAGTGGAGCTCTTTTTTATACCTATTTTCAATTAATTGATCTTGGGAAATTCCAACGGTCGTTTCGAATTTACCCTTTAATTTTATGAATTTTTTATGGAAAAATACGTATCTATTAACTGGTAATAAACTTTTCCGGGTACGAAACTTCCACCAGGTATAAAAAGCGAAAATCGATCGCAAAATTTGTGGCCTCATCCTAGTGGTTGGCAGTGTATGTACATTAAGAAAATAAAATAAAAAAACGATTTTCTGAAAATTCTAACTGTATATAATGCCTTAAATTCATGTTAGCTTTTATTATTTTTTGTAATATTTAAGCAACTTTGTCGCAAGGTTCTATGCTGCGGTCATATACCTCAACTATTTCGAAAATAAATATAAATTATCAAATCTTAATCCACATAAACAAAAGATAATATTTTACTCAAGATACGTAGATGACACTTTTGTAATTTTCGATTTAACAGTAAGGGCCGTTTTGTTCATAGCGGATTATAAGAAATTTCCATTATTAAGAATCTGTGATTACCAAAAAGTGTTTGTTCACCTTTTTCATAGCTTGGTTAGCAAATCATGGGTTTTTCAAAAATCGTTCCATTTTTTAGTCTATATGTCAAAACTTAATCGAGGAAATTATTGAAAATACATACATACATTTTTTGTAATAGAGTCAGTTTTTTACTTGTTCGCGCAATGATGGTGATTATAACTGATGATTTCGAGTTACACGTTTTTGTAGAAACAACCAAATCATTTCGGTTGTCAAAACTATCGAGATGTGAATTCAATTTGGTTTTAGTTTCAAATATACATATGTATGTACAAATGTACAAAGGTATGCCAAAAGATACTAAGCGGACTGCCAATTTTTCCAAGGCCAAATAAGAGAATTTAATTCGACTGGCTTTTGAGAAGAAGAATATTTTATAAAACAAAAAAAAAAAAAAACTGATGGAGTTACGTCCAAGCAAAAGGATGAAGTTTGGGAGGACTTGGCAGTAAAATTCAATGCCGCCGCCGGCCGAAGGACAAGTAATTTTTTAAATTATTCAAAACAATGTACGTATTTTCAAAATACCTATTTTTCCTTTATAGTTGGAAACAGGAAAAGTACTCAAGGATAAATATAACAACATCAAACGAGGTCTTCGCAAGTAAACCGGTGACGTGCGAAAAGAAATACCACCACCATTGAAGGAAAAGGTAGAAAACCCTTTTTTAAATCAACTTAATGACATAATGAGCGAGAGATCTGATGGGTTGGCATACAGGTAAAACACATTTGTTACTACCAACTGTAGTTTTGAATTATGATGTTTTTTATTTGACTACAGACATGATGACGATGCATATGATGCACCAATTAAAGAAAACGTCGACAACATTGTGGCCGATGAGAATTTGGAGTTCCTCTTGGCCGGAACTCTAAAGGAGGATAAGCCGGAATTGGGAAAATTTTACTCCAGTTTGTACTGTCGCCTTTTTATTACCAATTCTTGAAACTCTTCTTCAGTTTCATCATCATCCTAAGAATCCCAAATGCAAATTCCAGATGCACTGTGTACGAAAGTACAATGTTTCTTATATGAAAATTAAAACTAAGGAATATGAAATTAAATTAGCAAATATTAAATTAGTAAATCGAACAATGCTTTAATTAAATAGAATCCACAACCAATAAATGTCAAAGAATGTAAACAATAACGTAGAATTTGTCACTTTTGACCTCTAGTTGTATTCAAAAGTAAATAATGAAAAATATAAACCGATTGTACAAAGAACAAAGTGGACGTGTTTCTTTTCATTAGAAAGTTTTTCTAAGTAATATTTTTTTCCTGGTTTTTTTTTTTAATTTAAAACAAACCTAGTCAGATTATTTGGTCCTATCGATCCGTTCTTCAAAAACAATTATTTACCTATTAATACATAGTGTGTGTGTAAAGACTAAAAAACTTCAGACAACAAAGTGAGGACATCGATAGTTAGTTAAATATATATATATACAGCCGTATTTATTAGATTTCCCTAAATAGCTCTGAACAGACGAATAGTTATGTAGTGAATAGCACTCTATTCTACGTTGCATAAATTCTTATTTATAAACCATTATAGCTATGATGTGCATATCTTACCTATCTATAATCCATAATATAATTTATAGCATTGAGCGGTAATACACAGGTGTACTTCACTATCGAAAACAAATCAGTCTCTGAAAGCCATCTATGTATCCGCTGGCGTACTAACATTTCCTTGTCATTTCGCAATAGCGATGACAAAAACCTATTCAATCCCTATACTACCTAAATCGGCGTTCAGCATATTCTACCTCTATGTTACGTTCAAAAAGTTTTATAAATAGGTTTTTCTGTTCAGAGATATTATAAGAGGAACATAGCGCTATTCACTCCCTATTATGGGTTTATAAATAAGGCTGATATTATATATACATTCATATATACATAAAGTGCATTACAAAATCATTTTAACATTTTAATAGCTAAATCTATTTCACGTTACAAAAAAAAAAACCGAAATTACGTCGCGTCGCGCAATAAAACATCACCAAGAAGAAAACAGGAACTGACGGCAGCTGCAGCTGATATTGTAGATGTTTGCAAATTTTTTTAAATTTCTATAGTCTGAAAATACAAATAGATATATATTTGGAAAAATGTCGTACAAATATGGGGAATTGCAAATTGGTTTGCTGACAATCATCAAGAGGGATCTCACCAACTTCAAAAAAGAGCGCCTGACCCGCTCGTACGTAGCTGCAAGGTTGACTAAGTTGGAGGAGGACGTCGCCACTTCAAAAGTCTATAACGAGGCTATCATTGGAGGACAGCATCTGGAATCTACGATGAAAAAAGAGCGTTTTTTGCAGAACTTGTCGGTAGAGGCGGCCAATTATGAAAAGGCGTGGGAGTTGCTGAAAGAGTGCTACGACCACAAACGCATTCTGGTGCATTTACAGACGCAGGCTCTATTTGGGCAGTCTCATATGGCCCGGGAAACTGCGACAGGTTTGAGGGAGTTGGCGTAGCTAGAAAATTTTTCGGGGGGGGGGGGGGGGGGGGGGGGTTACATGTAAATATTTGTACATAAGTAAAAGTTGTTGTTCAATTGTATTGATTAGGTTTTTTCCAATTTATTGATATGTAATAATAAAGTGCAGAAAATAAGAACATATGAAAATACACGAAATTATAAATCAATTCTTCTCTGCTTTGCGCGAATCATTCGATAACTTCTTCCACCTTAATGTCAATGTGCCTGTTAATGCTCATAAGAGCAAGCCCATTCAGCCTATCTTCGCCTGCAGAATTCCTAATCCAATATTTTAGACGCCTCAACGTGGAAAAACTACGCTCGCTGCTAGCAATGGTCGCAGCCAATGTTGCACCTATTTTCAAAAACTTGAAAATGTTTGGAAAAAGTGCATCGTTACAAAGATTAAATGATTCTATAAATGTTTTTGGTTGAGTTTCTGGCCCAACCCAACGTTGTCTCCAAAATAACACTTCATTTATTACGGTTGAAGCAACTGCCTCAGTCGCTGTTGGCCATTGATTCATTATTACTTCCACGGTTTCATCAATATTCTCAACGTCTTTCCTGACCATTTTTTCAGGGATGGTATTTCCGATTATTGAAAAAAAATTTTTCTGTTTCGCAAATCTGTCAGATATGGATGATATGAAGTGATCCAGGAAAAGTATGAATATTGATATACGGTAATAATCTTCTGCTGAACTGCTTTGGTAATTTTTTCGGTGTTTTTGACGATGCACAATCCTGGAAACTTCAATTTTTTCTCCTATAGACTCGGCTATTTTTTCAGCATCAGCGAATTTTCGTTGTACATTCTGATGATGATGAGTAAAAATTTGAAAACAAGGACACAGTTGAGCTGAGAATTATGTTCCACAAAACTGTTTGCGCTCCGTCAAAGTGACATTGAGCGCTCAGTGAGATTTTTCTTTGTGGAACTGGCGTAATAGATCAATGTGATTGAAGCATTGTATTGACTTATGATACATGGACTACAAGTTGCATTAATTCTCTATACAAAAGTTGGATAATAATGATTGCACTTATTTTTGGTTACACTACACTGAAAAAATTATAGTTCATAAAAACTATGAATCTCATTCATACCCTGAAATTCATTAAGTTTTTATGAAAATACATGAGAAATAAGCACAAATCCATTAAAATAAAAAAATTATTGAAGAATAAATCATAACATTTATGAATTCGCATTCATAAATATTTTCCTATGGAAAAATTCTCACAAAAATTTTAAGATTCGGTTTTAAGAACAAATTTTTACCCATATGTACAATTCATTCGCCTTTCCTTTAGGAGGTTAATGAAAATTGCATATTTATTATGAATTAATTCTTACCTTTTAATGAATTGTTTCTTAGCTTTCAAAGAAAAAAATTCAACAGTTATTTATTTGCAAAAGATAAGAATTCTTTCATATTTTTTATGCACAAAATTCATATTTTTTAAAAGTGTAAGAATTTTTTCTTAAATTTTATGAATTGTTTCATATTTTGTAAGAAAAAACCATAATTTTGAGCGTCTAAGTGTTTGTTTCTGAAATTTAAGCCTTTTTTCGTAAATCAGGTGAAGTAGCATTTTTAAGAAATCGTGCATAAAATATACGACTAGTTTCATATTTTTTATGAAGGAATTCATCTCAAAGCGAAGTTTTAGAACTTATTCTTAAATTTTATGCACGTTTTCATATTTTGTATGTGCAAGATCATATACTTCCGAACGCTTTAGTATTTTTTCTTAAAAATTAAGTATTTGTTCATAAATCACTTTCAGACGTTGTTAACTGTACCTAGTTTTTTAGCAATTCTTGAATTGCGCCTTAATCATTTTTGCAACTGGTTTTGATTTTAAGAACTTATTCATAAAATAAAAGATTTGTTTCTTATTTTATGCGCGCAAATTCATCACAATGGAGAGTTTAAGAACTTATTCATAAATTGTATGCATTTGTCCATATTTTATAGGCAGAAAATCATAAAATTAAAGTATTTTTTTTTAAATTGAGTATTTCTTCATGAATTGAAGAAGTAACCAAAGCAATTTAACGATACTCTGGAATTCCTTCATAGTTTTTAGTTAGCTTCTTCCCAAGGTTCTAAGAATTTTTTTTTAATATAAGATTTGTTTCTTTTTCTTATTCACAGAATTCATTACATTTCAAATTTTATGAATTAATTCATAAATTGCTAGCATTTTTTGTTCACATTTTGTAAGCAGAAAATCATAAAATTCTCTGCGTCTAAGCATGTGTTCTTAAAAATTAAGTATTTTTCTATAAATAATAAGAAACTCAAAGTAACCCGAATTTGTTGTATCAATCGATATTGCAGATTTCATTTAAAGTCTGTTGTAGATCGTGATCGGTATCATCCTTGACCAAAGTTTATGTAACAGCGTGTTGACCATTTTGAAGTCCAGTGACCGTTTGATGTCTCTTAAATTGGTGATGGAAGGAAAGGTCTGGAATATAATCAGTGCATATGCTCCCCAAATAGGGTGTGAGCAGGAGGAAAAAGATGCATTCTGGCTTGATTTTCATAACCTACTTAAGAACATCCCAAAAGAAGAGTATTTGTTTGTTGGAGGAGATTTGAATGGACATGTCGGGAAGACAAACGAGGATTATGAAGACTGCCATGGAGGTTTGGGATTCGGCACCAGGAACACTCCTGGTGAAGATATTCTAAGTATGTGCAAGTCATACGGTCTAATCGTACTAAATACCATGTTCATCAAACAAGACCGACACCTTATCACTTACAGCAGTGGAGGAAATGAAACCCAGATTGATTACCATTTGGTAACCAATTACATGAAATCTCGGGTGAAAGACTGCAAAGTGATACTAGGAGAAGCTGCCGCTCAACAACACCGTCTTCTTTTAACAGAATTTTTTACGGATGCGGTAAAGGAAGTCAAACAAACAAAGGCTCCTAGGAGAATCAAGTGGTACAATCTGGAGAAAACCAAAGGACAGCAATTCATTTCGTATATGCAAAGTCAGCTGTGTAATACCATCGACGCAGTTTCAAATGCAATCACGGCACAAAATATGTGGGATCGCCTACAACGAACCTGCTTAGAGAGAGCCAAATCACTGTTAGGAGTCTCAAAAGGACACTACCAACAAGCTAAAGAAACCTGGTGGTGGGATGATGAAGCTAAAGCAGTGATTAGAAAGAAGAAAGCAGCTTTCCAAGCTTGGTCGAAGTGCCCCTCAAGAAATACAAATGAAAAAGCGCGTTTCAAAATGGAATACAAGAGCTGCAGAAAAGAAGCGAAGAAAAAGTGCGCCCAACTTCAAGCAAAAAGCACGGAGGGCCTGTATCGAGAGCTGGAAGAGATTTCTGCCCCAGCTGCTGAAGCAAATCAGACAATCCAAGAGCTAAGACAAAGCAACTTGAATAAGGGAGCAACCATTTTCAAAATAGCCGCTCAGAGAAGGAGAAATGCGCAGGAGATTCGTTCGCCGAAGTTCATCAATGATGCTCAAGGAGTGCTACTTGTGGATGACGACAAAATTCTTCACAGGTGGCGACAGTATTGTGATGATCTTTTGAATGAACAGTTTCCTCGGCGCCACTTTCCAACAGCTGCACCTAACTTTACGGAAGTATCCGACGTCACAGTCGAAGAAGTTAGGGAGGCAGTTAAGAACTCCAAAAAAGGCAAAGCGATTGGGCCAGACGAGGTACCATATGAGTTTTGGAAAAATATGGGAGACATCGGGTTAAGATGGCTCACGATTCTCATCTCCAAACTTATAAGAGGTGACAGTTTGCCTAATCAATGGAGGGAAAGTTTTCTTCTTCCAATGTACAAGGGAAAGGGAGATACCAGAAGCTGTGACAACTATCGTTCGATCAAGTTGATGTCCCACACTATGAAGATCGTTGAGCGGGTTTTGGATAGCCGACTGCGGAAAATAATAAGGCTGTCTGATGACCAATGCGGGTTTGTCGCGGGTAAGTCAACTACAGACGCAATCCAAAGCATAAGGATCATTATGGAAAAACACCGAGATGCCTTAGAGGATTTGCATATTGTGTTGGTTGACTTCGAAAAGGCATTCGATCGACAACCACGAGATCTGATATGGGTGGCCCTCAGACACCGAGGAGTTCCTGAAGCCTATGTGCAAATAATTATGGACATGTACGAGGGAGCAGTTACAAAAGTGAGATGCCCAGCTGGAGTCACCGAAGAATTCCAAATAACAGTAGGTGTACATCAGGGAAGTGTCTTGAGTCCACTGCTCTTTATTGCTGTTCTGGATTATTTGCTCGAAGGAAAAGTAACGGACAATAAAGTACAACAATTATTCTTTGCTGACGATGGAGCCATCATAAGCGAGGATCCTACATCCCTGCAACGAGCACTTGACGTTTGGATTGATGTTCTGGAAGGAAATGGGTACCGTATTAGCGCTAAAAAGACTGAATACCTGTGCTGCCCTTTTTCTGATCCAGACAAGCCTATTCCAGACATTTATTTGAATGGAAATGTGCTTCCCAAGTGTGAAAAGTTTAAATATCTGGGATCTATGATCAATAGTGAAGCATCTTGTGATGACGACATCAATCATCGAGTAAGCGTAGGGTGGATGAAGTGGCGAGAAAACTCCGCTATCTTCTGTGATCGAAAAATGCCCCCTAAGCTGAAGGGAAGACTCTACACAGCAGTTGTCCGTCCAGCTCTGACATACGGTTCACAATGTTGGACAATGTACAAAAAGTATGAGAGCAAATTGACGGCAGCCGAAATGAAGATGCTTCGGATGACAGCAGGAGTAACAAAGCTTGATCGAATTAGAAGTACTAAGATCCGTGGAAGCCTTCATGTCAAAAGTACCATCTTGGACAAAATTCAGCACGACCGGCTCAGTTGGTATTGTCATGTTCAAAGGAGAGATCCGCAGAACCCCGTCAAAAAGGCAATATCGTACAACGTTTCAACAAATTCGCGACGAAAAAGAAAAGGCAGGCCAAAACACTCCTGGTACAAGCAAATGCAAAAACAGCAGCATTTGGTTGGCCTCAGACATGGAACAATCCAAAACCGGGAGGCTTGCCGACGATTTCTGAGGTCAACGCGGCGTACCCCACAGGCGGATCACTAGTGTGAAGCAGCAAAGTGGGAGAGTTGTGATCGCTTCAAGATCACTACTCGTAACGCCGAAAATGAAGAAGAAGAAGTAGATCGTGATCGGATGTGAAATTATTGTAGACGTGAGAAAAGTTAAAAGTAAAACGTTCTGTGCAATTAATAATTAGTTGAACGTTTTGAAAACTTAAGCATTGGTAATAATATACCATTTGTGTTTTTGAACATAATTAGAAGTGTCCTGAATATAGGAAGGATTTTTTTTTAAAGGATTTTGTGGAATCTTGGAGTGTTGCTGACTGTAATCCGCAGTAAGTATTGTATAAATAATAAATTTTCAGTAGAAAAAATTCAGTCAAAAATATTTTAGAAAATGCATTCAAATTTACTTTATTGCTTCATTCAAATGATAATAATATAGCAGGAAACGATGTTTAACAAATTCAAAAATCAGTTTTATAGGGAGACCAGAAAAATACATTTTAAATTGCTTTCCCACTGAGACACACACACACACACAAAAAACACCTTGAGAGCTGTTCAAAAATGATCAAGCATCTCTGATGATAATGTAAAACTACTAGGTATTAAATTGAAAAACTTTTTAAATTTGCCACTAATTATTTTAGCTCCCGAACCAAATGCTGGAAATAGGTAAGCACGATTAAAAATTGTAATTTGTCGATTCCTGAATTTAACAGCTGCTGGCAGGCGTACAGTCAGTTTAGACTGCAAAAAAAAATAAGGAATCAAGAGTAAAAGACACCAACCGGATATCGTCTAGTAAGTTGTGTAAATTGACAAAAATATCATAGATATAAAATAATAGTTTTTTTTATTAAAGAAAACCATTTGAAAGATAAACACGTAGGGGCAGTGGTGGAGAATATCGAAGACGATAATGTGACGAGTGGTAGATCTTTTTTATTTTCATACAATTTTCTTTTTAATACTTTTTTTAAATGACAAAAAACATAAGATCTCACTTCACTAATTCCACATCTTTTTTAATTTTTTACTCTCAATAGAAAATGCTGCAGTGAAGATGATGTGGTGCTTTCATGCGTTTCCGATTCCAACGCAAATGACGTTCAAAAGGAACACTGATATTTTTTAGTAACAATATAGCAATATTTTGTTTTCGTTGTTTTTGTTTTATTTCTTTAAAAATTTAGCATACTTATGCAAATAATTAATTCTTTGCTTTGTCAAAACTTGACGATACTATTGTTATTACTTTAAATAATAAAAACCTGCAATTTTGAGAAAAAACAAATTGTCTTTATTTAATGGATTCATTGATAGATCACTTAAAAAAAAAATTTTTCTTGAATCTATGAAACCTTTCTTAAGTTTCTTACTGAAATTTATGAAAAAGACCATAAAGTTTAATGAAACAATTCATGAAAAGAACATAAATTTCATAAGACTTATGAAGGTTTTCTTATACTTTCTTCTAAAATTAATGAAAAAAATCATAAAATTTCCTGAAACAATTCATTAAAAGAATGTTGATTTTCTTTAGCTTATGTAACATTTCTTAAGTTTCAAAGAGAAATTTATGAATAAAAACATATAATTTAACCAAATTATTCATTAAACGCTTGATTATTTGATAAAATTTACTAACATTTTCTTATACTTTTTTTTATCCCCAAAACACCCCCCTATGCTACGCCACTGACTACACGGGAGTGTATGTCAGTGCTGGAGAATATGGACGTTCCGGTATATCAGTGGGACACGAAGCTCATTTGGTTCCTGCACCAGAAGTTGCCGTCATCTACGCAGAATCTGTGGGAAGAAAAGATGGGAAACAGGAAAGATTTGCCGAAATCCGTGGAGTTTGCGGACTTTTTAGATACTCGTTTCCGCACTTTGGAAGTTGTTGACCAGCAGGAGATGTGCTCCGCGTGAAAAATGAAAGCTGAGACATACGCCAACATACGCAGTTCATGCAATCTGCAGTAGCACTCCAAAAGGAAGTGCCAGAGGTTCCTAAACATGGACACAGCGGAAAGGAAGCAGACTGCTTGACGCCTGAGAGTTTGCGACATTTGCCTTTCTTCAGGGCATTTTGCGCCGAATTGCCCCTCACCTGGCTGCTGCTACTTCTGTCAACAACGCCACCACACGCTTTTACATGCAAACATTGCCCAAAACGCAACTGTGCGTACAAATAGCATAACATCGTCGAGGTAAACGACAACGTAAAGAGGTCAGAATGCAGTTTCAACATCTTTTAACGCAAACGCACTAGAGTTTTAACCAAGAGAAGTGCAACAAGCTTCTACAACTGGTTAAGTTTTGAATTACCACACGTCGCATGGTAGCAGAACGCACCAGGTGCTTTAAGCGACAGCAATTGTTAAGGTGCGAGCAGCCGATGGTCGTTAACACCATCTCCGAGCTTTGATCGACCGACCGACAGGATCGGAACTATGCTTCATCACTGAAGATGCAGCACAACAATTGAAGTACGTACTTTGTCGAGCTGTCAGGGTAAGGGTTAGTTAGCAGTGGCACAACGCAAACTTGCGTGGATATTAAGCTTGCGTCATGCCACTCAACTTATGGAGGTGCGGTGTGGGCACTGGTCTTCAAGTCACTGTATTTCCCATCTCCCAGCCCAGCAAATGATACCTGACAAATGGCAGCACCTTAAAGGGTTAACGTTGGCAGATTCAATTCTCAACGTTCCTGGACCAATTAACATACTTCTCGGTAGCGATGTATATGCCGATATACTCCTTCCAGAAGTGAAAAGACCTGCAGATGGAGTCGAACCAACCGCTCAGAAGACGCAATTAGGGTGCATTGTGTTAGGGAAAACAGAACATCCCCGGCAAATACGCAGTTTTGTGCAGACTGCCGACTTGAATTCTCAGCTGCAGAAATTCTGGGAGATTGAAGAATTGCCGTTCCAGACACATGAAACTGAGGAAAACATCGCATGCGACGCGCATTTCGATGAACACACGAGACGCCTTCCTGACGGGCGTTATGAAGTGAAGCTGCCGTTTAAGGGTGGATGTCTTCCAACGATAGGATCCAGTAAGCAGAGCGCAGTCCTACGATTCCTGCACTTGGAGTAGAGGCTGGTGGCAAACCCAACTCTTCGGGCAGATTATGCCAAATGTATACAAGAATGTGCAACCCTAAAGCATATGGAAGAAATTTACGTCGTCGACTCGGTGTTGGCAACCCCATACCACTATTTTTGGCCTCACCATGCAGTTTTCAAGGAGTCTAGCTGAACCACTAAACTAAGGGTCGTGTTTGACGCAACAGCGAAGACTTTGGATGGAAGTCCACTCAATGATCGACTTTTGGTGGGCCCAACATTACAGTCGAGCATTATTGATCTGGTTCTTCGATGGCGAACCCACAGAATAACATTTACGGCTGACATTGAAAAGATGTATAGGCAGGTGCTGATGGATGCACCGGACACATATTATCAGCTGATCCTGTAGAGAGACGATCGTACATCTCCAATCAAGATGTTTCGACCTAAAACGGTAACGTTTGGCACAGCAAGTGCACCGTATCTTGGCATAAAAATTCTCAAGAGTGTAGCCGAAGATGAAGAATTTAACCTGCCGGAGGGCCCGAAAGTTGTCCGAGAGGACATGTATGTGGACGATCTCTTCAGTGGTGCCGATACTGTGGAAGAAGCACGAACAAAACGCGACCAAACGAACAAAACGCGACCAAGCGAATCAACTTCTGGCGTCCGCGGGCTTCAATTTACGAAAATGGACAAGTAACGTGAAGGAACTCGTCGAAGATATACCTGCAGCAGATCGAGAGTTAGATTTCGAGGTCCCGTTCAACATGTCAAATCACGTCAAAGCCCTTGGCTTCAAATGGTTCCCGATAGACGACTATTATTCATATAAAAATATGCGGCAGTCATCAGAAGCCAAAACAAAAAAGTCAATGTTGTCCACCATAGCCAAACTGTTCGACCCACTTGGCTGGATATCACCATGCGTCATCACGGCAAAATTAATGATGCAGCGGCTTTGGGAATTAGGTTGTGATTGGGATGATCCGGTTCCAGCTGTTTTGAAGAAAGATTGGGATGCTTTTCATCGAGAACTTCCTATGATAGAGACGCTTCGAATACCACGCTGGACTCATATAAGCAAGACCAACAAGGATCTCGAGCTACATGGATTCTGTGATGCTTCGATGAAAGCATACGGTGCCGTAGAATACGTTCGTGTGCTGGACAGTGATGGGAATATCCATGTCAACTTGTTCCTGGCATAGACGAAGGTAGCTCCAAGTCAGCGTACGATCACGCTTCCACGTTTGGCACTTTGCCGGCCAGTAGTGTTAGCGCAGTAGATGCAGTATACGAATGACGTTTTGGCTGTCTCCGACATCAAGATGTTCACATGGACCGACTCAACCATCGCGCTCGCGTGGATACGAGCCACTCCCGCCAAATGGACTACGTTCGTTGCAAACCAAGTATCCGAAATTCAGCGACTAGTGGGGATCGATTGCTGGGGACATGTTGCAACACTTCATAACCCAGGCGATCTGTCGTCTCTAGAGGTGTGTATCCAGCAGAACTGACGTCATTGCAGACTTGGTGGATTGGTCCTGAATTTTAACGCACTAAATGGGCTTTCGATGTTCCGCATCAACCTTTTGACATCGAAACTGACGAGGAACGACGTACGCTTAAGGTACTAAGCGCTCAAGTCAGTCAGGATGATCGCATACTTCAAATTATCTGTGACTGTTCGAGTTTGTTGAAGGTGATTCAAGTTGTCGCCACATGTTGTCGTTTCGCAACTAAATTTCGACGAAAGGCATTTTCTGATGGTCCGTTTAGTCCAAACGAATTGAAAGCAGCACGTATCATCGTCGTGAAGGCTGCACAGAAAGAGATGTTCAAAGCAGAGCTTCAACAAATTTTGGAAACCTCGAAGATACCCAAAACACTTAAGACGCTGAACGCTTTCATTGATGCTGATGGACTTTTGAGAGTTGGAGGACGCTTGGAGAGTTCTCTCCTCCCCTACGACGCGCAACATCCGATACTTCTTCAAAACAGTCACCGCCTTATCAACCTGGTTGTCAGAGATGCCCATAAGAACTCCTTGCATGGCGACATCCAACAGATGATCAATTACATCCGTCAAAAGTATTGGATTGGCCAGATACGAAGAAGCGTAAAATATCAACTTCATTGATGCACTTCTTGTAACCGGCTAAAGGCAAAGGAAATTCAGCAGTTGATGGCAAATCTACCTACACCGAGAGTCCAGATGTCACGACCGTTCAGTCATACTGGAGTTGACTAATGACTACGCAGGACCCATCGAAATAAAAAGCTGGAAAGCTTGATGTGCTAAAATACTAAAAGGGTATTTTGCAGTGTTCATCTGTTTGGCAACAATAGCCATTCACTTGGAAGTCGTGTCTGACCTGACCACCCAAGCATTTTTAGCAGCATTTCGACGGTTTACTGCCAGGAGAGGTCAGTGGCGGATTAAGGCTTATTGCCGCCCTAGGCCGTGTCTGATACGCCGCCCTTTTTGATCAACAAAATTCTATATGTTATGAATCACAATTGTTATTAAAAAATAGCTTTTATTTTTTACACGACTCATAATGCGAATCATAAGAGAGTGCTCTATTTTTTATTCAAATATAATTATTAAATAATACAAAAAATGTTTATTAAACTCTAGCTAGCATAACAAATAAAAATAACCATTTTTTTCAAATTGCCTGGTTTGTAAATCTCTTCTTCCTGACTTTTGTTCGAGTAAAAGCATCAACTATGTCATCATTATCAATTTCTTGAACTAGTTGAGCTTCATTAGACAATAATTCTAAAGAATTAAGTCTATCTTGGCCCATACTTACCAGTAAATAAGATTTAACCCTTTTTAAGGTAGCAAAAGATCTTTCTGCTGAAAAATATGTAGCGGGAATACTCAAAAAATACGCAGAGCAATGTCTACATTCAGATAAACATCTCGAAGATTTCGAGAATGCATGACATTGTGTATTTCTTGTGCGGAGCGTACATCTTCCGTATTTGCTAGGGATAGGGATACTTTTTAACTAGTTTATTAGCAACATTTTTCAGTTCAATTGTATCTATGTCAGGTAAACTATCAAAAAAAAAACTAAAATGTTCGTAAAGTTTACTATAAGCACTTTTACGTCCGGCCAATTGTACGCTTAAAGTATCGAAAAATCGGTAATACACATTGGTGCGAACATTTTCGTGACCAGATGAAGGTATTGTTTCATTCACCCTTAACTCATCTGCCTGAATTTTTCTAGTTCTCTTGGTTTCATAATGATAATTAACTTTAACTCCATACAGTGCTTTTGCTTTTTCTTCATATTCAGAGTATTGTTTGTCCCTCATATCTTGAAGAAATAATGCCAAAGAACCATACATTTTTACTACAGATGATAAATCCGCATGAGATTCTTGAAGCTTCTTACTTGCAGCACTGAAACGATCTTAAATAACATTATGAACTATGACCAAAATTGCCATTTCTAGATGCTGTAATTTTCCTTGCAATCATGTAGCGATCGCGTATTTCTTATGGAAATGCCTAACGGTCGTAGACAAGTTTGAGACTTCTACTTTTTAAACGGCACTAGTAAAACTGAAATAATTACTGTGACTCGCTTACAGACAAAAAACGCTTATTAGTTCTATACGTTAAAGTCAAACTTTGTCAATACCTGCTACGTGCTACGCATAGCGCTCTTATTTTTTGTAAACATGTGTAACACACTCACCCCATCAACGGAACTCATTCTCAATCACATACAAAATACTCTCACTCTACTTGAGTTGTTGCAAAGACGATCATAAAGTTAAAAACTAGAATTAAAAATTGTATAATGAAATTTTTTTTATTTATACTTATGACCTATAACAGGGCTTCTTAAACTTTTTTCATTCACGACCCCATTTATGATTGCGAGTTTCCTGGCGACCCCATATAAATATGAAAGAAAGATAAATAAATATTTTCTGTTGATTTATTTATTAGGTAACAATTTAAATGTACATATGTATGAAAAGATATAGTTTTAGAATTCGTTTAGAAACATACAAAAAAATAAAAGGGAGTTCTGATCATCTTAGTTCGATCGAAAATATTCGAACGCAGTCGTTGATTAGTAAGTATTAATTTTAAATTAAATAAATGAGATGGATGTGCCTGTTTTTTATTGCATAGCAAACTAAATCCTGGTGGAATGTTTGACACTGCTGGACGTAAGACCTCTTTAACATTTTTTAGCGATGAACGATATTCGGATTTAATATGTGTTAAAGCCGAGAAAGTGACTTCACATGTAGGAAATTCAGTTCTAGTACCGATTCAAAATTCAGTCAAGCGCTTTTTTTCAAATTGTAGTTTTAAGTTTGAGTCACTCGAAAGCTCAGCAAATTCCTCTTGAGCTTTAAGTGGCAGGTGATCAATCTCGCTTAAGCCAATCCAAAACGGCTTTTGAATCCAAGCTACCTTTTTGAAATCGATATTTAATATAAAATATGAACGGAACTGTTTTTCTAGAGCTTTTAAGTGATCTACAATAATTTTTGCAATTAAAGCTTTGCAATGACTTTTCTCGATAATAAAATTGTCGACACTGGAAAACATTTCGAACGAATTTTTTTCTACCCTACTTTTCCAAATGTTGATCCTTTTAATAAAACTTTCAATTTTACCATTCGAGGTAAATATATCGCAATTTTTTCCTTGAAGAGACAAGTTGAGATCGCGAAGATATCTGACAAATAACACAGCTTGGATAGCCATAAGTCATTTTGAAAAAAAGCAGCAAGTTCGCATTTTCGTCCGGTTAAAAATATTTCTATTTCATCTTTTAATAGCAATAATCTTCTCAAACTTTGTCCTCTTGACAACCATCTTACTTCTGCATGTAATAATAAAGTTGTGTAGTTGGAATATATATCCTTACATAGATTTGAAAATAAGCGGCTGTTAAGTGCATGGCTCTTAATAAAATTTATAATCTTAACAGCATCTTGAAGCAAATCCTTCAATTCCGGTGCTAATTTTTTTGCTGCAAGGGCTTCTCGGTGAATAAGGCAGTGAGTAAAAGTTATATGATCATATTATTGGGCCGCTTGAAAAAATGATTTAAAACCAATATTTTTTCCCGTCATCGCTCTTGCACCATCTGTGCATATTCCACAGTAATTTTTCCATTCTAAGCCTTCTGTTTTTAAAAATTCGTCAACTTTAGAATATATATCTTTCCCTGTAGTATGGTCTTTCATAGGAAGACAAAATAACAATTCTTCCTCTACGATTTCTACGATTTCTTTATAAAATTGAAAAATCTCGAAACCGGTTGACCCTACAGGTCATCCCAACAACTTCCCGCTATTTCCAGATCTAAGCGATCGAAAACATCCCTCAAAGTTATTGAGGTCTTCGAGCTCAAAAAAACGACTTTCCTGTTTTTTGAGATCTTCGAGCTTATTTTCCGAACTCTTTGAGCTCGGAATACAATTGTAAATTCTGAGCCAAAAACGTGAGACTTATTCAAAACGATATTTTGTAAGACTTTGAATTGCGTTTTTTTGAAACGCGTCGTTCGATATTGATCCGCTTGGCGGCATTCGGCGCAATTTTTAATGCATAATCGATATCTCAATCGGTTGACTCGTCCTTGAAATATCGTGCAACAAAATTATAGCTTACACACACAAACGCGGGACGTCACGCTGAAACTACTCAGAATAGCTTCCTAAGACCTCAAAATGTGAAAATCCGATAAGAACTCGATTTTTGAAATTTTCAAAGAAAAAGCGGGGCTCCTGTAAATAATTTCAGACGCTTAATATATGTAATAGCAATCTCATCAAAGATACAGAAGTGAAAAAATATTTAGTTATTTGCAATAAAGCTTATCAATTTGATTGTTTCTTTATTTGATAATTAGACTATAATTTATTCCATCAAAATATTAATGATGCACCCTCAAATTGAAAAGTCAATGAAAAAATAAATTATATTATAGTCCATAGAAAATTTTTAATAAATTCCAAAAAAAAAACAGAGCCAATTTAAAAACTAATTGTTGGTATATTTCTACGGCTCTTAAATTTTAACGTTCTGAAAATTTTGCCGCCCCCCCAAATCGTGCCGCCCTAGGCCCGGGCCTCACGGGCCTATGGGTTAATCCATCACTGGGAGAGGTAGCTGCAAACAAATCTACAGCGATTGTGGAACAAATTTCGTCGTCGATAATAACGAATTAGCCAAAATGTTGAAAGACGCGAAGCACGATTTTAAAGGGATTGCCGAAAACCTAGCAAATCACGGAACAAATTGGCACTTTATTCCCATAGCTTCTTCACACTTTGGTGGATTATGGGAAGCGAGAGTGAAATCGGTGAAATACCATTTAAAACAAGTTGTTGGAACCGAAAGGCTTACTTTTGAGGAGCTCACAACGCATCTAACTCAGATAGAAGCGTGCTTGAATTCGAGACCCTTATTCCCGCTCTCTGAAAGCTCAGATGATTTGAATGCGCTAATTCCTGCGCATTTCCTCGTTGGCGAATCTTTACATGCTGTGAAACAAGGCGAACTTTACAACCACATCACGTATATCAACCAATGGAAGAGAGTACAAGCGCTGGCGGAAGGGTTTTAGAAAAAATGGTGTTCCGAATATCTTGCGCGATTGCAGCAACGTCCGAAATGGACTCAAATACAAGAAGCTCCCAAAATAGGAGACCTAGTCTTGCTGAAGGATGAGCACAGGATGATTTTGTTTTCTAATAGGATATACACTTGTTGATTCGACTTAGTTAGCGTCTACGGTTGATATTTTGTTTTATGTGTTTTTGTGAATTGTAATGTCGGGTAGATTTCGGGTCGATTTTAGCAACATTGGGGGGCTAAGATCAAATTTCTTTGCTGTGTACGCTCACACTGCAAAATGCAGGCCAGCTGTTTTGGCATTGAGTGAAACACAGGTGGGTGTTGATTCTGATCCATCAGAGTTCAATCTGCCTGGGTATAGCTTAGTGCCATTATTTTTTTCTTCTCATGGCCTCGCCGGTTATGTTCGAAATGATATTGCTTATCAACTTGTTCCACAATACGGCCTTTGTTCTAATACGAACTTTAATTTCATGTGGTTAAAATTCACCGTCCGTAAGCAAATCATTCACTATTAGTTAATTTATAGAAGCCCCAATTTAGATAGCAATTCAACCTCTAACGAGTTTGATGCGCTCTCTGACTCCATAATAAAAATTGTTTCGCTTTATCATCACACTGAAATCGAAATTGCGGGCGAGTTCAATGTACACAATTCAGGTTGGCTTCGACATTCTGGCCAGACAACACCCGAAGGAATATGTGTTGATATCTTCGCTGAGTTTAACGAACTAACTCAACTTGTTGATGAGCCCAATCGGGTTCCAGATATTGAAGGCCATGCAGCCAACACTCTTGACCTATTTCTCACTTCTCATCCCGAAAAATACAGGGTTGTAGTACCATCTCCTTAAGGCAAATCGGACCATTGTGTCATATCGGTAGATTTTTCGTTTTCCGTCACGGTAAAAAAAGATAAAGTCCCTAAAAGAACTGTTTGGCTATACGAGAAAGCCAATTGGGACGGCCTGAATAATTTCTTTTGGTCATTGTGTTTTCTCGACGGAAACGTAGATGCATCAGCTGATATGATATCTAACGTAATTCTCAACGGCATGAGAAATTTTGTTCCTCACAGAACAAAAAGTATCCTCCCCAAAGAAAATTTGTGGTTCGATTTAAGCTGTAAAGAGGCGATTAGGGATCGAGAAAAAAGTTTTCGAAAATTTAAAGACTGCAGAAAACCGAAATTTGTTCAAACGGGCCAGAAATATCTGTAATGCTCAAATACAAAAGGCTAAGTTTTTGCATGACCAAAAAGTAAGGCAAAAAATACTGTTGTGTCCAAAAGGAAGTAAAAACTTTTGGTCTTTTGTCAAGAACATTTAGAAATCGACCACGTCATCGGTCCCAACGCTCGTCTTCAATGACTCTCCGTATGTCAGCTCCATCGATAAAGCCAATTAGCTGGCAGCTCAATTTGCTGCCAACTCGACACTTCCTCATAGCATATTGGCTCCACTTGAGCTCGAGTTTGCAAATTCTTTGATGGAACAGATATTTTTTCAAACTCGCTCGGTTGGGAGAGTATCAAAGATCTCAACATACATAAATCCGCTGGTCCAGATGGTATCCCCGCCGTTATTCTGAAGAGGTATTCTTCTACGCTGGCAAAACCACTGCGTTAACTTTTCCATCTTTCCTATTCTGTTGGGATTTTTCCGAGGAGATGGAAAACTGCATTTGTCCAGCCGGTCCCTAAAAAAGGCGAATCTTCCTCCCCTTCCAATTACCGTCCAATGGCACTAACTTCCCTTCTTTCCAAGGTCATGGAAACGTTGATAAACCGTCAACTTATGAAATATCTTGAAGAACGAAAGCTTCTTAATGACCGTCAGTACGGCTTTCGTAGCAAACGGTCAACTGGTGATTTGATGGCTTATCTCACCGAAAAGTGGAACCAATCTTTAAATTGTTTTGGAGAAAGTAAGATTATTGCGCTTGATATTTCTAAAGCATTTGATAGAGTTTGGCATCAGGCTCTTTTATCGAAAATGCGTGCTTTTGGTATCGATGAGTCTCTTCTTCGTTGGATTAGAAATTACCTTTCCGACCGTTCAATACAAGTTGTGTTGGATGGCTTCAAGTCTGATACCCACTTCATAAATGCTGGTGTGCCCCAGGGCTCCGTTTTGTCTCCGACTCTCTTCCTCATTTTCATTAATAATCTCTTGTCTGAAACTTCTAATCCGCTTAACTGTTTTGCTGATGACTCGACCCTCAGCTTTTCATATTCGTTCCAAAATTCACGTCCCTGCTCTTCGGATGTGGAACTGGAACGGTTGCGTATGATAAGCTCATTGAATTCTGACCTTGACAGCATTGTTGCATGGGGTCTCATGAACCGAGTAGAATTCAATGTTTCGAAAACTCAATACTTTCTCTTGTCGTTGAAGCTTAACATTCCCCCATTGCCATTATCCATGAATGGTACCTGCATCGAAGAAACCGAAAAGCTGTCAGTACTTGGTATGTGTGTAAACGATGATCTTCGTTGGAACGACCACATATTTGATGTTTCAAAAAACGCTGCTAAATGCTTAGGCTTCTTGAGACGATGCAGGAAGTTCTTCACCCCCTCTGATCTGGTTACAATTTATAAGGCCTTCATCCGCCCAAAACTGGAGTATAACTCCCATATCTGGTCAGGTGCCACTCAAACATCTTTGCGTCTGCTTGATAGGGTACAAAATAGAGCGTTAGAATTGGTAGGTGATAGTTCAATCGTAGAATCGATTGATTCTCTCGAACATAGACGAAACGTTACCTGTCTCACTCTCTCTTATCGCTTTTTTCACCGCAACACTCGCCTCGCTAGGAATGCTCATTAGTTTTTCCTTGAGCCCAACTTCGGGCGTACAGTCAAGTATAGAGATTCATATTTTAGTCGCACCACCCAAATGTGGAATGCTCTACCTGGCCCTGTTTTTCCCCTGCATTACGATTCACAAAACTTCAAAGCAACGTGCATCGATGTCTCCTTTCAAATCCTCTACTATTTTCCTAAATACTCGCACTGTGTTTAATGGCATTATAAGGGTAGTTATAACCCCTTGATGTGCGAGTTAATTATAAAAAAAAAGCGACGTATTGGAGTCTTGACCGAATCGAGAACACTCACGCGGGAACGAATGGTCTTATACGAGTTGTCACAGTGAAAACACAAAACGGAAATCTAAAACGACCTATCGCAAAGATTTGTTCTTTGCCATCTAACGACCACCAGTAACAACCGGCATTAGTATAAATTTAATTCCTGAGACATATGTTGTTTACCAAAAACATTGTTAAATAAATATGCTGTATTCAAAACCACGAAATTTTAAATTCAAGGCGGATTTCATTCATCATTCAACATATCTATACCATATAAAGAAAATTTTAATTTAATCATCATCACACAACTCATCAATCAACACATCCTTTAAAACATCTGCAAAGCTGTTCCAACACATCTTTAAAAACACCTGAAAAGCTGTTCAAAAAAAATTTGCAAAGCTGTTTAACACACATCCTTAAAACCATCTGCAAAGGTGTTCAAAACATATCTTTAAATATCTGCAAAGCTGTTCAAAAAAAAAATCAAACAAGAACTTTTTAAAATCATCTTTATTTAAAGATATAACCATTTACAAGTTGCATGAAAGGCAATCAATGCACTTCACCTTTAATGCTGTGCGGCTACAACGCACACACAAACTCGAACTTAAAATCTAAAAGGAACTAAATGACACTTATTCTAAAAATTTAAGCTACAATATAAAATCGAATCTTAAAACACATTATTTTTAAAATCTCTGCAAGAAAACATCAAAAAAAAAAGAAAAACACCGCACGTGGCAGTCGAATTTCCGTTGGCAAAACAAAAAATAAATCGTCGTCGACAAGACACATTTTCATAAAATTATTTGTACACTGCAACACCGCATACGCAATATTAAATAATAATGATAACGCTGAAACAATGCACACATTTATTAAATTAACAATTTACTATCGGCAAACACAAAATGCACTTGCCATTTTAAATACAAAAAAAAAAAATAAAGAACACAATCCACATCACATAGAAAATGAAAAAACGCGAAATGTCAAATGCCGTCGGCAAATGCACTTGACCATTTTGCACCATAGATCTGATTAATTTTTAAAAGATCACAACCAATATACAGTCCACTGAATTTAAATTGATAAGCACTTAATAATCTTCAATTAATTCAAAACACACCTACAACTTAATCAAACTTATGTAGGTATGAAATTCGCGAAACATTTCCGAAATAAATCGCGGTTTGCTCACAATCAAAATGTAAACAACACTTCTAGTTTTCCAACTAGAGAAGGATGGCACTTGGTTAAGCTTAACTGGCCATTGCTACTGCTAGCACATTACGTTTAGCATACACACACACCAGTGGCGAGGGGTGAATAATTCCAAAAGGTAACTCGAAAGAAACTCAGTCACCAACAAAAAAAAGTTTACTAAAAATTTTTTTTGTCCAATGTTTGTCTTCGCATCAAGCCAAAAAGTCAAGTATTTCAAACCAACCAGCTATTAGGTAGAGCTAATTAATTATTCTTTATGTGGGCTATAGGTCACCTGACCTATAGCCCACATAAAGAATAATTAATTATCCCTTAAGATAGAAAGGTCACGAAACTTATCATAATATTAGGTAGAGCGTCATAACTTTTTTTTTCATAAAACTAAGCTAATTAAAACTATTTGTTTCCTCTAAGTGAAAATCAGTTAAGCAACAGTCAACAGATATTAAGGCCATAATCAAACCACTGAAACTTACTATCGGAAAACTTTTCAGACTTTTTGCACTTTTCAATTTTTAATTTAATTTTTAATATTTAAAAAAAAACACGAAAAGCACTAAATCAATTTAAATAAGTATTGCACTGCGTTCTGCTGGTAAACTGCGGTTTTCAAACAAAATACGGCTCATTGGGAACTGAATTCATTTAGGCCAGTTGTGCCACTTTAGAAAAATTCCAATTATTTTTTGCATTTTCTGCCAAAAATATGCTTTATGCTATGAGATCTAATATCCACGCATATTTGTTATCAAAGTGGCAACCTTTGACACATCAGTCAAGTGCAGAGACACATACAAATTCATGAAATAAGTTGGAGACCAGCGTGTTATTTTCTTGTTCTTCAAGCAGAGACCTACCTCAACCTGCAAACCTGCCATATACATTTTTGTTTATAAGAATGTGTCCATGACAAGAAATACGAATGAAAGCGTTTTTTTCTTTTATAAAACCAATCTTATATATAAAAATGAATCACAAAATGTGTTGGTAAGCGCATAACTCAACAACGCCTGGACCAATTTGGCCAATTCTTTTTCTGTTGTGTGTGTTATTCTAAGGAGAAGGTTTTTATGACATAAGAAATTTTAAAATTGATATTCCCACAGGAACAGGTCTGGGAACGAAAACTTAGAAACTACTAGACAGGTTTCTTAAACAATTCGAGCATTAGGGGTGCTACATTTTCCCCCTCCATCACTAATTTATTTTATATTTCATCTATATAATTCCGCGAGCACAGAAACGGGAACGAGAACCGAAATTTTAAAGTTACTTGACCGATTTCAAAAATTCTTTCATCTCTTGGATGTTACTTTCATACCTCAGTGACATAGACTTATGAATGATTCCTGTCAAGGGTTGATCCCCATGTTCCGAAAGGAACGGGTTGGGGAATGGAAACTTAGAAACTTACTAGACAGCTTTCTGTAACCCTTCCTGCACTAGGATTGCTACATTATCCCCCTTCATTAGTAATTTAGACTATATTTCATCCCTATAATCCCACGATAACAGAAACGGGAACGAGAACGGGAACCATAAAATTATTTGACCGATTTCCATAATGCTTTCAACTCTAGGATATTACATTATCCCTCAGTGACATGGACTTATAAATGTTTGCAGTCAAGGTTTGTTCCCCATATTCCCACAAAAACGGAATTTAAAAAATTGCACGGATATTCCGACAGGAACGGGTTTGGGAATGGAAACTTAGAAACTACTAGATAGATTTCTATAACCTTTCCTGCATGGTACCCATGGCGTGATGGTTAGCATGTCCAGCTGCTAACCCAGAGGTTCGAGGCTCGAATCCCAGCAGAGGCAAAAATGTTTTTACAAGAGTATCGCCTTTCGCGAGAAATTGGCAAGTCCTCCGTTAGTAAATTCATTGCCATGAAAAGCGCTTTCTCAATTAGCCGTTCGGAACCGGCAGAAAATTGAAGGTCCCCTCTATTCCCTCACAAGGCATGGTTGTGAGAAATGCGCTATTCCCAGGGGCTCCTCGCTCTGTTTTGCCACCTTTTTTATTTATTATTCCTGCATTAGAACTGCAACATTATCCCTCTCCATTTGTAATTAATATTATATCCCTATAAGCCCACGGGAACAGAAACGGGAACGAGAAGGGGAACCTTAAACCGATTTCAAAAATTCTTTCAACTCTTGGATGTAACATTATCCCTCAGTGACAATGACTTATAAATAGTTCCTGTCAAGGTTTGATCCTCATATTCCCACAGGAACGGGTTGGAAATGGAAACTTAAAAACTACTAAACAGATCTCTAAAATTCTTTCTGCATTACTAGTGCTACATTATCCCCATCTATGAATAACCTAGGCTATATTTTATCAATATAATCCCACGGGAACAGAAACGGGAACGAGAACCGAAAGCATAACGTTACTTGACCGATTTCAAATATTCTTTGAATTCTAGGATGTTACATTTTCCCTCAGTCACAATGACTTATAAATGGTTCCTGTCAAGCTTTGTTCCCCATATTCCAACAGGAACGAAAAGGAACGGGTTTGGGAAAGGAAAATTAGAAACTACTTGACAGATTTCTATAACCCTTCCCTTTCCTGCATAAGGATTCCTAAATTATCCTCCTCAATTAGTAATTTAGATTATATTTCATCCCTTTAACTCCACGGGAACAGAAACGGGAACGAGAACGGGAACCATAAAGTTACTTGAGCGATTTCAAAAATTCTTTCATCTCTAGGATGTTACATTATCCCTCAGAGAATCAGGCTTATATTTCACATATTTCCACGGTAACGGAAGATTCCCACAGAACCGGGGCTGGGAACGGAAACCTAGAAACTACTGAACAGATTTCAGAAATTCTTTCGTCATTGGGATGCCACATAATCCCAAAGTAAAAACGATTATATCTCATCCCCAAGTTCCTACTTAAGCGGAAAAACGAAAACGGGAAACTAAAAACTACATCAGACCCGAGCAACGCCGGGAGGGTCAGCTATCTATCTTTATATATAAAAATGAATTGCTGTTCGTTAGTCTGGCTCAAACTCGAAAACGGCTGAACGGATTTATCTTATCTTGATCTTAAAATGTTCGTGTAGGTCTAGGGAAGGTTTAAAAGCTTTTACTTCATCCCTATAATCCCACGGGAACAGAAACAGGAACGGGAAAGGGTACCTCAAAGTTATTTGACAGATTCCAAAAGTTCTTTCAACTCTAGGATGTTACATTATCCCTCAGTGACATATATCTATATTTCATTCACATATTTCTACGGGAACGAAAGATTCCCACAGGAACGGGGCTGGAAATGGAAACTTAAAAACTATTGGACAGATTTCAAAAACTCTTTCATCACTGGGTACCACATAATCCCTCAGTAACTTATTATTTCATGTCTATAATCCCACGGGAACAGAAAAAGGAACGAGAACGGGAACGTTAGAGTTACTTAACGGATTTCAAAAACTCTTTCAACTCTACGATGTTACATTATCCCTCAGTGACTTATAATTGATTCACATATTTCTACGGGAACGGAAGATTCCCTCAGGAACAGAGAACGGGAACCTTAAAGTCACTTGACCGATTTCAAAAAATGTTTCAACTCTAGGATGTTGCATTATCCCTCCAGAACGGGGTTTTAAATAGAAACTTAGAAACAACTGGGCAGATTTAAAAATTTCTTTCGGCACTATGATGCCACATAATGCCTCAGTAACTTAGCGTAGATTTCATCCCTATAATCCCACGGAAACAGAAACAGGAATGAGCACGGGAGCCTTAAAACTACAGACCCGAGCAACGCCAGGCGGCTCAGCTAATTAAATAACAAATAGTAAGATTATTGGATTGTTTGTTTTTAAGAACTCTTTTGACTTTCTCCTGGTAAGAAGAAAGATTGAAACTTTTTTTAATTAAAAGTGTTACTTTTACAATAATCCAAACTATTTTTTCATATGAACACATTGAACTTTATTTTCAATCGCAAAACAAAACGAATTGATTTAAAGTGATACTATACACTTTGACATAAGCAATGATAGCGTCTTCTAGGCCTTTGGTAGGGATAAGGATCTCGAAGGGATATAGGGTTCGAAATGAAGTCGAAGTTCTTTAGTTATTATGTAGTCAGGAAGAAATGAGTAAAGTAATAAAGGCTCGAAGAAAATTTTATTTTTGGCTCAGACCCAATAAGGGTATTGTAAAATCGCTTGGTGGTCTCTGTGACCATGTTGAACGGTGCAGATGCTGACACTTTGATGTGCTCAACAAGTGTCACGAGCTTCGGCAACGGGACGGGAACGACAACATTAGTGGGAACATGTAAAATAATGAACCAATTCCCAAAATTTTTTCAATGTTTGAATGCTTCAGTGCTCCTGAGTATTAAAGACAGTATTTCCTTCCCATATTCTTTCCGGAACGGAAACGGTAATGGCGAAATAACCAAGAAACTGGAAAGTACTTAAGCGATTACAAAAATTCTTTCAATGTTAGAATGCTTAATTGTCCCTGAGAATATATTTCTTCACCATTTTCTCACAGGAACGGGAACGGAAATCCAAAAAAAAACAATCTACCGATTTCAATGCGTATTTCAATTTTACAGTACTGGGCCGATTCCAAAAACTATGTCATCGTTAGAGTGCTTAACTGTTCCTTAGTAACATAAACTATATTTCATCCCCATTCTCCCACTAAAATGGAAACTTGGAAACTACTTAACTAAACTTACCTAATTCGATTAACGTAGGGCCTGAGCTACGGCAGGCGAGGCGGGTCAGCTAGTCCTATTAATTATAATATTATAAACGTGAAAGTTTGTATGTGTGGATGTATGTTTGTTCCTCTATCACGCAAAAACTGCTGAATGGATTTCAATTAAACTTTCCAATAATATAGCTTTTACATCAGAATAACACATAGGCTACAATTTATCCCTAAATTCCCTCGGGAACGGGAACGTATACGGGAACTTAGAAACTACAACACCGATTTCAAAAATTGTTCCACTGTTAGAATGCTTCATTATCCCCGAGTAACATAAAAAGTAATTCATTCCCATATTCCTACGGTTCCCTATATTCCCACGGGAGCAGGAACGTATACGGGAACTTTGACACTACAGCACCGATTTCAGAAATTCTTTCACCGTTAGAATGCTACACTACCCCCAAGTAACATAAAAACTAATTCATCCCCATATTTCTACGGTTCCCATTATTCCCATGGGAGCAGGAACGTATACGGGAACTTTGACACTACAGCACCGATTTCAAAAATTCTTTCACCGTTAGAATGCTACACTATCCCCGAGTAACATAAAAACTAATTCATCTCCATATTCCTACGGTTCCCTATATTCCCACGGGAGCAGGAACGTATACGGGAACTTTGACACTACAGCACCGATTTCAAAAATTCTTTCACCGTTAGAATGCTACACTATCCCCAAATAACATTAAAACTAATTCATCCCCATATTCCTACGGTTCCCTATATTCCCACGGTAGCAGGAACGCATACGGGAACTTTGACACTACAGCACCGATTTCAAAAATTCTTTCACCGTTAGAATGCTACACTATCCCCGAGTAACATAAAAACTAATTCATCTCCATATTCCTACGGTTCCCTATATTCCCACGGGAGCAGGAACGTATACGGGAACTTTGACACTACAGCACCGATTTCAAAAATTCTTTCACCGTTAGTATGCTACACTATCCCCGAGTAACATAAAAACTAATTCATCCCCATATTCCTACGGTTCCCTATATTCCCACGGGAGCAGGAACGTATACGGGAACTTTGACACTACAGCACCGATTTAAAAAATTCTTTCACCAATAGAATGCTACACTATTCCCGAGTAACATAAAAACTAATTCATCCCCGTATTCCTACGGTTCCCTATATTCCCACGGGAGCAGGAACGTATACGGGAACTTTGACACTACAGCACCGATTTCAAAAATTCTTTCACCGTTAGAATGTTACACTATTTCCGACTAACATAAAAAATAATTCATCCCCATATTCCTACGGTTCCCTATATTCCCACGGGAGCAGGAACATATACGGGAACTTTGACACTACAGCACCGATTTCAAAAATTCTTCCACCGTTAGAATGATACACTATTCCTGTGTAACATTAACTTTAATTCATCCACATATTCCTACGGGAACGGGAATCCTTACTAATATAACAAGTGTGAAAAGAGCTCTGTCTGTCCGTCGTTCTATGTTACCATCTCCTGCCCAAACTAATAAACCGATTTAAATGAAATTTTGTACAAGGATTGTTCAGAACCTGAGGAAAGACATAGACTATATATTTTTTCCCTATATTCCCACGGGAGTAGGAACGTATACGGGAACTCTTACACTACAGCACCGATTTAAAAAATTCATCCAACGTTGGAATGCTCCATAATCCCGGAGTAACATTAACTTTAACTTATCCACATATTCCCACGAAAACGGTCACCATATTCCCACGGGAACGGGAGTCTTTACTAATATTGAAAATGCGAATGTAGCTATGTCGGTATGTTTTTCGTATGTCTCCCGTTCAAACTGCTAAACAGATTTTATTAAATTAGCTACAGAGATGGTCTAGAACATGCGGAAGGATAAAGGCTATATACCTTCCTTATATTCCCACGGGAACGGAAATGGGAATTCAAAAACTACGGTCTCAAAAGTATTTTTAACAGGGCTACAAGGTGTTGAAATAGGGGTTGAATGTTTTTTTTGGAAATATGTACCGCCATTTTTAAAGCTAGAAGTTTTATTTCCTAAAAAGTTATAAGTGCTGCTGAAAGTCACTATTCCACGCGGACGAAGTCGCGGGCACAGCTAGTATCATATAAACATTAAACACCCAAGTGTGCAGAATCAATGCTGCAAATGAGCACTGGGCTACTGCGCCGGCGCTCTGCACAATATTCACCTGCTGAGAGCGCAAAGAATAAGAGATACCAGATCTACCAAAAAATATGAAGCTAGAACACCGGGTTATTTTCTTCCATTAGAAAGCATGCATTGAAAAGCGCGTTAGGCACCTCTCTGTTCAATACATGCTTTCATATGGAAGAAAATAAGACGATGTTCTACCGTCATATTTTTTGGTGAAAGAAAAAAGAGGAAAGAACACAAATTTGTTCTATCCAGCAACAAATTTTATAAGACGTAATATTTGGAGTTACCTTGTATGTTGCTAAAGTTTTGTGTTTGCTTATGGAGTGAGTTGAAGAGCCATCATGTGTGTAGAATAGGACGGAAAGCAAAGTGGCAGTTGTTAAAAAAATGTTGGCAGCGAGTTCATGTGTGTGATTAAGTTTGATTCATGTTGCCAGAAGTCTAAGATGTTTCAGATGTAAATTTCAAAAGGTAAGTCGGAAATAATCGACTTATATGAACGCTTCGCCACTGAAACACACACATATATATATTCATATATTAAAATAAAACAACCTGCTACGCGACCACATAAATATCCGCGAATTAAATGTAAAAATTTGCACAGTTCTACACACACATACATACATACACGCACACTATCAAATTTGCAATTAAAATTGAATTTAATAATATTGAGCATTCAAGATTTTAAACAAACAAAACAGAAATACTACAACCACACAAAGCGTACTAATTCTAATAAAATATAATAAAAATATGAAATATTTAAACAAAAAAAAAGAAGAACACTCATCCTCGAATTTATGTGGGTCGGCACTCGGCACACACATGTCGTCCATTATAATTTATAACCCATAATCCACGATGAAAGTTGCCGGAAATTCTTCGCAACGCTATTATGTGCGTTGCGAGGAATCCATCCAGCAATTTTCCTTTTCGCCGAAGCTCCAACACATCACAGCACTTTAATTACTTTAAATAAACACAATTTAAAATAGTACTCACTTTAATTATAAATCGCGATTAAAAATATCGAAAAGAACGCATGCCGGCACCATGTTTCTTCACTTCTTCACACCATCAACTTAATTCCAATGCAAAATCAATTGAATTAATTAATAGTCTATTGATTATGTCATTTCTTAAGGAACTCGACATTGAGTGGACTTTTATTGCATTAATCGATTAATGGGTTAATTTTAGAGAAATAGCCGAAAGTGCTATTAAATTAGAGGGTGCGATTCGGAGATATGGGTTCTAAACCATCTTCATTCGTTTTTTCAATATATCTCGAGAACGAAGCAAAATTTTGATGCAATTCTAAGGGCGTTTTTTGTAGAAAACAAATTTTCCCATCGAAATGTTTCTTTTAAAAAATTATAAAAAAATATTTTTTATCCAAAGTAATAAAATTCCCGACAGAAAAAAAGGCCATTTTTTCCAATTTTTTAGTTTTGTCAGTTTTTTTAATGGCATTTCTTCCTGGTTGCAGAAAGGTATAAGCAGTGCTTCATAAAAAAAGAAGTAAATAAAATTTCCTATAAAATGCTATTTTAGAAAATTTTCTATGTTTGAAATTCACCGAAATATTGCCATTTGAACACAGACATTTATCGTTGTTTTTATCCTTTTTATTATGACTATATTTATTTTTGTTTTGTTGAAAAAAGCATTTTTTACTCAATGGAAAGGTATTTGTTATAAAAAAGAGTATTTTACATATTTTTTTTTTTTTGCTCAACAATACAAGCGTATAGTTCTGGCTGGTACTATTATGATTCTTCAATAACATTTTGAAGGTCGATATCGACATCAACATCTACATCTCCAAAAATGTTTTCTTCTTCAATATCGGCTACTTGCATACTATCGCAATTGACTCCCATACATTCCTTGCAAAATATTGAACAAGCAATTTGCAGTTTTCTGCGCCCACAGCTTCCATGGCAACCTGTAGTGCAACCACAAGCCATTTTTTTAAGTAATATCTCTGGTGCAGGAGGTAAAATTGTGCGAATCGGAATCAATCCACATTTAGAATTTTCCCAGCCCCAGCTCAGAGAATTTAAGGGGTTTCCGTGCCACTGTTGTATTTGAAGATAAGTTCTTAGGCCATGATGTTTGATGGCATCGCATGTTGGTGGTATTTGTGCCAGCGAAAAATTTGCACTTTTTGATAATTTGCAAAAATATGGGAAACGACAGTTGCTCAGGGTCTGGTTCAACTTTATTCCGTACAAAGAAGCTGCAATATATTCTGACGCAGAAATTACGTCTTTTTTAGCTGCATCAATATTTGACTCAGATATGTTTGATTTATAGCATGATTTGTTAACTTCAATTCTTTCAACACCAGTTAATTTTTTATCTTGGTCATCATTTCTTTTTAAACTAGCTTTTATAACACTAGCAATACATCTTGCATTTAAAACTCTATTTCCTTTAGTTATATTAATATCTTCATCAAAAACACTTTTCCATTTTTAAATATAAACTTACGTGTGCACACCCGAGTCGCAAATTATAAAAGTGTTTTGCGATCGTCATACTATCTCACTTACTCTTTTACGGATATCCTATCAGATGTAGATAACTGTTTTAATAATGTTCTACAAATCGTTTTCAAAAAAATATAAAATAAATAAAAATAAATAAATAGGGTGGCGCAACAGAGCGAGGAGCCCCTGGGCCTAGCGCATTTCTCACAACCATGCCTTGTGAGGGAATGGAGGGGACCTACAATTTTTCGCCAGTTCCGAACGGCTAATTGAGAATGCGCTTTTCATGGCAATGAATTTACTAACGGAGGACTTGCCAATTCCTCGCGAAACGCGATACCCGTGGAAAACATTTTTGCATTTTGCCTCTGCTGGGATTCGAACCTCAAACCTCTGGGTTAGCAGGTGGACATGCTAACCATTACGCCACGGGTACCAAACCAAAAAAATATAATATTTTATATTTATAAAAAATTGTATTCAAGTAAATTATTTACTACTTACTTACGAGTAACATAAAAACTAATTCATCTCCATATTCCTACGGTTCCCTATATTCCCACGGGAGCAGGAACGTATACGGGAACTTTGACACTACAGCACCGATTTCAAAAATTCTTTCACCGTTAGAATGCTACACTATCCCCAAATAACATTAAAACTAATTCATCCCCATATTCCTACGGTTCCCTATATTCCCACGGTAGCAGGAACGCATACGGGAACTTTGACACTACAGCACCGATTTCAAAAATTCTTTCACCGTTAGAATGCTACACTATCCCCGAGTAACATAAAAACTAATTCATCTCCATATTCCTACGGTTCCCTATATTCCCACGGGAGCAGGAACGTATACGGGAACTTTGACACTACAGCACCGATTTCAAAAATTTTTTCACCGTTAGAATGCTACACTATCCCCGACTAACATAAAAACTAATTCATCCCCATATTCCTACGGTTCCCTATATTCCCACGGGAGCAGGAACGTATACGGGAACTTTGACACTACAGCACCGATTTAAAAAATTCTTTCACCAATAGAATGCTACACTATTCCCGAGTAACATAAAAACTAATTCATCCCCGTATTCCTACGGTTCCCTATATTCCCACGGGAGCAGGAACGTATACGGGAACTTTGACACTACAGCACCGATTTCAAAAATTCTTTCACCGTTAGAATGTTACACTATTTCCGACTAACATAAAAAATAATTCATCCCCATATTCCTACGGTTCCCTATATTCCCACGGGAGCAGGAACATATACGGGAACTTTGACACTACAGCACCGATTTCAAAAATTCTTCCACCGTTAGAATGATACACTATTCCTGTGTAACATTAACTTTAATTCATCCACATATTCCTACGGGAACGGGAATCCTTACTAATATAACAAGTGTGAAAAGAGCTCTGTCTGTCCGTCGTTCTATGTTACCATCTCCCGCCCAAACTAATAAACCGATTTAAATGAAATTTTGTACAAGGATTGTTCAGAACCTGAGGAAAGACATAGACTATATATTTTTTCCCTATATTCCCACGGGAGCAGGAACGTATACGGGAACTCTTACACTACAGCACCGATTTAAAAAATTCATCCAACGTTGGAATGCTCCATAATCCCGGAGTAACATTAACTTTAACTTATCCACATATTCCCACGAAAACGGTCACCATATTCCCACGGGAACGGGAGTCTTTACTAATATTGAAAATGCGAATGTAGCTATGTCGGTATGTTTTTCGTATGTCTCCCGTTCAAACTGCTAAACAGATTTTATTAAATTAGCTACAGAGATGGTCTAGAACATGCGGAAGGATAAAGGCTATATACCTTCCTTATATTCCCACGGGAACGGAAATGGGAATTCAAAAACTACGGTCTCAAAAGTATTTTTAACAGGGCTACAAGGTGTTGAAATAGGGGTTGAATGTTTTTTTTGGAAATATGTACCGCCGTTTTTAAAGCTAGAAGTTTTATTTCCTAAAAAGTTATAAGTGCTGCTGAAAGTCACTATTCCACGCGGACGAAGTCGCGGGCACAGCTAGTATCATATAAACATTAAACACCCAAGTGTGCAGAATCAATGCTGCAAATGAGCACTGGGCTACTGCGCCGGCGCTCTGCACAATATTCACCTGCTGAGAGCGCAAAGAATAAGAGATACCAGATCTACCAAAAAATATGAAGCTAGAACACCGGGTTATTTTCTTCCATTAGAAAGCATGCATTGAAAAGCGCGTTAGGCACCTCTCTGTTCAATACATGCTTTCATATGGAAGAAAATAAGACGATGTTCTACCGTCATATTTTTTGGTGAAAGAAAAAAGAGGAAAGAACACAAATTTGTTCTATCCAGCAACAAATTTTATAAGACGTAATATTTGGAGTTACCTTGTATGTTGCTAAAGTTTTGTGTTTGCTTATGGAGTGAGTTGAAGAGCCATCATGTGTGTAGAATAGGACGGAAAGCAAAGTGGCAGTTGTTAAAAAAATGTTGGCAGCGAGTTCATGTGTGTGATTAAGTTTGATTCATGTTGCCAGAAGTCTAAGATGTTTCAGATGTAAATTTCAAAAGGTAAGTCGGAAATAATCGACTTATATGAACGCTTCGCCACTGAAACACACACATATATATATTCATATATTAAAATAAAACAACCTGCTACGCGACCACATAAATATCCGCGAATTAAATGTAAAAATTTGCACAGTTCTACACACACATACATACATACACGCACGCTATCAAATTTGCAATTAAAATTGAATTTAATAATATTGAGCATTCAAGATTTTAAACAAACAAAACAGAAATACTACAACCACACAAAGCGTACTAATTCTAATAAAATATAATAAAAATATGAAATATTTAAACAAAAAAAAAGAAGAACACTCATCCTCGAATTTATGTGGGTCGGCACTCGGCACACACATGTCGTCCATTATAATTTATAACCCATAATCCACGATGAAAGTTGCCGGAAATTCTTCGCAACGCTATTATGTGCGTTGCGAGGAATCCATCCAGCAATTTTCCTTTTCGCCGAAGCTCCAACACATCACAGCACTTTAATTACTTTAAATAAACACAATTTAAAATAGTACTCACTTTAATTATAAATCGCGATTAAAAATATCGAAAAGAACGCATGCCGGCACCATGTTTCTTCACTTCTTCACACCATCAACTTAATTCCAATGCAAAATCAATTGAATTAATTAATAGTCTATTGATTATGTCATTTCTTAAGGAACTCGACATTGAGTGGACTTTTATTGCATTAATCGATTAATGGGTTAATTTTAGAGAAATAGCCGAAAGTGCTATTAAATTAGAGGGTGCGATTCGGAGATATGGGTTCTAAACCATCTTCATTCGTTTTTTCAATATATCTCGAGAACGAAGCAAAATTTTGATGCAATTCTAAGGGCGTTTTTTGTAGAAAACAAATTTTCCCATCGAAATGTTTCTTTTAAAAAATTATAAAAAAATATTTTTTATCCAAAGTAATAAAATTCCCGACAGAAAAAAAGGCCATTTTTTCCAATTTTTTAGTTTTGTCAGTTTTTTTAATGGCATTTCTTCCTGGTTGCAGAAAGGTATAGGCAGTGCTTCATAAAAAAAGAAGTAAATAAAATTTCCTATAAAATGCTATTTTAGAAAATTTTCTATGTTTGAAATTCACCGAAATATTGCCATTTGAACACAGACATTTATCGTTGTTTTTATCCTTTTTATAATGACTATATTTATTTTTGTTTTGTTGAAAAAAGCATTTTTTACTCAATGGAAAGGTATTTGTTATAAAAAAGAGTATTTTACATATTTTTTTTTTTTTGCTCAACAATACAAGCGTATAGTTCTGGCTGGTACTATTATGATTCTTCAATAACATTTTGAAGGTCGATATCGACATCAACATCTACATCTCCAAAAATGTTTTCTTCTTCAATATCGGCTACTTGCATACTATCGCAATTGACTCCCATACATTCCTTGCAAAATATTGAACAAGCAATTTGCAGTTTTCTGCGCCCACAGCTTCCATGGCAACCTGTAGTGCAACCACAAGCCATTTTTTTAAGTAATATCTCTGGTGCAGGAGGTAAAATTGTGCGAATCGGAATCAATCCACATTTAGAATTTTCCCAGCCCCAGCTCAGAGAATTTAAGGGGTTTCCGTGCCACTGTTGTATTTGAAGATAAGTTCTTAGGCCATGATGTTTGATGGCATCGCATGTTGGTGGTATTTGTGCCAGCGAAAAATTTGCACTTTTTGATAATTTGCAAAAATATGGGAAACGACAGTTGCTCAGGGTCTGGTTCAACTTTATTCCGTACAAAGAAGCTGCAATATATTCTGACGCAGAAATTACGTCTTTTTTAGCTGCATCAATATTTGACTCAGATATGTTTGATTTATAGCATGATTTGTTAACTTCAATTCTTTCAACACCAGTTAATTTTTTATCTTGGTCATCATTTCTTTTTAAACTAGCTTTTATAACACTAGCAATACATCTTGCATTTAAAACTCTATTTCCTTTAGTTATATTAATATCTTCATCAAAAACACTTTTCCATTTTTAAATATAAACTTACGTGTGCACACCCGAGTCGCAAATTATAAAAGTGTTTTGCGATCGTCATACTATCTCACTTACTCTTTTACGGATATCCTATCAGATGTAGATAACTGTTTTAATAATGTTCTACAAATCGTTTTCAAAAAAATATAAAATAAATAAAAATAAATAAATAGGGTGGCGCAACAGAGCGAGGAGCCCCTGGGCCTAGCGCATTTCTCACAACCATGCCTTGTGAGGGAATGGAGGGGACCTACAATTTTTCGCCAGTTCCGAACGGCTAATTGAGAATGCGCTTTTCATGGCAATGAATTTACTTACGGAGGACTTGCCAATTCCTCGCGAAACGCGATACCCGTGGAAAACATTTTTGCATTTTGCCTCTGCTGGGATTCGAACCTCAAACCTCTGGGTTAGCAGGTGGACATGCTAACCATTACGCCACGGGTACCAAACCAAAAAAATATAATATTTTATATTTATAAAAAATTGTATTCAAGTAAATTATTTTACTTACTATCAACCTTTCCATTGAGTAAAAAATGCTTTTTTCAACAAAACAAAAATAAATATAGTCATTATAAAAAGGATAAAAACAACGATAAATGTCTGTGTTCAAATGGCAATATTTCGGTGAATTTCAAACATAGAAAATTTTCTAAAATAGCATTTTATAGGAAATTTTATTTACTTCTTTTTTTATGGAGCATTGCCTATACCTATCTGCAACCAGGAAGAAATGCCATTAAAAAAACTGACAAAACTCAAAAATTGGAAAAAATGGCCTTTTTTTCTGTCGGGAATTTTATTACTTTGGATGAAAAATATTTTTTTATAATTTTTTAAAAGAAGCATTTCGATGGGAAAATTTTTTTTCTACAAAAAACGTCCTCAGAATTGCATCAAAATTTTGCTTCGTTCTCGAGATATATTGAAAAAACGAATGAAGATGGTTTAGAACCCATATCTCCGAATCGCACCCTCTAATTTAATAGCACTTTCGGCTATTTCTCTAAAATTAACCCATTAATCGATTCATGCAATAAAAGTCCACTCAATGTCGAGTTCCTTTATCTGCCCTTTTTTACGACATAATCAGTAGACTATAACCACAACCACCACCGGTTGCCAAACATCAATGATCAATAGTATTGCTGTACTATTCTTACTACAAGCAATATATGAAAATTCCATTCAAGCGTGAATGAGATCACATCTTCGTTTGTACTCTACTCACTGTCACTGTAATTAGTAGTATGCATATGCATGTACTATGTAGGCATAAAATTTTCTTTTACACGGGCTGGTCCTACTAGAGTGAAACATTATGGGAACTCAACATTGAAGAAACGGTGATGCCAAAACTTCTTAACATCCCCGCTACATCGCTCAGAGATTCTACCAATCAACATTTAGAGGCGGGAGAGTGTACGAAAGTACAATATTTTTTATATGAAACTTGAAACTAAAGAATATGAAATGAAATTAGTAAATTAGTAAATCGAACAATGCTTTAATTAAATAGAATCCACAACCAATAAATGTCAAAAAGAATGTAAACAATAACGTAGAATTTGTCACTTTTGACCTCTAGTTGTATACAAAAGTAAAAAATGTAAATTATAAAGCGATTGTACAAAGAACAAAGTGGACGTGTTTCTTTTCTTTAGAAAGTTTTTCTAAGCAATATTTTTTTTCCTAGTTTTTTTTTGTGATCTAAATAAAAACCTAGTCAGAGCACACTGAAAAAACAATACAATTTAATGTAATAAATATATAAAATATCTTACTCCATTTCAAACAATTCAGAGCAGCTTACTGATTTCGCAAAGATATTTTATGTGATATCATTGATATGTCAGCCTGACAATTTTTTATTTTGAAGGGATGGCTATGATTTGAACAAAAATCAAGCCTGAACAAACTTATTTTCAGTTAATCGATGTTTAAATGTAGCTAACACAGAAAAATTGCCTGGTTAGCAAAATCTATGATAAAAGCTCTGATCAGAGATTACTTGATTAAATATTTCGTGAACAAACCGAATCCATGATTATCATCTGGAATAATCATTGATTAGAAATAATCATAGATTAGAAAAAATCAAGCTTGAACAAACCTTAGAGCATAAAGCGAAACAAAGCACAAAGTCAACATACATATGCGCAGCATCTCATAGACATAATATAACATCTGAATTTAATATAATATTTGTTGACTACAATAAAAATATTTTATGATCGCTGATTTCTTTTCTTGCTGATTTCACCTACATATTTTTATCTAGCAAAGTAGAAAGTTTTTTTTAAATTACCTTTGTATTCCTTTCGTGTTTTGATAGTGGTCTATGTAAAATCCATCTGGTTCAAAATTAAGTCGAGAATACCATCTTAAATTAAGGGTATAGTTGTATTTCCGTTTAAGTTTTTCCTTAAACTCGATATAAAGTTGTTGTCTGGGTGGAAACTCTAGCAGTCTTATTATTTTTATAGTGTGTCCCCTATTTCCATTTATCATGATTGCCTTTGGAAAAAAGAAGAAATTGTTGATATAAGTATAAACGGATTCAATTTATTTCCTTACCCTTTCGGTCACATTTAAGCTTTGAGAATGAATGACTATGAATTGTGTTTCTTCCTTAATATGTAATTCTATGGCGACTTGGCCTGCAAAACAATTTGTTTGAAACAAAACTCTTTTCTAAACTATGCAGAGTGTTTTGCATATGATGTGAAGAAAGCCGAGAACGGATAGGTTGGGTCGAGACCAGAAAAAATCATATGAGAGTCGGCAGCAGTAATTTTATAGAAAGTTTAATACTATTCAGAAAAAAATAATTTAAAATCAATTATGTCCCATACTCCCACGAGCTATAGTGTTTTTGTACGGTTATACCGTGTAATGTCGCGTTTTTCCAGAAATGGATTTTTCTTCAATGAATTTTGTTTTTAATTGCTCAAAAACTGAAAAAGATTTTAATGTGTGATATTGTATGTTTGACTCAAAAATAAAAACTCAGAGCATTGATTATTCGAAAAATAGACTATTGACGATGCAAAGCTTATTAAATTTATTTATTTATTTTCAAAATATTGTTTTGAGACTTAATTACTCAATAAGTTTTTACTACACATTAAAACTCGAAATAAAGTGCTCATTAAAAAATAGCACCAACTTTCAAAAACATCATAGCTCGTTGTAGGTGACTTAGTTGATTTGAAAATTTTTTTTAGAACTTTAAGTCTGTTTTATAAAACTAGCCCTTCGACTAAGCGGAGGAACCCTCCAAATATATTTTTGTTTTCGTCCCATCAGAATCTATCCATCCTGGATTTTTAATGCATCTTAAGCAAAACACCCTGTATTGATGCAGTACCCTTAACATCGTAAGTAGTCAAATTAGGATGAATTGTAATGGTGTATGAAAGAGGTCTAGCAAAAGTAGGTAAGTTCGCGTCCATCCACGGAAAAGGATCCCCATTTGTAGCAATTGGCTTGAACGGCTCTGTGTTTTTGGAAAGTGAGGATTTGTTATTAGAAGACTGCTGAGAGGAGCACGGACAATCTGGAAAATTTTTATAAGACAATGTATTTTTAGCATTATGAAAGTCTTACAAAACTGTTAAAATGATTGCAAAAACTACCAACTTTTTAATAAATACTGGCAAATACAAATCTTATCGGTCAGTCATAAAAAGGATAGCGCTTAAGTTTGTTGTACGATGTAAGAACATAAATAATATACGCCTTCTGATCTTATTTTTTCATAATCTGTGTACAATATATTCATATGTCTACAGTCAAAATCAATTACTGTTCGTTAGACTAGCTAAGAATCAAAAACGGTTGGACTAATTTGAGAAATTTTGGTTTTGAATGTTTTGTGTTAGTCCAAGGAAGGTTTGAATGATAAGTTAATATGGAAAAAAATGCTTTGGAATAAAGTAAAAGCTACAATTATGTTTTCCCTCAAAAATTTAATGAATACTTTTTCTGCATTTGTTATTGACATTTGATATTGATAACCAACAATTTCTATATTCTGATCGGAACTATGTATAATATTTTACGGACTTTGGAGCGATCCGTGGTGTAAGAGTTGCGTTGTCTAGGTTGATTTTTATTTCCATTTGCATAATGCTGTTTAATGTATCATGCGATAGTGTATCAAGTATCAAGTATCATGCATTAATTAGTGTGTTCTACGTGTTTATTGATGGCAAATAAAGTATTGTCGTATTGTCGTGTTTGGGCATGACAGCACCCAATCGTCATATGCACAATGCATTGAATCACGAGTTGCATAAGAACAACAGTACGACACTGAAGCATTGGCCGAAACAATCATTACAAATGTTCTACAATCAAACTGTACTGGGCAGAACGTGACAACCAAAATATTTTTAGTGTTGCCATGATTGTGTTGTGAGGTTATTTCCTTCAGACTCTTCCAGTTATTCCCCGACCAGACTTATCACATTATCCGGTCACATCATATACTCAAAAAAGGAGCTTATTTAGGTGTTTTTCTTGAAAAACGCCGGTTGGTAACCATAATTGGCTATGTGAACTGTGAACGCGCAATATAGGCAATGAACAATAAAGATATTGATGATCTCAATGCCACCATTCAGAACTTTTTCCGGGATAGTTGTTTTCCTTCACATCAGTTGACCCAGTTCTAAACCAGGATGACGTAGTCAACTATCCCACATAGTTTTTGCATTCACTGCAGTTGCCTGGGCTGCCACTGCCACCTCACAATTTGCAAATTAAAAGAAGGATTAGTCATCATCGTTCTGCGTAGCATTAATCAAACTCGACTGTGCAATTTACAGAAACAGGCTGTGAAATGCTAATTAATTATGTTATCCAGGCAACTATCATAAAAGGAGATTACAAAGGAGAGGATGTATTGATCCCGCGCATAGCTTCAGTCCCAACTTAAATGCCATTTGATTTTAAACGCTTAAAATTTCCAGTGCGTTTGGCCTTTGCGATGACCATAAATAAATCGCTACTATCGATAGTAAAAAACTATCAAATACATGGATTGGATAGTGTAAAAAAAACTAGCGATGGTGTTTTTTGACCATCGTTCATTTTTTTTGATTTTTTTTTTTCGCAAAATTAATTCACCACAAAAACTTTGATTGGGACTCGTGCTTAGCTAATTTTAGCAGTGAGTTTACTCATTCACTCCCTGGAAAGTAAAATTAGCTGACTCTCGGCAGAAAGGAGGTGGTGCATACTTAGATCTAGGGCGTACACCTATAAGACTATTATCAAATGAAAGTTTACGTTCAGCTCAATCAGTCTGCCAAATATTTTTAAAGTCGGTCTTGGTGATTTTGAGATAATTAGACTTGAAGTTGAGCGCCGGAAATAGGAAAAATCTGACATTTCTGCAAATAACGGGTGATTTTTTAGCTGGTTTGGTTTTGGCAACACTGGTTTTGACAGCTGACGTGTGTTTAGTACCTTGTGTCACTGTCAAACAGCTTCAGTTTGGTTTGCAATTTAACCATGGATCGTCTTACAAATGAACAACGCTTGCAAATTATTGAATTTTACTATCAAAATTCGTGCTCGGTTCGAAATGTTTTTTATCGAAAAATTGTGTTCAGCGATGAGGCTCATTTTTGGTTGAATGGGTACGTAAATATGCAAAATTGCCGCATTTCGAGTGAAGATCAGCCAGAATAATTGCAACAGCTACCAATGCATCCCGAAAAAGTCACTGTTTGGTGCGGTTTATGGGCCGGCGGCATTATTGGGCCATATTTCTTCAAAGATGATGTGAATCGCAGCGTTACTGTCAATGGTGAACGCTACCGAGCGATGATAACAAACTTTTTTTTGCCCGAAATGGAAGTTCTTGACTTGCATGATATGTGGTTTCAACAAGACGGTGCCACATGCCACACAGCACGCGAAACAATGGCGCAATTCCGAGGCGAGTTTGGTGAACAGTTAATTTCACGTTTCGGGCCGGTCAATTGGCCGCCTAGATCGTGCGATTTGACACCATTAGACTATTTTTTGTAGGGGTATGTCAAGGCTAATGTCTATAGGGACAAGCCCGCTTCGATTGACGCACTGGAAGCCAACATCCATGCATTCATTCGTGAGATACCGGCCGATATGTGTGAAAGAGTATGCCAAAATTGGACTCAGCGGATGGGCTACCTGAGACGCAGCCGCGGTCAACATTTGCATGAAATTATCTTTAAACATTAAATTGCAAGGTTCAAACTATCGATTCAAATAAATATTTCATTCATTATTTCGAATTTTTTGTTTTTTATTTTTTTAAAAGTTCTAAGCCTCTTAAAAAATCACCCGTTAATTACGTATTTCTCGAAAAGTATAGCACGTAGGACAATGCTTTTTGTATCATATGAAAGATAATAAAAATATCTTTCAAAATGAAAAAGTACAAATGATCATCACTCCTATGCGTTTCGCCCAGGTAAAAACAATGGACTCATCAAATTATATCAAATTAAAGCTTACCAATACTATGCTATACCTTTCGAGATATACGTAATTATTTGCAGAAATGTCAGATTTTTCTCATTTCCGGCGCTCAACTTCAAGACTAATTATCTATAGAAATCACCAAGACCGAATTCCAAAACATTTGACAGACTGATTGGGCTGAACGTAAGCTTTCATTTGGTACTAGCCTCATAGATGTACGCCCTGGGCCCAGACTCCATAGAAATATACACCTTCTCCTTTGCTTTCTCTGCCAAGGTGGTTTGAAACTCTATTCCAAATATAGAGAAATGGCTGTTTTGACATCCCAATGCAAAGAGATTAAAAAATTCGTGTTTCCTCTCAAAACATTCGCAATGAGCTTCTTCAAATAGCCACCTGTCACTGTGGATGAGTCAATACTGAATACATTTATTGAAACACAATTGTGATATTTTTGACGAAAAATAATTTGATTACATTTAAATATTCAATCAAAAATGTATATAATATTTTTTCTACATTTTTGTTTTTAAAATAATAAGACAAAATTTTTTTTTCAAAAAATACGAAATGATGTGAATTATAACTTTTGTTCTTAAAATCTATAAAGATTCAAATAAATTCAACTTCTATTTGTTATTTTGTTTTTTAATCAAGAAAAGTCTAGGATTTTTTTGGTTCTGCTGAGCAAAATGAATAATACCTTTTATTCCTTACTTCTAAGAACATTAATATGAATTGGACTGTTTTTGATGTGCTATTATTATAAATGATACGTGTGTGACATTTCAAACGTCATTAGTGGAAGTGTAAATTAAAACAGTTTCTATAAAAAAGTTTTGAAGATTTGAAAAGAATTCATCAAAAAAAAAAAAAAAAAACACATCAAACTTTCTATTTGCAGTACAAAGTTGCTTGAACATTATTAAGTGGAGCTGAGTTTGCAAGGTTATAAGTATTTTACACTTGAAATTTCCAAAAAGACCTATTTGCCAATCTATGGCATTTTATGATGACCCGTGTTGCGACGCAACCGTTTGGAATTCAAACAATTTTAATTTAAACAGAACTTTTCTTTTCTACCTTTTATTGCAAACTAAATAAAAGATATATGTAATGTGATATTAAAAAATGATCAAAGAAATGAACTTTAAATTTTGTTTTTTTCTCGTTGTTGTTCGCATTCGATGGCGTCGCAATGAAGAATGTTTGAATCGCCGCGTCGTTATCCACTTCTCGGCGTCCTTTCCATCTTTTTCTTCTCTCTTTTTCTTCGTTGGGTTGCTTGCTTTGGAAATAATTTCCTCGCCGCTAGATGTCACTGTATTTGATGTTGCTGGCAGTATTGCCAACACTCCCCCCGGTACATCGATCTCGTTGATTGACTTACTTGGTATTCCAACATCAAGAACTGCAATTTTAACTGCTGGACGAGTATAGGAAGATACTCCATTACCCATCGTTTCCAAAATTTGTTTGCATATTGTTGGGACTTCATCCAGTTTTTTCTTAGTAAAACGCCATCTTCTGTGTGAACACTATCAATTTTGTTCCCGTCAGACGTATCAAGCAGGAAGTGATTCGGTGTCAAGGCTTCCTCGTTGCCATTTTCCAATGGGACGTAAGTTAGTGGATGATAGTTGATGACTCTCTATACCTCCAACATCATACTATGCAGCAGCTCGTCAGTGGGATTTCACGACGGCATTATTTGCTTTAGCACCTTCTTTGTTGTTTGTATCATCCTTTCCCAACTGCCCCCCATGTGAGGCGACGAGGGTGGGTTGAAGATCCATTTGGTTATCGGGTTAGAGAACTCACTGGCAAGTGAAGATTGTAATTTCATTGTTTCTTGAAGTTCACGGTTGGCTCCATGGAAGTTCGTTCCATTATCGCTTCGAAATTCAATCGGCATCTCTCGTCTTGCGATGAAGCGTTTGATGGCCAAGATGCATGAATCGGTTGACAGACTGCTCGCTACCTCTATGTGAACCGCTCGAGTCGTTAAACATGTAATGAGAACGCCCCAGCGCTTTTCAGTTCGTCTTCCCATTGCGACGATCATTGGCCCAAAGAAGTCGATGCCCGAATAAGAAAATGGAAGGCAGAACGCAGAAAGTCTCGCACTTGGAATTTCTCCCATCATTGGCGGCCATGGAACTGCATTCCGTATCATGCACTGCTGACATCTCTTAATTATACTCTTCACAGTAGCTCGAACTCTTGGTATCCAGTACCTTTGCCGGAGCTCATTCACGACAGTCTCATTGTTCAAGTGGTGGAACCGTTCATGGAAGTCTTTTATAATCAGCTCAGTTACATAATGATCACTAGGAAGCAGAATGGGTTGCTTCACTTCCGATGACACATTCACCGCTGCATCTATTCACCCAAACACACGAAGAATATTTTTTTTATCAAGATAGGGTGTGAGCTTGAATATTTTGCTTTTCATTTTAAGCTCATTTTGTGAAGCCTGACCTTGACCTCCCTTCAGTGCGAAGATCTCATCTGCATAAGCATCAGATTGTGCCAAACGATATAGATAGTCCTGCGCATCTTGATATTCGTCTTTCGATATATACTCATTTCGTTTTATCAATCCACTTCGTTTTGCTCTTGTATTAAATATAAAACGAAAAATTAATACCTGAGTACGTAGTAGGCGTCACCACTTCGAAAACCTTTTGACGTCTATTAAATTTTCTTCTTTCGATGTTATGAACAAATGCGTTTTTATTTCCTCGTCTGTGGTTGAATTTATGTTGATGTCTATTGGCCATTCGGCTTCCGCATTCAGCAAGAACGGTGGACCAGTAAACCATCGGCTGGATGAATCAAAGGTTGGAGTCCTTTGCCACTTTGTTCCTTCGTCTGCGACATTCAACTTGGTTGGTACGTATCGCCAATCTTTAATTTAAACACGAAAGGCTACAAATTGACGGTAGCGTCGATGATCTGAACGCAACCAACAAAGCACCGTCTTGGAATCCGACCAGAAGACTGTTCTATTTATTTTTATCGAGTGGCTTTCGATTATGTTTGCTGCCAAACGAGATCCGAGCCTAGCCGCCTCCAGTTCAAGACGAGGGATCGAAGTCAGTTTTAGAGGAGCGACTTTGGTCTTAGCTGCTACTAGTCTGCACTCAACTTTGTTTCCTTCGGTGACTCTGATGTATGCCACTGCCGCAAAAGCCTTATCACTTGCATCTACAAACACATGCAGTTCATTTGTTGAAGATTCGGTGAATTTCAAGTCAAGAAGATAGGTTCTCGGAATTGTTAATTGTTCGAGCGCATCAAGCAATTTAACCCATTGGCGCCACCGTTTAAACTGTTCTTCAGATATTTGATCATCCCATCCAATCACTTTTTCCTCCACTGAAGCTCTCCATAAATCTTGCAGAAGAATTTTAAGATAGATGAGGAAGTTCGCTATTAAGCCCAGCGGATCGAATATGGACATCAAAATACGAAGTAATTCCCTCTTAGTCGGTGTGTGGTTTGGTGCAAATATGTCGTCATTAGATTTGTTTTGAGAGATGACATACTTGAATGAATCTGTTGAGGTGCACCACCACATTCCAAGAACCTTTGATGTTTTATCACTGGCACACATATTTATTAAACAGTTTCTGTTTATAGTTGGATCTTTGCTCAGTTGTTTAACTACTTCAGACGATTTTGAGATCCATTTACAGATTTCAAATCCAACATGCCGATGAATCATTTTTACTTCGTTGGCAAGTTGAACTGCTTCAAGCTCAGTGTCCACACTATCAAGCATATCGTCTACGTAATGATTTTCAGTTATGCTTTTCACTGCTCGTGGGTACGTCTCTTTGAACTCTAATGCGTTTATGTTCTTTACGTATTGGGCAGAGCTTGGTGAACAAGTTGCTCCAAGCGACATTACTTTCATCACATATGCGTCTGGTTCGGATTGAGAATCAACATGACTCCAAAAGAATCTTTGTGCATTTTGGTCTTCTTCTTTGACAAGGACCTGATGAAACATTTCACGAATGTCTCCAGATATTGCGATTGGTCTTTCCCTGAAGCGATATAGAACTCCAACCAGTGACGTAAGTTGATCAGGTCCTTTGAGTAACATGGAGTTTAAAGATACTCCGTTGACCTGAGCAGCCGCGTCCCAAACCATTCGAAATTTTTCAGGTTTATTTGGATTCACTACGGGAAATATAGGCAAATACCAAGTGCGCGGATGAATTTGCTCTTGTTCTGTTGCTGTTAGCTTTCGAATATAACCTTTCGTTAAGTAATCATCAATTTGATTATTAAGATGTTTTCTCAGTGTTGGATCTCGTTTCAGTTTTCTTTGAAGACACTCAAACCGTCGCCTTGCCATTGGTCTGCTATTCGGCAGCTGTAATATCATCGGACTTCCATAACAAGGATACTTGGAAGCGGTCGCCTACTCTTTGTGTATCAGTTTCAAGCTTCTGGACAGCTCGTTGATCTTCCGTTGACATACTTGACTCAGATTTTATTGCAGTCACACCCAGGCTGTTCAATGAGAAGTATTCTTTTACCATGTCGTGTAGAACATCATCTTTAGACAGTTCGCAATCGCAATGGTTGACACTTTTAAATAACTGATTGCTTGTTGCTTACTCACCACTTCTATAGGACCCCAGATGGGCTTTACATCCTAGACGAGTTTGTGTGGCTATTGGTTCATTGTCCAGTCCTTTATGGAAACTTAAAGGCAATCTCAGGTTGGCGTTATCAAGACCGATGAGTATCTGCAGCGTCACATTCGAATAGGATTCAATCGGGATTCCTTTGAGGTTTGGATACTGCTGAACTATTTTCTCCATATCCACTGATTGTTTAGGAAGTCCAAAAGACGCAACAGTGCAAATATTATCAACACGATGGATCACACTTTGGCCTTCCACTCCTGAGATGTTTACGGAAACAATCTTGGAATCATTTTCCATCCGATGTGTTTGGCCAGTCCATTTTAAACACAATGGATCACATTGGCCGTCCAGTCCAAGTTCGTCTGCGAGTGAGTCATCCATAAGCGAAAGTGACGATCCTTCATCGAGAAACGCATACACCTTCCTTTGGTAGCTTTTTCCGTGAATGATTACAGGAAGTATTCGGAACAGAATTGATGTCTTGCTGTCCTTATGCATGTGGCACTGCCGTTTACTCCACACTTCGAGTCTACTTTGCTGCGAAAATTTGTATGCATACGGAGACATGTACGGCAGAGACTATGCTTCTTAACTGCGTTCCACTTCTCATTGATGTTGAAGTCTTTGAAACGTTTGCATTGCTCGACTTAACTGCTGTGCTGTCTGCTGTTGGCATATACAGCATAGATTTGGGTTTGGCTCCGTGTTGTGTAGGTTGACATGAGAGAACATATCTTTCTCCTTTCGTTTGGTGTTCGAGTTTGGATTTGTAAAGGTGACACGATTGACCGTTCTAGATAGCTTCATAAGCCACTCCCCAAATGTTATGAGGTTAACATTCACCTGGTTCTCCATGTATGTTGCCCATTGTAGTTTGATTGTGGGTGGTAGTTTTTCGACAAAGCCTCGCAGCACTATAGGGTTGTAGAGATGGTCAAACATGTCACAAGCCTCCATTGTGGCGCATATGTTATCGATTGATAGCGCGAAAGGGACAATAGACTCTAGCTTGTCAGCTCGTGGACCTGGTTTGTTCTGCACTTTCTGAAGAATTGAATCCAAGACTATATCTGGCCTTCCGTATGTTTCCTTAAGGCTTCATAAGCTTTGCCCTTAAGATACTTTTGCAGTCGCAACAGATTTTCCACATCGCTGAATCCACATGCTGATGTTGTACCTTCAAAGCTGGTGATGAACACTGGCCTGTAAAAGTTGGCAGCGCATTGGGTAAGGCTTGACGTGCAGTTAATTGATATTTAGTGGGAAGACTTGGTTGATAATAGTTCCGCAAGGAATGTTCGTTCGGTTTTTCTTCTTGTGTTCCCTGACGAGTATAGTGTCTAGAGCTGGTAGTGTTTCTTTCGGCAGCTGACTTTGATCATTTTGGTGTGGGTTGGTCCTAGGTGCTGTGCTGAACTCGAAGAAGTGGTTGCTGTGATTATTTGCATATTCGGTGACTAGATTCCATGTTAGGTTGAGCTGCTCTTGATAGTAACTTGGTAGCTTAACTAACAACTTTTCAATTTGCGTGCTGCTCTCCAGGTCTGGTTCTTGCTCTAGCCAACCGGCTGCACGTTCCTGTTCTTGCTCTTCAGGTGGTTCACTGTCGTCCTCGGGTTCTGAATCGCTGCGCATTAACAATTCAAAGCGCCTGTCTAGATATTCTTTGTCTCGTTCATTTTGCCTTAGTTGAAACTCTTTGGCGCGTTTGTCTGCCAACAGTTTTTCTTCTTCTAAGCGTTGGAGTTTCAATTCTTTACATTTAGAGCGTGTTGATGAACATTTTGACTTTGATTTTGTGGGAGATTTGGATTTTGTTGGAGACTTGGATTTTGTAGGAGACTTGGGTTTTGTGGGAGACTTGAATTTAGTGGGAGACTTGGATTTTTGGTCTTCTGCCAAAGGCAAGCAGGTTTTACATTTCCATTCCAGGTTTTCAATATCGGATGAGACCTCAACACAATGGAAATGGAACCACTTGTTGCACTGATCACATTGGACCATCTCCTCCGTATCAATTTCTGTGCAAAGCTTGGTTTTGCCTGCTTCGTGTTTTCCTTACTGACATTGTAAAGGTGCCTTTTTTGTACTGGCAGTTTTAGTTATTGAAACTTTCGGATAAAAACTTTTAACAAAATTTAAAGAAATGTTGCGACGAAACCGATTGGAATTCAAACAATTTTAATTTAAACAGAATTTTCTTTTCTATCTTTTATTGCAAACTAAATAAAAGATATATGTAATGTGATTTTTGTGACATTTTTAAATTCATTATTGAATCCTAATACGGTTGCTCCTTTAGTTAGTAACCATTCGATGAAGTTAGGTCTTCGTGTGCAGACTATTCTGCCAACTATTCTTGCTAAAATTAAAAACAAATGGGATGAGGTTAATGAAGTGCGTGTTCAAATTTACCGTCTTAATCATTTGATAAATCAACGTGGGAGCATATCAGAAATATAGACTTAGCCGATCCTAACTTTAATATAAAAGGCCCTGTTGATATTATTCTTGGATCAGATAAAGTTTCACTATTAACAATCAGTCAACGCCTTATTGACTTCACTTATATAGAATGCATTTTAACTTTTCTTATCAAAGATTCAATTAAAACACATTATTTAGTATGCATTTCGGCATGATAAATGCCATCTTCAGCTGTTCTTTATTATGACTAAAACTTACATCAATTACTTCTGACTTCATACATACAAACATAGTACGATTATTGCTATTACTTTGCACAAAAAATGAAACAGAAAACAATTAGTCTCTTTTTATATTACATTTAACATTTGAACAAAAATACATTAAGTTAGCAAGTTGAAAAGAGATGACTTAATTGGAGCTTCCATTGTGTTTATCATTATATTTTTGTTTTTGTGCATGTAAATACTTTCGTACGCGTCTAGTGACCATTCTTCTCTCACATGCTTGATAAGCTTCAAATTGTCTTTTGTTGTGCTATGACTGTTCTCTAGAATATGTAACGCCACAGCTGATTTGTTTGGTCTGTTATACTTAATATTTGCTAGATGTTCACCAAATCTAGTTTCTATGTTCCTTTTTGTTTGTCCGTAGTATTTCTGCTCACAGTCGTTGCATGTTATTTCATAAATCCCTGGTTTCTTATTGTTATCCGTTTTATCTTTCGTGGATCCTAGTTTATTTTTAAGTTTTCCATTCGAAGCAAATATAAGGTCTATATTTTGTTCTTTGAATACCTTTTTTAATTTGTCGGTTATAATGGGCGCATATTGCAGCTTTAAACGTTTCTTTCCTTCGTTTTCTTTTGTTGTTTTTAACGTGGTTAAACTCGTTCTTCTTAAAGTTTTGCATTGCTTTTCAACCATTTCTGTGATCATATCACTTTCGTAGCCATTAAGCTCAGCCACATATTTTATGTATTTTAGCTCCTCCATGTAATTATTTGCATTCATCGGAACTGTACATAACCTAAAAACCATACTGTTGAACGCTGCTCTTTTATATTCGCCAAGAACGGAGATAATGAATTTCCCATTGTTGTACCTTCAGTTATCTGATATCACTTATCACTTATTCACTTATTTAAGAACTGGCAACAATTATATTTCATACATAAACTTGCAGCATCATGGTAAATCTTTTTCTTTTCTTCGTTGTCTTCTCGTTCATTGAGCCATTTTTTGAAAAAACCTAAAGTCTCTTTGATTGGAATAATCGAAAATAATGCCACTTCGTCAAATGAAACAAGAACTTCATTGTCTCTCAGCTTAATATTTTGAACTTTGTCTACAAATGCAGAGGTGTTGATTACGCTTCTGCTCTTCATTTGTTCATAATTTTTGAGCTCAGACAATAACCATTTTGCAATTTTTTCAGTGGGGGCATCAATATTTGAAATGATTGGACGCATTTTAAGTGTTGGCTTATGAGTTTTTGGAAACCCATATAACTTCGGGATCGAAGGATTCGAAATCATTAATTTCCACTTCACTTGCGGGTCGAAAACACGTAAAATTTCTTTTAGGAGTGCTGTTGTTCCTTTAATCATACCAGGCAGTGGGGATTTCTTAAATTCTTTAAAATTCTGTGCAGATGTTATTTCACCCATTTTGATTTCATAATCAATTCTGTCCATAACTACTAAATCCCTTCCTTTGTCTGATTTCATGTAGACTACATCTTTTTCTTTAAGTTTTTTAACTATTTTCTCCTCAGAAGATCGATTCTTTGTCGTTTTTTTGGTTATAATAATAGCACTTTGGATGATAGGTTTAATTGCATTACGTATGTTGGTCTTCGTTGTTTCAGTTGTAAATTTAATTCCCGTCTCTATGTCAGCAATTATATCCTCCAGTGGTAATGATTTGGGTTTTATTGAAAAATTAAGTCCTTTTTGCAGTAAATTTATTTCTTCATCATCGAATGTTTGTGATGATGATGAGATATTACGAACAAAATTTTCTTTTTCTTTTTTAAAATCCGAGATTAGATTTACATGTCTTCTTTCTTTGTTCTTCTCATCATGGTTAACAAGGTTTCTGAACTTTCCATCTAACTTTTTCCTTTTCTTAAGCTCTTATGTACTACTTTTTCACTACTTTCATTCAGAAAACATAATAAATTATGAAATTCAACATGTTTCATCAACCACAAATGAATATTATACAATTCCATTTCAATTACAGACAACTTGCTGTATGTGTACTTGATCTCACAATTTAACCATAGTCTCTTACTCTTCTTTGTAACTATTTCAGTTCTACTGTTGATGACCGCACACTAAAAAAAAAATGAATTCTATATATATATATATTTTTTGTTTTTTATATTTTGTAATTTTTTTTTGGTTTTTTGTATTTTATAATTTTTTTTTTTATTTTTTTTTTTTTAAGGTTTTATGTTTTTTTTTTTTTTTTTTTTTTTGGTTTTTGGATTTTTGTGATTTTTTTGTTTGCCACTGTGCCAACCCCCTATACCCTAAGACTTACAGACTAAACCTGTGTAAGCCAGCCATTGGCGACTCGCTATCATTATCAACTTCAAGTTGTTGCTCCGACAACCACCAGAACATTTTCGACGTTTTAACAACGTCACGACGATCGCGATCTGAAACCGCCCTACTGAACCGGAGGAGCTCTTCAGCTTCTCCGCCTACTGCGGTGACGTCTCGGTTGTAAAGGAGCTGTCGTTCCACGGACTTCCGGTAGACGTGGTAGATCAGCGGAACCGCCAACCTATCCTGAATCAGCCCTACCATATCAAAATAGAGGAAAGCCTCCGGTGGGACAAATCCACTGAAGCGTGTTTTCTCCATATACTCAGTGTTGGGGTGATAAGCCCCAAAAATCAGGCCATTGGTCGAGGTCATCGCTCTTGTAGTGTGACCACGAGTCAGTTTTATAATGAAGTTGTCGATCCTGTTTATTTGAGCCCCGTTGTAAAGGACCTCATTAGGATAATATTTTCTGTACTCCGACTCTGGTGTTCTGTGCAATGCAAGACAGGTACGCAGACACTGTCTCTCAAACACCCGAATCTTTTCCATTTGAGACGCTGTAACATTGAACCACACGGGGCACCCATAGACAATCATTGGCCTTATGAGGGCCATGTAGCAAATCACTTTCACCCTGCTGTCAAGTTGTCTGCTGTGAAACAGTCGCCTTGTCAGAGCAAAAGCTCCTCTAGCCCTGGCCAAAGCCGCATCCATATGTTTGTTAAAATATAGATACTGATCTAGCCAGATGCCCAGGTACTTGACTACTACTTTGTTTGGCAGTGGGTGGCTATGTAGATCAACGATCACCAGCTTTCGCCAGTTCTTTCTCGTATCCCATGAGGCCCGAGCCAACGAGGTTCTAAACACAATTGTTTCCGATTTCTGGACGTTGATTTTCAACTTCCAGTCATCGCAATATTGCTGGATCTTATCGAAGTCACGCTGCAAGAGTATTCTGATAACTTCGATCTTTGGACCTGTTCTGTACGCAATAAGGTCGGCGGCGTACGCTATAGCATGGTGAAGAGAACCAATTAGATCGCCGGTGAAAATGCTAAATAGTATAGGAGAATTCACCGCTACTTGTTGCAGACCGTTCTGTATTTTAAAAGTTCTGGTAGAAGTTCTATTGCAACTTTTCACAACAAAGTTCTACCATGAAGCATGTCATTCAGAATATATAGTAGTGGTTTACTCATGCCATATCTGATCAACTTATAAAAAAGACCGTCTAACCAAACGGTATCGAAAGCCTTCTCCAAGTCAACCAGACATGCACCCGTACACTGATTTTTAGCTTTGTTCCATTGAATATCTGATACTAGTTTAGACGCGGCGTGTGGGGTATTATGGCCCGCCTTAAAATCGAACTGATTTTCTGGAATAATAATAATCCTCAGCCCATTTGGACAGAGCTCTATTGAGAACTTTCTCGAATACCTTGCTGATACTCGGAAGAAGACTAATTGACCGGAGATTTGCTGGATTGGAACCATCCTTACCAGTGGCGTGGCGTGGATATTTTCAAATGGTAAGTCGAGAAAAATGAATCACCTACACAAATTAATAAGGAATAAATAGAAGGTACCTGAAATTCCAAACAAGGATTAATGGCAGCCAATTTTTCTATACTTAGTCATTTGGTTTAAAATTCACTATGAGCTTAAAGCATAAAAAAAGCGGCTTCAAAAGAAGCCTATGTGGAAATGCAAGAAAATAAAATAAAATTTTAAGTAACGTACCTAACTAGTATTAAAAAAAACTTCATTTCATTGGTTTTCCTTTTCTAAAAGGTAATCGGTTAAGCAACACTCAACATTTAGCAAAGCCCTTCAAAAATTAAATCAAAACAGTTCTCTTCGACGTTAAATTTTCTCAATTTTCAGAATTTTTAGGTTTTTTCACAGTTTTTACAAATGCACGTTACTTAAAATTCATTTAAAACTTGCAAATAATCCAAAACAATGATCAGTAGAACAAAACAAAACAATAAAACAAAACCGAGTTCGCCGTACATTACTCGAAGGCGAAAACTCTATTATTTTTTCCAAGCAGACATTGATGTAAGACGAAAATTATCGTCTTACTTTCTTCAATAAGAGAACGTGTATTGAAAAGGGTTGCACCGCGGTGCACCAGGGTGGAAGTATATCGTAGGAAAGACAGGGACAAACATAAAATATGTTCTGCGCGGTGATTTTCAATGCTTTGTGTATGCTTTGTGTATTGTGCCTTGTGTGTGTATCTCGCAAATTTAAAAGTGCTTGAAGAACATTGTGTGTATGGCAAAGATAGGCTGTTGACTGCTTAGTTGTAGACAGTAGACTTATGTTGCTGGTTTTTTCTATGAACAAGGGACAAATTTTAAAAGGTAAGACGATAGGAATCGTGTTCTATGGACGCAACGCCACTGATCCTTACCTTTTTTAAGGAGAGGATGGACCACTGCCGTCTTCCAACGCACTGGATAATATGCATTATTCAGCGCATTGTTGAACAACGTGGTGTATATGTCCACCGCTTCCGAAGAGAGGTTTCGCAGCACAACATTGGGTATGCCGTCGACTCCTGCTGACTTCTTTTTTTTTATTTTGTGAAAGATGTCCAAGAGGTCCATCTTAGAAACGAACAGGGTGTTATCCCCGTTTCGCTGGGCGATGACTGCATTTGCAAATCGGTCGTCATTGAACCTAGTGAAACCAGGATTCTCAGATCGCCAATGCGAGATCTCGTCTCTAAGATAGAAGTGTCCAACGAAGGCTCTATTCTCAAGGTCGTAATTAGGGCGAATTCACTCATTCACCTTATATACTCGCTCGAAAACAGCACCCACCGTCTCTACCTTCTCCTGAGCATCTTCCACTATAAAGTGATCATCATCCAAGATGGCCTCATCCGGATCTATTCCTATTGTCAGAAGTAAGTCTTTGTTCTCTGTCGTCCTTTGGAGATTAATACTCTGAATGTCATTTTGATCTTTTCTCCTAAAGATTTTGTTTATTTCCGGAAACATACTCGGGTTGTTGGACTGCACAGCCCGAATTTTATTGTTCCAGAAACATGAAATGGAAATTCTATAGTTTTCTTTAATAAGTTGTTGGAGATTTTTGATCTGCGACCTCAGAGTTCTAATTGATGTTTTAAGATTCTGAACAGTAATAATATTTATTTTCAATAAATCAAACATATAAAAATTAGAACAATTTGATAACAATAAAATAAACAAAGTATTTAAAAACAAAGTATCAAATCTCAACTTTCAACACCCCCACTAGATTTTTATACTTTTATGCCAATAAGAGTACAACAGTTGTTATGTTTTGTAGCAGGGAGTCCTTTGGTTAGAACATCAGCAGGCATCTCTTCAGTTTTCAAATATAATACTTCTAATTTACTTTCTTCTATAAGATCTCGAATGAAATGATGCCTTATATCGATGTGCTTTGAACGTGCGTGATAAACGTTGTTTTTAGATATGTTTATTGCACTCTTGTTATCGCATTGCAATATAAGTTGTTGATTCCAATGAATTAGTTCTTGCAATAAAGATTGAAGCCAAAGTGCTTCTTGAGATGTTGAGGCTAAAGCCATATACTCAGCCTCTGTGGTGGAGAGAGCGACAGTAGGTTGTTTCTTTGAATTCCACGAAATAGGTCCTCCTTGTTATTTAAAGAGATAGCCTGTAGTTGATTTTCTGTCATCTGAGTCACTAGCCCAGTCAGCATCCGAAAATCTTTCTAAACGTCCTTCAATGTCTCGAGTGTATTCTAGTTTGTAGTCTATTGTTCCTTTAATATAACGGAAAAGTCGTTTAACCGCTATCCAGTGAGATTTTGAAGGATTATTGTTAAATCTTGATAAAGCCCCCACTGCAAAGGATAAATCTGGGCGACTTACTTGTGCTGCATATAAAATACTTCCAATAGCTTCTTGATATGGAACAGTTTTCATGTAGTCAGTTTCGTCTTTGCTTTGTTGATGTGTTTCTTTTATAAGCTTTTGGTTAATATCTAAGGGTGTGGATACCGGATTACAATCCTCCATATTAAATCGCTTGAGAATATTCTTTAAGTATGTCCGTTGGTCTATCCATAACTTTCCCTTTTCTCGATCGCGAGTTATTTGCATACCAAGCACAAATTTAGCTTCTCCAAAATCTTTCATCTCGAATGATTTAGCCAAATTTTCTTTGATAATTCTTTTTTCATCTTTGTTGTTTGTAAAAATCAGTATGTCGTCTACGTAAATAGCGACGAAAGTCTTATCTGTGCTGTTTGTCTTGTAATAAATACACGGATCGGTTTTGGATTGTTTAAGTCCAATTTTCTTTAAAGTCTCATCCAATTTCTTATTCCAAACTCTGCTAGCTTGTTTGAGGCCGTACAGTGATTTCTTGAGTTTACATACTTTATTTTGAACATTATCAAAACCTTCAGGAAGATTCATGTAAATGTCTTCGTTAAGTTCACTTTGCAGGAAAGCAGTCACAACATCCATTTGATCGATATCCAAATCATATCGTACAGCCAAACTTAAAAGTACCCTTATGGACGTGTACCTTACGACGGGAGAAAATGTTTCTTGATAATCGATCCCTTGACGTTGCGAAAACCCCTTTACGACCAATCTAGCTTTATATTTTTCGACATTACCACTTGCATCTTTTTTCGTCTTGAATGTCCATTTGGAATTTATGGCTTTCTTTCCTTTTGGTAATGAAACTATTTCCCAAGTGTCATTTTTCAAAAGAGCTGTATATTCATCGTTCATTGCTTTTTTCCAGTCAGACATATGTTCGCTCTTCATTGCCTCAGCGAGTGTCTTTGGATCTTCATTGTCGTTAGCCATGTACGATAGGTAACCGTATCTTTCAGGTGGATTTCTTATTCTGGTGGATCGTCTTATTCCTCTGTCAGATATGATTCCTTCTGAAGATTCTTCAACTATGAAATCATCTTGGGCATCCAAAAAACTGTTTTCACTTGCCGTTTCGACACTTATTTCGATTGGTATTTCATTGTTTGAATCCGCTGATGAAATTTCGTCTTCATTCCCCACTGAATCATATCCTGTAAAAATATCACAATAAGATGTATCGTTTGTCTCACCATCCTTTGGAAAAATTTGCTCATGGAAAACTGCATCTCGACTTATTACGACTTCTTTTTTCTTTACATCGTAAAAGCGATATGATTTTGAGTGTGTGCAGTATCCGACAAAAATTACTTCTTTTCCCTTGGAATCGAGTTTCTTCCGCTTTTCTTTTGGAATGTGAATAACTGCTTGACAACCGAAAACCTTAAGATGGTGCAGATTCACTCTTCTTCCACTCCAGATTTCTTCAGGTGTTTTTTCTTTTGTACCTTTGCAAGGTGTTCTGTTTGTTAAATAAACGGCCGTATTTGCAGCTTCGGCCCAAAATCGTTTGTGTAAACCAGACTCGATGAGAAGACAACGTGCTTTTTCGATTATGGTTCTATTCATTCTCTCTGCCAACCCGTTTTGTTGTGGAGAATATGGAACCGTTGTTTGATGTTGAATGCCTGCATCTGCTAGAATCTTCTTCATCTTAAAATTACAATATTCCTTTCCATTGTCACTTCTAATGGCTTCTATTTTGTTACCAGTCTGATTTTCTACAAAATTTTTGAACTCGAGGAACTTTTCCGCTACCTCATTCTTGCTTTTAATGAAAAACGCAAAGACTTTTCTTGAAAAATCATCAATGAATAAAAGCATGTACTTTGAACCTCCAATTGATTTTTGTTCAATCGGACCACAGAGATCGGTATGTATCAGTTCTAAAATTGATTCTGCCCTGTTACCAATTGAGTTAAAAGGCTGGCGTGCCATTTTACCTTTGATACATGTGATGCAATTGATTTTTGAGCTATCGCAATCAATATTCTGCACCACTTTCGGAATCATAGCTTGTGTGGTTTCGATACTTGGATGTCCAACACGCTTGTGCCAAAGTTCAAAGTGTGAAGTTAAATTTTTTGTAAAATATGCACTTTGGTTGTGTGGTCTGTTGAGTCGGAACATATTGTTCACCATGCTTGCAGTTGCAACAACATTACCCCTTTGGTCTTTTACTAAACATCCATTCTTGGAAAAAATCATTGAAAAACCCTTCTGAACAATTTTCGAGACAGATATAAGATTAATGCATAAGTCAGGAACGTGAAGGACTTCTAAAAATTCAACCTCACTTTCTTTGAATTTTCCAATAGATACCTTCATATCAACTCTACCTATACCTTGGACTTGCATTTTTGAATTATTTGCAACAATTACCTCAGAATTAAGATTTTCCATCTTACTTGAAAAGCATGCACTATTTGAGCACATGTGAGCTGACGCTCCCGAGTCGAAATACCATTCTTCTTTTTCAAGAGCCGAGACAGAAAAACATCCTAACATCGCATTCTTCTTTTCTTGAAGGTTCTTATTCTTTTTTGGACATTTAGCAGCAATATGGCCAAATTCGTTGCAGTTGTAACATTTAGGACCCTTAAAGTTCTTATTCCCAAAGTTTTTCTTGTTCTTGCCAACAAAAGCAGTATCTTGACTTGAATCCAAATTAACGTCTTGAAGAAGTTTGGTTTTAATACTGTCTCCTGTAATAAGAATCCCAGAGCTTTGGATTCCCATTATCATTGGCTTGTATTCTTCGGGAAGACCAGCTAGAAGCATTGATCCTATCCATTCTTCATCTAGGTTAAGACCAACAGACCTAAGCTTGTATGATGTATTTAACACATCGTTAACGTACGCATCTACGGTAGAAAAATCTTTCAATTTTGTAGAACAAAACTTTTGGATGAGCCCAACTCTCCTCACAAGACCAGAATCTTGAAAAATTTTCTGAAGAGAATCCCAAATCTCCTTAGCGCTTTTGCAATGTCTTATATGAGGATAAATGGATGTTTCAACAAGCAATATAAGCTCCGATTTTGCGTTTAAGAGCTTCGTTGCATCCTTCTCCGTCTCACTACCTTCAGAAACAGCCGTCCAAAGTCCTTTCATTTGGAAATAAGCTTCAACGGAAAATTTCCAGTCTTCGAAGTTTTCGCTTCCCCGAAGCTTTTCAATACTGAATTTCGTTTCAGACATCTTTTCCCAATACAAATTTCCTTATTATTTTGTATTTAGTTCGTGATAAGGCCCATAACCTGATGTTTTAAGATTCTGAACAGTAATAATATTTATTTTCAATAAATCAAACATATAAAAATTAGAACAATTTGATAACAATAAAATAAACAAAGTATTTAAAAACAAAGTATCAAATCTCAACTTTCAACACTAATCTCCAAATCGTGTCGGTCAGTAAACCTCCTGTGCAAGAGTTTGAGTCTCGACAGGAGTCTACTTTTTTGTTTGTAAAGTTTGTTTGTAAAGTTTTGTTTGTATTATCGCGTTTCTGTACATGTTCGTTGGATCGTTTTACCTATACATAGGAATTGTCCTGTCCATTGTACTACGGATTGCATCCTCCATACGTTGCAGGTACCCATCGATCTCAACGTTCGACAGATTCCTGTTGCATGGCGGCGCAATACCGTTCGAACGAAGTTCCCTTGAGACGGCACCGGAAAAGCGCGGCCAACGTGTCTTACCGTAGTTGTAAGAGTGCGTCGGCACGTACTCCTCCAGTTCCACAAGGTCGTTCGGAAGCAGTATGACGGCGGAAAGTCCACAGTGGTCACTGTCGTACTCAACCGTCGTCAAACAATTTTTCGTCCGTCGAAGAATGTCGTCGGTCAGTTTCAGTCTTGAGTCTAAAAGCAATAGATCCAAATAAGAGCCACTTCGAGGATATGAAGGCCTGTCAGTAGCCAGCAGATCGACTTTACACTCAATGTTGTGGAGCCCCAGCCAATTGAATAGCTGGGTTCCCTTTGGATTGGCTAATTGATTTCCCCAATCTTGGTGTTTAGCATTGTAATCACCAGCCAAAAGGAAATAGTTTTCATCCGAATTCAGTTTCAGACATCGAAAAAGTGTTTCGAGCTCTGTTATAAAACATGAATTTTGAGAAGCCTCCGGCGCATAGATCGCGACCACATACAACCGCCTCCCCTGTTGGAGAGGGATGCATACGATACACGCTTCAAGCAACTGGAATCGGCGTACTTCACCACTATATATTACTTTATGAGCAATGCCCTTACGTATGAAGATCGCAACCCCACCCGCGAAAGTCGAAATGGGTCGGTCCCTCCTTACGATAATGTAATTATTATTCGTCAAATTGTGATGCTGGTTTAGCCTAGTTTCGCTAACCATACATACATCAGGACGTTGGTCTTTTAACAACTCAAAGAAGTTGGCTCGTCGTTCTACCCTAACTAGCGAATTCACATTCACGGCTAGGATCTTAAAAGGCCTCTCCGGCAGCGCGCCCGTCAACCTAAAAATTGCGCAAGCGACGGCACTGCACGGTAGATCAAGTCCACCCTACGCGCCTGCTCACTTATTTGCCGTGATAGTTCACTCATTTGTGCCTGAATGACACGCAGAGCGACCATCACCTCTGACTCCCCAGTCGCTGCCTTTGACACAGATGGCTGTGCGGCCGCTTTCTGAGGAGGCTGTACCGTTTTCCCAGCCCCCCAAGCCATTTGGGCGTAGGAGACTTCGGGAACGACGGCCCTTGGAATTGGACTGGCTGTTTGCCTTCCCTCATCCTTAGTTGCTGTTGGAGCAGCTTTTTTTGATTTTTTAATAATTTGGTATCGAGGACAACCCCGATAATTAGCAGGGTGCCCATCTCCACCACAGAGAACGCACTTCAGTAGGATCTTGTCTTCGACCCTTGTCTCACCGAGCTTACACTCTTTGTCGTTGTGCTTCTCTCCACACTTGACGCACCTCGACTGCATTTGGCAGTTGAATGCGGCGTGACCGAACCGTTGGCAACGAAGACATTGTTAAATGTCCCTGTGCCTGTTTAATTTTTCCCATCTTACCATATGGTAGTCCAGGACGGAGATTTTCCTTAAACTCTCCAGACGGCTATTGGGTGATAAAGTGACGAGGAACATCGGCAATAGCCGCTTCTCCCGTCTTGCCTTGGCCGTGGTGAACGACTTGACCCCGATAAACTCGAGATCGTCGCCCGCCAACCTGCGGAGTTCAACTAAGAGCTCCTCTGTTATGCAAAGTTCCGATGAATGCAAATAATTACATGGAATGGAGGATCTAAAATACATAAAATATGTGGCTGAGCTTAATGGCTACGAATTCTAGAGTTTCGTGGTGGCTTTTCTGTTAGTGTCATCAGAACTTGGAGGTTCGATGACACTTTCTGAGCTATACATAACACTCCCACCGCCAAACTTTGAATTCTCCCGAATTCTCTTATTTGTTTCATTACTTGAAATTTTAATATTTGCATTATTATTCTTTTTGCACCGTAAGATAACAAAAATCAAAAACGCTATTGCAATTAAAATCAACATAGAATTAAGCCCGTTTGTAACGTCCTTGTGGAACTTTAACTCTTTGATTTCTTTTATATTTTCGAAATGTTTTAATAGTTAAAATTTTTTCAAAATTCACAATTTTTGGCTTGGTTTGATTAACAATGTTACTAGGATAGAAGTATTTCGCTTGAATCTTTGTTACTTGATTGTAAAATTTCTCTTTACAGATTTCCAATGTACAGTTGTAGAAAGTAATCAAATTATTTTTGTTTAACAATATTTTTCGATCATCACAATTTTGAGCTAAATTTTCGTTTATAGCATTCTTAATTAGGAACGTATCTTCATCAATTCTTTCGATAGTTGTCTTATTATTATACTTAAATTGGCATTCATTTTTCCAAATACAACTTTTGCTAGTTTCCAAATCTCTTTAAAGTTTATTTTCTTTGTATACAAAATTCTTATTACCTACTGTTACAAATTTTTCAACTTTTTCATCAATTTATAGAAATTCTGTATTTGGCAGTGGTATAACTAACTTAAGGTCTTCTGTTTTATAAGTTTTAGGAATCTTTATCGCAATGATTAAAGACTGATTAATGTACTTAAGAATACCAACTTTTACTAGCTTAATCTTATAAAAATCAATATCATACAGATTCTGTTCCTCTCTTGTAAGGATACTGGGGTGAAAAATATCGTTTTTTGCTGCTGCTATACTGTCTAGTATTTGGTCTACTTTCTTTTCTAAATATCTGAGTTTTATCATCTCATCTAAATACATAGAATGTTCTTCGACTGACTTTCTCTGGTCTGTTATCGCATTTAAGAATCCTATTGTCTTATTCCTATCCTGTTCTATAGCTTTTTTTAGAATATTGAAAGTATTGTAACGTGAACCCAACATTTAATACCAATTTCCTAATCGAAAACGTTCAACCGAAAAACACATCTTGGAGCACTAGTGTAAGTGTAGAAATTCTAGGAGAGAAAATGTTTGACAGCCAAAACAGTGGAGAGTTGCAGACCATGTGGAAGTTACTGGAGAGTTCTAGATGGCATGTCATTCGATATAAATAGCCCGCCCGAGGCAACCAGAGGGCAGTTTTGTTTATAGAGTGATAAAGTTAAGAGTAAATACAAGTGATAGTCCAAAAGTCGTTGAGTTGAGTTCGAATAAAGTGTATATCGAAAGTAGATACTGAATAAAGTGGTAGAATTAAATTGAAAGGTAGAGTTTTATTTTTGCGAACTAAGCGCACGTTACATTGGTGTCAGAAGTGTAAATAAAACTTATTTGAAGTAAAGTGTAAAAAAAAAAAAAAAAAGTGAAAAGAAAAATAATAATTATATACAGTGAAAATGGGTAAGTTGTTAGAAGAGCTCAACTGCATTGAGCTTAAAAGTGAGTTAGGTAAGCGAAATCTTTCTAGAGCGGGATCGAAAAATGAGCTCGTCCTGCGCTTGCGTAACTATTTGGAACAGCAAGGGGAAGACGTAAACACTTTTGTTTTTGAAACAGAAGTGGAAGAAGAGGAAGTAAGTGAAAATGTAGATTTTTCTAGTATGATGAAACTTTTGTTAGAACAGCGAAACGAGCAAAAGAAAGAACAGCAGAATGTTCTCGAACAACTGGAAGCACAACGAAACGAACAAAATAAGCTGATTGAAGAGCAACGAAACGAGCAAAAGAAGGAACAACAGAATATTCTCGAAAGACTTGAGGCGCAACAGAATGTTTTGGAAGGTCAGAAAAACATTCTAGAAGGTAAATTGGGTAACATTGAGAAAAATGTTTGTGCCCTAGACGAACGCGTTGAAGGTGTGGAGAAACAGCTTTCTGTTGTAGAGAATCGTTTCGAAATCGTAGAAACCCGATGTGATAAACAGTTTTCTGTTCTGACTAAGGAATTGGACCAGATCCGGAAAATCAAAATTCGAGAGTCTGCTGGGGAGTTTGTAAGGAAAAAGGAGATGAAACCCCCAACATTTGATGGACAGTCTTCTTGGCCAGCCTACAAGAGACAATTTGAGGCAGCCGCGACAACAAATGGCTGGGATGACGAAGACAAGTACATTGCACTGACTCTTGCTCTTAGAGGACCAGCAGCTGAATTACTTCAAACAGTTCCAGCTGGTAAGAGCGGCGATTTCAGTTCTCTCGTTGCAGCTATAGATAAACGCTTTGGAGATAGCCACTTGAAAGAAGTCTTCCGAGTCCAACTCAATAACAGAGTCCAAAAAAGGGGTGAAAGTCTACAGCAGCTCCAAGCAGACGTCGAAAGACTGGTTCACCTGGCATACCCGGATGCTGGAGAAGAAATCATCAACCAGCTCGCTGTTGAGTCCTTCGTTCGTGCCATTTCCGATATACATCTTCAGAGGTCTGTGCGAACTGCTAGAACACGTACTCTTTCCGAAACTTTAGCATTCGCATTGACAATTGAAGCAGCAGAACAGGCTTCTCAGGGAGTACATCGACTTAGAGAGGCCATAGTCGAAGAATGCTCGTGCCAAAGAGCTGAAATACAAAAGAACCGGAGCGAACTAGCGAGATGTTGGAACTGCAACAAGACCGGGCACTTACAGCGTCAATGCCGACTACCACCAAATAAAGCCGGTTGTCAGCATTGTGGAAGCAAGAGATCCAACCCAGAGCAAGGGAAACGAGTAAGAACCAACTTCGAGGGGCAGAGGCTGGTTTCTTGTATCGATGGCCCCAGAACCACCATCCAGGTCTCTCAGACCGAACGAGACAACAAAAGTCTGACTGTGGAGACTACTATTAACGGGAACAAACATGTGGCTACCATCGACACCGGTGCCACAGCCTCCATAGTACGTCGAGACCTGGTAAAGACGACGTGGCTTCATAACACCAATAGCTACCGTCTAAGAACCGCAACGGGAGAAGCAGCAAGAGTATATGGAGAAGTGTGTCTTAAGATACGACTGGCCGATCTAGTGTTTACTCATCAATTCCTGGTGGCAGATATATGTGACGAGTGCATCATTGGAATCGACTTTATGAAACAGCACGGAGTTATTTTGGACATCGGTAATCAGGTTTTGAAGTACCAAAATAAGGAACTTCCAATGACCTATTCGAACGAAAGTACGTCGACACTAAGAACTGTCATCAGGGAAGATCTGATTCTGCCTCCTTCTTCTGAAGTGTTCGTTTGGACGAAACTGGAGGGTGCGTTTGGAAGCCTTCGATACCTCATGGTGGAACCAGACCCAGAGTGTTCCTCCCAAAGCGTCATCATTGGGAAAACACTGGTAGCACCGAAAAACAAAATGGTCCCCGTACGATTACTAAACACCAGACCGTACGATGTAAAGTTGAAGAAAGGAGAAGTCGTTGGACGTTGCGAATCGGTTGCAGCAATTACGAAGATCACAGACAAAGCTCCGAGAAAAACTATAACTCCGGAGGAGCTCAAAACCATCAGAGCTAAAATACTGAATTCATCCAACCTTGATCACCAACAAACAAGGATGGCTGAAAGTCTCCTACAAGAGTACACTGACATCTTCGCATCGCAAAAGGGACAATATGGTAGGACACAGTTGGTGCAGCATCGCATCAACACAGGAGATGCAAGACCGATTCGTCAACCCGCAAGACGTCTTCCACTGGCCAAACAAGGTGAGGTTGAGGAAATGATAACAGCAATGAAGAAGGACGGTCTTATCGAAAATTCCAAAAGTCCTTGGGCATCACCAGTGGTGCTAGTGAAAAAGAAAGACGGAAGCACTCGTTTTTGTGTGGACTACCGAAGGCTGAATGATGTAACTAAGAAGAACAGCTATCCCCTGCCGAGAATCAGTGATACCCTGGATGCCATGGAGGGAGCGCAGTGGTTCTCGACGCTGGACTTGAAGAGTGGATATTGGCAAGTTGACATCCACCCTGATGATCGGGAAAAGACGGCGTTTTCTACAGGTAATGGGCTCTGGCAGTTTAAAGTTATGCCGTTTGGGCTATGTAACGCTCCGGCAACATTCGAGCGTTTGATGGAGTGTGTTCTTCAAGGACTGACGTGGAAAGCGTGCCTAGTCTACTTGGACGATGTCATTGTTTACGGGAAAACATTTGACCAACATTGCAAGAACCTAAAAGCCGTGTTTCAGAGACTTCGAGAGGCTGACCTTAAACTGAATCCAGAAAAATGTGCACTTTTCAAAACCGAAGTCAAGTATTTGGGACACATCATTTCATCCCAAGGAGTAAAGACTGATCCTGAAAAAGTTGACTTCGTCAAAAAATTGGCCAACACCACAGGACAAACATCAACTCCGAAGCTTTCTGGGACTTGCCACATATTACCGACGTTTTGTTAAGAACTTTGCTGGAGTTGCAAAGAGTTTGCATCAGCTCACCGAAAAGGGGAAGCAGTTTAAATGGTCAGGTGAGTGTGAGAAATCTTTTCAGGAACTCAAATACCGCCTCTGTAACGCTCCAGTGCTTGCACATCCAACACCTGGCAAAACATTCATCATCGACGCAGATGCAAGCAACGTTGGAATCGGGGCGGTACTATCCCAAGTGCATGATGGCGAGGAGAAAGTGGTGGCATACTAAAGCAAGGTCCTATCGAAACCCGAAAGAAACTACTGCGTGACCAGAAGGGAATTACTAGCTCTTATCTTGGCAACAAAGCACTTCCATAAGTACATCTATCGACAGAAATTCCTTCTGCGGACAGACCACGGTGCTCTGAGCTGGCTGTTGAGCTTCAAAAATCCAGAAGGTCAAGTCGTAAGGTGGATAGAAAGATTGCAGACCTATGACTACCAGATCCAACACCGCAGAGGAAAGCTGCACTCAAACGCCGATGCATTATCCCGAAGACCTTGCAAAGTGGATTGCAAGCATTGCAGGCGGCAAGAAGACAAAGAAATCATTACCGCTCAGCGACTAAGAGCTGATCCAATAAGCGGATGGAGCAATGAGGAAGTGAGGACTGCTCAACAGGAGGATCCAGATATCGAACCCATTCTGGCATGGAAAGAAAATGAAGAGAAACCGGAATGGGGAGACATTTCTGACAGGAGTCCAGTTCTCAAAGCCTATTGGGCACAGTGGGACTCACTATATGTGCAAGAAGGTGTCCTCAGGCGAAGATGGGAATCCGCTGACGGTAAGTCATATGTGATGCAACTGATCGTACCGCAATCGAAAGTCAGTGAAGTTCTTCGGGAGATGCACGACGGACCTTCTGGAGGCAACCTCGGAGTAAACAAAACACTGGAGAAGGTGCGACATCGGTTCTACTGGTTACATGCTAGAGATGACGTGGAGAAGTGGTGCCGAACATGTGACAAGTGTGCTGCAACCAAAGGACCTGGTAGGAAGATTCAAGGTAAGATGCATCAGTACAACGTTGGATCGCCTTTTGAGAGGATTGCAGTAGATGTGGCTGGGCCTTTTCCAGAGACCAACGCTGGAAACAAGTACATTCTGGTTGTAATGGACTATTTTAGCAAGTGGCCTGAGGCGTATGCCATCCCAAATCAAGAGGCCAAAACGGTGGTCGACCAGATTGTGTTTAACTGGGTGAGTAGGTTTGGCGTACCTATGGAACTCCATTCCGACCAAGGGAGGAACTTTGAGTCAAACATCTTCCAAGGAGTGTGCGGACTACTTGGCATTAAAAAAACGAGAACCACACCGCTTCATCCACAATCTGATGGGATGGTTGAAAGATTCAACCGGACCTTGAAAGAACACCTCACCAAGGTCGTAGGCGACTACCAAAGAGACTGGGATAGGCACGTACCGCTATTCCTGATGGCCTATAGAAGTGCAGTACATAGCTCGACAGGACAAACACCATCTGACATCCTGTTCGGGAAAACCATGCGGCTGCCCAGCGAACTTAAATTTGGATGCCCCACAGAGGAGCCACAGGACACGAATGAGTATGTGGACGACCTCAAGGAGAGGCTCGCTGACATCCATAAAAGAACAAGGGAACGGATGAAAACCTACAGTGACCGGATGAAGACACGGTACGACACAAAAGCGACAACGTCAGGATTCCAAGCAGGAGATCGTGTGTGGCTCTTTAATCCGCATCGTCAAAAGGGATTGTCACCGAAACTTCAGCAAAACTGGGAAGGTCCTTATACTGTTGTCACGAGGATTAACGACGTGGTTTACCGCATCCAAAGAGGACTAAGAGGCAAGTTAAAAGTAGTTCATTGTGACAGGCTGTATCGATATAGTGGCGAGGCTGCAGATGGAATTATTCGGGACGAACAATCTTAAGGAGGGGGCAGTGTAACGTGAACCCAACATTTAATACCAATTTCCTAATCGAAAACGTTCAACCGAAAAACACATCTGGGAGCACTAGTGTAAGTGTAGAAATTCTAGGAGAGAAAATGTTTGACAGCCAAAACAGTGGAGAGTTGCAGACCATGTGGAAGTTACTGGAGAGTTCTAGATGGCATGTCATTCGATATAAATAGCCCGCCCGAGGCAACCAGAGGGCAGTTTTGTTTATAGAGTGATAAAGTTAAGAGTAAATACAAGTGATAGTCCAAAAGTCGAGTTGAGTTCGAATAAAGTGTATATCGAAAGTAGATACTGAATAAAGTGGTAGAATTAAATTGAAAGGTAGAGTTTTATTTTTGCGAACTAAGCGCACGTTACAGTATCATTAAAATGAGAATTTATAGAAATTTGTTTGTTAGAATTTAGAATGGAGTTATGGTTATTCTCTTCATCTATTTTTAAATGTTCTAGAATTTCCTGCCTACCATCGTCATTCATTGTTCCGAACAACCACTTGTGTGCACTGTCCACAACGTTGAGGAGTCCTCTTTTTCTTCTAGATTCTTTTGGTTTGATGGATTTTATCTTTGACTTTATATCGGCAACTACTGTGTTTAACAACTCTTTGTTGTCCATATTCATATTTAGAATGTTCGTCTCAATTTGCATCAGTAACCTATCTATTTCTCCCATATCTATAACATGCAGTATGGTGTTTGTATCGCTTATAATTTCAACTTCTTTGATTTTGATTGTAGTGTATCCAATTTTTTCATGAATCTGATTGACCTGCAGTAGCCCTTGCACTACCGGTATAACTGCGAGGAATATTATTAGGCTGGTCATTGTCCGTATCTATAAGTTTGGAAGGTCTTTTAATATTCGACGTATGAACATTTTGAAGAGGATTTAATCTATAATAGGGTTCGTCTTTATGTCTTAGCCTTTTATAATTTCTGATATGCCCTGAACTTCGTTTCTCTATGTAGTTTTCTCTGGTTAAATTTCTTTTGTTAATGACATTTTTTTTGATACTACATATGTGTCCTTAAAATTAACTCCGAACAGTTTACTGTTTCCTTAGCCTGCCTGGGAGAACATTTGATTGTTGAGTGATATCGATCGTTATAGTTTCCTATAGCCATCTGTATCTTCATCTCAATAGAAAGCTCACTTCCCTCAATTCCTGTTATTATTTCTAATAAGGATTTAGATTAGATTAGATTAGATTAGATTTTATTTGTAATCATAAACTGTATTTACATTATTTAAAATAAAAACAAAAATCAGAAAAGCTTGGCATTTTTGCCGTCTGCCTAGTTGACAAAACATTTTTTTTATAACGTTTATAATGATTTGAAAATTTAATTCTCTTAATATAATTGCAATAATTAGTTTATAAAAAAAAAGGGAGTACATAACTTGAAAAAGACAATTGTAATTTTAAAAACTTTCAATAATTATACGATCCCTATAGGTAAGAGCCAAATTGCAGTATTGGTGAAGTTTTTTTAGATCGATTTTGTTTAGCAAGCATATAACCTCGATCTCAGTCAAAAAATTTGATCCCAACACGTTCCTTCTCACTTCGCTTAAAATAGGACATTTTCCCATAAAATGTATAATATCCTCTCTTTCACGCAGGTTGCACATAGTGCAAACAATTGGTAAATCCTCTCTGTGTGGAATAAAGTTCAAGCGTATCAGCTCCCCCCTCATCCTGACCATCATAAATATCTCCTCTACGCTGTTTTCATCTCGGAAATAATTCCTCTCTTCCAAATGGTAGTCTAGTTGTGAGTATATTGCTCTGTGAAGTGATTCATGAGCGTTATTCTCAAACCGTTCTCTGCACTTCAGGTCTACTAGTGAAATAAGATCATATAATAACGTCTTCCAGCGAACATAGTCAAAACTGCTTAGACTTAGGTCCATACCGCAGTCTGCCGCCATATCCCTCCACTCAGAATACCAACTTGATTCCTCACGTATGACTTAAATGGCCGCCGCCTTCGGTAGCCGATGATTTTCCAGCTTCATGATCTTTAATACGTAATCGATTTGCATTTTCAGCGTACGTATAAAGAGCCGAAATTACGGGGTTGAAACAGGAGAACGAGCGCATCTCAGCTAGAGTTCTGGAGCTGGAGAGAAGAAACAACTTACTTGAGGACCAGTTTGAAAAATTACTACAAAAAGGTAGTGAGTCTAATGTTGTGGTACATATGCCAACGGACGAAAATGTTGATATGACTGAGAAAGCGAAATCAGTTTGTGCTGGCTTGCTTTCACCAACCGATGTCTCCGAAATCGAATACGCGCATCCAATATCAGCTAGAGATTCGCGATCGGCAATAATAGTTGTTAAAATGAGAAGCCGGAATGCAGCATGGAAAGTTCTTAAGAATACGAAGGACTTGAAAGGATCTGCGATTTACATTCATAAGGACCTACCGTACAAAATGCGATGCAGAAGGAGTAATTTGGTCCCAATCCACAAGTTCTTGCGTGCTAATTTTCCGAAAGTTAAAGCCATTCTTAACGACGACAAGCTAATCATATCCAACAAGCTCTTCTCATGGGATCCAGAGCTGGGGCTAAGGTGTGGTGCTGCTGATCCTATGGAGGCATTGAAAAGTATATTCGGCAGTAATTTTTTGTTTTTTAACAATTTACAAACTTTTATGAATGAAGTGCACGTAAATAGTAAAAGAAACGGCAGTCACAAAACGTCAAAGACGAATGTACATGAAGTTAGCAACATTTCGTTTCGGCAAAATGAGGTACCAACCGCTGTACAGCCTTTGGGTGCAAACACAAGCATGAGTGGGAATGCGACTTTACGCGGATTGGAATGATGCGATCAAGTCTACCAGAATCAAATTAATATTTTAGAATTAAGAATAATTGGATATAATATATCAGGGCTAAAAAATAAGTTTTTTGTTATGAATTTTTTTAGTTATATAAAAAGCTTTGATATATTTTTACTTACGGAAACGCATGTGTTAGAAAATGAAATAGAAAAATTTGAGGGAATGTTTAGCAACTTTAAGCTTAAATGGATCGCAGCGGTGAAAACAAATACGCATGGGAGAGGAAGTGGAGGTCAGCTACTTGGTTACCGAAAAGGACTCGGTGGAATATCGTTAAATTTTATGGAAAGCGAAGAAATAACGGTTTTGGAAGTTACTCAAAACAATTGTACTGTGTATATCATCCCGATCTATCTGAACTGCAACCACTGGCAGAGTGATTTCGATAAACTATGTGATGGAATTACAGCCTTAAACTCCGGCGATCTACTTTTTGTCGGTGATTTCAACGCAAGGATTGGCTGCTCGCAGAATAGCTTTTTAAGTGGATCAGCAGGAGCTATTTTTAGCTCAATTCGTCACTCAAAAGATGAAGTTTGCGATGGTAAAGGCGTAAAAATTTTGGACTTTGCTGATGCATTTGATGCTAGAGTTCTGAATGGAAGTTGTGAAGGAGATCTGCAGGGCGAATTCACATTTATTCGGGGAACAGCGGGTTCAGTCATCGACTATGGTCTAGTATCGGGAAGATGGAATTCTTTTGTGAGCAATTTCAGAGTGGGACAGCAAACTTCTTCGGATCATATGCCATTAGAAATCACGTGCAAATTTGGCCTGGCGGATGAATTATCTAAGCCGCTTGAGCTCCTTCCAAAGTTACATTGGAGTAATAGTTTATATTTTTTACGGAATTACCAAACTAACTTAGATGAAGAACTGAGAAAGCAAAACATGCAATACAATAGTTTGAATATAACCAGGCTTACGGAGGTAGTAAAAATCGCTTATCCAGTAACCAATCCTTGGAAACAGAAGACGAAGTTTAAACAGAAATGGTTTGATTTGGAATGCTTTAAAGCAAGGAAAAGCACATTTAGTCTTCTGAAGCTTTTTAGGAAATATAATGCAAATATTTTTAGAACTATGTATGCAGCATCTAACAAAGAGTATAAACTGATCTGTCTTGCTAAGCGCAAAGAAAGTGATGAACTAACCATTCAGCGCTTAAACTCAGCTATATCGCCCGCCGATTTCTGGAAAGCTGCTAAGGCAATTAATGGAGGCTCTAGTCGTATTGGATCTTCACTACAAGCAGCAGAACTTCAGGAGTACTTTAAAAGGTTACTCAACACTGCACAGTTTTCACCTAATCCCCAATATGCTGCACCGTTTTTCTTAGACGATTTACTTGACCCGCCGTTTACAGTAGTGGAAGTGCGAAATGCATTGGACAAAACTAAATCTGGCAAGGCACCAGGAGATGACAGAATCCCTTCAGAATTCTTTATTAATTGTACGTCCGAGTTCCTGTTTTCGCTCACCAGAGAGTTCAATAGAATTTTCGAAACCGCAGATGTGCCAACCAGTTTCGAAAAATCAATAATTTATCCGCTGCATAAAAAAGGTTCTTACGATAACCCCGAAAACTACAGGGGCATTTCATTTTTGAATTCTTCAGTGAAGTTATTCAGCACATTAATTTTTGAAAGGCTCACAAAGTGGGTCAACGATAAAAACATACTCAACATGTTTCAAGCCGGTTTTAGGAAAAACCACTCCACTATAGATCAGATTTTCACCTTGTTCAACATTGCTGACCACTTTAAAAGCAGGAAAAAGAAGTTATATGCTTTCTTTGTAGACTTCCAGGCTGCCTTCGACTCCATTGCCCGAGAATCATTATTTTACAAGCTCTATGCTTTGGGAATCTCAAGCAAAGTTGTGAATCTACTGAGATCAATGTATGAGAACAATGTTTCCTATGTTTGGGACGGAAAATTTATTTCCGATGAGTTTGAAACGCAAATGGGACTAAGACAAGGATGTGTGTTAAGTACCTTGCTCTTCATTTTGTTTATAAATGATATTGTCGAGGAAGTTGGAGGGGGTATTGATTTCGGAGGTTTACGAATACCGTGCCTCATTTTTGCTGACGACATTGTTTTTCTGGCGGAATCAGTGGAGGGTATGCAGCGCATGATCAACCGTCTGGAACGATACTGTGATCAATGGAACCTGACTGTAAACCTCGGAAAGTCTAAAATGATGATCTTCAGGGACGGTGGTGGTAGATACTCGAGAAATGAAAGGTGGAGGTACAAAGGACAGAATTTGGAAATTGTTAGAGAGTATAAGTATCTCGGTGTCTTGATTTGTTCTAACCTAAGCTTCAGAAAGCATTTTGAGACCAGATTAGCAGAAGCTAAGAGAGCAATTTCTTCGGTTTGGGGACGTTGTATTGGGAGTAGGTTTGTGGACCATAGCGCAAAGATACAGATTTTTCGTGCCACTGCTTCCTCTATCATGCTGTATGGTGCACAAGTCTGGGGATGCTGGCAGTTCGATGCTGTTGAAAAGTTTCAAAGATACTTTCTAAAACGAATTTTTCGTTTGCCGAACTGTACTCCAAATTACATGGTTCATCTAGAAACTAATATGCCACCGTTATTCGTAACTACTATTAAACTACATTTCCAATATATACTTAGAGTACTGGAGATGGAAGAAAGAAGGCTACCCAATTTGATCCTCAAGTCAATACTTGTACGGAGATGCAACCTCGTAAAAGAATGGGAGCGATTAGGAGTGGAGCATTGCATAGAGAGACCTCAGAGTATAGCAGATATTGGAACCGCTAATCTTAAAAACTTCTTTGATAAGCTAATTGATGGTGTAGCTAAATCAGCTTACAATGGTTATGTTTTGGAAGCTCAATCTTCGCAGTATAGGATGTTATATAGCCAGCTCAATTACAACCTGCAAGGTAACTCGTACTTTTTAAATCGTTTGCCGCTTTCAATGATGAGTATGATATTTAAATTGAGAGGGGAAATGATCAATCTTAATTACATTCCACATCGTCCGGACCTACCGATTTTGTGCGATATATGCAACCTCAAGGAAAGAGAAGATGTTTTCCATTTTATTGCTAGATGTCCGATTCTCAGAGAATTTCGTGTCAGATTTTTTGATAGATACATAATGGACAAAAACGATGTTATCAGAATTTTAAATGGAAGTCTTGGTTGGGAGAAATTGTATGGATACACAACGATGGCGCTGAGTTATAGATCACGTATAATTGAAGGCGACTTTTAAATTGAATTGAATTTTCGAAACATTTATTATGTATTATTTTGTGTAATGTCATTCTGGTAGACGGCCTTAGGCCAAACCATATTAAACTAATGATAAGTATTATGATTGTGAACTATTGAATAAAACAAATAAAGTTTCTATAACTAAACTAAACTAAACTATAAAGAGCGGTGATAATCCTGTTTCCAGCATAATCATGTAGTTTGGCATATTTGGTGGTAGTCGGAAAATTCGCTTTATGTAGTATCGGAGTAGCTTCTCTACATTCTCATACTGTCTAACTCCCCATACTTGTGCTGCGTAGAGCAAAATTGATTCTGACACCGCCTCAAATACTCGGAATTTACTGCTGTGTGCTATGTTTTTGTTGTGAAAGCATCTGCTCCATGACGCACTGATTGCGCTTTTGGCCTCTGCCAACTTTTCCTTTAAATGTTTCTCCATATTTAGACTTTGCGTGAAACAGACTCCGAGATATTTAAATTCTTTTACAATTTCTATTGTCTGATCATTGAAGAACCATTTTTCATTTCGAGCGCTTCTGCCTCCTCCGTTCTTAAAAATCATAATTTTTTATTTATCCTGATTCACCACTAGATTTCAGAGCTTACAATATTGGTAAAGTTTGTTGATCATTAGCTGCAATGATTCTGGAGAGGATGCCAAGAGTACGACGTCATCTGCGAATAGCAGTGCCTTGATTGTTTGTCTCGCGTATTCTATGCCACACGGTAAAAAGCTTACTAGATCATCTATGAACAAAGCAAACAAGCTTGGGCTCAGAGTACAACCTTGTCTGACCCCCGATTCGGTTCTGAACCACTCGGACCTCTCTTCCCCGTTCCAAACTGCTGCCACCGTGTCAGTATACAGATTTTGCATGACTCTACCAAACTTTAGGGACATACCCATGTTATATAACTTGTAAAATAGAGACTGTCTATCTACTGTATCAAATGCTGACTTAAAATCAACAAAATACGCATATAATTTCTTCTTTTTGCTGAGAAATGAATCCCCAATACTCTTCAAAACAAAGATATGGTCGATCGTGGAGTATCCTGCCCTAAAACCAGCCTGGTACTCTGTCAATAACTTATTATTGCTGATCCATGCATTGAGGCGTGTCTGCAGTATAAGAGTGAAGATTTTATAGCAAGCATTTAAGAAGGATATACCTCTATAGTTAGATAGTTCCAATAAACTTCCTTTTTTATGTATTGGAAAAATTATGGATTCTTTGAATTCATGCGGTATTGTTTCTGTTTCCAATACATTATTGAATATAAGCGTAAGCCTATCTATCATCTCCATTGTGCTATACTTATAGAATTCAGCTGGTATCCCATCCGAGCCAGCTGCTTTCCCATCCTTAAGACTACTCAATGCTTGTGTTACCTCTCGACGTGTTATAATCGCATCCAACACTTCATTATCAACACCAGGATGTGCGTAATGAAAGTTGAGTCTTTCTTGCAACGGATTCAGAAGGTTCCTGAAATGCGTGGCTAGAAGATTAGGGCTAAGGTTGTGATGAATTTTTAAGTTTTTCCCATTTAACTTCTTAACCAGGCTCCAAAATTCTTTCGCATTTCGGCAGTGGGCTAATCGCTTTGATTCTCCTTCAAAATATACAACTTTCTTTCGTGTACACAGAGCTTTGTATTCTCTGTTGGCTTGCAAATAAAGGTTTCTGAAAAAACTATCGTTTGAACAACGATATGCTTTGAGCCAAGCAAACGATAAGTTCCTAGCTTTTTTACATTCCATATCAAACCATGGAGTGTTGTTATCTTTCTTATTCTGTTGGGCAGTAGAGATCAGGTAAGATGTTTTAATAATTTCTCCTAACTGAGTTAAGTTGCTTATCTGTTGTTCACGAAGTAGTATGTCCAGCTTCTCCTGATACTGAGCCGTATTAATTGGATTCCACTTTAGTTTGGGCAATAGCATCATATTACTGCTTTCATCTTGTTCTACCGCTGTCAATCCAAAAGTAACTATTATAGGCATATGGTCTGAATACGGTACATTTTCCACTTGAAAATTAACTAAATAGTTATTCCACTTACCACCAGCGAGACAATAATCAATCAACGAACTTCCTTGCTTGCTAATAAAAGTAAATTCACCTTCCATATCTGCCGAAGTAGTTCCGTTAATAGTTCTCAACCCATAAGAACTAATAAAGTCTATTAACTTCACTCCTTTTGTATTAATAACATTATCTTTTGACTTTCTTTGAATTCCAGCTTCTAAATTTTCGTTTCCAGGCTCATTTCCCATTCTCGCGTTCAAGTCACCTATTACCATTATATTATTGTTTTTCTCTTGTGCCATAAATTCTTCCAATGTTTCAAAATCTCTGTCCCAATTATTACAATTAATGTAGGCTGGGAGTAGCCGAAAAGTTTCATTATTAAATTTGAGATTTAGAAATGTTACTCGCTCCACTACACGAAATTCACTGCTGATATTTTTTAAATTCTTTTTATATCCAAAAAAGCATCCTCCACTGGCTCTTCCCCTTGACTGTGTTCTAATAGCTGGAATCCATTTGAATACAAAACTTGAAAATTTATTTTCAAAATTGGTTAGGCTGTTTTCTTGCAAGCAAGTTTCATATAGAAATACAAATTCAAATTGGTTTATAAATTTATAAAATTCTGCAAAAACACTTTTATTACTTAATCCTGCTATATTATACGAAAGGATTTTATACTTTAAAATTTTAAGACTATTTATATTAGAAACATAATTACTTAAAGAGATCGAATTATGGCAGACGGCATTACAATTAAAAACTACTCGTGTCAACATTTCCGAAAGTTTGAGAGCTACTGCTGCTTCCCGCTGCTGTGTTACCACCTTTAGTACTTCTTGTATTCAGCACTGACAGATCTTTTATGTCATCCCCCAATGCTTGCTGAATCAATAACAAACCATCTTCATGATCAGACGTCAGTTTTCCAGATCTATCAAAATAAATTTTTTTGCCATTAACTTGAAGAGTTTCACCTCGTAATTGCAATTTAATGTTCTTGTCTCTGGCAATTAGATCGTTTTTCAGCTTATTTATTTGTTTTCTGCGTTCTCTCGATGCTGCTGGGAAATCCTTATGGATAGAAGTACCAGTGTTACGCAATTTGGATTTAGCTTGAAGCACCCTCACTACATCATCATGGACATCCATTTCTACAATTACACTCGCAGTTTTATTCCCAGAGCTTATATGCCGTGCTGCAGTTATTTTTGAGCTGTCATTTGTTTGTAGGAGCTCTAAACAAATTGCTTTTGCTTTCGCTATCGTACAATCAGGGTTATTTGCCGGTTGCAAATGTACAATCAGATTTTTTTCATTCGCTTTTTTTTCAAGAAACTCAACTTGTTTTTCAAGCAAGGCACATCGCGTCCCCATCTGATTAAGCTGAGTTTTTAATTGTTCATTGCATTGCTTTAAAGTTGATATTTCGGCACTTACTCCTTCCACATCGGATTTAGTCGCTATATCCTTCAGTCTTTCATCCAATAAATCACCCATAGAATGCTGGAATATTTTTTTTAATTCCGCCACCGTCAAGCTGCTAACAGGTGTATTGCTTTCATGCTCAGCTGATGGGGATTTTGGTGACAATTGTATGTGCGGTCTTTTAGGAGGGTTAGATTTATTGTTGCTTTGTAATGCCGAGCCATTGTTGAACATCTTTTGGACTTTTTTCTTTTTTTTTTTATAACTTTGAAGGCAAACTCACCCCAATTTTTTACTTTTGAAGTTACACTTTTAATTTAAGTTTTATTTTCTTTTGGAATTGTTTTTTTGACGTTTGTTTTACTAGTTTTTTTTTAATTAATTTAATGGAGCTATATTTTCACTGACTTTACTTTTTGGACCAGAGTTGCCAACCCAACTCTGATAAGGTAGAGTGAAGTCGCTCTATATCGGCATTTCCAGTGTGACTGTTCGGTTTACTCAAGTGAACGTCTACACCTTCGGCATTAAGGAACTCCACTAATTGCTCGGCCCTAAACTCATTGTCCATTAAAATTTTCTTAGGTTTGCCAAACTTTGAAAACTGCTCAATGATTATGGTCTTTTTCGCTCTCCAGTTACGATCAGTAATAGGATAAGCTGCTGCAAATTTCGTTAACTTGTCTATTGTTGTTACAAATGAATGTTTCCTAAAGTGAAATATGTCAAGGTGAATAATTTGGTTCTTTTCTTTTGGGGTCTCTGTCATCTGAAATTTCGGCTTTCTGTCGTATTTGATTTCTCTACATTTAGGACAATTTCCTATTACTAAACGGATTTGGTCTCTTAGTTTAGGAAAATATATTTTGTCTTTAAGACTATGGTAACACTCATTTATGCCACTATGAAACGACTCTTTGGTATGATGCAGAGATAGTTGTTTATGCAAATCTTCTTCTGTTTTTATTTCCTGAGCTATTTTGGAACACCTTATAAATTTGATCTTAGAGTCTGATGAGAACAGGGATATTAAAATTTTCTGTATTCTGTTGTAATCAGAATCGGATACATTATTTGTGTAAATTCCTATTTGACCTCTCTTTACACATCGCTTTAATAAATCTCTTATCTTGTTTCCACTCTCTAATGGATTTATTTCCATTATCGTTCTTTTGTGAAGGGTTTGGACTTCACGTTCTGGGCTGTAAGTTAATAATATTTGGATGCTATACTTATTGACAATCTCATCTTTAATACCTATATGGTCTAATCTTTGTTCCTCAAGAGAGTGCTGAGTCTGAGTCTCAGCTAATGCAAAATTCGAGTCTTCATCGTTGTTTTCATTAATTTTTTCTCTATTTTCAAGTCTACTTAAGTAGTCTGCTACTTTGTTATCCTTTCCTTGCATGTATTCTATTTCGTAATTGAACTCTTGCAGCTTAAGTAACCATCTTTGATCACGTTGAGAAAACTCCTTTCCCTTATATTTGCTGTTAATATATTTTATAGCTATGTGATCTGTCACAATTTTAAACTTATTCCCATACAAGTATGGTCGGAAATAAAAAACTGAGTACACTATCGTTTGAAACTCTTTGTCTGTTGTACTATACTTCTGTTCATGATTATTTAGAGTTCTTGAAATAAAACATACTGGATGACCTTGTTCTGACAACACAGCTCCAATAGCGTAATCACTAGCATCTGTGGTGAGGACGAACGGTTGGTTATAATCTGGGTATTTTAATATAGGATGAGAAATTATGAGACTTTTTTGAATTTTCGAACGCTGATATGTATTGTGGATCTTTGATATTTATTTTGTTATCCTTCTTTAAATATTTGATCATTAGGTAAGCTATTTTGGAATAATCTTTAATAAACTTTCTATAAAAACCTGTAGCCCCCAAAAATCCTTTTAATTGCCTTTCCGTTTTTCGTATTTCAATTTCTTGTATCGTTTTCACTTTGTCTGGATTTGGCATCATACCATCTTTAGTTAAAACATGACCCAAAAACTCTGTGTGTCTCTTAAGAAAGCTACACTTGTTTGCATGTATCTTTAAATTATGTTGTTGGAGTCTAGTAAAAATTTTGTTCAATGAAATAATATGCTCTTCCAGAGATGTGGAAAAAATTAAAATATCGTCCAAGTATACCACACAAATGGAATTAATATAATCACGGAGAATATCGTTCATCATTCTCTGGAAAGTGGCTGAAGCATTTTTCAGCCCGAAAGGCATACGAACAAACTCGTACAAGCCACTTGGTGTAACAGAGGCTGTTTTTTCAATGTCTTTTTTAGCAACTTTAATCTGGTGATAGCCTTTCGCCAAGTCTATCGTACTAAAGTATTGTGCCTTCCCTAGCTTATCTAAGATGTGGTCAATGTTTGGTATAGGATACTTGTCATCTATGGTGACTTGGTTCAACCTTCTATAATCTACCACTATTCTAAACTTTTGAATTCCCGAGTTGTCTTTCTTTTTTGGTACAACTATGATCGGTGAGCTATATCTGCTCCTACTTTTTCTTATAATGCCGTTTTTTTTCCATCTCGTCCATTTGCCTTTTTACTTCTTCTTCATGGATTTTGGGTAAGCGGTACAACCTAGAATTTATTTGTTGTTCTGTCGTAGTTCGTATCTCATGACGTATTGTATCCGTATTTGTTAACATGTCCCCTTCTCTATAAAATAGCTTAGACAATTTTTTGATAAGTGGTTCTACAAGTTCTCTTTCTTTTTTCCTTAAATGGTCAAATTGAATATCTTGTAGTTTGCTCACTTCGAGTGCGTTAACTTCTTCAGACACGATTTTACTCAAAAATGGGAGACGGTCCTCATTGTTTAAAGCTAACTCTTGTTTGTCAACGTTTATTTCTCTGACATTCTTACCTATCCAGTCCATGCCAATGATAAAATTAAATTGTTTATCAATTTTCATGGCTAGCCACTTTACTCTTGCATTGTCTGCGTATTTAAACTCTTTTGGGCAGATTGTTGCTACTGACTTGTTTAGCATTTGCACTTGACCTTGAATTGTACTTATCCGCGTTGAATTTGTATTTAAAGTCGTGTAACTAAGTCTCGGGCAGTTATTTTCTAACATTATACTAACTGTTGACCCTGTATCTAATAGCGCTAGATAACTTTCATCCTTAATTGTAAGCTTTAGTATTATCCTATTTTCCGAGGCTAGTTTGTAAAAAAAACATCTTCTCCTACACCTTCCTCCTCATTGTTTAGGGCGTCAACTGATATGTGGTCGGACCTTTGCCTACTTTGCTGGCTGTTGCTATTGCTATTGTTATAGTGAGGTTGCCCAGAATTGTGTGGCACACTTGGCTGCCTGAATGGGTTTGCAAAATTCGGCGGCCTAAAATTATTTGCATTTGCGTTTATTCTATTACTTTGTCTAAGATTGTTTGTTTTAGGAATAATTCTACTGCTTTGCTGCCTGAAATTCCCCTCGTTATACCTATTTTTACTTTTGTTAGTTTCACTTCCTACTTGGCTCAAATTTGTTTCATCCAACCCGATGAATTTGTCAACAGTAACCCTAATCTCGGACAAATTTGTAATGTCCATTATAGCGTATGCTAATGAACCAGAAACTATAGTTTTTACTTTTTGTATTGCAATGCTGCTTAATATATCAGCCATTGCATTACCATTTATACAAAGTGCAGCGTACTCTGCAATATCCTCTACAATAGTTGTTAGTTTCCTACTTTAATCTAACACACTACTTACTCTTAATTTCAATATTTCGTTAGTGATGAAGAGCTGGTCCTTCCTTGGCTTGAAGTGGGTTTTGAGGCGCTCTCTATATTCCTCCCAGTTCCTTGGCACGTTCACCTTCAAAAGGTTCTTAGCTGCTCCCAAGATTTAACCGTTGAACAGTGCCTCGTAGGCTGCTCCTCTGTCTTCCTCTCTAATTGAAGCCATCTTCATATCCGCAATATCTATGAACGATGGTAACGTCCCCGGTTCTCCTTTGAATACGGGAACATATTTCATATGTTCCTGATGTGCATGATTTTGTGCACTACTCCGTATATGCTGGGTAAGCAACACAATGCACTGGGCCATTGAATCTTGACCCATTTTTACTTGTTGATAGTTATTATCCGTAAACTTTTTATTTTTTTTATTTTGGTTTTTGTTTTTAGCTTCGTTTCTTCGCGAATCACTAAGCTTTACTTTAACTCGCTTTGTATCTGCTTTCACACCGTTTTTGTTAATTATATTTTTCTTTTACTTTTTTGTTTTTTGGGCGGAGGTGGGGTTAAGTGGTGGCAAACAACACAACACATACACTTTGCAAAAAGAGAAAAAAATAATTTGGTTCACTCCGTCGACTGCGCCAGTTAAGTTGCGGAAAGGAATATACCATCAAGTTGGTGTCTAAGTTATGACTGATCTTTATTGATTACTTAAAGGTATCTTAACACATATAATACCTAATTTGCTTATTCCTAGTTTTGTTGGCAACGGAAACAACAGGTACGTAATCGGAACCTTTTTGTTTCCGTTCCCATCAATAATTTATAGTGTCTAGAATTTCGTGGTGGCTTTTCTGTTAGTGTCATCAGAACTTGGAGGTTCGATGACACTTTCTGAGCTATACATAACACGTACGAAAGAATTTACATGCACAAAAACAAAAACATAATGATAAACACGATGGAAGCTCCAATTAAGTCATCTCTTTTCAACTTGCTAACTTAATGTATTTTTGTTCAAATGTTAAATGTAATATAAAAAGAGACTAATTGTTTTCTGTTTCATTTTTTGTGCAAAGTAATAGCAATAATTTTTTCAGTTTTTAGCGAGCATCAACATGGCTTTCTTAAAGGTAGATCTACAACTACCAATTTAGCAGATTATACCTCATTCATTCTCTTAGAAATGGAAAAAGGGAACCAGGTTGATGCTATCTATACTGACTTCAGCAAAGCTTTCGACAAGGTTGATCACAATCTGCTTATTTTTAAATTAAAAAAATATGGCATTCACGACACATTATTATTTTGGATCCAATCGTATTTGTCGCAAAGGACGCAGTGTGTCAAGTTTTGTGATGTCTTGTCACGTCAAATTAATGTAACTTCTGGTGTACCCCAAGGTAGCCATCTTGGCCCACTTTTATTTCTCCTTTTTATAAATGACTTGCCCTTACTGTTTGAAGGTTGTAGATTTCTGATGTATGCCGACGATCTAAAGTTGTTTCATACAACTAACAATATTGCCGATACGCAATTATTGCAGCAATGCTTAATCAGCCTAGTAAGGTGGTGTAAAGCTAACGGAATGATGTTAAATGTGGAGAAATGCAATACAATTTCTTTTTCAAGAAAAACATGTGCAATAAATTTTGACTACTCCATTGACGGACAAAAGCTATTAAGAATTGACGTAGTAAAAGACTTAGGTGTTTTAATTGATAGAAAACTAACTTTTAAACATCATATTGATAAAGTTAATTCCAAGAGTATGGCTATGCTTGGTTTCGTTAAGCGAAGATCCAAGGAATTGAGTGATCCCTATATCACTAAAGCTATATATTGTTCGTTGGTACGGTCACTTTTAGAGTACTGTAGTGTAATATGGTCTCCGTTGTATGCTGTTGATATAAAGAAACTTGAATCTGTCCAAAAGCAATTTTTGTTGTTCGCCATGAGAGGTCTTGGATGGAATCCCGACAGTTTTGTCCTACCTCGTTACTCACATCGACTAAATCTTATTAATATGTGCAGCCTTGCAAATCGTAGAGAGTTGTCCGAAGCTTTATTTGCGCTCGATCTTTTAAATGGAAATATTAACTCACCATTTTTGTGTTCCAAAATATCTGTAAATCCTAATGTTCGTATTTTAAGACATACCAAATTTTTGAAGGAGAGCAACTCAAGGACAAATTATGCTTCTCATGAATGTTTCAATAGATGTTCAAAAACATTTAATAAATATTTTGACTTGTTCAATGTAAAATGTCCCCGTGCCTGTTTAATTTTTCCCATCTTACCATCTGGTAGTCCAGGACGGAGATTTTCCTTAAACTCTCCAGACGGCTATTGGGTGATAAAGTGACGAGGAACATCGGCAATAGCCGCTTCTCCCGTCTTGCCTTGGCCGTGGTGAACGACTTGACCCCGATAAACTCGAGATCGTCGCCCGCCAACCTGCGGAGTTCAACTAAGAGCTCCTCTGTTATGCACAGTTCCGATGAATGCAAATAATTACATGGAATGGAGGATCTAAAATACATAAAATATGTGGCTGAGCTTAATGGCTACGAAATTGAACATCGGCAATAGCCGCTTCTCCCGTCTTGCCTTGGCCGTGGTGAACGACTTGACCCCGATAAACTCGAGATCGTCGCCCGCCAACCTGCGGAGTTCAACTAAGAGCTCCTCTGTTATGCACAGTTCCGATGAATGCAAATAATTACATGGAATGGAGGATCTAAAATACATAAAATATGTGGCTGAGCTTAATGGCTACGAAAGTGATATGGCAAAAATGGTTGAAAAGCAATGCAAAACTTAAAGAAGAACGAGTTTAACCACGTTAAAAACAACAAAAGAAAACGAAGGAAAGAAACGATTAAAGCTCCAATATGCGCCCATAATAACCGACAAATTAAAAAAGGTATTCAAAAAACAAAATATAGACCTTATATTTGCTTCGAATGGAAAACTTAAAAATAAACTAGGATCCACGAAAGATAAAACGGATAACAATAAGAAACCAGGGATTTATGAAATAACATGCAACGACTGTGAGCAGAAATACTACGGACAAACAAAAAGGAACATAGAAACTAGATTTGGTGAACATCTAGCAAATATTAAGTATAACAGACCAAACAAATCAGCTGTGGCGTTACATATGCTAGAGAATAGTCATAGCACAACAAAAGACAATTTGAAGCTTATCAAGCATGTGAGAGAAGAATGGTCACTAGACGCGTACGAAAGTATTTACATGCACAAAAACAAAAACATAATGATGAACACGATGGAAGCTCCAATTAAGTCATTTCTTTTCAACTTGCTAACTTAATGTATTTTTGTTCAAATGTTAAATGTAATATAAAAAGAGACTATTTGTTTTCTGTTTCATTTTTTGTGCAAAGTAATAGCAATAATTTTTTCAGTTTTAAGCGAGCATCAACATGGCTTTCTTAAAGGTAGATCTACAACTACCAATTTAGCAGAATATACCTCATTCATTCTCTTAGAAATGGAAAAAGGGAACCAGGTTGATGCTATCTATACTGACTTCAGCAAAGCTTTCGACAAGGTTGATCACAATCTGCTTATTTTTAAAATAAAAAAATATGGCATTCACGACACATTATTATTGTGGATCCAATCGTATTTGTCGCAAAGGACGCAGTGTGTCAAGTTTTGTGATGTCTTGTCACGTCAAATTAATGTAACTTCTGGTGTACCCCAAGGTAGCCATCTTGGCCCACTTTTATTTCTCCTTTTTATAAATGACTTGCCCTTACTGTTTGAAGGTTGTAAATTTCTGATGTATGCCGACGATCTAAAGTTGTTTCATACAATTAACAATATTGCCGATACGCAATTATTGCAGCAATGCTTAATCAGTAAATCATAGTTAGTGGTGTAAAGCTAACGGAATGATGTTAAATGTGGAGTTGGAGATAGTTTACAAGCTTTCAATCGCAATCTACTACACTTCCGGAGCACAATTTCTTTTAACAATTTATTCATCGTGGTTTACAAAATAAGTATGGCGATTCGCTTTCTCGAAATGCTCAAATTGGGAAATTTGAAGGATTATCTAGATATTAACCCCAGTAAAACGTAATTTACGAAAATCCTGTACAGTAAATTACAAATGATGAGTCGTAATTCTCTTATCTCTTGAACACTACCTCCTTTTTAATTGTCTGTTTATGCTCACATTTTAAGCGATCATTTTTTATTTACCTTCGCAGCTCAACGTTATCATCGCCGACTCACAACTTCAAGACGTCTGGTTCAAATCCACACAGCGCCTGAGCCAGTATTGTTTTCATTCTCATATGCACTCCGACACTGAATCACAACAAAACAATTCACCAGTCCCATATCGCCCTATGCTATAACTACCTACCTTCAATTTGAAAAAGGGGTTGTTATTAGATTTTTGCTTTTACTGCAAATTGGTCTCGAATTGCGATTCGCGAGTCACAATATTTTTTGCTTCAAAATATTAACTGATACTTAAAAATTCAGAAATGCGATTTTTGAGTGTCAATTTCATCATTTCGCTCATTTTTTCAAATTGCAAACAAAAAGTCGCAATTTGATAATATCTGATCCAAGGTCTAAAACTGGATTCATTAGTAGTGATTCACAGCTGATTTTCCTTGATCTGATCTCGGAATTCTTTCCGTGTTGTGTTTTCGGTTGAACGTATTCGATTAGGAAATTGGTATTAAATGATGGGTTTGCATTACACAGCCCCCTCCTTAAGATTGTTCGTCCCGAATAATTCCATCTGCAGCCTCGCCAATATATCGATGCAGCCGGTTACAATGAACTACCTTAAACTTGCCTCTAAGTCCTCTTAAGATGCGGTAAACCACGTCGTTAATCCTCGTGACAACTGTTTATAAGGACCTTCCCAGTTTTGCTGAAGTTTCGGTGACAACCCCTTTTGACGAGATTATAAAGCCACACACGATTTTCTGCTTGGAATCCTCCTGTTTCCGCTTTTGTGTCATACCCGGGTATGATCCAGCCTCGACTATGGCTTCTCTTTGACAATGTACCATTTGAGAATCTTGATCAGATGCTTAAATCATTAATGCAAATTCTTGAGTTTCAGAAAGAGTTCGTGTTCTAGCAGTTCGCATAGATCTCTGAAGATGTTTGTCAGAAATGGCACGAACGAAGGACTCAGCAGCCAACTGGTTGATGATTTCTTTTCCAGCATCCGGGTATGCCAGGTGCACCAGTCTTTCGACGTCTGCTTGGAGCTGCTGTAGATTTTCACCCCTTTTCTGGACTCTGTTACTAAGTTGTACTCTGAAGACTTCTTTCAAGTGGTTATCCACAAAGCGTTTGTCTATAGCTGACACGAGAGAGCTGAAATCGTCGCTCTTACCAGCTGAATCAGTTTGAACTTTGAAGTAGTTCAGCTGCTGGTCCTCTAAGAGCAAGAGTCAGTGCTATGTATTTGTCTTCATCATCCCAGCCATTTGCTGTCGCAGCTGCCTCGAATTGTCTCCTGTAAACTGACGAAGACGACTGTCCGTCGAATGTTGGTGGTTGTACTTCTCTTTGCTTTAGATTATTTCCACAAGTTCTTCGCAGCTCCATTTTCCGCATCTGGTCTAGTTCCTTAGCCATGTTTTCGATTCGTTTCTCCAAAGTGGCAAGCTCACTTTCGCATTGACTCTCAAGCTTGGAAAATCGTTTCTCAACACATTCAATGCGTTTTTCTAGGCCACATACATTTTTCTCAATGCTATCCAATTTACCTCCTTGAATGTTTTTCTGACCTTCCAAAACATTCTGTTGCGCCTAAGGTCTTTCGAGAATATTCTGTTGTTCCTTCTTTTGCTCATTTCGTTGCTCTTCTAGCTTCTTTTGTTGTACTTCGAGTCTTTCGAGAACATTCTGCTGTTCCTTCTTTTGTTCGTTTCGTTGTTCTTCAACCAGCTTATTTTGCTCGTTTCATTGTGCTTCAAGTTGTTCGAGAACCTTCTGCTGTTCCGTCTTTTTTTCTAATAAAAGCTTCATCATACTAGAAAAATCTACACTTTCACTTACTTCCTCTTCCTCCACTTCTGTTTCAAAAAAAAAAAAGTGTTTACGTCTTCCCCTTGCTGTTCCAAATAGTTGCGCCAGCGCGGGACGAGCTAATTTTTCGATCCCGCTCTAGAAAGATTTCGCTTACCTAACTCACTTTTAAGCTCAATGCAGTTGAGCTCTTCCAACAACATAGCCATTTTCGCTGTATTAAACTTTTTTTTACACTGTTCTAGTCTTTTTTTATCAAATAAGTTTCATTTACACTTCTGACACCAATGTAACGTGTGCTTAGTTCGCAAAAATAAAACTTAACCTTTCAATTTAATCTTACCACTTTTATTCGATCTCTACTTTATTCGATTTCAACTCCACCAATAATCTCATTACTTCACTCTTATCATTATCACTTTATAATCCAAACGGACATCTGGTTGCCTCGGCGGCCTATTAATATCGAATTTCGAATGACATTACATCTAGAACCTCCCAGTAGTATCCACAATTTTGTTGTCAAACATTTCCCCTCCTATTTCTACACTTACACTAGTGTTGCCACTTGTGTTTTCGGTTGAACGTTTTTTGGTTAGGACATTGGTATTAAATGTTGGGTGTGCATTACACAACATTAGGGGGCTATATTATCCCGCTTTACCCTTAATCAGTAACTTAGGCTATATTTCATTCCGATAATCCGATAGGATCGGGAACAGGGACGAGGACGGGAACATTAAAGTTACTTGGCCGATTTAAAAAATTCACTTTCATTTCATTCACATATTTCCACGGCAACGGAAGATTCCAACAGGAACGGGTTGGGAACGGAAACTTAGGAACTACTGGACAGAGTTCAAAAATTCTTTTCAATGCTGAAAGGTGTGACATAGTCCCACAGTAAGAAAGATTATATTTCATCCCCATACTCCCACGGAAAAGGAATAATGAGAACGGAAATCTTAAAACTAAAGACCTGAGCAATGCCGGCGGCTCAGCCAGTAAATAAAAAAATAATAAAACGTGTTTTAGATCAATTTTAATCAAATACAAACCTGCGCGCTGACCTCCGTATGCCACTATGAAAGCGGTCATTAGAAGGGATCCACAAACCAGTCCAGCAACACAAATGGCACGTTTTTGAGAGCAAACTACTATTGTACTTTTTGTTTGACGAACGTTGTCCTCTCCTCCTGAAAAAAAAGTTTTCTTCAGTCTTCGTACATAAGCATATCATAAATGTAAAATTTAAAGGGCGAAGCGCCACGTAAGCCTCGAAAATAGCCTAAGTGCCAAGAAATATAATAATTACTGTCTCTTAATTAAACGCACTGCTTTAATGTCAAGAAAAGTTTTCTGCAGAAGAGTAACGCTTTGCGGCTTGCGCAAATAGAGCCGTTCACAATGTACAATTAGTTGTACAGACTTTGGCTTGAACGACCAATGCTTGACAATGTGAACCCTCAGACGACCGCTTGACCAACTTGTGGGAAGATTTTTAAATGTTTTTGAAAACTGTCAAGTTGGATGGAGCGGAGGAACATATGACATAAAGTTGGACGACAAGCTTGATGAACGCGAACTACATCCGCAAACTACATCCGACCATCCAAAATCTCGAATAATCAGTATGGCCCGCATTTGCGATGCGATTGATGTCAAACTGAAACACATATAACTTTATGGAGTAGCACATACCTTCGCAGCCTGGCAATTACACATACGTTCCACAGCTGTAATTTGTGGAACAAATTTTTCGGAACGCAGCATGTAAATTAATTTATTCTTTATTTATTGGTGTTTTTAAAAAATGTCTTCTTTATTTCACGATGTTCATCATTGAACGGTTTCTTACTTAATCTAACATGTTGAAATGTGACTCAAGTCACCAAATGTTTTTGTTATGTTGAAGTCTAACACTATTGATCATTATTGCTGACGCTGTTTCCCATGAAAGATGAAAGATGATGATGATGATGTCGCCGTCGCCGGATGATATTGTTTATTTTATTTGATATTGAGTATGGAAACTCAATATCAATCTATATGGCTTTAACTCCTCCCTTCTTAAGATAATGCGTCCACGCATTTTTTACGTGATTGTATAGAGACTTGGATATTTTTGCAAAGCTGGTGATTGATTTGACTCACCCTGATTTATCATGATAACAGGTGGTATTGTTTTTGGTTTATCAGTAGATTCGCTGGATTTTCTTTTGTATGCAATTAGTACTATAATGAGGAATATTACTGCAAAAATCATATATGTTATTATCTGATGTGTGTCTTTTTCTATTTGTATTTTGTTGAGGTGTTGCATATTTTTTATATGTAATTCCTTTATGAATTGTAATGAAAGGATTTCTTCAACTGCTGAATCTGTATTCGGATGTAGTGCAGGTGGTAACGCTTGTATATTGATTACTTCTTGGGCGACATATCGTTGATTGTTGATCAATATAGATTCATTGGAAAATCTGATGACATAATTTCCGTTAAGTGATTGGTTCTTGTTGTCAGCTTTTATTGTGCCGTTGAATTGGTTGAGAATGATCAGTCCTGGTGATATTTCTTGGATTTGGGCAATGTGTTGACTATTTGTTGAGTTACATGATGCATTTTTGTATTTGATTAAATTTGGTATACAATTATCGTTTCTTAAATGTAACAAATCTGTTTGTTTACATAAAGTTCCATAAATATTTATTTCATTCTTTAATATATTCGTATGTGCTATTTTGGTTATCAAACCATTACTTTTTTAATTGGGATTATAATTAGTTTTTCATATTATTCCTTTTTTGTTTTAGGAACACTTATAATATAAAGTAAATTTTTAGAGTTTGATGCAATTTTAACGTTAGCGAATTTGATTGCTTGTTCTACATTTGCATAAGGCAAAATATCTTTATCCATGTTACTTAATATTAAATTCATTTCTTTTCTCGATAATATATTGGAATTTACAATATTTTCTTTTGCAAGTTCAATTGCATAGGTATATGATATTAGTTACTTACTTACTTAAGGTGGCGCTACAGTCCGGATCGGACTAGGGCCTGAACCAACATGCTTCTCCAGCCAACTCGGTCCCTAGCTAGCTGCCTCCAGTTTTGCACGCCAAGTTGGTTGAGGTCCTCTCCTACTTGCGTGCGCCACCTGAGTCGCGGTCTTCCTCTACTGCGCCGTCCCTCGGGATTGGATTCGAAGACTTTCCGGGCCGGAGCGTTGGTGTCCATTCGCTCTACATGACCCAGCCATCTAAGCCGCTGGACCTTGACTCGTTTGACAAGGTCAGTGTCGCTGTACAGCCCGTACAATTCGTCGTTGAATCTTCTTCTCCATTCTCCATCTATGCAGACGGGACCAAATATCACCCGAAGAATTTTTCTCTCGAAGCATCCTAAAGCGTTCTCGTCTGCCTTTGACAAGGTCCATGCCTCTGCGCCATATATAAGAACCGGGATGATAAGTGTCTTATACAGGGACACTTTAGTTGCTCGAGAGAGGACTTTACTACTCAATTGCCTTCTTAGTCCGAAGAAACAGCGATTGGCAAGAGTTATTCTTCGTTTGATTTCAGCGCTGGTGTCGTTGTCTGAATTAATAGCGGCGCCTAGGTAGACAAAGTCCTTAACTACCTCAAAGTTATAGCTGTCAATCGTGACGTTCTGTCCAAGACGTCGGTGTTGGGTGTCCTTTCTTGATGACAGCATATACTTGGTCTTGCCCTCATTTACCACTAAAGACTAAACCCATCTTCTTCGCTTCCGTCTCAATGCTCATAAACGCGCCATTGACATCACGCTGCGTTCTTCCAATTATGTCAATATCGTCGGCATATCCGAGCAATTGAACGGACCTTTGAAAGATTGTGCCTCTTGTGTTGACGTAGGAGTTTTGCACTATTCTTTCAAGAACGATGTTAAAGAAGTCGCATGACAGTGCATCGCCTTGCCTAAAACCTTTTTTGACATCGAATGTATCGGTGAGATCTTTTCCGACCCTGATGGAGCAGCGTGCGTTCTCCATCGTCATCCTACACAATCGGACAAGTTTGGTAGGGATGCCAAAACTAGACATGGCTCTATATAACTCCTCTCTATAGATGCTGTCATATGCGGCCTTAAAATCGATAAAAAGGTGGTGGGTATCGATTTGAAGCTCCTGGGTTTTTTCCAAGATCTGCCGTAGTGTGAAGATTTGGTCTATGGTGGACTTTCCTGGTCTAAAGCCGCACTGATAAGGACCTATCAGGTTGTTGACGAATGGCTTCAGACGCTCACACAATACGGCAGAGAGGATCTTGTACGCGATGTTAAGAAGACTGATACCTCTGTAGTTGGCGCAGTTCAGAGGGTCTCCTTTCTTGAGGACCGGGGAAACGATGCTGAGGTTCCATTCATCGGGCATGCTTTCTTCCGACCATATTTTGCAAATGAGCTGGTGCATACTCCTGACCAGGTCATCGCCGGCCGATTTAAACAATTCGGCAGTGAGGCCATCAGCTCCAGCAGCTTTGTTGGACTTTAGCTTGGACACTGCTGTCTTCACTTCGTTCAGGTCGGGTTGGCGGAATTCTTGGTCTACATCGCCTAAATCGAATGGTTCTATCTCTCTTACAGCGGAATTGGGTCCATCATCGCCGTTATAGAGCTTGGAAAAGTGGTCTTTCCATATCCTCAGCATAGACTGCGGTTCCACCACGATGTTCCCTTGATCGTCTTTGCAGGCTTCGGCTCGGGGATTGTAGCCCGAGGCTGTTGTTTTTACCTTCTGGAAAAACTTCCGAACCTCATTCCTGCTGTGGCACCCTTCTATCTCCTCGATCGCGCGCTTCTCATGCTCTCTCTTTTTCCGTCTGAGAAGCCGGTGTTCGTCTCTCCTCTTCTGCTTGTAGAGCTCATAAGCAGTTCTAGTCTTTTTGTGCAGCGCCGCTTTGTATGCTTCCTGTTTAGCTGCATGTGCTTGCCGGCATTCGTTGTCAAACCAGGGGTTTCGTTGTGGTGGCCGTGTGAAACCCAGCACTTCAGAGGCGGCATCTCTGATGGCTGATTGGCAGTGCTGCCACTGGTTCTCTATACTTGATGCTGGCGGCATAGGACTCCTTGAGAGGTTGTAAGAGACTCGATCGGAAAAAGACTTGGCGATCTCTTGCGATTGTAGTCGTCCAACGTCAAATTGTCTCACAGTATTTCCTTGTGTTGGCTTGGATCGGGATATCCGCAGTCGTACCTTGGCTACAACAAGGTAGTGGTCCGAGTCAATGTTGGCCCCTCGGAATGTTCGGACATCCTCTATACTGGAGAAGTGCCGTGCGTCGATCGCAATGTGGTCAATCTGGTTGACGGTTGATTGATCAGGAGATTTCCATGTCCCTTTGTGGATATTGAGGTGCTGGAACCGCGTACTAGCTACCAGAACATCTCGCCCCGCAGCGAAATCGATCAGCCTGAATCCGTTATCGGAGGTGTTGTCGTGCAGGCTGTATCTTCCGATTATTCCACCAAAGATATCCTCTCTTCCTAGCTTGGCATTAAAAATATGATATTAGTTAGTTCTTCTTTTATAATTTTTATTTTGAATAGTAATATAACGCTAAATTGGTTTTCAAATTTACCATCTCTCTTCATTGTATTTATTATTTCATAAGCTACATTGGTAAGTTTATTTATTCTTTCCTAATATTCTTCATTAATGATTATTTGCTCATTATTGTTTTCAATTATATTGTTTATTTTATTTCTTAGAATTTTAAAATCATTATGGTCCGGAGATCCAGCTATCCATTTCCAACCAGTCCCTAAGAAATCTAAAGATAGTTTTGTTTTACTAATTTTTAAATTTTGAATACTATTTTTAATTAATTCTACTTCATGATGAATAATAGAAAAAAAAATGATTTGTTTTTGGAATTTGTCTTTGGATGACAGAATCTGCTTCTAAAATGAAGTCTTCAAATGGAGTCATTTCCACGGTGTGTATGAATTTTATGTTGCCTTCTGATATTTTGGCTTGACCATTATTAAGGATGATGATTGGGGAATTAGAATAATCTAAAATTTCAATGTTCGCCTGAATTAGTTTTATTAGATACCTGCGGATAAAGGAGAGGGAAAAGGAAAAATTGGATTAGTTTCAAATGTTTGATTTGTGAACAACTTTGCCTGATTCTGTTAAGACAGTTGTTGATTTATTTTCTTTAACTTTTTCTTTTTTATATCTTGCGGATAGCTTTGAACCTAATCTTTTGTTAACTTTGATGTAGATTATATCTCCAGGAGAGTAGGTTTTTAAATCAGTTCTTTTCTTATTATGGTATGTTATATCGGTTTCTTGTTTTGATTTAAATTTTTCTATATTTCTTTTTTGTGTTTCCTCGATTTGTTTTGTATTTTCGGTGTTCCTACTAAAAAATATATCGATTGGTTTTCTTTCTGTGACAGAATGAACAGTGCAATTATAAGCATTAACAGCTGCTTCTAAAAGTTCCGTAAAGGATTCATAAATTTTCTCTGATTTCAAGCATCGCATAATTTCAGCGAGAGTAGAGTGAAATCTCTCTATCTGTCCGTTTGATGTGCTAGTGTAAGGAGGTGTAGTAAAGACTTGGATTCCAAATTCATTTTCTAACATAAAGAGTATTGAGGCTGCATTGAAAGATTTTTCATTATCACAAACTATTACTTTAAGTATTCCGAAACCAAAGACAATATCTCTTATAGGTTGTCTTACATCTTCTATAGCTTTTGACTTGATAATTTTTGTCATAGTATATTTTGAAAACTTATCGATTGCAGTGGTAACTAGTTTACCTTCTGTAGAGAAAATATCGATGTGAATAATTTCACCAGGGTATTTTGGAATTGGGGTTGTTTGTATTGGGACCTTATTAGGGTGTCTGTCGTATTTATTTTGCTTGCAGACTAAACAAAGCTTAGTGAATTTTTTTAGTTTTTTACTTAATGAAGGAAAAAAGTATTTTTCCAAAATTTGAGTTTTATTTTCTCTTTGGTTTCTGTGTGCACGATTATGTTCATCCATTATCAAGTTTTCTTGATCTTGTTCATTTTCTACGTTTTGAACTTCTTTTTGTGAAGTGAATGGAACTGAAATGATTTTTATAAATGTTTTGGATTAGACCCATTATTCGCTCATTTGTTTTAATTCCATTCGTTACAGATGGGTTAAGGCATTTTTTTAAAATTTGAATTAAATTTGATTCAGTGTAGAGTGATTCGGTGATCGTATGTCTATGATAAGTCGGAAATGTGATTTTGAATGTGGTACTGGTAGGTGTACCTTCTAGAAGAAAAATTTGGTTTTTAAAACAATTGATGGGTGACTCTACTGTAAAAATTAAGCCATGAGATGATGATTCATCACTATGAATAGTTGGTGTTAAAGAGTTTATTTGTGTGACCAAAGGTGGTCTTGATAGCGCATCTGCTACCACATTTGTTTTACCTGGTTTATATCTAATTTCATAATTATATTCTTCTAAGTAAACTTTCCATCGTTTTAATTTAGTATTTTTGTTTTTGGTACTTAGTGCATAAGTTAAGGGTTGATGATCGGTGAAAATAAGAACTTTTGCGGTACCGTAAAGGTAATTTCTAAGAGAATCTAAATCTAGATGACTAGCATCTCTTTCTCGTTAGTAGCGAAGTTTTCTTCGGTTTTATTTAGAGTTCTAGATACGAATGTTATTGGTTTCCCTTTTTGCGATAATACTGCGCCTATGGCATAGTTTGAGGCATCTGTTGTGAGTTCAAATGGATGATTAAAATCGGGATATATTATATTTGTATCATCCGAAGTTAAAGAACTTTTTATTTTATTGAAAGCTTCATGAGCATCATCGTTGAGATGTATTATTTTTTTACTGGATAAGTTTTTTGGGGTACACCCATCCTCTCCTCTTAAAAGGGATGTGAGGGGTTTTGCAAGTTTTGCATAATCCCGAATGAATCGTTGGTAATAACCTGACATTCCAAGGAAAGATCTTAAATCTTTCAAAGTTTGTGGAGGTGGAAAATCTTTAATAGCACTAACTTTCCCCGGATCTGTTTTTATGACTTTTGAAGAAACTATAAAGCCAAGAAATTCTATTTCTTGCTTGAAAAACTCGCACTTGTCTAGCTGTACCTTCATGTTGGCGTTGTTTAATGTTTCGAAAATTTTAGAAATGTTCTCAAAATGGGTTGTCTCGTCTTTACTGAAGATAATTATATCATCAATATATACATAGCAAGTTTTGCCAATATGATCCCGAAGGATATCATCTAAAGCTCTCTGGAAAATGGAAGGGGCGTTTTTTAAGCCAAAAGGTAGCCTTGTAAATTCATATCTTCCATAATTTAGAGAAAAGGCTGTTTTTTCCATATCTTCTTCCTTTAAAGGAATTTGATGAAAGCCGCTTTTTAGATCGAGAACTGTAAACCAACTATTTTTTCCCAAATTAGCTAATACTTCATTTATTTCGGGGATAGGGGAACGATCGGCAATCGTGATTGCGTTAAGTTTACGATAGTCTATAACTAATCTGTATTTTTTTTTCTTTTGAAGCATCTAATTTTTTTGGCACAATCCACACGGGTGAATTGTAAGGCGATCTTGAACGTCTTATAATGCCATCTCTTAAAAGATTCTGTATTTGCATCTCAACTTCTTCTTTAAGTGCTATGGGATATGTGTAGAATTTAGAATATACAGGAGAATCTGTTGTTGTTCTAATTTCTCCTTTAACAACTGTGGTACAAGACAATTTAATGTTTGGATCATCGAATAATTTGGAAAATTTATTTACTATGTTATGAATTCCTGATTTTTGTTTATCGGACTTCGGACATATGGTTTGTTCTGATTTGAATTGAATTTACTGATTGTGATAAGAGTTGTTTTATTTTATTTTTTTTTTGAGTTGTTTACGATCATGTAATTTTCTTTTTTATGTATGACAGCAGAAAGATCTTTAAGGCTATCGTTCCCGAGGATAGCATGAAAAGATTTCAGTGCCGGCATTAAGAAAAATTTAATTTTTATATTATTTAAACCGAAAAGATTAAGAAATGTATGTTCTTTTACTTGAACATTTCCGCCTTAAGAATTTGCATAGAATGGTTTTTCATTGGTTTTTGGATTGGGTACCAGAAAGGGTTGTATAAAGTTTTTGTTTGACCCAGTGTCGATTAAAATTTTTAACATCATTCCTCCCTTTGTTTTACATTCGAAATATGGAAGAGAGGAAGAGCTTAGTCTAAAAAATGAATATCGTTAAATTCAGTGCCCTGATCATTTTTTGAGTCAGATATAAAATCGAAATTTGCTTGTGAATTTGAAGGCTCTTGTGGAAGACAATCTACGTACTCTTCAAGTGTTTGATCATAGTATTGATCCATATATTGAGCGCTTTGCTCATAATTATCTTCCGATTTAACTTCCTCAGAAGTATTTACATGAAAGTTTCTTTGTATTTTAGGGGGATGTACCTGATGTGATGGTGGATCAATTGTTATTTTTGGTGCTGGTGGCCAAGTTCTTTGTTGGGGTCTATTCATATAGTTAACCTTATTTGTATGGATAGTTGAAGTTTCCATGGGAATAGGAGGTGGTTGAGGTTTAGGATTAAATGTAAATTGTGGACGATTGAATGAATTATATGGTTGTTGGAATCTGTTTGGTGAGTTTTGCTGTGTTTGAAATTGATTAAATTGTGGAGGACTTGGTCTTGGTTGGAATTGATTAAATTGTGGAGGATTTGGTCTTGGTTGAAATTGATTAAACTGTGTACGATTTATATGTTGAGGATAACGTCTTTGCGGAATAGGAGGGGGTAGAGGATTAATTTTCCTAGCATTATTGTTAGTTGCAACTGCATATTGCGTTCGGAATGTTTGAGTTTCAAGTTTCAAGCATAAATGTAGGGCTTGTGGTAAATCGGCAGGTTCTCTAATTCCTAGAAGTCTAGGCAGACTACCTATGAGACCTCGTATAAAAGTATCTAAAGCCTTTTGTCTATAGCAATGCATTAAAATATTGAGTGCATCTACACTTATTTCCATTGCTGAAATTTTATTTAGTATCAACGAAAGGTGTGCATATACCTGATGGAAGAATTCTTGCACCGACTGACTACCTTGCATTAGGGAAGTCATCTGATATTCGAGAGTTCCTAAATCTCTCTTGTCAGCATAATGAAGCGTTAAGCATCTTGAAATATTCAATTCAAGGGAGTATTATACGATTCTAAAACATGATCGGCTTGTCCGACAACTTTGTTTCTTATAATATTGATGATTCCGAAATATTTCGGAGATCCTTTGATTGAATCATAGATTCGAAGTACTCTTTCAACGCTTTTTCGCAATGAACTGAATTCACCTGGTTGCCCAGAAAAATCCCGTAGGCTTTTAACAATATCTGGAATTTTATCCAGTTCACCAACATTAGCTTGTTGATCTGAATTTATTGTTTGATCAACTCCTGCGAATTGATCTGAATTCGGATTGAGCACGGAATAGAATAATTGTCTACCTTCTCTTTGAAGAGTTTGGTGTATCAAAGAAGTGATATAATTCTGTAAGGCCGGACTGGCAGTTGGTTGTTCGGTTGGATTTGGATTTGTAGCCATTTTTTTTATTATAAATTTTTTCTTTAGTTGTAAATTAATTTCCTTTTTTTTCTCTTTTTTTTCACTTAAAAAAAGTGCTTACAAATCTATATTTTTACTTTCGTTACTTTCTTTAAAAAAATTTCTTACAAATCTATATCTTTACTTTCGTTACTTTCTTTTTAAACTGATTCACTTAATAATTACTTAATAAAATGTCTTACATCAGAAAGGCCAACCGCATTGTATCCCACGCTGGAATGCTGGACATAATCCTTTTCACTTTTACTAAGGTGTCTTTCACTCGCTGTTCGTGGGCCTCAAGGTCTAATGACTCCTGATAAATATTGGTTGGATTCGTTTGTGAGTTCGTTCGTGGCTCGTGTTTTTTTTTTTCTTAGAACGGCGAGGTTAAAACGTCGACTTACGCACTTTGATATCAAAACTTGTGTAACGCGGCGAGGTGCTTTACGTCGTCTTACGCACTTTGATATAAAAAATTATGAAACCCACGGCGAGGTGTTTTACGTCGTCTTACGCACTTTTCTTTTTTATTCAATTAATTTCACTTAACACAAGCCACTTTAGTTGGGCGCCAATTAATTTATTCTTTATTTATTGGTGTTTTTAAAAAATGTCTTCTTTATTTCACGATGTTCATCATTGAACGGTTTCTTAAAAACTAACTTAATCTTACATGTTGAAATGTGACTCAAGTCACCAAATGTTTTTGTTATGTTGAAGTCTAACACTATTGATCATTATTGCTGACGCTGTTTCCCATGAAAGATGAAAGATGATGATGATGATGATGTCGCCGTCGCCGGATGAAATTGTTTATTTTATTTGATATTGAGTATGGAAACTCAATATCAATCTATATGGCTTTAACTTGTACCATTTGGCCGGTAGATCACGGTCAAGGTTTGTTTACGTTTAATAAAAATTAGGTTTCTGTGTGTTATTAAAGATTTGAGCTACTGAAAATTCTATTAAAACGCATTAAAAGAAATGAGTTTGACTGAAAAATTGATCGAGAAAGTGTAGAAAGTGAGTACAATTTAGGGAATAGCAGAAAATGGTAATTTGTTATAGTAATGTTGTTTATAAAACAAAGAATTCTTAATTCTCTGAAACTAGTTTTGTTGCGCACAACTTTTTTTTATCTTACATATCGCCGCCATTACCAGTGAACAATTGAGAATCAAGTGTTTAAAAATTTCTAAATTATGTCCACCAAATCAATCCTATATTTTCACCTGCAAATACAATGTCAACACGTTCCAAAACACAGCAACTAGCTCCTGTAACAGCATTACCGCCATGAAACATCGATTCTCTATCACCAACTATTCCAAAACGGAATAAAATAAAATCAACGCACTCACAAATACCCCTTTCTACACCACTGTCATCGCGGATCAATCAATCGGGACCGGGAGAACGGGAGTAGCCGAAAGAATAAACAAATTGAGCGGAGATGGTGAATCATATAACTCACGCCCGCTATACTCGAAGAGCGCTTAAACAATCATGCTGACTTAAGGGGTTATATACAGTAAGAATTGTCAAAAAATCGATTTTTTTTGTTATTTTATTTTCTTAATGTAAATATATTTAAGAATACACACAGCAAATTTCACATCGTTCCTGGTGAATATTTTAGAAGTTACACCCAAATTTGAAAAACAAAAATTGTATCCAATGTAAAGTGCTTTTAAAACTTTAAACGCGTTTTTCTCAAAATGGTGTTTACAAAGTCGGTGACCAACATTACTCGAAAACGGCTAAACCGAACAGTCTCAAATCTTAACACGAGCTTCTTAGATATATTTTTTAGTAATTAATCTCACCGAATAATAGTTTTTTTATAAACAATTTAGGACCGAGATTTTGGGAAACCGCCATTTTGTCAAAAAAAATTTATTTTGCTTATTCCTTCGATTAATTACTAGTTTTAACATAACTCTAACGAAAACGGTTTGGTTTTTTAATTTCATAGGATCCAATTCTGAGATATAGTGGTTACCGCAAAACGTCTTTTTTGAGAGGATCTCCACGAGATCAGCTGTAGCTCCTTTCCAAATAAATATTTTTACTAATACTAAGTCTTAAAATACAGTTAAAATTTTTAGATCAATAGATTTAAAAGTTTTCTCAGAAAAATTTCTGGAAAATTCGCTTTTTTTCGGCCTTCCAACTGTAAATAACCCCTTTATTTGTAATACTTAATTATTAATCGCGATAGTGTCACTGTGAAAACATACAGTGTTTGTATGAAAACATGGCTGGCGTTAGTAGGCAGAAAAATAAATTAGTGACGGAATTGTTATTTAGAGAAATGCATTTGTAGTAAAATGAATGAAATAGTTTGTTTATCGAAATTGTGAACTCTTAAGAAAAAATTATTATAAAAGTATTGTGAAAATTGTTGTTAAATAACAAACCTTGTTGTTTGAGGTTGAATACGATAGTAATTTATCAGAAAAAATACAAAATTATAATTGACAAAAAAAAAATTACAAACAGTAATTACAGTAGTACAGTAATTTTTACTTGCGATTATAGGTACTATAAGGCAAGTTCTGCAATCAACATGACATTACGATGATAGAGAATACGAAAAAAGTGGGTTCTGCAATTCTGTCCGTCTGTCTGTCTGTATGTCTGTCTGTATATGGATCTACAGCCTGAGCCAATGAACCGATTTTCTTCAAAATTTGGAGTTAGGGTGAAGCAGCCTACAGAGGGGTTTTTGGAATTGAGTCTCTAGGTCTTGAAATAACGGTACCTGCCAAACAACCGATATGATAATACTTGTTTTTCTCGAAAACGGCTCCAACGATTTCGATAAAATTTTTTATAATGGATTAATTTTGGATTGTTATTCCAATGATGTAAAAAAAAAAAATTTGTAAAAAGCCTAAAAACGACCATAGTACCGTTTTTTTTCAAAGCCGACTTTCTCGTTAATGGCTTACACGATGTTTGCGAAATATTGTATTTCAGAAGTTTTTAGTTGTTTAAGAAAAACTGCATATCAACATTTAGAAATTTTAATTTTTAAAGTTTTTAAAAAAATTTTGATTTTTTTAAATAACATCGAAACCATAATTTTGATTTTTCTCAAATCATTTGTCACTTTAACTTCTGCCAAGATCTTAAATTTTGCGTATGTACTTGAATTTTACAAAGCTTTTAAAAAAAAGTTTAAAATAAAAAACCGTTTCTTTTTAAAACTGGTCCAACGATTTTGATAAAATTTCTAGCGTTTATTTGTACTAGCAATTGCAAAAGACTGGCGTTTTTAGATTTTCGCTTGAAACCTTTGGAATATTTAATTAAACTTTTTTCAATATTTTGCGTGATTTAATAAAATTTTCCTAATAAATGTGTAGTTGGCAATTCTGTACCACCAATTATGCTATGAAGCGCAAATAAGATATTCTTGAAAAGATTATTTGCGAAATATTGTATTTCAGAAGTTTTTAGTTGTTTAAGAAAAACTGCATATCAACATTTAGAAATTTTAATTTTTAAAGTTTTTAAAAAAAATTTGATTTTTTTAAATAACATCGAAACCATACTTTTGATTTTTCTCAAATCATTTGTCACTTTAACTTCTGCCAAGATCTTAAATTTTGCGTATGTACTTGAATTTTACAAAACTTTTAAAAAAAAGTTTAAAATAAAAAACCGTTTCTTTTTAAAACTGGTCCAACGATTTTGATAAAATTTCTAGCGTTTATTTGTACTAGCAATTGCAAAAGACTGGCGTTTTTAGATTTTCGCTTGAAACCTTTGGAATATTTAATTAAACTTTTTTCAATATTTTGCGTGATTTAATAAAATTTTCCTAATAAATGTGTAGTTGGCAATTCTGTACCACCAATTATGCTATGAAGCGCAAATAAGATATTCTTGAAAAGATTAAAAAGAAATCATAGGAAATTAGTTTATAAAAAAAATCTTGTCTTTAAAATTGCTTCTTAACGTCCAATTACAAAATCTTAAGATACCACAACATTTCATAAGAACCGCAAAATAAATGATTTACAGATCAATATGTAATCTCGAAGCATTCGATGAGTCTGAAATAAGTTCGTTCAACAAATGTAGGTACATTATGAGTGGCGACAAGCAATCCACCTACTACTTTTGAGTAAAGTAAATTTTCAGACATCGTTATCTTTTTTTTATTTAAATAAAAGAAAAGTGATCAACTCACAGCAAAAAGTGTAATGAATTTGAAACAGAAAAAAATTTATTTAATTGAAGTGAGTACATAAAGACTAAATTTAAGGTTACTAACTCGCTCGTATTGTGTAGTTTTTAATAAATTCACTGTTCAAATAGTGTTACGCTATTTCGCACTAAATACTAACTACGGCAACTATGGATTACGGAATGCAGTTAAACATCGAAATAATAATTTAATCTACTTTGAGAGGAAGATTTTTCATTGTAAGGCGGAGAATACCCCATGCAATCGTCGTATGCGACTTGGATCGCATACGATCGAATTTGGTTCTCAGTTGAAGGCATTCGACAGTGCGATGTCGGTAGAATCGAAATTCCTTGCACACCGACTATCCGCTGGTTCCCAACCCATGGGTCGCGACCCAAAATTGGGTCGCCAAGCCATTTTCGGTGGGTCGCGAGCACAAACTGACATTCTGAGAAAAATCTTTTAATTTGAAAAAAAAAAATATATATTACATATATATAATATATATTTTGCTGTAAAATAAATCTTATGCTGGCATATGTGTTGTGTCGCAATCACTTGTGTGTATTTCATAAAGGAGCAAATACATTTGTCTCATACACTCATACTCAAATACATTTAACTCATATAATAGTAATATAGCAGTAAAACTGCCAATCTTTATAACAACTCTCAAGCATTCTCTCATGACATTTTTGCTCTGACGGAAACTTGGCTTAACTCCACCTTTTTAGATTCTGAATTATTTGATCATGAGTACTTAGTATATAGAAATGATCGTACCTATAATAATAAATCGGAAGTTGGAGGTGGCGTACTTACTGCTGTCCGTAGCAAGTATATGTCCTCTCTTATAACTTTCCCATTTGAATTAACTGTAAATGTATTATGTGTCAAAGTCTCAATCAAATCTAGAATCGTTTATATTATAAATACATATATTCCACCAAAGAGCTCTGCCTCAACATATAAAGAATTAACGTTAGTTTTAGACTATGTTAATGAATTACTGTGCTTTGAAAATTATGTATTATTCTTAGGTGACTTTAATTTACCCTTTATTCAATGGTTACCATCTTCGGATGAAACCTATTTCAAGCCATCTTTGACTTCACCTCACCAGGAACTAATGTTGTTGGATAATTTAACATCAACCGACTTACGGCAAGTAAGCTGTATCAAAAACTCTAAAAATCGAATTCTCGATTTGGTCTTCTCTTCAGACTCTGTTAGTACCGTTGTTATTAAATCTAGTTTCGGAATTACTGATCCTAGCCTTGATGAAACTAACATAGATGACTACCACCCACCTCTGAATATTTTTCTTGACTTGAGTGGCGAGATCCACACTAATAGTAACTCTCATGATTGTTCCTATGTGTTTGACTACCGCAAAGCTGATTTCGATTTGCTCTGTGGTGAATTAATTATGTCTGGTATCGAAAACATATCAGTTTTTACCAACATTGACGAAGCTGTTAGCAGCTTTTATTTGATTCTCTATAGATGTATAGAAAAATCAATTCCTAAAAAAATTTTTAAAAATTCTGAACCCAACCATCCATGGTATACTAAAGAGTTAAAAGTTTTAAGAAATAAAAGAAATAAAGCTTGGAACACTTATATTAAAACTCATTCCGTTTCCGACTATGAGTCTTACGTTTTTCTTTTTGAAAAATTTAAGACACTTTCTAAAAATCTTTATTCAAATTTCATTGACCGAATGGGATACTCATTTAAAAAGGATCCAAAAACCTTCTGGCAGTTTGTTAACTCAAAGAAAAAATCAGATGGTTATCCAGCTAGTTTTGTGTATGAGAACTGTTCTTATGAGAGCATCTCTGATATTTGTAATGCATTTGCTGACCAGTTTCGCAGCTCATTTTGTGATACTACTGTTGACATTGATACTGATTTCTTCAGATATCTAAGCAACTGTAATCAAGTATGTTTTAATAACATTGTTATTGAAATTGATAAACTTTTTTGGAGTCTTGAAACCTTAAATGACGATTTTTCTTCCGGGCCGGATGGCATTCCTCCAATTGTACTAAAAAAATGTAGGTCATGCTTAGCGTTTCCTTTACAATATATGTTCTTACTTTCTTTGAAATCCAGTAAATTTCCTTTACTTTGGAAAAGATCTTTTATCACTCCAGTTTTTAAAAAAGGGGATAAATGTGATATAAAAAACTATAGACCCATTGCCAAACTTTCTAGCATTCCTAAACTATTTGAAAAACTAGTATGTGAACAGCTGGCTTTCAGTGTAAAAAACGTTATTTGCACACAGCAACACGGTTTCGTCAAAAATAGATCGACTGTCACAAACCTGCTATGCTTTCTTCAAAAATGTTCTTTAGCACTAGAAAATGGTAATGAGCTCGATTGCATCTACACGGATTTTTCTAAAGCTTTCGATCAACTTTCACACAATATTATACTGTTCAAACTAAAGGCTATTGGCTTCCCACCTGTGTTCACCGATTGGGTACTTTCTTATCTGTCTATGAGATCTTACCAAGTAAAGTTTCGTAATATCCTTTCCAACCCTTTTAATGCTGGCTCAGGTGTACCTCAGGGAAGTCATCTAGGACCTCTTCTATTTATTTTAGCTATCAATGATGTTGTGTCTTGCATTTCCTTCAGTGAAATATTAATATTTGCTGATGATATGAAAATTTTTAAAAAGATAACTGGTTCGCTTGATCGCTCTCATCTCCAATCCGATGTTAATCATTTTGCAGTTTGGTGCTTTAAAAATGGGCTCAACCTTAACCCCAACAAATGCCAAAGCATGACGTTCTCTAAAAAGAAGGAGCCTAGCAACCCAAGTTATTCTATTTCCAATATTATTTTGAGTCAAGTGAATTTTTTTAAGGATCTTGGCGTATATTTTAGTTTTAATATGGACTTTACTCAACATATCAATTACATCGTTAGTAAGGCCAATAGTATGCTTGGTTTTATGAAAAGATGGTCAAAAGAGTTTCAAGACCCGTATGTTACCCTTGCTCTATACAATTGTTTAGTACGACCTCATCTAGAGTATGCTTCTCAAGTGTGGTCCCCTTTTTATGAAATACACAACTCAAGAATTGAATCATTACAACATAAATTCATAAGATTCGCTCTTAAAGGGCTTCCGTGGGAAAACCCTTACGATTTACCACCATATGAGCATAGAATCCAATTATTACATATGCAACTTCTTTCTCAAAGGCGTACCATTAACGATCTGGTGTTTTTTCATCAACTTATCACCGGACATATCGATGCACCTGAGTTACTTTCTTGTGTTGAATTCAACTTTCGAGGCGGTTCTTACCACCTGCGCAACTTAGTTTTAATATACTGCCCTTACCATAGAACGAATTATGGCATGAATGAGCCATTGACTCGTATGGGTAGACTATTTAATCTTAACTCATGTTTAATTGATTTTAACTTAAGTAAATCCAGTTTAAAAAATTTGTTGAGAACCAGTGCTCCACTTTCTTAAGTTTAGTTTGTATGCTTGCATGTTTGCATTTTTCAATAATTTTTAGTTTATGTTATTAATTGTAAATTGTATCACATTTTGTATGTCTTGTTTGTTTAAATTAGTGTACTTTATTTAAGATAATTTTGTAATCTATGTAATTTATATTTGAAATTTTTACTTTAATGTTTTTTTTTTATTTTTACTATCCTTACGTTCTCTATGTGCTGGTGTTGGTGTTATACTAACTAACTACTAACACTTGCATTCATGATGAAGAGCGTATATAAGTGTGTACACATGAGCTTGTTCTAAGCTCAGTACTACTTAGTCTCTGAAAAAAAAAAAAAAAAAAAAAAAAAAAAAAAAAAAAAAAAATACAGACAAGCAGTTGCAACACAATGCAACACAACAAACAATTGTGTTCCTTGTTTCAAATATAATAATTTGAGCACCGCTAATAAAACATTAACAGCCGTATTTACAATCGCATAATAAACTCCGCAAAACTTTAAAACAAGCTTATTCATTGAACGGGCATCGCCTTTCGCGAGGAATTGGCAAGTCCTCCGTAAGGGAATTCATTGCTATGAACAGCGCTTTCTCAATTAGCCATTCGGAACCGGCAGAAAATTGTAGGTTCCCTCACAAGGCGCATGGTTGTGAGAAATGCGCTAAGCCCAGGGGCTCTTCGCTCTGTTGCGCCACCCTATTTATTTATTTATTATTCATTGGTATCCTATTTATAATCATTTTTCGTCAGTGAATAAGGGCTGAGTTGCTTAAACGCCAATATGCGTGTCTTGAGCGTGTTTTAGTGTATAAATGTCATTTGTTTCAGAGTATTGAGTTGTAATTCAGTGGTTTACTTGCAACTTTGAGAATTTGAATAATAACTAAAATAGAAATGTACTCAAATTTCATTAACTTTATACATAAAGTAAACTTTTCTTGTTTTTGTAAAGAAAAAATGTTTCACTAGGTATTTATTTTATTAGCAACAATGACAAAAAGAAAATATTGTGAAGATTATTTAAAATTCGGTTTCACTTCACTGATCTTTAATTGCATCGAAAAGTCTCAATGTGTTCTTTGTAGTAGATCTTTTGTTTTATTCACATGTGCGGTGGTTGTCCAGAGGAAACACGATAAATCGTTTCTTCGAACTAAGAATAGAAATTCAAATGTTTTTAGACATGCGAAAAAAACGATTTTCAGATATAGTGAAAAATAGTGACTGGCTTATTAAGGTTGCATATTTAGCAGATATATTCAAAGAATTCAACAAATTGAACCTTAAGTTATAAGAACATGATATCACTACAATTTAATTTAAAGATCATTTGCAGTGTTTTATTGAAAAACTTTAAACTCAGCAAGACCGTGGAAGCCAAAAATGAATATGCTTAGGAAGCTGACTAATTTACAACAGGAGATTGATACATACTTCCACGATTTGAATAATGTTCAAATCATACCAATCCAAGATCCTTTCTCTAGAAATCTAATTGTTTCTGAAATTCCGGATACTCTCCAAGATGAATTTATTGAACTAAGAAATAATTATATTTCTAAAGATAATTCCGAAACAACGTCATTTATTGACTTTTGGTGCAGTGTGAGAGAAGTTTACCCAAAAAACTTTAAAACTGTTAAAGCCATTCGTTTCGAAATATCTTTCCCAAGCTGAATTTTCTCAGTTTGTAAATATTAAAACCAAATCAAAAAATTAATTGGATGTAAATTACGATATGAGACTGGCCATGACAACAACACTCCCTAGAATTGATGAATTGGTATGTATCTTAATGTTAATATCAAGTTTCGAACTAGGAAACTAATTGCAAATATAACTATTTTTTAATTATTATTACTTTCCAAATACGCTATGTATCACATGTACATTATTATGTAATACAATTGTATAAATATAATGCCTGTATGTAGGTATGTATGAAAAATTCTCTTTTCAATTGAATAAATTTGGCACTTTATATTTTATTTTATTTAGGTTTGTTGTGAAGTTATTGTCATTGCGAACTTTGAAATTAGATTTCTAGAATATTCTTAGGTATGTACCTAATATGTATACGGAAAGGTTTATAATTCAAAATTTATTCAAATACATTGGGTCGCAGAATTTTTCCAAAACTCCAATTTGGGTCGCTCTTTCTAGAAGGTTGGGAACCACTGGCACTATACAACCACCCCGTGCGATGTGAGATTATCGGTCGTACTATAATTGTATCGTGTATTCCCTGCTTAAGAAATAAAAAAAGCAAAGTAGTTATGACAAAACTACTCTTTTACATTCACACTCTTAATACTCAATAATGAAATATGAAAATGAAGCATGAAAGGTAAAAAAGAAAAGAAATTAATAGAATAGAAAAAGAGTGCACATTGGCTTTTGCTTTCCATATTGGGTTGCATTATTGGTGAATGACATTGATTTCAACAAAGAAAAACAAACAAACTAACTAGTTATTATTCAATTCTCGTTCCATTAACAAAAGTGATATTTTCAAAGATTGAAGTGCTTTTGCTATTATAACTTAATAATATCTATCATTTGATAATTAGCATTTAGTATTGGCATTGATTTAATTTTGTACTCATATGTGTTTGTGTGCATAGTGTTGTTTAAAAGGTTTGATTCAGTGTTATATGAATGAAAAACAATCATAGTATACCTACAGCAAACAGCACATAAGTAAGTTCATTTTCAGGAGAAAATAAGAGAGGGAGAAAAAACAACGGTAAAAGTTGTAAGAACTGCCATATTCTCTCAATTTGTGTTTTCTTTTGTTTCGGTCTGTTCTCTGTCTCTGTTGGGATTGCTTTGAGTGTATGATATTTCGCAAGACATTAAACCTATACCACTCACCATGTGGGGTACTGAAAACTGTAAACATTTTTGACTTTTGATCCAGTTTTAGTTGCCAAAATCCCTCTTTTAAGTTTAATACCGTGAAAAATTTACATTCTCTCATCGCATGACGAAAATTTTCGAAGGTAGGTATTAAACAGTGCTCCTCCTCCAAAGCTACATAAAGTTCCTTGGGATCTAAACATATTCTAAAGGACTTATCTTTTTTTCGATGACCACCATGTTGTGGCACCAGTCACTGGGACCGTCCACCTTCGTTATTATTCCTCTCTTCACCATTTTGTCAAGGGTGTCACTGACTCTGTCCCTCAACGCCAATGGTATCCTTCTCGGAGGTTTATTTACTGGAATAGCATCATCTCGGATTTTCAATTGACATTTGTCCGGAAAAAACCCGTAACCCTAAAAAATATTTTTGTTTTGTTTTATAAACTCAACCTCACTATGTTTATCTATCGAATCTGCCTTTTCAGTAGTCCTAACTCAATACATGAGTCTAATCCCAGCAAAGGTTGACACCCCTTCTCCGTAACCACAAACTTAAGTTTGTACTGTTTCCCTCTATATCTAACCTCAAATTCTGCTGAACCTGCCACCGCTAATCTGAATCCTCCATACGCCTCTAACTTCACCGCATAATCCCTCAATAACGGACGAGGTTTGAGGTTATCAAAAATGTTTCTCGGAATTATATTGACCTGAGCTCCACTATCTAGTTTAAACTTAACCCAACTGTTTTCAATCTGCAGTTTTTCAATCCAGCAAGAAGAAACCGTATTTTTTGCACTACTTTCATGCACATTTAAAGAATCTAAATACAACTTCGCCGTCACCTACATCCTCATCATCGCTCCACATAATTTGTTTGAGAGCAACATCACTTACCTGACTCCTTCTCTGGCATACCGAAACAAAATGATTAGCTTTTCCACACACAGCACATTTTTTCCCAAACGCTTGACATTTCCCCTTCTTGTGTGAGTAATTGCAAAATTTGCATCTACTTCTCTCGAATTGATGTGCATTTTCTTTACATCTGCAATTAAAATTAGAGAACTTTTTAGTAGATTTGCTATTATCTTTTACGCTTTTACTCTCCCCTGCTGCTTTTAGTGCATCCACTGATGTTGATGGTTTTGCTGTGTTTCCTTCCCCTTGATTGATTTTGCTTTGCACTTTTGTCACCTCCGCCTTGTCCAGATCTAAATCGTTCGTCTTTAGTAATTGAGCTTGTACATTTTGGTCCGCTATGCCAATTACTATACGATCCCTGAGCATTGATTTTTTTTCTTCTTCGAAGCTGCAGCTCTCCACCAGTGTTGATATTTCTTTCAAGAAATGATCAAAGGGTTCACCTTCTCTTTGGATACGCATATAGAATCGATAACGTTCGTAGACTACATTGGATCGTGGGTTGCAGTATTGTTCGAATTTTACTTTCACCGCATCGATCTTTCTCTGTTCTTCTGCACTTAGTTCGAACGTGTGAAAAAGCTCAATTGCTTCAGCTCCCGCTTAGCTTAAAAATCTAGCTACCTGAATTTGATCCTCCTCCTTATCCGTCTTCGTTGCAGAGGCATAAATTTCAAAGTGCGTTTTGAACCTTTTCCAATTCTCCTTTAAATTTCCATCCAAATTTAATGCTTTTGGTTTGGTGAAATCCATTATTGGTTATTGGTTATGCGAAGTGCCAGCACGTGTGCGCCTTTACTTTGAGTCTAACCTCGTTCACTTGCTGCAGCAATCAGAGTTTTTCTTGGCTTTATTTATTTTTTTTTTTTTTTCACTGTTATAAAACCAATTTTTTTCTTTTAGTGAATATTATTCAATTAGCTGTAGATATTTTAGGTATGTACTGACTGCGCCATGTATAGTATTGAACAGAAACACGTGAGTAATTATTGAATAGGCCTTTATTAGATGCGTTGTGTATTACAATACGGCTCTGATTAGACTGTCTGCATAAGGCAAATGTTCTTACATGTTGAGCTGTAGAGAATGCACACCTATAAGAGATGGTAATCACTATCTATACATATAACAGTTGGACATAAATGTCCAACACATCATTCATACCAGCTACAAATGTTTCCACGATGATACAAGAAACGTCACAGAACACTTCAATCCCAATGAAAATACAAGAGGTGTTCCTTGAAAACGGTAAAGAGCGTCTTATAACCGCTCAAAAATGGAAAGCAGCTCTCAAGAACCATGAGCAACTGCCTGCCATCACCAAATCTCACAATATGCATCAGACTATAAAGTAAACTACAGTTTGGTTGGAGGACTCTCTATCAACTAAATGCTGATCACCTTTCTTATAACGAGACGCAAACGCAAAGCTTCAAACCCTGTCATCGAGCTGCACAGCCGAGAGATTCCAGTACCTGCACGGAGATGTTCGACTTCAGACTTCACGGTCTAGGCCAATCTTTGCCGGGCAGAATGTACAAGTTCGTACAAAAGGATCCGTTCTGTTATTGGAGATCATATTCACGTTGTATCGTGGGTATGAAAATTGTAATATAAAATCTGTCAGCAAATTTTGCATATAAAAGAAGACTGCGCTGTAGCGTGGATATGAAAATTATAATATGAAATGCGTCAGCAAATTTAGCATAAAAAGGAAGGCTGATAGTAAAATTGATTAACTACGATTACGATTGTGGTCGCGCAGCAGGTGTTTTGTTTAAATTATTGAGTGCATGCTTTTAATATTCCCGCACCAGTGGTAAGGTGTAAAAAAGTGGCTCTTAATAACGCAAAAATTATATAAATTTTAATTAAAGAGAAAAAAAATTTATTTTTTCAAAATTTTAAATTTGAGTCTTGATTACTGGAAAACCATTCACTAATTTCAGTTAAACTAGAATGTGGATCTAATAACAGAGTATTAACTTTCAAAAACATAATAGTATTTGGTAGTAAGTTACATATTCAATTCGAAATAATTTTTTAGGAAAATTCGATAGATTTTTTATTAAACTGCCCCTCTTTCCAATAATACTATTTTCTTGCCTTGACCCAACCTATTCTTAAAGAGGTTTTTTTTTGTCTTATTAAATAAATTACAATTTACAATACAAATCAGGTATTTCCTTATTTTACAGACATATGTTTCTTTGCTTTGCCTCTTTTTTGCAGATTTTGCAACATATTTCATGCTCTATATCAAGACCAGCTGCTCTGTTGAAAATAATTTTCGGGTATGTTCGGGGAGTATGTAAAAAGATAACAAACTAATCTCTCATGAGATTTTCCATTAGCAAACAGAATCAACCTGTTTTTTGCCCAAATCTGTGCAAAAGCTATTTTTACATTATTTACCTGTCTTTTCGATAAATTTCGATGTACCTAAACTAAATTGATTCTTTTCACCAATGCACTATGTAATTGAGTTATATTACCGCGTGAATAAATACACTGTCAAAGTGAATGAAGTGAAAATACGTACTTGCTTTTGATTTGAAATATAAACTTTTATGGGGGATTTTCATTCATATATCTTTCACTTTTGATCATTTTCTACTGCAGCCGTGATAAGGCAAAAAAGCAGTTCAAATTTAAGAGATGAGGGTGAGCGGTGAGCCCTAGAGACTAATTCACAGGTCTGCAATGCTTTTCCTCTCTGAAATCTGAGTAACGTTTTCTATAGATTCTGATGTGCTGATTACGATAAAAATAATGAAAAAAATCCATCACGTCAGGATTTTTTGATATTGAATATTTAAAATGTCTGAACGCCTGCATTTTAAAATTTATAAAACGTCATTGAATTGCTTTAGCTTAGTTTTTATTGCATTTAATTAGTGTAAGGGGACATAGACATCAATGCAAATCAGTAATTTGTTAACTACTACATAATGAGTATAAGTAATTCGTAATAAACATGTCGAAAAAGGGGTATTTCGGCTTAATTTAGTAATGAGCTCATTCATATACAGGGTGTTCCGTAATTCGTGTGACATAATTAGGGATGAGATTCTTGGTCATATTCTAAGAAAAAAATTGTTTTACACTAAAGTCCGTTTCTCAACTTTGACATCACTTTTTGGCAATTTAAGAAAAGGCTAACTTTGGTGTACCCTGACCTGTGTTAAATTCGATTACTCTGTCAATACCGATGATAGAGACCTAATCTTAGACTTAATTTTTTGTTAAAATAATGATCCTTAAAACTGCATTTAAATAAATGAACTTCTTTCAATACATATTTTTGTAGTGCGAAAACTTGTGACTTTTTTCCTATTTTCTATCTGTACCTTTTTTTGAAAAATCTGGAGGAGATGGGGAAAAACTAAGGACATATTCGTAATCAGCGTACCAAAATACCCTAGAATCAGCTATCAAATTCCAGAGAGGAAGTTATGACCCTCATTTTGCAGGGCTTTGTTATTTTAAAGAAATAGTAAATATGAGCAGTAGCTATTTATGAATGGAAAGCTATTAATGTCAGCAAAAAAGTATTGCTGCAAAATCCGGTGATAAGCGTAAAAGAAGTGAAAAACAAAACAAATCTATACATATACAGTGCTCCCCGGTTAATTGCGTCACCTTAAATGCACAACTTTAGACGCATTTAACAGGGGAACGCAATTAAAAGAATCCCGCTTAATTGATCTGTTGTCCCATTTAGAAAAACCCCGCTTAATTGAAATGAAAACGCAATAAAGCGATTTTTTTTACGACTTTGGCAAGAAAGTCAAGAAGAACCTTTTTAATGAAAAAATTTTATTGAACGGAAAATTAACATATAATGGTAGGACATAAAAAAAAGAACAAAACAATTTCAGCCTAGGAATGATTGAAAAGGAACAATTTTTCATAATGTACACAACACATAAATTATGAATTGGTACATAATCCGTGCGTATATCTTTAGCAAGCGTAGGTACAAGAGGGAATTAGTCAGATTTGCTTTTTATTTGGCTAGAACATTATATCATGGTAAGAATCTGTAATTTTCACCTGCATTGTTTCCTTACACATTTTCAAGATTTTAATTTGCAGTCGCTAAACTCTGATGTTTCAGCAAACAATAGGCTCGTTCGTTGAACTTTACCCAGGGTTGACCCAAGTTTTCTTGACAATCTTATGAGTTGTCAAAAAAACCTGGGTTTTCCAATTCTCAAAAAACGCAAAGCCACAAAATCACCACACATCCCTGTCATTTGAATAAAAATACATGCCATTTGACAGCCCTCAACTCGCCACAGCAAAAACCTAGGGTGAGTTGAGGGAAAACCCAGGTCAACCCCAGGGCTAAAAAACACTCAATTTGACATTCAGGGCGACCTTAGGTTTCTCAAAAAAACGCTTTGTGGCGACCCCAGGGTTTAAACGAACAAACCTAATAATAAATAGGTGTGTTTCTTTACTGAAAATTCGCACGAAATGCACCGAAATTCGGTGAAAGTCAGTCTAAACATGTTCCAGCACACCGATTTTTCGTAGCAGTGCACAAAAGAGAGTGCTCACGAGAGAGTAAAAAATCTCACAACGATTTAAGTCATGTCAATTTGACTATTAACTTGTAGGCGCGCAACAATGCGACCAATTCATCATCAATCATTTAAGGTGCAAGCAAAAAGTGACTTCAATGATTTGGTTTTTTTCGTTCAATTAACCGGGCAATTTTGCTTCAAATTGCAAAAAGAGTTTTGATTTTTGGACCATTTAACCGGGAAACGCAATTAAGCGGAATGCATTTAAACGGGAAATTTTATGTATATTTCTTATGTGATCTTTTTTTTGCCTAGGATTCAGGTCAATTAAACGGGTAACGCAACTAAGCGGGGGGTATTTATCCGGGGATTACTGTAATAAAAACGTAGCAGTTTGTTTGTTTGTGCACGCTTATCTCAGAAGCGGCTTATCCTATCTAGATGGGGTTCTCAGTCATATATTGTGGTAAGCTTCACTTAACATTAAGTTTTTATTTCATGTCAATCGGTTGATAAATAAAAAAGTTATGCCAATTTTGCGGACGAAGTCGCTGGCTCACCTAGTATTCAATATAATTATAATTTTTATTTCTTTAATTTTTAATCAAGCGAAAAAATTTCTTTCTAAATATCACATTTTTAATTAACATAATATCCCTTCAAAAAGGGTTCTGCCAACTATTACAAAAAGAAATGAATTTCAAAAGTCAATGGAACTTTAACTGTACATAGATACTACCTACTGGCTTTAGGGGTCTAATTTTTGGTTTTTGCGCTTATTTCGAATCTAGACACTATAAGGAACCTGCTTCGTAAAGGAGTTTTCGAAAACATTCTGGTTGAAATACAACCTTTTTCAAATCGCTGCCATTTATTGAATTTTAAAATCTTTCAGAAAGCTTGTGTCTAATTGAAAGCGGGCTAGTTAAAAGTAAAAAAATACGATAGTTTTCGTGATTCTAGATTCTGAAACTGAGAAATCGTGTCACATATTCTACAACGTCACACCGCCAGAGATCGATTCGAAGAAGCGTCAAATTTTTTTTTTTTTTTAACTTTTAATAATGGACTAATACGAAAATTTCGTGTTCGTGTCAATATCAAGTGCAGTTCTTTCCTAATCCATCGTCAAAAATACGCCCGAAATTCAGGCGCGAATGTAAACATCAATAGTCAACAACTCATAAGATAAGTGAAATATAAATTTTCGTCACGAGTTTCATTGATTTATCTCAGTTTATTTAAATGTATAAATTATACAAATATGTATGAATGTATTTATGAGCCATAAGAAATTATTAATAAGGCTATTGAATATATGAACTAAAACTAAAATATTTAAATTTAGATTTACAGGAACATACTCTGGAAATAAATCTACGAACATGCCTACTAAAACCGAAAGAAAACAACCTAGCTATACCTATGTACTTTTGTTCATATCTATTGAGAAAAAAGGAGACGTACCAGAGAGGAAAGCAACATCATCTAGATCAGGTTCTGCGGCCATTTCAACTTCTTATTCCTTTTTGGAATTTCTTTTTGATTTTAGTTTTAAAAAATAGCTTACAGATTCAAAGGAAACACATGAGGAGATTTTTAAGATAACAAGCACTTCGATTTTTCAATATTAAAGTTTTGGTTTGAATAAACTCGTTTTTACATGTTTTTTTTCTAATGTGTCTTGTGAATTAAAGTACATACGTTCTTTTCAATGAGCAGAGCACTAATATATCATCAACACATAACACAAATTCTGGAAAAACAGCATCAAAAAACAGAAGACATGCGCTCTGTTTGAAGCATGTACATATATCGAAAGCGAACCCTTATCAACAGAACATGAAAAAATCAGTCTCAATTTTCGTTTGGTTTTCAAAGAGTGGCTTCCTTTATCTTTGAAATTTGAATCAGAGCATTTTTTTTTTTCTTCTGACTTTCACTTACATGAAAAAATTAGGGTTGGAGGACTATATAGTCATATACCTACTCAAACGTTTATACTTCTGATTGATTACAATTGTAAGTAAACACATTTGTTGTTGTAAAACAAACAATAAGAAATGTATAGAGATTCTAATTTGTTAATGGTTCAACAAACCTCAGTTCCAAGGAAAAATAGAAACATTGCTGACAACTGTACACCTTCTAGCTGAACATAAACGATGCTTTTCTAGTACATTTGAATTACGACCCAGCAATGACCATAAAAAGTGCATAAATAATGATTTTGTCTTGGCATGAATTTTTTTAAATTCGAATAACTACAATGTCAAAAAATTTATAATTTGTTCATTCTACCTGTGGAGTAAATTCATAAAGTAAGACAGAATGGAATTTCGAAGCGCGTTCTGACAATAAAGGTTAACAAATCATTGTAAATTGCAAATCGCTTTGCATTTTGTTTCTCTTTTTTTTTTTTTTTTTTTTAAATCTCCTGTTGAAAAAAATATTGTTCTTTTTAACAATGGCGACGCGACGGCGTCGGCGCAGAAAGAAGCTAATGTTTAAATCAATTAAATGTTTTGCTGACGACTGACGTTCTGTTTCTTGAAAAGGGGTTCCTATGCCGATTGCTTTTTGTTACAAAGAGTAGCTTCTCGCTTATGTGCTTGGTAAAATAAAAAGCATTACTTTTGGAACCGTCATGATGCCTTAATATTAAAAATATTGTAGGTATGCCTACCAAGAACTCGCATTTTATTTTTTCTTGCTGATTTTAATTAAACTCGCTTCGCATTGTTTTGTAAAATTTTTATATTCCTTTCGTGTTGTTGGGTTCGATATAGCGGTTTCGATATCCATTTTTTCTGAGTCCCGTTTTTGAAATCCCTCTTTTCATGTCCTACTTTGGAAATCCCACTTTTTTAAGATATCGCTTTTTATATTCCCGTCTCTTACAACCCCGTTTTTTTAATCCTGTCTCTTGCTTCCCGCTTTTGAGAACTGAAATAAAATGAGCAACAATTTTTTTTTTATGATAATGGTAAGAACGTTTACAAAGGGTAGATCTTTTTTGTGAACTGTAAAGGAAAAACAGAATAATTTTTTAGTTATTCTTTAAATTTTTGTTCCTCTTAATTTCTTGTTTGCCACTGTGCCCAGACATTTTTGTTACCACCAGAACTAACTATGGCTTTAAAATAGAACTAACTATGGCTTTAAAATAAAAATACAATAACAAAGATTTTGTTATTTTTATAAGTTTTTTTGAGTTGAATTTAAAGTCAAAAGACATGGAAGGTTCAAAGATCCATGACCAGTGGGCTCATCAGTTAGATGCATGCTGCCCATGAATGAAAGAAGACAAGATTACGACAGTTCGTGTTTCATTTTTTATTTTACTGCGCACATACGTCACAGGAGACATTTATTTGTTAATTTTGTTATTTTTGTAGTGGTCTTGTTGAGTGGACTTCTGTGAAAAATAAAATAGAGAATAATATTATTATAGATTAAATGACAAATCTATATTAAAATGTTATTTGTGTGTTTATGTTGTTATTTTAACTAACTTCCTTTTTTGTGGTTTTGAGTTTTCTATTATTGCCCGGTTTAGTGTTCGTATGCGAAAGAAATTTCGTGCTCGGAAAAAAAGTGATTTAATTTTCGGGTCCAGCGCAACATCTTCGGCCAAATCTTTTAATATTTGCAGATAATTCGTGCATGTGACCAAATCTTCACCGTTGAAAGATGTAAATATAGCTTCCAATTCGTTCATGCGTGACATTAATTCTTCGGAAGGCTTCATCAGTCCACCTTCACTATAACGTGGCTCACCCACGAATTGGAGCAAACATCTGGATCGTTTGTACGCTGGGCTAATGTCTCAACGGGCAACTTGTGGCAAATATAGCCAGCCAGGTTCTCTAGCCCATCACACGCCAAGCTTTTCAGCTCCTCTTGCTCCTGAGAAGTTTCTTCCTCCTCGGGCTCCCAAGCGATGCATTTTAGAATAGTACCTTAAAAGTAAAACGACATTACATGAATATTATGTACATACATAATCGAAAACAATATTCTTATTAGTAATTGGTGCTACCAAGTCTGGAGTGTCATCCGAGCTAACATTAGCATTATCAGAAATTACGCCTTCGTTATGCCCTAAGATATGTGACCGCAGCTTGTATTTGAATTCCTGTCGATCAGGATGGCCATGAAGTCCGCCTTTGGCTCTCAGTAGCCCAAAAGTGTTTTCCAAAACATCTTGGTTAAGTGGGTAAGTAAGAATGTACTTTAACCCAAAGCGATCCTTTAGCTCCTCGAATAACATTTTAACAGCAGTGTTAGACTGAATAATACCTTAAAAATGAGTTGAATCTGTTATTATTCATACAACTTTTCATATATCAAGTTTTAACCTTTTTGGAAAGGCAATAGTGAGTTTTTGCCTATGACTCTTATGTTCGACATTGTATTGTATTGTATTGTATTGTATTGTATTTATTAAAAGTATTCATAGTACATATAAGATATAAATATTACATCTTTTAAGTTGTACATGCTTTAAATATGTTGCAGAGCAATAATTAAAAGTAACATTTACATATTTTCAATAAAAAAGATAGATTCTAATAATGAAAGTGAAAAATATAGATAAAACAAATCTTAATAAAAGAAAAAAAAAAAGAAGATAAGATTAAAAGTTTGCAGCAAAATATAGAAATGCTCTTTTTTCGAAAGTTTTCGTGTTGATTATATTTTTAATTGTAAGGGGAAGCTGGTTCCAGAGTTGAATTGCATGGATGAAAAATTGCCTCGAAGTGACTAAAAATCTATGATGGGGTAAGATTATTTGTAAAGTGCGGTTACTGCGAGAAAAGTTAATTAAATCAAACAGATACTTTGGCTCTTCTGACTGAATAATCTTATGTAATAATAACAGAGTACGATACTTTAATAAAGCTGTTAAGGAACAGTCTGTAATTTTTTTGGTGAAACCGGAGATATGATCGTATCTTCTCAACCCGAAAATATACCTTGCGCAGCTGTTGTATGCTACATTAAGTTTTCTACTGGATTCAACGTCCATATTTGTAGCGGACATTGTGTCGAGAATGTCATTTTGGAGTTCAATTGCTAGTCCATAAGCGTGAACTCTTTCCCTGGAATCAGCTTTGGGTACTCGTACGTTCATTACATCGAACCATTCATCGACTTTAATGAAATCAAATCAAAAAATGTTTATCTGTGTTATAGAACTATTTCAACAGGTTCTTACTAGCTTAAAGAGATTATAACATTCTCTGCAGTTATCCCCAAGAAGATTAAAGGAAGCTGCTCTTTCGATGGCTTTGGCAATGGTGTGCGAAAAAAGCTTAGTTCCAAGTTTCACTTTTTGCCTTTCTGCACCCTTGACGTTGAGGTGATATTCGCTTATCTTATGTGTTATTGTAAGCTCAGAAGCGGTACAAGATAAAAGCTTAGTTATGGTGTCCTTTTTGACTTCATTTCCGTTTATCAGAAAACCACTATCTTTGTAGTGGTTCCGGAGAAGTTTTATGAGATGGGGAACATCGGCAAAAACAAAAATTTTATGTTTTCCATGCAAAAACCTATACAAAGAAAGAAAAGGTGAGGTATGGTCTTACAGGTTAAAAATTACTACCATGGCTTCTCCAGTGTTATATCCAGTTCACTGTATAGCCCTCTATTCCCTCCTCCCATGTCACTAACCATGCCAACAACAGTATAGCCACAGTCTTCAGTGGCACTTAAGATATCTGTTAAGAAACTAGTCGTCATTTTACAGTCGAAAGAGTAGAAAATCGGCTGCTTCCAATTGCTCATTAGTCCTTGAGAAAAAAAAAATGATATTAGTTAGGTACTTTCAAAAGAATTATTATAGTTTGCTGGAGGTAGGTGGTACCTGTTGGCTTTTCGTAGCAGTATGCTCTTTTAACTTTCATCTCATCAAAGCTAAGAATGCAGACTTTTTGGCTTATCGTAAGCTGTGTTGCTGCTTTTAAAATCCTTACAACTGGCTTTAAAATACCAGGTGAGATGTCGATTTTTTGAGCCCAGCGTTGAAGTGTCCGTATCGAAGGAAGTGGAAACTTGTTTTTTTGTACGAGCCTATATGCCTTTGCACTCGCTGAGTATAAGGTTATAGACCTTGCAACGTCTGCTTCTGACCAATGTGTCAACTTAGAACCATTTTTCAGTTTTCGTATTTGGCCGTAGGTGAAAATTGAACTCAATATTTTCTCAAACCTACTTTTCCAAAATGCTCACTGCAAATCCTTCCTGTCTTCGGGTTAAATTGGTCTTTCCGCTTGGAGAAATGAATCCACTTTTTAAGTATAACAGAATCATTTGGAAACCGAAAGAACGATACGTAATCCTTATTGCTTGGATCGTTTTTGTTATTATTGTAATTACACCCGCACACAGCACAACGCATATTGAATTTTTGAATTTAAACTTTTAAATAACAAATATTGCCCGTATTTCCTATTGAATTCCCGCGTTTTTTGTCTCCTCATACGTCACAGCTAAATGTCAAAAAAGCAAGACATGCGCGTGTCGTAATCTTATTATTCTTTCATTCATGGATGCTGCCGTACCCTTCTAAGACGCGAATATGTTTGGTTTACACTGAAACACTTATAAAGGAGATGGTGCATACTTGGGCCCAGGGCGTACACTTATGAGACTGGTACCAAATGAAAGCTTACGTTCAGCCCAATCAGCCTGCCAAATATTTTTGAATTCGGTCTTGGTGATTTTGAGATAATAAGACTTGAAGTTGAGCACCGGAAATGGGAAAAATCTGACATTTCTGCAAATAATTACGTATATCTTTAAAAGCATAGCACGTAGGACAATGATTTTGGTATCATATGAAAGATCATAAAAATATCTTTCATTTCATTTAAAATACAGTTTTCAAAATGCCTTATATTTCGAAAAAACAGACCTAAAAGTTGTTTGAAAAGAAACATTTTCGTTGACGTTTGCCAGCCAACATCTCGAAAAAATCAGTGATGACCTATAATTCTTTTTGCACCACTTTAATCCTTAATTGGTAAGCTTTAATTTGATGTATAATTACGCTATCATACATAAAGCATATCACGTACATTATACACAATTCCTAAAAAAATTAAACAAAAAATATGTTCCACAGCAAATGCATTTTTTCATTTAATTTTTCGCAGTTCCTACTTTGTTTTTTACTAAACATAAAAACAAAATACATTTTTATGCTGCAAATGAGAAAAAAAAATGACTAATCTTCGTTTAGATCTATCAAAATACCATCCGATCCAGTGCAATGGGAAAATTGTTAATGCAATGCAAGCTCATTGTTTGGGATGAGTGCACAATGGCACATAAGAAATCACTTGAAGCACTTAACTTCACACTGAAGGATCTTCGACGAAATAACAACATCTTTGGCGGCTAGATGATCTTGTTGGCAGGCGATTTCAGGCAGACGTTGCCAATAATTCCCCGTGGAACGCCTGCAGATGAAGGCATCACCTTTGTGGAATAACGTAAGAACACTATCGCTAACTACTAATATGAGAGTTAAACTTCAAAATGATCAAAGTGCTGCACAATTTTCCAAACAATTGTTAGCTGTTGGAATTACAGTGCTGCCACCCTACTCCTATAGCAGTAGATCTACTGCGCTTAGCCTTAAATGGAAATCTACTGCGCAGTAAAACGAATCTACTGCGCTTTTAAAATTTTTATCCTCATTCAAAGTTTCCCCTAAACGCGTCCATACAAATTTTTTAAATGCTAAACCACGTTCACTCTGAATGCATTCACTGACTATTTTAAATGATATACACTTGCGCTCGCCGCTATCGGCTCAAAAATTTCAAACTGACAGATGCATACAAAAGCACAATACTCGAACCTCGAACCAAGTTGTTATTGTTATTTCTCGAAAGGACGCACATGCATATTTTCCTTTTATTATTTTTTAGTTGTGTTTCAATCTGATTCGCTTAATTTATTGGTAAAATGGACAGATTTATTATAAGATCCCAAAAACCAAGGTATTATGGAAATCTTAATGCGTTTAATGTGATAGTTTAATTTTTATTTTTGGGTAGTACTAGCAAAAGCAATGAAACGCCACCGTCGCCGCCACTACCACCTGCAACTGCAAATAAGGCACACGAAAAAACAAAAGAACCTAGGTCAAGCAAGAGATGTTTGTAAGTCATTATCATTTTTATTATGTCTGTAATAATTATTATTAAAAATGTTTTGAGTACGACTCCGTATGCTATTCTATTTGAACTTTTTTTCTGATTTTAAAAGGAGGAATCTTGATGAGGAACCATCTTCAAGTAGTGACGATGAACCAACTACAAGCGCATCAAGGCAGAAAAAGTATAAACAAAAATTCAAAACTACTTGACAAATAGAGTTTCCCTGGTTGCAGTGTGTGAACGGTGGTTCTTTTTGTAAGATTTGTTTGAAATCCCTAGAAAATAAAAAAAAAATCTAACTAGACACCATACCTCTGAACGCCATACATCAAAAGACAGAAGTGCAAACGAAATGATGTCTATACCAGAGTTATTTCAGCATGCAACCCTTTTGCGATTCTGAAAGCACAAAGATAAATGGTGAACTTATGTGTGTTATGTTTTGTATAAAACGAAATTTATCGCTTTCAAATATGGACGCTCTTCCTACCCTTATTAGCTCTGTTTGCCCCGATTCTTCAAATGCCAAATCAATTAGGTGTGGAAGAACAAAGGCAACATCAATGATAAATAATATAATTGGACCATTTGCTCAGTCGTTAATTACTGCACACCTAAAAGATAATAAGTTCTCAATTATTATTGATGAAACTACAGACGTGTCTTCAACCAAGTAGTGTTTAGTGGTTGTTACTCGGTTCCTTAACACTAGAACAAATAGAATAAGTGATCATTTCTTTGGTTTGTTAGAGCTTAAGCAATCAGATGCCCAGGAAATATTTTCTAACTTAAAGTTAATTTTTGAAGAGAAAAATATTCCTCTTACAAATATTATCGGGTTAGCGACAGATAATGCATCAGTTATGTCTGGTAACATTTCGGGAGTAAAGTCAAAATTTTTAAACATAAATAAAGACTTATTTTTTCTAGGATGCACATGTCACTCTTTGCATCTATGTGCTTCTGCAGCTTCTAAAAAATTACCATATTTCATTGAAAAAGTTATCAAAAATATATATAATATAACTACTTTGCTCATAGCCCAAAACGCATTGGTGCATATAAAGACTTTCAAGAAGCTTTTAATGTTAAAAGCAACCAAATCTTAGGTTTGTCTTCGACTCGTTGGCTTTCGATGGAAAGTGTTATTAATAGGTTATTGCAACAATGGATTCCCTTGCAATACTATTTCAATTTAGAAGCTTTTGAACATGAAAATTCAACAAATCAAATTTCAAATTTCTTAACGAACTCAAAAAATAAATTATATTTTCTTTTTCTTGCATATTTATATACTAAATTTGATAAATAAGAGCAATAGACTATTCCAAAGCGAGTTTACACAAATTCATTTGCTCCATGAAGCAATAAAAGATTTGTACCTTCAAATAATAAAAAATTTTATAAGACTTGAAGTGAAAGGAGTTGATGTAGATGTCGAAGACTCTTCACTGTATATGTCACTTTCAGATATGTACTTTGGCATTCAGTTTCAACAATACATCAATTCAAATGGTTTTGTTGAAGAGGATTTGTTAGACCTAAGAACTCACTTTTTAAATTTTTACAAGGAATTGTGTAGGCAAATAGCGAAACGGTTTGATTTTAGCAATAAAAAACTACAACTGCTAAAATATATAGATGTAAACCAAATAGTGGGTGGCAGTTTGAAGTCTATATTGCCGATTTTGGACGAATTTCCATTTTCTGCTGACAATATCGAAGTTCTTGATATGCAATGGAGATATTTGTTAGGTAATACAGAAATAGTTAAAAAATATCATGATGAATTGGATGTCACGAAGTTCTGGTCTAACACGAGAACAATCCAAGACGCGCTAGGTCAACTTATGTTGGCAGACTTATCAAATTTTATGTTGTTGCTCTGCTCTTTGCCTCATAGCAGTGCAGCTGCTGAGAGAAAGTTTTCACAAGTTAATCTCATAAAAACTGATTAAAGAAATAGTATAGGTATTTCAACTCTTCAGAACATTATTTTAGCAAAAGAGCTAACGGAGTCGGAAGGAAATTGTTGGTCTCCGTCGGATTCACCTGGCATTATTGATTTTTATAATGAATTTAAATTCGTAAAGGGTGAATTTATAAGAAAATTCAACTAAAAATGTGTTTATGTTTATGTTTTATGTACATATTTTATTTATTTATTATTATTTTTACCTATGCAATAATGAAGTCTGATTTTTTTTTATTGAATTAGGTTAAGTTTTTTGTTCCCCAATCAAAATAAATAAATGAATTCTGATTTTATATTTAATGAGTTTAAGAATTAGTTTATTTTTAATAAATTTTTGTTTTCTGTATCATAAGAAATATGAGAAATGTGATTTTTTGTTCAATTAGTTTAAGTTATCTGTTTGTTGTTTTCATTAGGAAATAAAATGTTATTTTTTGAGTTGATTTTTCGTTTTTGTATCTATATTGTAAAATCTACTGCGGTATATTGCAATCTACTGCGCTTTTTTTTGATATACATATACTGGGGGGTGACAGCACTGGTGCTAACCAACCAAAAACTTTTACTTCTTTAAAGGACGCATCCCACAGACTTAAGTAATCGTAGCAAACTGAAAAATATTTTCTTTGAATTTTTTTTTCGTCAGTAATTATGTTAATTGTTATTTGGTGAACTAACATATTTTTTACCATGAAAGGAATGAATTTCTCTTCAATTCTTTTGAGAAGTTTCAATTTCAAATCTTTTATTATCAATGCCACTTCCCACATACATATTTCCTGCGACTCTATCAAAGATATGTTAGTGTGAAAATATGATGACTCTGAATGAATAAAATATATGTAGCAAAATTTCAGAAGATGGGTTATTGAAGAAATCTTTCAAAAGCGTAGGACACTTGTCTTGTGACAAAAAATAGATTTTTAAAGGCTCAAAAAGTTTAAATATCCTTTCAATTGCCGGCATTAAGGTGAGCCACCTTGCTTTGCTGAAGCCAACTAATTTCTGATATTCAACCTCGCAGTAATCACATATTTCCTTGAATTGCTCAACACGAACGGTATAAAGGTAAAAGAACGAATAAATCTTTACAATCACAGTTTCAATGTCTACTGAAAGGCACTCCACACTTGTTTGTATGCAATTGTTTAAAACGTGAGCGGCACAATTAACACCAATTAATTCATTTCCAATAGATTTTTGAAGTTTTGAGAAAACGTTGTTTTTACCCTTCCTAGCTGCCCCTCCAAAGTTGCAGTTAGTATTGTCTGCACAGATGGCAAGTAATTTTTCTTTAATTGAAAAACATTCCAAGGTTTCTTCTATGTATTTTGAGAGAATATCAGACGTTTCTCCCGGAAGATCCTTGATTTCTAAGATTTTTATAGATATACCATTTTGCGGGGTGAAATACCTAGCTAGAAATGGGCAAAGTTTTAAACTACCGTGATTAGAACAATCCGATCAAATTGTCAATGAATTGATTGCGTTGAGAGCCGTTTTTACTTCAATAACCGAACTAGGCGCAAGAACATTGCAAATTATTGCTTCGCATTTTGTGCGGGCACATGAATACATTTCACTAAAACAGCTTTTCATGAGTTTTAACGTACAATCGTTTGATCTAAATGAGTGATTGTGTTGAACTTGAACAGAGTGATAAGCCAAAGTACCTTCGTTGATGGCATTTTTCTTTGAAGCTTCAGACGTTATTTGACCACCAAAGCTGTTAAATTTTTTACTGGAGGCGGCAGCAACATCATAGCTTTTATGTTTTTTTGTTTTTATGTGCTGTTGTATGTCGAACCTTCCTCCACTGGCAATAGAAAACGTCGATACACACGTGCAACATTTCACTACGTCTGGTTTTTCCGTTTTCGCGATGAAAGAGTATTCTTTTTGCAGATCTTGATTGAAAGCACATTTTCTTTTTGGTGGCATTACGATTTTGTCGAATGTATTCTAATTGATTGGACAGAATGTAGGGTTTTAACTTTCTTTTTCAATGTTCACGAAAATATTTACCTTTCTTAATGATACTTGATAGACATGTACATAATATGTTTGTATTTTCATGAATTCAAACAAAGTTATTATTATGAAAACTGGATTGTTTCTGCAGACACATGTAGATCTAAATAATGCTATGTCCGCACCAGAGAGTTAAACTTGTTTAACTCAAAACAATCCCAAACCAACACGATAACCAAGTGGCTTGCCATACAAGATGAAACCTTTTTAGTCACTGGGTTTCGTGATAACCTACTCGAAACCAAGCGCACTGAATCCTTGTATATTTATTCTATAGTATTATCACAGTTCATTTCTCATTTTCGAAATGAGTTTCGAACGTTGTCCACAAATTTTTTTCATATAGGTTTGCATAGGAGTGGAAGTTGTGGACAACGTTCGAAAATTCATTTCGAAAATGAGAAATGAACTGTGATAATACTATAGAATAAATATACAAGGACTGAATGCACTATTTCCAATATTCCATTTAGTTTGACATTTAAGAGAGTGGAACTGAGTGGAGAGAGAATGAATTCTCTCATACGTCGTTGACGTTCTGCTCACACTTTATATCTGTCTCTTTCTAACTTAAGACGAAAAGATAAACTCAAAACTTTTTGGCATATGCGGACACTACTTGGTTAGTTCAAACCTTGTATATTTATTCTATAGTATTATCACAGTTCATTTCTCATTTTCGAAATGAGTTTCGAACGTTGTCCACAAATTTTTTTCATATAGGTTTGCATAGGAGTGGAAGTTGTGGACAACCCTTGTATATTTATTCTATAGTATTATCACAGTTCATTTCTCATTTTCGAAATGAGTTTCGAACGTTGTCCACAAATTTTTTTCATATAGGTTTGCATAGGAGTGGAAGTTGTGGACAACGTTCGAAAATTCATTTCGAAAATGAGAAATGAACTGTGATAATACTATAGAATAAATATACAAGGGGACAACGTTCGAAAATTCATTTCGAAAATGAGAAATGAACTGTGATAATACTATAGACTAAATATACAAGGGTTCAAACTATCCTGGAACGAAACCCAGGTTAACTTAAGGTGCGGACATAGCATAAAAATGCAATATGACAAGATGGACTTTCGATATCAGGTACGGATGGTCACCGTAGACATAGGGGCCAGTTATAGCGATCAGGAAAAATTTTCAAATGGAATAATAACTATGTTTTCGTTGCAATTGAATAACAAATGTTATACCAATCGATGGCAAATCACTCAAAGAATTTTTTGTGCCCAAAAAAGATAAAATAAAACAAATATTTTCTGTAAAATTTGTATTTTTCTATTTTCCTTTCCAATTCCATCAGGAAAATAGAAAAATACAATTTTACGGCAAAGTATTTGTTCAATTGAACATTTTCTTGACAAAAAAATTCTCTGGGCTGTTTACTATTGATTGGTATAACATTTTTTGTTATTCAATTGCAACGAAAACATAGTTATTATTCCATTTGAAAATTTTTCCTGATTGGTTTTCCTAATCGCTATAACTGGCCCCATAGACAATGTTAGGAACGAAAAAGGACAAAAATATTACAAAACTCAACTCAAACGAAATTATAAATTTGAAAAAATCTCTTAACTTATATTTATTTTCAGGCAACACTAATTTTGTTTTTAACTATTCCAATGACAATAACAGCAGGGCAAAGACTTCACATACAAAATCTAAACACAGGAAACGGATTTATAACAATCAAAGAACAAAACTTAAATATTATTGAAAACTATACGAAAATATTACACATTATTAATTTAACAACTTGGACAGAAAACCTTGACATTTTAGAACATAATGTAAACGAATTGAACGAAAATAATGAATTCACAACAATAAAACACAATTTTAATAGTCTAGTATTTAAAATAGAAAATACTTTAGGACATCATCATAAGTCGAGAAGAGGTTTATCTGACATAGTAGGAAAGGGATTAAAATATTTAACTGGTACGATGGACCATGAAGATGAACAGGAAATAAAACAGAGCTTAGAAATTAACGAAAAGAACAACAAAAACTTAATAGACGGACTGAACGAACAAATAAAAATTAACAGTAACTTTAACGAAATAACAAACAACATTACAAAACAAATTAATAGACAACAACATGACATTAAGAAACAGTTTGAGAATTTGGGCAATGTTATAAACGAGGATCATATAAGAATCATTAAAATGCAACATGCATTTCAGGTTAGTGATGACATAGAGCTATTTAGAGACCAAGTAAGAAAAGTAAAAGAAAATTTAATGCTAAGCCAACTAGGAGTTTTCAGTAGAGATTTATTAACTCCAAAATAAATTCAAAAATTTAACGTTACACTTAAAAAAATACCAAACATAAAATGTTCTGCCATCCTTCATGAGGATCAAATAATATTTATCTTACTTTTACCAAATTATTCCAAAGACATTTTTAATAAAATAATCATTGAACCAATTCCAAACAAAAATAATCTCGAAATTGTTATACCAAACAACCACTTTATTACAAATGGAAAACTAATGTCTTATAACATGGAAAATTATAAAATTAAAAGACTTAAAAACTGTAAACGATACTTGTCTATCAAATCTATTAAAAGAAAACGCCGAGTGTGAATTCAAAGAAAAAACAAATATAGAAATAAAACAAATGGCAAACAATATTGTAATAACGAAAAATATTGTACAAACAGAAATATCACATAATTGCCATAATTACAAAATAAATATAATCGGGGACAATATTACAAGATTTGAAAACTGTAAAATTGAACTTAATGATGTTCAATACGAAAATTTTATTTACTATGATAATTTTATACCAATACCAAGTTACAAAAATATAACAATTAAGAAAATTGTAATGAATTATACCTCTGAGGACCTCCACTCAAATCAATTAGAAAATCGCAAAGCTATAGAAGAGATAAAAGGGAAATATATCGCTCACATTTCTACGAATATTGGAAGTTTTCTTATAATTTTCATTATTTTGTCAATCATTTTGATTTTCATTTAAAAAAAATTAAAAATACTAAAATAAATGTAAACATTAAAGATTCTTCGGAGCAGAATCCTAAGGGAGAAGGAGTTACGTCCCAAACGTCACCCCAAACCTGTAAACCCGTTACCCCAGACATTCCCCTTCGCCTAACGGCATTTCAAATTCCATAACAGGTTCCTTCCAGTTTCGCTAAAATAGCAAAACCTGTCCACAAACGGATACACCACCCATCCCCCCACAAACAACAAATGAAAAAAGCAGATACGCATATTTCATGTTATCCAAATGAAATATGACTATTTCGTAAACAACTGTATTCCTTTCCCACGGGAAGCACTTCGCGCTTTATGAGGTATAGTTGACGAGGTAAAGTTAATCATTTTTAAAAGTTAGTCTTAATCCTACTCCCTAATTGGAAGGTGCAGCCTTTTGCTTTAGACAGCGGCCTTCCTTTTAGAATAAATAATAAGATAAAAGAAATTATTAATAAAGAATAAAAAAAAAAATAATAAAAGAAAAAAAAAGTTTGTTATTAATGCGAAACTACGAATCGCATACATAAATCAGAGACATTGGTTTCTTTTTGGCTAGTGACTTGTACGTCATCTGTCTTAGTTGGGGTTTTCGATGGTGTAACCCTTTGGGAGTAGTTCTTTGGGGGAATTCTCTATATTTTTGTACTCCGTTTTCCAAAATTTTTAAGCAATAAGAAGTCCTCCCCAGAATCCGTAGGACCGATCTCTTTAGAGAGTAAATTTTCCAATTTTGATGGACTGACACCTGGGCTAATAAATCTTTTTGTTTTGTTCATTGCCATAAATAATTGAACTTTATTTTATGATACAAATAGGCCAGTTGATTCTATTCGCATTTTATATTCAGCCGTCCCACTGGGATCAGACGTTGACCAGTGTGCCGCACAATATGTGTCAGACGCTCTTGGATTTATTCAGAGTAATATTTTCTTTCTTTGCTCCTAGTTCCTGAAAATGTAACTCAGGTGACACGGCTCGTGGATCAATTGATCCAACGCTCGTCGTTAGTTGGTTATCCAGCGGGCACCACTTGGAGGAGACGATGCGATTTTGCTCTGCCAAATCATATTTATATCAAAAACACTTAACAAAACTGAAAGAAATTATGCTACTAATGAAAAAGAATTATATGCAATAGTGTGGGCATTGAAAAGTCTAAGGACCTACCAGTGGCGAAGCGTCCATATAAGTCGATTATTTCCGACTAACCTTTTGAAATTCATATCCGAAACATCTTAGAGTTCTGGCAACGTGAATCAAACTTAATCATACACATGAACTCGCTGCCAAAATTTTTTTAACAACTACTACTTTGCTTTCCATCATATTCTACATACATTCATGTTGGCTCTTCAACTCACTCCATAAACAAACACAAAACTTTAGCAACATACAAGCTACAAGGTTACCCTAAATATTACGTCTTTTAAAATTTGTTTGCTGGATAGAACAAATTTGTGTTCTTTCCTCTTTTTTCTTTTACCAAAAAATATGAAAGTAGAACATCGTCTTATTTTCTTCCATAAGAAAGCATGTATTTAACAGAGAGAGGCACCTCTCTGTTCAATACATGCTTTCGAGAGAGGCACCTCTCTGTTCAATACATGCTTTCTTATGGAAGAAAATAACCCGCTGTTCTAGCGTCATATTTTTTAGTAAACCTGTTTGTTATCTCTTATTCTTTGCGCTCTGAGCAGGTGAATATTGTGCAGAGCGCCAGCGCAGTAGCCCAGTGCTCTTTGCAGCATTGCTTCTGCAATCTGCACACTTCGGTGTTTTAGGGCCCATACACTACGCATGCATGCATGCGCAATCAGAACATTGCGCAATATTGCTTTCGCCCTACACTACTCATGCAAACTGCGCAATCTTCATTCGTGTTTTTATAGCCGTGTAGACAAGTTGTAAAGATTCCAAGCCAAAACTCCGCCGCTGCTCTTCTCTTCATTCGAATTTTATCACTTGACTGAGCAATTTTGCCCACACACCACACATGCATGCATGCGCAAACAAGAAAATATCAGAAAATTCTGATTTTGCTCATGCCGCATGCACAACCACTCAGTCAACACCATACACCTTCAATCGGCATGCGCAATCACTTGATTGCGCATGCATGCATGTGTTATGGCCCCTATTTACATGATATTGGTTTTATAAGAGAAAAACGCCTTCCTTCATATTTTTTCCCATGGACACATGCTTATAAACAAAAATGTATATGGCAGGTTTGCAGGTTGACGTAGGTCTCTGCTTGAAGAACAAGAAAATAACACGCTGTACTGCGTTCCTAAATAGCTTCGATGTTACGCGATGCTGTAGTGTCAAAATCGTCGTTGTTGTTGTGTATGTTTGACTTTGTTACAAAATCATGATTGCATTTAGGAACGACCCGATGTTACACTTTGTTGGTCTGTCAAAAATAAGAATAAAGTATGTCTTAAAATATAAAACAGATAAAAGAAACATGTTTTTGATGAAGAAAAAAGAATTCTGAAATGAACAAGATTGAAAATTAATAACTGCTTACAGAATTTTTAAAGATTAATGAAAAAAAAACCAAACAAAAATCTGAGCAACAACAATTTTAGAGGGGTTTGACAGATCAACATCGAAACTCAAGTCCCAGAGATGAGTTGGAAAAAGTTACGAAACGTAACATTCTGACACTTCAACATTGCATTAAGGAACGACATCGATGTTACATCGCGTAACTTTTTTGCATTTAGGAACGACATAATGTTACCGGATGTTACATCGCGTAACTGGTCTCCGTCTTATTTCATGAATTTGTATGTGTCTCTGCACTGGACTGATGTGTCAAAGGTTGCCACTTTGATAACAAATATGCGTGGATATTAGATCTAATAGCATAAAGCATATTTTTTGCAGAAAATGCAAAAAATAATTGGAATTTTTCTAAAGTGGCACAACTGGCCTATATGAATTCAGTTCCCAATGAACTGTATTTTATTTGAAAAACGCAGTTTACCAGCAAGAACGCAGTGCAATAGTGGTTTAAATTGATTTAGTGCTTTTCGTGATTTTTTTTTTAAATATTGCAAATTTAGGCTTTAAAAATTGAAAAGTGCAAAAAGTCTGAAAAGTTTTCCGATAGTAAGTTTCAGTAGTTTGATTATGGACTTAATATCTGTTGACTGTTGCTTAACTGATTTTCACTTCGAGGAAACAAACAGTTTTAATTAGCATAGTTTTATGAAAAAAAAGTTATGAGGCTCTACCTAATAGCAAAGTTGGTTTGAAATACTTGACTTTTTGGCTTGATGCGAAGACAAACATTGCACAAAAAAAAATTTTATGTAAACTTTTTTGTTGGTGACTAATTTTCCTTCGAGTTACCTTTTGGAATTATTCACCCCTCGCCACTGGGACCTACCTTTATAGTGTTTCTAATTTAGAAATTCGCACTGATCATCAACCATTAACTTTCGCCGTTTCTCCAAGAAACCCAAACGCTACAATGAAAAGATGGCAGTCAATAATAGAGGAATATGCTTCAAAAATCATATACAATCCTGGCACAACAAATATTGTTGCAGATGCACTTTCAAGGCAAAACTTGAATAATATATCAGACAATTCGTCAACGGATGCTACCCAGCATTCTGCAGAGAGTAGTGATACAGAAAATATCAAAGAGACTATGAAACCATTCAATCAATTTAAACAGCAAATCCTTTTAACCAAAAATTCTTTTACAATACATGAAAAAATACAAAACTTCGGTAGGATAAGACATATTATTGAATATGACACGCCAGATAATTTGATTAACATTTGTGATGCTTCTTTTGCTCAGGCTGGGGTATACTCAGGGTGTCCAGGGTCTACTAAAGGAAGCGTCGTAAGACTTGGGTTTCGGCGGTCCAACTTCTCAAAATGAAGACGCGGAAACGGTCAATTTCAAATTATAATTATAATTTTATTATAAAAGTCTCATCAGGATAAGTTTTAAAATTCTTTGTTACAATTCTTGCAAGTTTTAACACGTTTGATAATTACTCGAACAAAGCACAATTATGGTGTTAATCCAAGGCGGCTGGTACAGGTCCTCGCTTCAGTAAAAAGGATGTCTTCTCTCTGGTCTGGCGTTGTCCTACGGCTACTACTTCCTCGGTGCGGCGGCGCGGCGGTGACTTCTTTGCTGGTTCTGCGTTAGGCAGGGCGCTCTATCGGCAGCCGCGAATTTCGTGGGAAAGGTCTGCGTTGTATGCAAGGCAGAGCAATTTATCGGCGGCTGCGGACTGCGTAGGAAACGCCTGCTCTGTGTGTCGTACGGCAGGACAATCTATCGGCGGCGGCGGACTTCGTGGAAAGTGCTTGCGTCGGCTCAGAGGCACAACACTTTGTCGGCGGCGGCGGATTTCGTGGGAAATGTCTGCGGTTGGATGACAAGGAGAGTTCAACTCGAACAAATTGGAATAATTCGATTACCCTCTACGGTGACTACAAGTCAAAGACGGCACCACTTGCTCAGCTTGGATAACCGGGGCGCGTGGTGCACAGAATAATAAAGGCAATACCAACCGCTCAGCTTGGATAACCGGGGCGATTGGGATTCCTTTACACTGCGACTGTAAGAAGTCAAAAAGCAAAATAATAACGACAATACCAAATGCTCAGCTTGGATAACCGGGGCGATTGGAATTTCGTTACACGGAAACCGTAAAAAGTCACGGAGGAAAATAATAAAGGCAATACCAAACGCTCAGCCTGGATAACCGGGGCGATTGGAATTTCCTTTACACGGAAAATAATAAAGTCAATACCAACGCTCAGCTTGGATAACCGGGGCGATTGGAATTTCCTTTACACGGAAAATAACAAAGTCAATACCAACGCTCAGCTTGGATAACCGGGGCGATTGGAATTTCCTTTACACGGAAGATAACAAAGTCAATACCAACGCTCAGCTTGGATAACCGGGGCGATTGGCACTTCCTTTACACGGAGACTGTAAAAGTCCAAAATCAAAATATTAAAGACAATACCAAACGCTCAGCTTGGATAACCGGGGCGATTGGAATTTTCTTCACACGGAGACTGTAAAAGTCCAAAATCAAAATATTAAAGACAATACCAAACGCTCAGCTTGGATAACCGGGGCGATTGGAATTTTCTTCACACGGAGACTGTAAAAGTCCAAAATCAAAATATCAAAGACAATACCAAACGCTCAGCTTGGATAACCGGGGCGATTGGAATTTTCTTCACACGGAGACTGTAAAAGTCCAAAATCAAAATATTAAAGACAATACCAAACGCTCAGCTTGGATAACCGGGGCGATTGGAATTCTCTTTACACGGAACAGGAGAAAGCGAATAAAATTCTTTCTCATTTTTGGTGATTAATTCACCCCTATTCATAGCTTTTGCTACCAAAACAAAATGTGACTTATAATGCAACGACACATTTCCATATAAAAATTCGATGTCAATTTGCCCATGCATTTCTCCATACAGAAACGCACATGAAAGGTACGCCGTGTAAAAGTAAACACAACTTGGCCTTGGAGTGTGTGTTTATTTTGCGATCAGCAGCGAGATGGATGTTGTTATTGTAAATCTCCATACAGGAGTGCACACTTCTGATTGTTAAGCAACGTTTGGCCTTGGAGTGTGTGTTTATTTTGCGATAAGCAGTGGGATGGGGATTGCTATTGCAAATCTCCATGAAGGAATGTACATGTTCGGTAGGCAAGCGACGTTTGGCCTTGGAATGTGGGCTGATAGTAAAATAAATGTGTGTATTGTTTTAGTGTGGCCTTATGGGTGAGATAGATAAAAAAGAAATTGTGACGCTTCGTCACAGATCCCCCCTTCTTCGAAAGACGAGAACCCTCTCGTCGCAGCGTCCTCTGATACTGACTGGAGGAGTCATGCATGTTTTTCTGTTTTGAGGGACTTTAAATCCTGCCCTTCCTTTTTTCCTTTATTTTTGTTTTTTTGTATTTTTTTTGTTCATTTTTTTATCATTTTTTTTTTCCTTTTTTCTTTTGTATTTTTTTTTGTTCATTTTCTTATAATTTTTTCCTTTTTTTTTTTTTTTTTTCCAAAAACATTATAAACCAGGTTAAAAAAACTAGCTACTCATCCTGAGAGAATATATAAAAAAAAAAAATATATAAAAAAAAAATCGAACCTAATGGTCGTCCTACGACCGTAAAAACTAAACAAATACTTCATGCTGCTTCGTCTTGCTTCCCTGGGTAGGACCTTATCCTTCCAAACTCATTGGAACCACCTTTTCTTTCCCCTGAAATGACAGCAGGACTTCGGTTCCAGCGTCATTGGGGGTCGCCCCTATGATTTCGCATTTCCTGCGGATAGTGAAGGGCCTTGTGTCGTTCCGGAATATGGGCTTGATGCCCCGAAAAGGGTCTAGGTTTGGGTTTTGTTGGCGGTTGGCCCGCCTCTTCTGCGCTCGAGTGGGTGGAGGCTGATCGTTGACTTGCCCTGGCAAATCCAACTCAGGCATGCGGGTGCCACTGGTGCTCACCATATTTTCCTGGCAGTCCGGGGAGCTAGGGCTCTGGGTTGGCTCGTCCGACGGGGGGAACAGCCGTGGGTCTTTCCGGTTTAAACGGGAAGCTGTTGGGCCCGTCAGTAGGTTGCGTATAAACAAGCGGCGCACTTCGACTATAGACGGTAAGTCTATCTCCCGCATCTCCCAGGCGATGGTTGCTGGCTTCGGCTTAGGGTTCTGAGGAGCCGCCCGTTGCAGCTCGTTAAGCTGGCGCTCATCCCATAGTGAGCTCGCCTTGTCTCTAACTGATTTGACCTGCGTCATCTGCTCTTCAGGGCCTGGCGGTGGTCGGATGAGTATGGCCGGTGGGTGGACTGGCTTACAGTTCACTCGTCGGGTGGTGGTGACTTGGACCACTGGCTCGGATCGTACTAGCTGCAGTACGACTGGACGGTCTCCAGGGTGGGGTCGACGAGGATGTGTCGGGTGCCTTTTGCAAGGGTTATCCGGAGAGACTGGTCGCGATCTCTTAGATGGGCGTGGCTTTTCACTTCTATCCATTTTTAATTTCTTGTTGTAAATTATTTTCTTATTTTCGCAATTTGGTCTGTGCTGGACGGTGGTCGGTGACTGACTGAAGTCTTCTTCGTTAATATTCGCCTGTGCATTATCTGTTGCCCAGCTGTCTTTTTTATTACATGCATTTGCTGTTGTTGTAACTCCTTTTAGATCTCGTCATCTCGTACGTGTGCTCGAGTTGTAGCAGCTGCGTTATTTCGAGTTCCCAATTTACGTAGTACAACGATAACGGGAGAAACGAATTTGATTACTTCGTATGGTCCGTCATATTTCGGTGCCAATTTTTCGGCAAAGTAGTTCGCAGCTGATGAAACTACGCGGTCCTTTTTATATACTCTTTGGCCGATGCATGGGCGCCAGGGGCGGTGTCTTAAATTGTAATGTCTCGCTTGTGTTTGAGAGGCGCGCTGGAGATTAATCTTGGCGAGTGAAAACAAAGCTCGCATACGTTCGGTGCGAAGGTTGGGCTCCTCGAGAGGGGAATTCGGAGATGAATCGGATAGTAGATGACCTGGCACTCGCATTTCTCGTCCGAAATTGAGAAATGCAGGGGAAAATCCCGTTGACTCATGACGACTGGTATTGAGTGCAAATGACAATTCGGGTATATGCTCGTCCCACCTTCTCTGGTCGCCTTGAGTGTATTGCGCGATCATTGTCTTTAGCACACGATTCACTCGTTCAGTATAGTTTTCTTGAGGTGTGTACGGGGCGGTCAAACGGTGCGTAATTCCCAACTCTGCCAAAAATTCTTTGAATGGACGGCTTGTGAATTGACTTCCATTGTCTGATATGAAGATGCGAGGCACTCCGAACCGAGTAATAATGCGCTCGCGTACGGCCTTTATCAAACCAGTGGCGGTTGCTGCATGGAGGGGGATCGCTTCTACCCATTTTGAAAACTTGTCTACTATCACTAGTAGCATAGTGTTACCTCTGGCTGACCTCGGCAATGGTCCTATGAAGTCAGCACACACGACGTCCCACGGAAAATCGGAGGGTGTAGTGTGCATCATGCCACTAGGTTTCTGCTGCGAAGGTTTGAACTGAATGCATACGTCACATTGTCGAACATATTTGGCGATGTCTCGGAACATGCCCGGCCAGTAATAGTGCTGCATAATTCGCGCGGTCGTCTTCGCGATTCCCAGGTGTCCAGCAGTTACTACGTCGTGATTTTCAAACAAAATCTTTTTGCGGTCGGCGGTCGGTACGCATAGCTTCCACTCGGACGTGTTCGGGTCGGCGGCAGGATTTGTAGAGGTGAAGCGGCGGTAAAGTTGATCGTTTTCTATTTTGTAATCGGGGAAATTGCTAGGAGTGAGACGTACCTGTTCCTTTCGCTTCGTGGTCCAATCGGGGTTGGCGTCGCGAGCGGCGGCAATTCGGTCTGGTTCGGAGATCGGTAGGGGGTCCCGGGACAGAGCATCCGCTACGACGTTGAGTGCTCCCTTACGATATTGTATGGTAAAATCGTATTGTTGCAGCTCCAACGCCCATCTGGCCAACCTCCCCGATGGATTCTCTAACGAATGTAACCACTTGAGTGAGTGGTGGTCCGTTACAACCTTAAACTGGTATCCTTCTAAATATGGTCTCATTTTCCTAATACCCCATAGGATAGCCAAGCACTCTTTCTCGGTGGCCGCGTATTTGCCCTCTAGCTCCGTTAACGTACGGCTAGCGTATGCGATCACTTTTTCGTGCCCTTCCAGGTTCTGCGTTAGTACTACCCCTAGTCCCGTTTGACTAGCGTCGGTTTGCAACGTGAACTGTTGCGTAAAGTCTGGGCAGGCCAATACCGGGGCTTCAGTTAAACGTCGTTTCAGCGTCTCAAATGCTTCTTGCTGCTCATGCGTCCAATTCCACTTGACGGCCTTCTTCAACAGGTGAGTCAGAGGAGCAGCTACAGTGGAAAAGTCTTGGATAAATCGGCGGTACCATGAGCAAATTCCTAGGATCCTTCGGAGTTCTCGGAGACTGGTCGGAGCTTTCAAATCGCGGACGGCGGCAACCTTGTCTGGATCGGTATGGATTCCTTCTTTCGAGATGACGTGTCCAAGGTATTTCAAGCTGGGTCTGCAGAAGTGGCATTTGTCTAAATTTATCCTCAGGTTTACTTCCCTAAGGCGGCGGAACACTTCTTTCAAATGCGCTAGATGGTCATCAAACGTTTTACTTAAAACGATGATGTCATCTAAGTACACTAGTACATGGTCTTGCATATCAGGGCCGAAAACCTCATCCATGGCTCTCTGAAAGGTCGCCCCAGCCGAGTGTAGGCCGCAAGGCATGACATTCCATTCGTAGAGGCCACGGCCGGGCACGGTAAAGGCGGTGTACGGGCGGCACTCAGGTTTTAGGGCGATCTGCCAATAGCCTTGCTTTAGGTCGATGGTAGACATGAAGCGGGCCCCTCGCAACTTATCCAAAATGGCGGTGATATATGGAAGAGGGTAAGCATCTTTAAATGAGATTTCATTCAGCTGGCGAAAGTCTATGCATACGCGCCAGGATCCCTCCTTTTTCCGAACCAGCACCACCGGCGAACTGTACGGGCTTTTCGAAGGACTTATCTTACCGGACTGTAGCAAGTCATCGATTTCCTCGTCGATAATTTTCTGCATCGCGGGATTGCGCGGATAGTACCGCTGTTTAAAAGGCTCGGTTGTTTTCAGGCGTATGTTATGCGGGGCGACGGTTGATATACCTTTCATCTCTTTGAACTTCGGGATTTCCTCGTCTAAAAACTCTCGTAGTTTTGCATCTTGGTGGTGGGTATCGGCGTCCGACACTGCACTCACTCGCGTGGCCTCGGGCGGACTCGATGAGCGCCCCATGACAATTCGGCGGCCTCCTACCTTTAGTGAGCATCCGGCCTTGCCCAATAGATCCATGCCCAAAATGGCGTCTTCTGCCAAGGTAGGTAGAAAAATGGCTTCTCCCTGCACTACTTTCCCGTTCAGGTTCAGTGATAAGACGTAATGCTCGGATGTCACGGCTGTTCGACCGTCGGCGAATTGTACAGCATGCGGTTGATCTCTTCGGGCCGCTCCAAGCCGGCAACATTCTTCTCGTAAATCGGGCCCGATGAAAGATCGAGAAGAACCGGTGTCGACTAAAGCGTAGTACGTTCGGTCGCCAGCCTCGATATGAACGAACGGCCGGGGGTCGGTTGGACCGGTGGGGCCAGGTTGGCCGAGAACGGCGTTGGAGCTCTGGTGACAAGGGCAGTCCTTGGTGAGGCGACCGTCCTCGCCGCAGTACGAACAGAACAATCTAAAGGGGCGTCGGCAGTCTTTTTTGTTATGCCCCCTTTGCTTGCATTGCCAACAATGCGTGTTCCTGTCGTACGGTGTGGGCGGTGGCTGTATCGGTGCTCGAGGCATGACGGCTTGGCGATGGAAAGCGGGCGAAGGCGGTTGTACTTGTAATCGAGGTACGGGCGTGGTTTGGTACGGGTACTGCTGGTGGTTCGAGGTAGGGCGCGGATTGCGGTCTTCTTGACGTACGAACTCGTACTCTTCCGCGAGATCCATCAATTCATCCAACGTTGTGAATTCCATGCGCTTAATGTAAAGCCGATACTCAGGCCTTAATCCATCGTAAATGCGGTCTATGTTATCCTCGATCGTCATGCGAGGATGCTGTCGAATCAAGTACTGAGAAGACCGTACATAGTCTTTTGCCTTCTCTTTGGGACCTTGTTTCTTTCGCATTATCTCATCCTCAAGCTTATGATAATACCTTGCGGGCAAGAAATGGCGTAGAAAGGCTTGGCGAAATACCGCCCAGGTGGTAAGAGCATCTCGGTTAATTCTAAACCATTCTAAGGCCGTGTTGCGGAAAATCTCGGGAAGCGTTCGGAGCATGTCATTCAAAGGTACCTCGTAGCATACGGCCAAGTCCTCAATTCTCTCTAGAAATTCCAACGGTTTTCCGGAACCGTCGAATCGGAATCCCCACTTGCGAACTGTTTTCATCAGTTCGGCTTCGAAGCTGCGTCCGCATCGGCCGGGTTGGGGATATGCGGCTGCGGTCTGGTACGTACGTGGACTGGCGTGTGGTTCGATCTGCGGATGAGCGGAGACTGCTCGTTTGGATCTGGCGGGGAGAACATAATTTGAAGTTTGAGAAGAACTGGGTGCGGTCATGGCTGGTCTCGGGAATAGTGGTACCTGAAGTCTGCTCTGGAATAACTTTTGTTGCGTGCGATCTACCGTGGACGGCGGTACGTTCGACCTTGAAGTGGCTGCATAGTCTTCTTCGGCTGATGGGTCGGCGTTATTCCTCTCTTCTACCTTGTCTTCCCACTCAGCACACAAATTCTATGTTGAGCGGTGCAGGCGGGCCTCTTTCAGGTGGCGACTCAGTCGTTGACGTAACTCTTGGACTGTTCCACTGGTGTCTTGTCCACGTTGGGTAAGCGTCTCTATCAATTCGGGCTTTTTCAGAAAATAGATGAATCCTAAGTTCTGGTACGGATTTGGGCTCTCCTCGAATTCCTGGGCATCGTCTTCAGGTACTTTGGGGTCGGTATCGGTAGGCATCTTGGAAGCTGGTCGGTCAGGTATCAGTGTCGGTCGGTGGACTCTGCGTCAGTTCCTGGACAGGTACGGCAAACGGTTGAACATTCTGCAGGTCCCTGCTCGGGCGCCAAATTGTGATGCTTCTTTTGCTCAGGCTGGGGTATACTCAGGGTGTCCAGGGCCTACCCAAGGAAGCGTCGTAAGACTTTTTTTTTTTTATAATTAACGCGCACATCAAGGTGTTATGACTACCCTTATAATGTTATAAGAACACAGTGCGAGCATTTAGGAAAATAGGAGAGGATTTGAAAGGAGACACCGATGCACGTTGCTTTTGAATTTTTGTGAATCGTAATGAAGGGGAAATACAGAGCCAGGTAAAGCATTCCACATTCGGGTGGTGCGACTGAAATACGAATCTCTATACTTGACTGTACGTCCGAAGTTGGGCTCAAGGTGAAACTGATGAGCATTCCTAGCGAGGCGGGTGTTGCGGCTAAATTGTTTCAGGGGAGGAATGCAACTGGCTACTTCACTAGAGCACTGCTTGTGAAAAAAGCGATAAAAGAGAGTGAGACAGGCAACGTTTCGACGATGTTCAAGAGAATCAATTGATTCTACGATTGAACTATCACCTATCAATTTCAACGTTCTATTTTGTACCCTATCAAGGAGGTGCAAAGATGTTTGAGAAGCACCTGACCAGATATGGGAGTTATACTCCAGTTTTGGGCGGATGAAGGCCTTATAAATTGTAGCCAGATCAGAAGGGGTGAAGAACTTCCTACATCGTCTCAAGAAGCCTAAGCATTTTGCAGCATTTTTGGCGACTTCAAATATGTGGTCATTCCAACGAAGATCATCGTTTACACACATACCAAGTACTGACAGCTTTTCGGTTTCTTCGATGCAGGTACCATTCATGGATAATGGCAATGGGGGAATGTTAAGCTTCAACGACAAGAGACAGCATTGAGTTTTCGAAGCATTGAATTCTACTCGGTTCATAATACCCCATGCAACAATGCTGTCAAGGTCAGAATTCAATGAGCTTATCATACGCAACCGTTCCAGTTCCACATCCGAAGAGCAGGGACGTGAATTTGGAAACGAATATGAAAAGCTGAGGGTCGAGTCGTCAGCAAAACAGTTAAGTGGATTAGAAGTTTCAGACAAGAGATCATAAATGAAAACGAGGAAGAGAGTCGGAGACGAAACGGAGCCCTGGGGCACACCAGCATTTATGAAGTGGGTATCAGACTTGAAACCATCCAACACAACTTGTATTGAACGGTCGGAAAGGTAGTTTCTAATCCAACGAAGAAGAGACTCATCGATACCAAAAGCACGCATTTTCGATAAAAGAGCCTGATGCCAAACTCTATCAAATGCTTTAGAAATATCAAGCGCAATAATCTTACTTTCTCCAAAACAATTTAAAGATTGGTTCCACTTTTCAGTGAGATAAGCCATCAAATCACCAGTGGACCGTTTGCTACGAAAGCCGTACTGACGGTCATTAAGAAGCTTTCGTTCTTCAAGATATTTCATAAGTTGACGGTTTATCAACGTTTCCATGACCTTGGAAAGAAGGGACGTTAGTGCAATTGGACGGTAATTGGAAGGGGAGGAAGATTCGCCTTTTTTAGGGACCGGCTGGACAAATGCAGTTTTCCATCTGCTCGGAAAGATCCCAGCAGAATAGGAACGATGGAAAAGTTTACGCAGTGGTTTTGCCAGCGTAGAAGAACACCTCTTCAGAATAACGGCGGGGATACCATCTGGACCAGCGGATTTATGTATGTTGAGATCTTTAAGGACTCTCGCAACCGAGCGAGTTCGAAAAAATATCTGCTTCATCAAAGAATTTGCAGACTCGAGCTCAGGTGGAGCCACTATGCTATGAGGAAGTGTCGAGTTGGCAGCAAATTGAGCTGCCAGCAAATTGGCTTTGTCGATGGAGCTGACATACGGAGAGTCATTGAAGACGAGCGTTGGAACCGATGACGTGGTCGAGTTCTTAATGTTCTTCACAAAAGACCAAAAGTTTTTACTTCCTTTTGGACACAAGAGTATTTTTTGCCTTACTTTTTGGTCATGTAAAAACTTAGCCCTTTGTATCTGATCATTACAGCTATTTCTGGCCCGTTTGAACAAATTTCGGTTTTCTACAGTAGGGTTGTCTTTGAATTTTCGAAAACTACTTTCTCTAACCCGAATCGCCTCTTTACAGCTTGAATCAAACCACGAATTCTCTTTGGGGATGATACTTTTTGTTCTGTGAGGAACAAAATTTCTCATGCCGTTGAGAATTACGTTAGATATCATATCAGCTGATGCATCAACATTTCCGTCGAGAAAGCACAATGACCAATTAAAATTTCGAAAGAAATTATTCAGGCCGTCCCAATTGGCTTTCTCGTATTGCCACACAGTTCTTTTAGGGACTTTATCTTTTTTTACCGTGACGGAAATCGAAAGATCTACCGATATGACACAATGGTCTGATTTGCCTAAAGGAGATGATACTAAAACCCTGTATTTTTCGGGATGAGAAGTGAGAAATAAGTCAAGAGTGTTGGCCGCATGGCCTTCAATATCTGGAACCCGAGTGGGCTCATCAACAAGTTGAGTTAACTGGTTAAACTCAGCGAAGATCTCAACACACTTTCCTTCGGGTGTTGTCTGGCCAGAATGTCGAAGCCAACCAGAATTGTGTACATTGAAATCGCCCGCAATTGCGATTTCAGTGTGAGGATACAGGGAAACAATTCTTATTATGGAGTCAGATAGCGCATCAAACTCGTTAGAGGTTGAATTGCTATCTAAATTGGGGCTTCTATACATGAAACAATAATGAATGATATGCTTACGGACGGTGAATTTTAACCACATGAAATTAAAGTTCGTATTAGAACAGAGGCCGTATTGTGGTAGAAGCTGGTAAGCAATATCATTCCGAACATAAACGGCGAGGCCATGGGAAGAAAAGAATAATGGCACCAAGCTATATCCAGGCAGGTTGAACTCTGAGGGATCAGAATCAACACCCACCTGTGTTTCACTCAGTGCCAAAACAGCTGGCCTGCATTTTGCAGTGTGAGCGTACACAGCAAAGAAATTCGATCGCAACCCCCTAATGTTGCTAAAATCGACCCGAAATTTACCCGACATTAACTTGGATTTCGGCGGTCCAACTTCTCAAAATGAAGACGCGGAAACGGTCAATTTCAAATTATAATTCTAATTTTATTATAAAAGTCTCATCAGGATAAGTTTTACAATTCTTTGTTACAATTCTTGAAAGTTTTAACACGTTTGATAATTACTCGAACAAAGCACAATTATGGTGTTAATCCAAGGCGGCTGGTACAGGTCCTCGCTTCAGTAAAAAGGATGTCTTCTCTCTGGTCTGGCGTTGTCCTACGGCTACTACTTCCTCGGTGCGGCGGCGGTGACTTCTTTGCTGGTTCTGCGTTAGGCAGGGCGCTCTATCGGCAGCCGCGAATTTCGTGGGAAAGGTCTGCGTTGTATGCAAGGCAGAGCAATTTATCGGCGGCTGCGGACTGCGTAGGAAACGCCTGCTCTGTGTGTCGTACGGCAGGACAATCTATCGGCGGCGGCGGACTTCGTGGAAAGTGCTTGCGTCGGCTCAGAGGCACAATACTTTGTCGGCGGCGGCGGATTTCGTGGGAAATGTCTGCGGTTGGATGACAAGGAGAGTTCAACTCGAACAAATTGGAATAATTCGATTACCCTCTACGGTGACTACAAGTCAAAGACGGCACCACTTGCTCAGCTTGGATAACCGGGGCGCGTGGTGCACAGAATAATAAAGGCAATACCAACCGCTCAGCTTGGATAACCGGGGCGATTGGAATTTCGTTACACGGAAACCGTAAAAAGTCACGGAGGAAAATAATAAAGGCAATACCAAACGCTCAGCTTGGATAACCGGGGCGATTGGAATTTCCTTTACACGGAAAATAATAAAGTCAATACCAACGCTCAGCTTGGATAACCGGGGCGATTGGAATTTCCTTTACACGGAAAATAACAAAGTCAATACCAACGCTCAGCTTGGATAACCGGGGCGATTGGAATTTCCTTTACACGGAAGATAACAAAGTCAATACCAACGCTCAGCTTGGATAACCGGGGCGATTGGCACTTCCTTTACACGGAGACTGTAAAAGTCCAAAATCAAAATATTAAAGACAATACCAAACGCTCAGCTTGGATAACCGGGGCGATTGGAATTTTCTTCACACGGAGACTGTAAAAGTCCAAAATCAAAATATTAAAGACAATACCAAACGCTCAGCTTGGATAACCGGGGCGATTGGAATTTTCTTCACACGGAGACTTTAAAAGTCCAAAATCAAAATATCAAAGACAATACCAAACGCTCAGCTTGGATAACCGGGGCGATTGGAATTTTCTTCACACGGAGACTGTAAAAGTTCAAAATCAAAATATTAAAGACAATACCAAACGCTCAGCTTGGATAACCGGGGCGATTGGAATTCTCTTTACACGGAACAGGAGAAAGCGAATAAAATTCTTTCTCATTTTTGGTGATTAATTCACCCCTATTCATAGCTTTTGCTACCAAAACAAAATGTGACTTATAATGCAACGACACATTTCCATATAAAAATTCGATGTCAATTTGCCCATGCATTTCTCCATACAGAAACGCACATGAAAGGTACGCCGTGTTAAAGTAAACACAACTTGGCCTTGGAGTGTGTGTTTATTTTGCGATCAGCAGCGAGATGGATGTTGTTATTGTAAATCTCCATACAGGAGTGCACACTTCTGATTGTTAAGCAACGTTTGGCCTTGGAGTGTGTGTTTATTTTGCGATAAGCAGTGGGATGGGGATTGCTATTGCAAATCTCCATGAAGGAATGTACATGTTCGGTAGGCAAGCGACGTTTGGCCTTGGAATGTGGGCTGATAGTAAAATAAATGTGTGTATTGTTTTAGTGTGGCCTTATGGGTGAGATAGATAAAAAAGAAATTGTGACGCTTCGTCACACATTTTAAAAGAATATTTAAGACCAGGAGTTGTTGCAATTCACAGTGCATTAGAAGATCTGTATGAGGTTAAAAAGATTAAAAGAAACCTTCAGTAATAAGTATCTATGTACAAAATTATTTCCAATAGATGTAACAAATAAGGATGATCAAGTTCCAATTACAGAGCAGACTCATGATAAAGCTCACAGAAATTATAAAAAAAAAAATGTTAAACAAATTTTTAAATCTTACTGCTGGCCCGAAATGGGTAAACAATTAAAAGAATTTACTAGGAACTGTGAAGTATGTAATTAAAGTAAATATGAAAGGCATCCACAGAAAATTCCAATTGGGAAAGCACCAATACCAAGAAAAGAAGGAGAACAAATCAATATAAATATATTTTTCGCCCAAAACTTAAAGTTCATTACCTGTATAGATTCATATTCAAAATTTTTAGTACTTTAAACAATTGAAGATAAAACTAAACTAGATGAAAAGATTCTAGAGATATTACAAGCTTTTCCAGAGGTGAAAAACAATACACTTGAGAATGAGTCAGGATTTTCAACACCCCAGTTTAAATCATTAATGCAAAGATTAGGCATCACTTTATTCTTCATAGTTCATAGTTATTTTTATTTCGTCAAATATTTTCATAATAGTTTGTCATCGCACATTTTACATTTTCAGAGATTTGGTATAATATACCTTTCAGCTATAACATTATTAATTTTTTTTAAGAATAATTGTTTTATACATTATTTAAATTTAGGAGGAAAGACGAGTAAAACCCCCTATCTGAAAAATGCGTATACGTTACGTATTCGCATGTTATGGCAAATAGTAAGCCATGTATATAATTTTTATTTTTATTTGCATTGAGTATGCAATAATTAAATAAATAAATAAATAAATAAATAAATAAATAATTAAATAAATAAATAAAAAAAAACATAAATAAATAATAAATTAATACATAATTAACAAATTAATAAATAAATAAGTAGATAAATTAAATAAATAATAAATTGGTAAATAAATAATAAACAATATAAACATATAAGTAACATAAACATAAATAAAAAAGTTATCAAAATAAGAAAAGTGAATTAATAATAAATAAATAAATAAATAAATAAGTAAATAAATAAGTATATAAAATAATCAGTAATAAATAAACAAGTAATTATAATTGAATAAATATCTAAACAGTCTTATATTTGATTTAATAATTAGTTTTAACAAACATTTGTGTATCACAGAATTTCACATATTGTTTGCATAAAAAAGAAAAGAAGAAACATAGAAGATGTGTGCGCTTATCACAGATTTGAATATAGTTGATTAATCAACGGATTATCAACACAATCACAACTGTTCCTGAATTTAATTTTTAGCTTTTCTATTCGGTCAGAAATCAATTCAACATTCGCTCTTCTGTGAAGATCTAGGGTGGAATAATGCCACGGAAGATTAAACATCATTTTAAGTATTTTATTTTGAGATATTTGAAGTTTTTTTATGTGACATTTGGCACAATGTCCCCAAACCGGGCACCCATACAGTAACAACGCTTGGAAGATAACTTTTTGTATAATAATTTTATTTTCGATAGATAGCTTCGAGTTTCTATTAATAAAAGGGTAAAGTAATCTAATGGCAATGTTTACCTTATTCAATGTTTTAAGTACGTGATCACTGAATGTAAGTTTTGAGTCAAGGTGTATACCGAGATACTTAACTGTACGTTCCCAAGGAATTTTTATGTCAAGTACTTCAAGCTCTGTGCTTGGAATGTAACAAGCTTTTCTTTTTCTTGAAAAAAAGATTGCTTGCGTTTTTCTTGCATTAAGCTTAATTTTCCATTTCTTGTAGTACAGTTCCAATGAATTTATCGCAATTTGAAGATTGCTCTCGATATCAAGAGCGAATTTATGCGATGTAAATATTGCAGTGTCATCGGCAAATACAGCTACATATATCACAATTTGTTGCACAAGGAATATCAGACGTGTACAAATTAAACAAGGATGGACCAAGGACTGAACCTTGGGGGACACCAAATTCAAAACGGATTAAACTAGAAACACCACTATAGACTTTGACCTTAAAACACCTATGAGACAAAAAACTTTGGATTATTTTACAAAGATACATAGGAAAATTCATTTTTATGATTTTATAAATAAGACCATTGTGCCAAACGGAATCGAAAGCTTTCTCGATGTCTAATAAAACCATTCCGGTTAACCTGCCTTCTTCACGATTAATTTTAACGTGATTGCAGATTCTTTTGACCTGGTGTGAGGTGCTATGGTGTTTTCTAAAGCCAAACTGCTCATTTGGAAGTAATTTTTTTTCAACAGCAAAATGTGAAATTTTTTCTTGCAAGATCCTTTCGTACATTTTGCTCAAGGTGCTTAGTAAGCTTATTGGCCTGTAGCTATCAGGACTATCTGGAGGTTTTCCAGCCTTAAGAATAGGAATGACTTCTGCTTGTTTCCACACACTCGGGAAATATTGCATCTTAAGACAAGCATTCATTATAAAAGTCAAAAACGCTACTCCAGTGGTAGGTAAGTGTTTGAGATAAATATTTTTCAGTTTATCTAATCCACCTTTTTTGTTAGTCTTTAAAGTTTTTATTAAACTTCTTATATCTCCATTATTTACGAAAACATTCAAGGGAGTATTTTCATAACGCGCGTTGAAGACATCGATAGCATCATTTACCATACTATTTGTACTGCTATCACCTAAATCTTTCGAAACTTCATGATTTTTAGAAAAGACGTGAGCCAACTCTGTAGCTTTCTCAGTATCAGTGAATAATGCTCGAAGAGGAGTTTTCAAAGATGGTATGCTTCTATTTTTATTTTTAATTATCCTTACAATGTTCCAAAAAGGCTTGGCATTTTTATCGAGAACGTTAAGTTTTTTGTTCCATTCTTCATGCCTATGTTTTTCTATCGAGGCAGTAATTCTGTTGTTAAAATATCTAACCATGTTTCGTGAAAAAGGTTGTCGATACCTTTGCCAATTCCTTCTGTGGATGTTCCTCAACTTAATAAGTTCTAGAACATGATCAGGCAATTTAATAAAAACATCTTTTTTTATAGTTTTGGGGACACTTTCTTCAATAGAAATATTCACAGTCTCAGTAAATTTATGAACAGCGGAGTCTACTTCCGTTGCACTTGAAATACTTTCGACGTTAGTGGAAATATTACCAAGTCTCGTATTAATTTTTGATTTAAAACTGCCCCAATTTGTATTTTTAAGGTTTTGTATGTATTGCACTTTTTTTACACCCGACCAAAGAATACGACAAAAAACAGGATTATGGTCAGAGCATAGTGCATTAACAGAAATTGGAGACGTTATTTGACTGGATATGTTAGTAACAAATATATCAAGGACTGAAGGAGTACCACGAGAACCTGCTGGGAAATAAGTTGGACTGGGAGGAAACAAAATTGACATAGGAAGCGTAAGGGATAGGTTAGACAGAATATTGCCCCAAGCGTTTGCTTTCATACAACCCCAATCCCTATGACGACAGTTAAGGTCACCCCCAATTAAAAAATCTTCCTTTAACACGCAAAATTTTGTTAAATCGGATTTTAATAATTTTCTTTTCAGTTCGTTTGACGAACCCCCAGGAAAATATACACAAAATATTTTTATTTTCTTTTGATTTCTTAATTTAACTTCAATACCGATGTTTTCCACACAACGCGTTTGAAAGACCGGTAAGAGCGAATGTTGAATTGATTTCTTAACTAGCAGCGCAACACCGCCACCTCTATCCTCATTTCTATCCATTCGATAGCAAATATAATCAGAAGAGGGCAATTTTATATTTGGTTTAAGCCAAGATTCTGTGACCAAAGCAACATCTATTTTATTTTCATTTAGAAAATTTAGAAATTCTAAATATTTTTTACGAATGCCTTTTGCATTCCAAGTAATTACTCTTATGTATTTGTCGTCCATCATATTACTTAACATTTTTTGAATACAAAAACTTAGTCGCTAAATGTGCGATGACATTAAATTGATCTAGTTTATTTTTACATTTTGATAAGTTTGTAATCATCTCCATGCAAAGAGAGTTTAATTCATCAACAGAAAAAAGTGAGTCATCATTGCTTTGGCAGCCAGTATTGTTGTCTTGCAGTGCAGCAGAATTTGCCCAAGCATTACTTGTGTTCTGCTTCACAGTTTGTTTACGATGTGGAAGCGAAGGAAAGTCAGCCATAGAATTAAAGCAGACCGGTTGCTGTTGTTGCATTGCATGGTTATTGCAAGAACTATGCACTTGCATATGACTTGCAGGTGTAAATTTTTTTCGGCCTGATGGATTTTTTTTCATCTCCATGTACTTGGTTCTGTTAGCACATGCGAGATCAGTGGATTTGTGATTGCCGTTGCAATTTGCACACTTGATCGTAGATGAGTTCGGGCATTCGGAAGTCTTGTGTGCTCCCGCACAAGTCCCACAATATGTTTTAATGTGGCAGTTTCTCTCGCCGTGCCCGAACATCTGACAATTATGACATTGCGTAGGCTTACCTTTTGCTTTACGTTGAAAGTTCCAACTAATTTGTGTGTGGAAAATAGTGCGATAACTTTTTTTTAGTTCGTTTAATTTAACTGTACCATTTTCCAGTGAAACAATGTAAAAAGTGTCTTCATACTGGTCGTATTTCTTATTAATTTTTTTGATTTCGATGCATTTAAGACCGATTTTAATAAGTTCGTTTTTAAGTTCACTTACATCCATATCTTGTAGGCCATAAAGAACCACTTTGAAGTGTTTATTTTGTTGTAAATCATGAGAAAAAAATTGGCAGTTCTCTTCATGAAGTTTACGGAGTACCAAGTTAAATGATTCAACACTTTCACACACGATTTTAATACCGATAGATAATTTTTTTATAGAATAATTTGCAAGTTGAAGAGTTTTCATTAGTTTATGCACATATTCAATGGGTTTTTGAATTAATTTGATTGGAGGCACATACACTTTCTTTTCTTTTGGCGATACGACATCGTCCATTTCATCATTATCTGAGTCCGGGAGACATTGAAGGGGACTATAATAATTGCCTCTAGAGGTCTTTTGAGATGCACTAGTGCTGGCCATGTTAAGTCGAAACTTTTTATCCGGGGACAAACCTTTGTCCTCGGTTTTTCTGAGCCGTTTACTTATATTGACTAATTTTCACGATCTTCGGGAGAAAAGAAAAAAAAAACACGTCAATCGCAGCTGAGAGCTGAGACCCAAAACATAGTACAACAAATGGACAAGTAGAGAGAGTTCATTCAACCTTAATTGAAATATCAAGATGTTTAAAACATGTCTGAAACTTCTAGTCCACTTAACTGTTTTGCTGACGACTCGACCCTCAGCTTTTCATATTCGTTTCCAAATTCACGTTCTTGCTCTTCGGATGTGGAACTGGAAAGGTTGCGTATGAATAGCTCATTTAATTCTGACCTTGACAGCATTGTTGCATGGGGTCTTATGAACCGAGTAGAATTCAATGCTTCGAAAACTCAATGCTGCCCCTTGTCGTTGAAGCTTAACATTCCCCCATTGCCATTATCCATGAATGGTACCTGCATCGAAGAAACCGAAAAGCTGTCAGTACTTGGTATGTGTGTAAACGATGATCTTCGTTGGAATGACCACATATATTAGAAGTCGCCAAAAACGCTGCTAAATGCTTAGGCTTCTTGAGATGATGCAGGAAATTCTTCACCCCTTCTGATCTGGCTACAATTTATAAGGCCTTTATCCGCCCAAAACTGGAGTATAACTCCCATATCTGGTCAGGTGCTTCTCAAACATCTTTGCACCTCCTTGATAGGGTACAAAATAGAGCGTTAAAATTGATAAGTGATAGTTCAATCGTAGAATCAATTGATTCTCTTGAACATCGTCGAAACGTTGCCTGTCTCACTCTCTTTTATCGCTCTTTTCACAAGCAGTGCTCTAGTGGAGTAGCCAGTTGCATTCCTCCCCTGAGACAATTTAGCCGCAACACCCGCCTCGCAAGGAATGTTCATCAGTTTTACCTTGAGCCCAACTTCGGACGTACAGTCAAGTATAGAGATTCGTATTTCAGTCGCACCACCCGAATGTGGAATGCTTTACCTGGCTCTGTATTTCACCTTCATTACGATTCACAAAGGTTCAAAAGCAACGTGCATCGGTGTCTCCTTTCAAATCCTCTCCTATTTTCCTAAATGCTCGAACTGTGTTTAACAACATAATAAGGGTATTCATAACCCCTTGTGCGGGTTTATTTAAAAAAAAAAAAAAAAAAAAAAAAAAAAAAAAAAAAAAAAAAAAGATCCACTGAATTTGCGATTAAGAATCAATTTGTAGGGCAGTACATCAATACAACAAAACTATACACTCAATAACTAATGAGAAACCTTATGAAATACTTTATAACAAAATTCACCATGAAAATTTACCTTCAAAACTTCAACAAGCACAGGAAAATATGCTTAAAACACATAATAAAAATAGGGAAGTAAGAAACTACAATGAAAATGAAATAATTTATGAAAAGATAGCAGGTTGTAGAAATAAACTACTACCAAGATACAAAAGACAGAAAATTAAGGAAGATCTAGGAAACAAAGTAATTATTCATAAAAGAAATAGAGTAGTCAGCAAAGATAACATAAGAAAATAAACTTTTATCATTTCAGAAAAATGGAAACAACTATAATAAAAGTTTTATTAATTACATTAAGTATAGCAACCGCTGACATAGTGGATCATACTAGAGAAAATTATGTACTACTAGAAAACGGTGGTACAGCACTTTATGTCGATTATGGAACTCTTTTCCATGTTGCTCATTTATCATATTTTGAAAATATATTACAAAAAACAGAGTCTGAAGTAAATGAAAAATATTTTGGAATTTCACTTAGGCCGGCCACTGACTACACAATATAACTGCGCAAACTGACTTGAGCAAAAATCAAATCGTTTTGATTTTTACACAGTTAACTGCACAAACAACCCCATTCACAACATAAATGAACTGCGCAAACTCCAATTTGCGCAGTTTTATTGTGTCGTCAATGGCCGGCCTTAATAATAATGATGAAGATTTACTCCATCCAGCTAGGGATTCTGACATGACTATAATTAAAACACTTTTAGGGCAGCTTAGATTAACAAACAGATATAAGAGAGGAATTAACGAGTAAGGAACAGTATGGAAATGAATTTCAGGTTCACCTGACCACGATTATCTAATACTTATCAATAATAAGCTAAGGGAACTTACAATAAATAATAAAAGACAGTTTATAACGAATTCAGCAATTTTTGATGCAATCAAGAAACTATCAGAATCATTACATGAAATTAATAGTGAAGGGATAATTAAACTAGCTAAGGAAAGAGATAAACTTATATTGATCAGGAATTTTAAATCCAGCAATATTAAATTTAGAAGATTTCAGGGATATAACACAACATGAGCGCGGTAGTATGACCATTACTGACTAAATGGACGTTTCCAAATTTAAAATCATTCAAAATAAAGATGTAATTGTTATTTTTATTGAATACCCTATCATTGAAAGAAATTGTAAGCTTTACGAAGCAAGGGCCATAAGCCATCCAGATGGAAAACTATTAATTCAAAATGAAATTGTGAAATGTAATATTGAATATTTAAGTGTAAAAAATTGTAAGATAGAATTAAGATATAATTTTTGTGCATTAACTCATAATGATACATGTTTATCAAATCTACTCAATAATAGAAAAGCTAATTGTAATAAAATATAAGAGAAAAATTCAAAACTAGAAATAACTAAAAACGGATCTATATTGATATCCGGTGAACACGTAGTTGAAAACACAACTATTAATGGAACTTATTTTAATAACTTTTGAAAATGTAATAGCTATAGATAACGTAAAATATGAAAATCCAACAGCTATAATTCAAAATCATTTGAAATCAAATACTTTATACAAATATGTAATAGATAACTATTTTGAATAAACTAATGATGACCTTAAGTTTGAAAATATAAATCTTGTTGAAATGTTGCAAAATGAAGCAACAGATAATCCTGTAAGTACATCTGTAACATTAATTATTATTGTAATAGCAATAACATTTTGTATTATTCACAACTTTAAAATGAGATCATCTTGAATTACCAATACAGAGGAAATAAGATTCAACAAAGTAATGACCAAATTAGAGAACTCACGAAAAACCGCGACGGTTTTCTTAAAGAAGAAGGGGAGTTAAGACACACAGTTACTCAGTGATCTAATGGAGAAATTGATGATTCAGCAACCAATCCACGAAATCAATCTAACGGATTCCACGAAGTCAATCTAACGGATTGTAAACATCCCAACATCATGATTGAACATGTCATCGTGGATAACTCATCATAGAGTAGCATTAAGATATTCTTAAGTTAGGATAGTTCAGTTGGAGTTTGTCAGTCATAAGTGAAGATTGGAAGTAGCAGATAAGTGATGAATAATAAAGTAATTTTTTTTTTTAAATTAATTCGCTTTCGAAAATAATTTGATTTGCGGTGTTGTGCAGGCGGTGTCATCTTCCGTCTGGCTGTTGGATGCTCGTGTGTCGTTGTCAGCATTTTGTGGTCTTTATGTTGTTTTAATCATTTGCTGTGTTAACTTGCCTATGTAAGTTACTGACCTATACCTACATAAATTTTCACGCTAAACCGCGTCATGTCATCAACAAAACAATAGAAGTTCTCAAATACAAAATATCTACCAAGTCAAATACAAAATTTTTAGCTGAAGAAAAAAGTGAAACACACTCTCATCAAGTCGCGTACACTTGACCAAGGAATTCCATTCTATTAGTGGTGCTATTTTCTAACCCCTTTCCCTTTGTGCGTATGCCTATGTCCGTTTCATTCAATCCTTCCTCATTTCACCCTTTTTTACAATGCAAGTGACTGCTACCAACAAAAAAAGAAAAAAAAAAACAAACAACAGGGAACAGGCACACAGTTTGTAATGAGAAATGAGAAGCACAAAAGATCACAAAATAAGGTCATAGGTATAGACTATAGATGATTTGTATGTACATATGAGGGATGCATAACGGATGAGATCATCGGAGCGATATTCCTTTTCCAAATCAAAGAGAACAGACAAAAAGAGAATACGGCGCCAATTTTTGTGGCGGATTTGTTTCGAACTAACGTGCGTATGTATATATGTTTTTCAAGATAGATTTTCTAGTAAAAAACCCTCAGAAATCGTTTGCAAATATGACTTTATTGAAATTGAATTTCAGCGGTTTGGAGAAAAAAATATTGATTTTGGGCTCGGAGCTTAAATTAGCTTTATTACCTAAAACAAATGTATATACATATGTACTTGAAAACACCCACGCTTTGCCCCATTCTTTATAAGCTAAAAAAGGCAGTTTCACCAACTTCTCATCATAACACCTGTTTCAAAACACTGAAAACTATTACCAATGATTTTATAAGACGCGCCTAATATCTATCTACTATTTCCTTTTTATTTCATGAAAAAATATTAGCAAACGGCAAAGTTATTACCATAAGAGTATGCTGAAAACCGAAAAATTACAACAAATTGACAAAGATTTTTTTCATATAAGGAGACAAAATTTGAAAAAGAAAGCTAAAAGGTTTGTTGCATATATATTTTCTAGTCATAAAACGAAAAAGAAAAAAAGAAAATGTTCATAAATACAGCTGCCCCGACCAAAATAGTGAACAAATCGAAATTTACAAAAACAAAAACAGCTTCCGGTCCCCAGAAAAACTGCTACGGAATAACTTTCAGCACTTGAATGATACACAAATGTTTGTGTGTTTATCATCTTTACAAAACATTTTGTTTCATCAAATTATCAAGAAAATTGCAAAAGTTATGAAGCTATTAAAGAAAAATAGGGGAAACCATTGCTTCTCTTGTCCTATATCTTTGTTTTTTCACAAGGATATCAAAAAAAAAAAAAAAAAAAAATCGCATCCCGGACAGCACGGCTTTTTTTATTTGAGGATTGGTGTTCTTGATTAGTTCTCAAACCAATTAAAGTCAACAAATGAATTTTTCACAAAAACGCAAAAAATGTTTGTCAATGAAAACGAAAATGTTCCATAGTGAAATTAATGAAAATAAAAAGTAAGTTTAGAAATGTCAAAAATGGGGTCGTTCACAAAGCTATGCAAGTAGTTTCTCTTGGGTTCAGTTTACATGAGAACTGAAATTTCTGTGAGGTGAGAAAATATATTGTGGATTTTTGTTTTATATATACATATCGCTTAAATTTGTTCTAAAATAAAAAAAAAATGCTCGACTTTCCTTTAAGTAATTACGAATGCAAGAAATGGCATTCTTTTATGCTTTTGTTTTGAAGGAATCCTTTTTAAATGAAATAGTGCAGAACTGTATAAAACATTTTAACAATTCACAAGGATTTAAGGTTTTAAATGAAGTGAACTTGGCTAAAACAGGTTACTTGAAAGTTTAAAGTCTTCATATATTTTAAAAGTGGTTTAGGAAACTTTACATAAGTGCATTGCTCCCTTTTCAAAGATTAGATTACGCTGCAATGATGCAGCGCAGTGCAATAAATAATTCTGAAATAAGTGTATTCTAAAGGAAGAAAAAACAAATACCTTTGTAAAAATTGTCAACATTCACATAAAAATGTTTAAAGGAATATGCAAAAGTTGCTTTCAACCGCTTAATAGACCATTTTATATTTCCATTACGTTATTTTAAATATCTTTATATAAATCTACAAATCAAAAAAAATTAATTAACTTCCTATAATCACAAATTTTAAGCAACAGAATCCCTGCGTGTAAAAATGAGCATACGATTTTATTTAGTTAAACACATGTGAACGGACCCTCCGACATAAATTTTGCTTTGTTCGCGATACAGGAAAGTCTATAGCCGCACCAACATTAAAAAATCAAAAATCGAGAATCTCATTCGATGCTCGAATAAACGTCAAAAATCTATCACCGACAGGATTCTAACCATCCTTTTATCGTCAACATCAGTTGTCGGCGATTTTGTTTTTGCTTTGCATATAGTTAAAATCATGTTATAAATATGACAGTCTTGTGAAAAACACGCCTATTGTTCCTTTTGTAACACGAGATCTATCTGTAATACACGCATTCGGCTGAATATAAAGTTTAGCAAAACCTTGAAAAAAGATACCCCAATGAATTATCATTTAATCGAATAACTTCACGCTACTTACCATAGTTCGTACAAAAGTTTCCATCTTTTTTTTTTGTTGTTCATTGTGTTAATTTTGTTTTCGTCAATCAACCCTAGAAAGTAATGTAAAAGTAAATTAAATTGATCAAGAAACAAAAATGAGAGTTTGTTTACAAAATTCAAGTACCTACGAAATGTATGTATGTACCTATGAAGATATGTAAACAAACTCCCACCTGAGATTTCACAAAAACAAAAAAAAAGAACAAGAAGAGAATACTTACCTGTGAAAGTTGAAAGAAAATGAAAAACACCTAAATAATACCAAAAAGAGAAATAGGAAAACAAAACAAAAACGAATTAGCTCGCGATATTAAACTAAGAAACAAAACAAAAAAAGAAAATACGAAACATAAATTCGCGAAACACTGACATTAATATTTTCGACACTTCGATTACGCACTTGCCATCTGGGTTGCGCACACTACCCATCTCCCTATTACGTAAAGGAAAAGGGTTAAACAGTGATGGTGTACCAGAATGCAGTCGTTCATAAGTGTGTATTGACAATGTATAATGTAATTCAGCAATATAAGATTGCAAAGTAGTCTAAGTGTTAGAAAGACATTTGAGAGAGAGATTTATGTAAGTTTTTTTTGTAGATTAATGTTTGTTTGTGTTATTGATTAGATGACAGGTAGCATAAAACTAGGTAAGATAATAGCTTAATAAAGAGTAAGGTAGGAGAAAGTATGTATGTATGTAGGTATGTGAAGAAAGGGGGTGGACAGTTAGTGAGAAGTACAGAAATGAAAAATTTTAAAGAATAATGGAAAACGTTAACCAGCTGTTTACCGATCCAAATAGAGAGGTAATTATGTGTTTGATGTAACAACGGAATTCAAGCTAAGTACTTATGTACTGACATACTTACTTAGGTGGGCATTACAGTTCGGGGTGAACCTGGGCCTCAACCAGTATCCTTCTATAACGACCTCGATTTCGGGCGAGCTCTCTCCAGTTTCGTACTCCAAGTCGGATGAAGTCTTCATCCACTTGATTGTGCCACCTAAGACGAGGTCTTCCCCTTCCGCGATTTCCCTGCAATGTGCTTTCGAAAACCCGACGAGCCGGAGCGTTTGGGTCCATCCGCTCTACATGACCCAACCATCGTAGCCTCGCGATGCGTACTCTTCTGGCTATGCCCATGTCGCGGTACAGCTCATACAGCTCGTTGTTGTATCTTCTTCTCCACACATTGTCTTCGCATACGGGACCAAAGATCATTTGGAGAATTTTTCTTTCGAAACGACCAAGGGTTTCCTCATCCGCTTTCGATAAAGTCCATGCTTCCGCGGCGTACAGCAGGACTGGGATGATTAAGGTCTTTTACAAGGTCACCTTGATTTTTCTAGAGAGGGTTTTGTTTCTCAATTGCCTTCTTAACCCAAAGAAGCAACGGTTGGCAAGAGTTATTCTCCGTTTGATCTCCGCACTGATGTTGTTTTTCCTGTCTACAGCGGATCCTAGGTAGACGAAGTCCTGTACTACCTCGAAGTTATGTCTGTCTATTGTGACGTATTGTCCAATTCCTCGATGTTCTGTGTCCTTGTTTGATGACAGCATATACTTCGTTTTGCTCTCATTAACCATCAAACCCATTTTCACGACTTGAAGAGTGAACTCATGAGACAATTTAAGCCAAACAAAAGAGACTTCAAGATCCTGCGATCGATTATGGATCAGAAACAGCAGCCTCATGAGACATTTGACGAGTTGTACGCCGATATCAGAAGTTTGACATTGCAAATGCAGGTCAAACCAAGTGAACCGGACTTGATATCAATGGTGAAGAAAAATTTAAAAGAAAGAGTTGCTACATTAATATTTGGTTGCTCTATCAATAGTGTAAGAGAGTTGAGAGAGAAGTGTGGAGGAGCGGAAGAACATTTGGCGGCTAGAGACGCAAAGAGAAGATTTGTAAATGAGTTAGCAGAAGAAAGAAAAGTTAGTACTAGGAGATATGACGAGTCAGATGACGAAGAACTAGAAGTAGCAGCTTTCCAACCGAATAGAAACGATGAAAGTCATGACCGGTGCATGGCCGATTGGAATTTTTTTGGGGTGTCTATCATATTTGTGTTTATTACAAATTTCGCAATTTCTCGAATATTCTTTGAATTGCTTAACCATGTTTGGCCAATAATAAAATTTGTTAATCTGTTTAATATTTTCCTTATAATTTCGGTGTGCCCGATTATGCGTTTGTTCGATGATCATGGCCTGGTCATCCTTATTTGTAATATCTGTGACAAAATGTCGGGTGTAGAAAAATTTAATGTTAAATATTTTTAGGAGAGATTCTTTCATGTGGCAAAGATCTTCAGGTGTACAGTGGATTGCTGTAACAAGATTAGGTTTTAAGTATTCCTTAAGAATAATAAATAAATTGTCTACGTTATCGAATTCTATGAGATGTCTTGTGTTTCCAAAAACATGTATTGCCTCATGGATAGTTGAAAATCCTTTATGAAGAATAAGTATTTGTTGCTTGAACTGGTTCAAGGGTTTCTTTGTTTCAGGAATTGTGATAGTGTCTAGACTTTCAGCAGAATGCATTGTACATGCTATTTCTACTTCATTTTCTTCTACTTCGTCAAGATTAACAGATTCTGTCTCGAATTCAGAGTCTACATCAGAAATTTTATGTAGTGTTATTCTTGATAATGCGTAGGCTACCTTATTAGTTGTACCGGGTTTATATTGTATTTGAGGTGAGAATTCCTCAATAAAGGCATGCCACCTTTTCATTTTGGCATTGGGGTTATCTGGCGAAACTGCAAATGATAGGGGTTGATGATCCGTCATAATCAACAAGTTGGAAACCCCATAAAGGTAATTTCTCAAGGTTTTTAGTGCCCAAACTATAGCGTTAAGCTCTTTTTCATTTGTAGCATAGTTGCGTTCGGTTGAATTAAGTGTTTTAGAAATGAAGGTTATTGGATTGCCTTCTTGAGACAGTACAGCGCCAATTGCTATATTGGACGCGTCTGTGGTTAAGGTAAATTGTTTTTTATAATCAGGTTGATCTAATTGTATATGGTTTGATAAAGCTTTTTTAAGATTATTGAATGAGTCTATTTCAGATTCATTAAAATCTATTTTTACTTTTTTTGACATATGTTTTGATGTCCTTCCATTTTCTCCTGATAAAAGTTTAGTAAGTGGTTTCGCTATAAATGCGTAGTTTTCAACGAATTTTCTATAGTATCCAGTGACACCTAGGAATCCTCTTAGTTCGCGTAAGTTTGTAGGAATTGGATAGTTTTCAATCACTTCGACCTTTTTGGGATCAGTCTTGATGATGTTATGCGCTACAATGTAGCCTAAAAATTCGATTTCTGTTTCAAAGAATTTAGATTTTTCAAGCGATATTTTCATATGTGCCTTTTTAAGTATGTTGATGACAGTATTTAAGTTTTCAAGGTGTGTATCTAAATTTTCAGAAAAAACAATTATGTCGTCCATATAAACGTGACATATTTTACCGATGTAATTTCTGAGTATATCGTCCATTGCTCTTTGAAATATTCGAGGAGCATTTTTTAACCCGAAAGGTAAACGTAGGAATTCATATTTCCCGTTGTTTATTGAGAATGCGGTTTTCTCAATGTCATTCGGATCCATCAGAATTTGGTGGAAACCGGATTCTAAGTCTATTGTTGAGAAGTATTTTGACCTACCTAAATTTGACAATATGATACTTGTTTCTGGTATGGGGTAAGTGTCTTCTATGGTATGATTATTTATTTTTTTGTAATCTACTACCATTCGCATTTTTCGAGTTCCGTCTGGATTAAAACCTTTTTTGTTAACTATCCAAATGGGAGAATTGTAAGGTCCTACACTTTTCCTTATTATCCCTTCTTTAAGTTATCTCTCTATTTCGTCGTTTACGAAATCATTGCAAGAATGAGGGTAAGGATATTGCCGGCTCCATATAGGAGTATCTATTTCAATACGAATTTTTGCACGAACGTCAGTTCGAAAAGGTAAACTTGTGTTTATATTGGAGTGGCTTTTTTGTATAGTGTTAACAACAAGTTCTCTTAATTGAGATATATTTTCCTCACATAATTCTATAAAATTATTTCTGTGTTCTTCTTCGGAGAATACACTAAAAGTTGAATGACAAGTTGCATCAGCAACTGATTCTAGATATTTTTTAATTTTAAAATTGTTTTCATATTCTATGTGAGTTGAGTTCCTTTCCAAGGTGGCTGTTTCATTTTTTTTATTATTCCTTTCCGAGGCGGTATTTTTATTTATCTGTTTATCAGAAATTTTCCTTTCCAAGGCGGAATTTTTATTTTTTATTTCTCTATTAGAAATTTTCCTTTCCAAGGCGGTATTTTTATTATTTATTTCTCTATTAGAAATTTTCCTTTCCAAAGCGGTATTTTTATTATTTATTTCTCTATTAGAAATTTTCCTTTCCAAGGCGATATTTTTATTATTTATTTCTCTATAAGAAATTTTCCTTTCCAAGGCGGTATTTTTATTTTTTATTTCTCTATTAGAAATTTTCCTTTCCAAGGCGGTATTTTTATTATTGTGATTGATATATACCTCCGATACTTTTACAGTCGAATACTTTTTATTTTTGAGTTCCTTTCCAAGGTGGCTGTTTCATTTTTTTTTATTATTCCTTTCCGAGGCGGTATTTTTATTTATCTGTTTATCAGAAATTTTCCTTTCCAAGGCGGTATTTTTCTTTTTTATTTCTCTATTAGAAATTTTCCTTTCCAAGGCGGTATTTTTAATATTTATTTCTCTATTAGAAATTTTCCTTTCCAAGGCGGTATTTTTATTTTTTATTTCTCTATTAGAAATTTTCCTTTCCAAGGCGGTATTTTTATTATTTATTTCTCTATTAGAAATTTTCCTTTCCAAGGCGGTATCTTTATTATTTATTTCTCTATTAGAAATTTTCCTTTCCAAGGCGTTATTTTTATTATTGTGATTGATATATACCTCCTCTTTTGAGGCGATACTTTTACAGTCTAGTATTTTTTCTTTTTTATTGGCATATTCTAAAAACCCATCTTTTAGGTTTATAATAGCATTAATTTTTTTCAATAAGTTAAATCCTATCAAGAGATCGGATTCTAGATTATCGATCTCGTAAAAAATTTAGTCAATACCAAAGATTTGACAATTATGGTAATATTTTATTATGGAAAATCCATTTACAGTCTTAACCCTCTTATAATTGGTTAGTTCTTTTTTATTGGGAAACACACCTCCTGTTTTAATATAACATGCGGTAGCCCCAGAATCAATTAAAATTTTTACTTCTCTATTTGTTTCTCTGTCGACCTTGTATAGGTAGGGCAATCCGACTGCCCCCAATCTTCTAAAAAATGATTTTCTGTAATATTGTTAATTCTTTGAGTTTTTGGTTGGGGTTGATTGGACTGAGTACTATTTTTATTTCGTTTTTGGAAAGTTCTCCTTTGTTCCGACTGGAACTGGTTTGGGTTAACCCCAAAATTGTTTTTATTGTTCTTTAGATTTTGAGAATGGTTAAAATTTGTTTGCTGATAAAGCATTTGAGTGGAAGGATCAACTTCCATTGGTTCTGGTTTTTGTTGATTAAAACCAGAGTGAATTGGTCTTGGGTTGGGTTCCCGCTTGGGATATCTAAGGGTATTGCTATGTTGGTTAGCTTTTTTATTTTGGGGAATATTTGTATCATTATTATTTTTATGATGATTACTATTGTTATAAGTTTTGTTTTTATTATTATTTCTATACGAAGAGAATATTTCGGTAAATAGGGTTCTTTGCTCATTGGATTCCAACTCCTGGGCTTTTGCCAAGGCGTTGGGTAGATCTACCGGGGACATTGAGTGTATAATGTTTGATAATGGAGGATTTAACCCCGTTATAAACACGCGCAGAGCATATGTTCTGTTTTTCGTGTTCAGTTCTTTTGTTATCGTATTATTCGTCCCGTGCGTCATTATCGTTTTGTTAATGAGCAAGGTTAACTTTTTGTTCACCGCATTATAGAAATCTATTACGGACATCTTGCCCTGACGAAGAACACTAAGTTCTTCTTCGACAATATGTATTGGCCTCTTGTCGGAGTACGCGAAATCTAAACGGGCTACTATAGCTTCAAGATTTAACACAGTGCCGTGGTTGGTTAAAACATCGTTGGCATTTTGTGTAATTTTATTGCGCAGTATTGTCAATGCTGCGAAATATTTTCTGCTTCCTATTTTATATAAGGACATGCAGTTATAAGCGGCTTCTCGCCAACTTATATATTGAGTATGTTTTCCAGAAAATTCTGGGAGAGATTTTATTATATCTAGTGCTTCATCGCACTTTATTTCTCCGTCGATAATTTGAGTTTCATACTCAATAACCTGTGAGTCTTTCGACTCAAATTCTAGTTTAAGTTTTTTTATTTCGCTTATTAGTGGTGCCGTTGTATTGGCAATGAGTTGAGTTATCAAATCAATAGTTAATTCGTTTTGCATGGTGTTTTAAAGACTTAATTCTTTAAATTTTTTCAATAAAGCCTCCAGGTTTGCTTGTCTTTTCAAAATTTAATTATTTCTTAAAATTTTAAAAACTTTAACTCAAAAACTTTACCTAAATTAGAAAATTTGATTTTTCTTTTCTATTAAAATTTTTTTATTATTAACTTACAATATTCATATTATAATGCCACTTACAATAACATCTTGTTGTTGCTGTAGTTTTCAAAGTCGTTTTGTTGTAAGCGTCGGTTTTGGAACTCGTTGGGGCTTTCGACTGGTGTTCTGCCCTTTGGCCAGTATTATATTCGTTTTGCTGTATGTAGTATGTCGTCTGTGTTCGAACACGTTGGGGCTTTCGACTTGTTTTGTTCTGCCCTTTGCTTAGTATTACTTTCGTTGGGGCTTTTTGTTTTTTATTTAATATACTGCCCTTTAACACTGTTATTATTTTTTTTATACTATTTATTATTTAAATGTCATATATTTTAATGGCTTTTAAATATTTCACTTTAGTGATCGTTGTTTTAACAATTGCACATGGAATGATCATTTGTGAGCATTCCTTTTTTTTCACTACACACGGCGATTGATCGTTACATATTTTTTAGAGTTTCATTCGGGTGACTTCACTTGAGTACCGATTTGAATGTCATATTTTATATTTATTTATTATGACTTTTGAAACTCTTTTATAGATATTATATTTAGGTTACAAGCACGTTGGGCGCCAGTTAAACACTTAGAACACTTTTAGGTTAAAAAAAATATTTTTATTGTATTTATTCAACTTTGTATGTTAGTGACGAGAGGTGCTTTTTACTTGAGAGCCGGTGGAAGACTGACTCTCCACTTTTCTGACAATTTTTATTTTCAGATGAGCTAGGGAAGCAACGCCTACGCGATATTGGTATTGCATTAATCATCATTCTTTAATGCTTAAACGGATGTGGTGTCTGGTTGCGTTTGCAACGAAGAAAGAATAAAAGTGTCCACGAAGTATTTATTCTTTTGTTCGCATAATGCTGAAATGCATTTTGCGTTGGGAATAGGTTGTTTCTTTTGCAACAAAGTATCTTGGAGATACAAAGAAAAAGGAACTTACGTATTCGTTCCTTTGGGATTGATTACTGATTTAAATGTATAACTTGTATGTAGGTATGTGAAGAAAGGGGGTGGACAGTTAGTGAGAAGTACAGAAATGAAAAATTTTAAAGAATAATGGAAAACGTTAACCAGCTGTTTACCGATCCAAATAGAGAGGTAATTATGTGTTTGATGTAACAACGGAATTCAAGCTAAGTACTTATGTACTGACATACTTACTTAGGTGGGCATTACAGTTCGGGGTGAACCTGGGCCTCAACCAGTATCCTTCTATAACGACTTCGATTTTGGGCGAGCTCTCTCCAGTTTCGTACTCCAAGTCGGATGAGGTCTTCATCCACTTGATTGTGCCACCTAAGACGAGGTCTTCCCCTTCCGCGATTTCCCTGCAATGTGCTTTCGAAAACCCGACGAGCCGGAGCGTTTGGGTCCATCCGCTCTACATGACCCAACCATCGTAGCTTCGCGATGCGTACTCTTCTGGCTATGCCCATGTCGCGGTACAGCTCATACAGCTCGTTGTATCTTCTTCTCCACACGTTGTCTTCGCATACGGGACCAAAGATCATTTGGAGAATTTTTCTTTCGAAACGACCAAGGGTTTCCTCATCCGCTTTCGATAAAGTCCATGCTTCCGTGGCGTACAGCAGGACTGGGATGATTAAGGTCTTTTACAAGGTCACCTTGGTTTTTCTAGAGAGGGTTTTGTTTCTCAATTGCTTTCTTAACCCAAAGAAGCAACGGTTGGCAAGAGTTATTCTCCGTTTGATCTCCGCACTGATGTTGTTGTTCCTGTCTACAGCGGATCCTAGGTAGACGAAGTCCTGTACTACCTCGAAGTTATGTCTGTCTATTGTGACGTATTGTCCAATTCCTCGATGTTCTGTGTCCTTGTTTGATGACAGCATATACTTCGTTTTGCCCTCATTAACCATCAAACCCATTTTCACGACTTGAAGAGTGAACTCATGAGACAATTTAAGCCAAACAAAAGAGACTTCGACATCCTGCGATCGATTATGGATCGGAAACAGCAGCCTCACGAGACATTTGACGAGTTGTACGCCGATATCAGCTCGGCAAAAATCCTCGATCGAACCCTCCAAGTGGGTGCCGGGCGGGCAATGTTCACTACATATACTTTTCAGTGTCTGTACGATGTCAGACGGTGACAGCCAAGGTTAGGTTGGATCGCTGGGTGGTTGTGACTTCTCAATAGCACAATCCTTAGAAATCCAATCTCACCATAGATACGAGGTTCCTAGTTTCAGTGGTGGTGTGAGCTTTTATAATCCGTGCCGAAGAATTAAAGGTTGGGGGATAAACCAATCAATAACGAGCTCTTCTGGATGCTTGGCAGGGTCCAGAATAGACTAGCCTTACCCCGGTACACGGCTCTGCCGGGGCTGACCTTTTCCTTCCGGAGTTACTCGTGGGACCTTCTATGGAATTTTTAAAAACAAACAAACAAACAAACAAACAAACAGACAAAAAAACGAACAAAAAGACGAAAAAGAAAACTGGGGGGAGGCAACGAAAGTTGTACACATTCTCCGATTTGGCTGAAAAGTCGAAGCAGGAATGTGAGCCAACGGCCAAACCTTCCACCAGTGGGATACTAGGTTCGCACACAGGCTCTGAACCAGCTGCAAAGCCAGTTCAGGTCTGTGCAGTGGGAACCAAGAATCCCGACTCTGGCGAGCAGCACAGCCCGCTGGAAACTGGTCAAGAACATGCTGCAAAGCTAGTTCTAGCCAGTGAATCGGAGGGCAAACGGACCGCCATTGCTAATAGTGGGGATGAAGTCCCCAATATTAGCTTTGAAAGCAATTCGCCTGCTTTGGTGCCATCATCAAAACAGGACGAGATGAAATTAACAAAAAGGGGAAATGGAGGGGTGATCAACGACTCCGTCTCCACCTTGAATGCCCTTAAAATAAAGGACACGGGGAGGGCCGTTCAGACTGGCAGGGTTGGAGAGGCGAATAGCCACCCTACCTCTGCGGGTCGGTACGTACCCTCGTCGAGTGCAATGAATCCTCCAACTGGTGGAGCAGGAGAGGTGATTAACAACTCCAGCTCGGCCAAGGGGGGGACTCAGATCAAAAAAACGCCCGCTCAGATACGTCGCCAAGCCAGAAGGGTAATTGAAACGGTGGGTTGTAAACCCGCAGTGGAGAGAACCCAGGGTGAGGTTGAAAGATTGAAGTGGGCAAGTAAAATTGCAGAAGAGACCAGCCAAGACTCAACGTCGAAGCGAAACAGGTCGTTTGAGGTTGGAAAACCTCAACCAAAAAAGCCAAGGGTCGGGGTTAGCGTTCCATCGACACTGGTGCCGGGGCAATCCTTTGGTGACGTGGTAAAGGGACAGATTGTTGTCGCGGTCATCGACGGGAGCAATATGGATGGAAACATCTCTGCCGACAGGTGGGCGGACGTCAAGGCTCACCTCGCTTTCAGGTTTATACCTGTTATCGAGGCGAATCCGGGACCCCTCCCAAGAATTAGCGACGCTGGCTGGCATCAAAACCGCGTCAAGGTGATCGCCTGCCAAGACCAGAGATCGCTTCACCTATATAAACTAGCTGTCAGCGGTTTAGGTGAGATCTGGCCAGGTGCTAAGCTAGAGGTTGTGGCAAGGGAGGATATCCCAAGCAGACCGAGAGCTCGTGCCTTGGTACCGGCCCTACATGAATCGCGGGAGATGGTTCTCCAGCTGATTAAATACAGCAACCCGGATCTGCCCACTCACGATTGGACGGTTCCGGTGATTGAAAAAGAGTCGGTGGGTCGTTATCGGTCGGCTCTTGTTATCTTGAATAAGGAGTCATTAGAACCCCTGGCGGCACGCGGGGGTGTTATTCAGTACGGGTTTGACAACCTAGTGCTGAAAATATACAAAAAAGATGAGGACGCTGCAAAGCTTCCAAAGCAAGCGGCTGAATCCGAAGCAAAGGAGTCCACTGCGAGCGTCGAATCTTCCATCATGGAGACAGACGCGGTAAGTTGCTCTGACTCTTTGGAACAGCTGTCTTGCTCGAAACCGGTCGAAAAGACTACAACAATAGTGTCTGAACAAGACGCAATAGACAACAAATCGTCCGATAAGGACGATAACAACAAAGGTGGAGTCTTAGACTCCGACGATGAAATGCTGGGGGTTCTCCTTTCTGAGGATGAGTTGCTAGACTCCGCCTCAGATATGGAGGACCTTAATGCTACAGTGTTGGAGATTAAGCTGGATGATTGTAGCAATGCTGCAAATACTCCAGATTAATCTCCAACACTCCATCAAAGCCTCAGCCGGACTCCTTCTCCGACTAAGCAAGTCCGGCGAGGATATAGTCCTGATCCAGGAACCATGGATCAATAAATCCGTGGTAAAAGGACTCAGGACGAAAGATTATTCTCTGCTGTATGTGACGGACAAAGGTGAACCAAGATCCTGCATACTGGCAAAGAAAACACTTAACGTATTTTTACTACCTAATTACAGCAATTGCGACACCACAACAGTAAAACTGCAGACCAACAGTGGGACTTACTGGCTCACGTCCGCCTATCTAGGCCATGACCAACCGGGGCCGCTACCAGGAGAGACGCTCGAGCGCGTAATAAAAAGCGCAACAAAGCTCAAAGCGGAGCTCATAATAGGAAGTGACGTCAACGCACATCACGTAGTATGGGGGAGTACGGACGTAAATGAAAGGGGTGAGTCTCTTTTTAATTTTATACTAAGTACTAACCTTCTTATATGCAATATCGGTAACGAACCAACCTTTGTCACAAAAAACAGACAAGAGGTTTTAGATGTTACCTTTGTAGCTCAATCAATCTATAACAAGATTAAAAATTGGGCTGTATCTAAGGATCACTCCTTCTCTGATCACAGATACATCCAATTTAGTCTAACAGATGACACACCAAAACCCATAGGCTTCCGTAATTATAGGAAAACTGACTGGGTAAAATTCAGGGAAATCTTCAAACATTGTTACAACTACAATGACAATAGCTTCCCTTCAAACCCCAAGGATCTTGACAGTAAAGTCGACGATCTAACTAGTGCTCTTAACCATGCCTTGTGTAACTCCTGTCCTCTTACCATAGTAAGAGGGAAGAAGAAACCACACTGGTGGACCAAGGAGCTAGAACCGCTCAAGAAAAGTTGTGCGAAGCGTTTCAATCGAGCCAAATCTTCCAGAAATCCCATAGATTGGGATCTATATAAGGAATCCCTTAGGATTTACAAAAAGAGGTTACGAATAAGCAAAAGATCCTCTTGGAGAGAATTCTGCAATAAGATTGAAGACTCCTCAGAGGCATCTAGACTTAGGAAAATCCTATCAACGAGTCCAAACATGCCAAGTTCTATAAAAGATGAAAACGGCAACTGGACCAACTCATATGAAGAAACATTAAACTTGCTACTGGATACTCATTTCCCTGGTAGCTCGTTGACAATAACAGACGAGGAGCACTTGCCTCGAATCGCAAACCAATCAGGTAAAGGTTTTATCTCTAAAGATATACTGTTATGGGCAATAAACAGCTTTGACCCTTATAAATCACCAGGGCCTGACGGAATCATCCCTGCGGAGCTGCAACAGGTTTCAGACATTATCATCTATAACTTAGAGATGATCATGAAAGGATGTATCAGCTATGCATATATTCCCAAAGCCTGGAGAGAAGCTAGGGTCGTCTTTATACCTAAAGCCGGCAAAAGCTCCCATGTAAATCCAAAAGATTTAAGACCTATTAGTCTATCATCCTTCCTCCTTAAAACACTGGAAAGAATGATTGACATACACTTAAGACAAGAAATTAAACCTAGTCTGATCTCAACGGCGCAACATGCCTATACAAAAGGTAAATCAGTGGAAACTGCACTCCACTCTCTGGTTTGCACCATTGAAAAATCCCTGCACTATAAAGAATACTCTCTCGTCGCATTCCTAGACATAGAGGGTGCATTTAATAATGTTAAAAATTCAGCAATCACTAATGCTCTTGATGGGCTGCTCATAGAGGAACACATCAAAAACATGATAACAACAATGCTCAGCAGCAGAATCATTAGTTCCGAAATGGGGAACTACAAAACAAGCAGAATGGCCAATAGAGGAACCCCGCAGGGAGGAGTTTTATCTCCCCTACTGTGGAACCTGGTCGTTAACAAATTGTTAATCGACCTAGAGGACGAAGGTTTCAAAGCTATAGCCTATGCCGATGATGTAGCAATTGCCGTTTCAGGCAAGCACCCACAAACCCTAGCTGAGCTGCTACAAACAGCACTTAACAAGCTTAACAATTGGGCTGCAGATTGTGGTCTGAACATCAATCCACACAAAACGGAATTAGTTCTCTTTACGAGGAAATACAAAATTCCGGACTTCAAACCCCCAACTATTAAAGGGGTAACTCTCACACTGTCAAATCAGGCTAAATATCTAGGTCTCATTTTTGACAAAAAACTGACCTGGAAAACCAATATTGAGGAAAGAGTAAATAAAGCCAACGTTGCACTCTTCTCCTGTAAAAAAGCCATTGGCGGGAAATGGGGTTTCTCCCCCCAAATCACCCATTGGCTGTTTACATCGGTAATTAGACCGATACTCACATACGGGGTGATAGTCTGGTGGACAGCACTAGACAAGATGATCAACTACAACAAGCTGGCCAAAGTTCAAAGAACGGCTAGTCTGTGTATTAGTGGTGCACTGAGGACAACCCCATCGGACGCCCTCAATGTACTACTAGATCTCACACCCCTAGATATCTTCAGCAAACAAGTCGCAGCTAGCTCAGCTACTCGACTCAGAGCTACATCACAGTGGACCAATAATCAAATCGGCCACACTACCATTCTAGATAACTTTAGATTCTTACCGAATCGATCCGACTACACCACCCCCAAGTTGGTGTTTGACAATAATTTCCAAGTAACCATACCTTCAAGAGAAGCTTGGGAAAATGGCGCTCTTTTGGAAAATGAAGCAATACACTTCTACACCGATGGTTCAAAAACCAGCGAAGGTGTGGGAAGTGGAATCTACTCAGAAAAGCTGAATCTCAGTCTTTTCTTCCGCCTACCCGATCATTGTAGTGTGTTCCAAGCGGAAATTCTGGCGATTAAGGAGGTGCTGTCTTGGCTCAAAGAAAACGTCATATCCTCCACGGATATTCGGATCTTCTCAGACAGCCAAGCTGCCCTAAAATCTCTTGCCTCTGTCTCTACAAAATCCATCACGGTCCAAAATTGTCAGATGTCTCTGAGGGAGATGTCAAATCAGTTTAACATTCACCTTTCATGGGTGCCAGGGCACAGGGACATACCAGGCAACTGTATGGCAGACGAACTAGCCAAAAAGGGCACGACCACTTCCCTACGCTCAGAATGGAACAACATAGGCGTACCTATCGCTACATGTAAACTCCTGCTTAGACAGGACGCTTCAAGGATAACAAACACTAGATGGACTGAGAGTAATACATGCCTTGCAACCAAAAAAGTTTGGCCGTGTGTGGACTCAAAACGATCAAAGAGTTTGTTGGCCCTGAACCGTCTGTGTCTAGGTTCTACCATAGGTGTTCTTACAGGACACTGTCTAATAGGGAGACACGCCAAAAGACTTGGTGTGTTTTCCAATGATTTTTGCAGAAGCTGCATGGACGAGGAGGAGGAAGAGACCGTTCAACACCTTCTTTGCTCATGCCCTGCACTGCTTCATAGGAGGAAGGCTCATCTCGGTGAATTCTTCTTCGATGATACTAGCGACCTAGCTTACATAGACCCTAAAAGTCTTTCAAAATACATTAAAAGTTCCACGTGGTTCGACTAGCAGGTGATTAACCGGCTAGTACCGTAATGGAAGATTAATGAGTGATTAACTCGTTAATCTTACATCGGGTTTCTGAGATCAGTAGGTGATTAACTTGCTGATCTCTGTGGTATCACAATGGGCCCTTGCGGCCTAAGTGTGTTAGGCAATGTACTCATTGACTGACAGCCACTTCCACCTAACCTAACCTAACGCCGATATCAGAAGTTTGAAATTGCAAATGCAGGTCAAACCAAGTGAACCGGACTTAATATCAATAATGAAGAAAAATTTAAAAGAAAGAGTTGCTACATTAATATTTGGTTGCTCTATCAATAGTGTAAGAGATTTGAGAGAGAAGTGTAGAGGAGCGTGTGACGAAGCGTCACAATTTAATTTCCGCCCCCACTTTCAAACCACTGCATCAAAACACACTACGTGTTTTTCCTTTTATTTTTTTTTTGCCCACAAGCAATTAAATTACCCAATGAACATTTATTCCAAGGCCAAATATCATCGTTTTGCATGCATCTCCTTATGAGCAAATGCATTGGCAAAGGCCTGCCGATTTTTATATGTGAAATGGTCACTGACTTATAATTCACATTGTCTTTCAGTGGGAAAATTAATAAGTAGAAGTGGTTTTTGCACTACAAATCAGAAAAAGATTTACGGGTTCTCATACCTATAACGTAAACTTTACTTTTTCTCTTCTTGGACTATTCTAGTCTCGCTTTGTAGGAATTTACATTATTACGGTGTTGCCCACCGAGTGTGTAAACGTTCCTCCGCCGCTTCAGTTGTCTTAAGGTAGATCCATTTGTCTACGGTGTTGCCCACCGAGCGAGTGGGTTCTTCTTTTTGGTAAACTCTCTACCTCTATAGGAATTTACATTATTACGGTGTTGCCCACCGAGTGTGTAAACGTTCCTCCGCCGCTTCAGTTGTCTTAAGGTAGATCCATTTGTCTACGGTGTTGCACACCGAGCGAGTGGGTTCTTCCTTTTGGTAAACTCTCTACTTCATTAGTTACATTATTACGGTGTTGCCCACCGAGTGTGTAAACGTTCCTCCGTCGCTTCAGTAGGTCTATTCGTCTACGGTGTTGCCCACCGAGCGAGTGGATTCTTCTTTTGGTAAACTCTCTACCGTTTTAGGAAGTTGCATTATTACGGTGTTGCCCACCGAGTGTGTAAACGTTCCTCGCCACTTCAGTCGTCTTAAGGCAAATCTATCCGTCTACGGTGTTGCCCACCGAGCGAGTGGATTCTTCTTTTGGCAAATTCTCCGTCTCTTCAGGAAAATACATTATTACGGTGTTATCCACCGAGTGTGTAAACTTTCTTCTCCAGTCAACCTTCCTAGCGAGGGCCGGTTCATTACCATCCGCAACCGCAGACTTTTCCTACGTAGTCCGCCGCCGCCGACATAGTGTCTTGCCCTAGGAAAGCGCACACACTTCCTACGAAGTCCGCCAACGCCGATCAATTGTTCTGCCGTTCTCTACAACGCAGGCACTTCCCACGTAGTCCGCCCCCGCCGATAAATTGTTCTGCCTTCCCCGTAACGCAGACCTTTATTTCGAAATCCGCGGTCGCCGACAGAGTGCCTTGCCTAACGCAGGGCCAGTCAAAAATTCATCAGTACCAGACAGAGGACGCAGCAGCCGTAGCGTCCAACCCCCAGGAGAACGTCGCCGCGACCCCCAACAGCATCAAACATCCCGAGAAGACCAGCCATCCCGAGAAGACTATAGTACCAGAGACAAGAGACGAAACTTACAAAAAGTTTATTCGAAAAGTCATTAATCATTTGTAAAAATTGTAAAACTTAAAAACCGAATTTATAAAATCCTAAGAGAAATTGAAAAAATAAATTTAGAATTACTTAGAAAATACCCGACCGTTTCCGCGTCTTCATTTCATCTTGAGAAGTTGGACCGCCGAAACCCAAGTCTTACGAAGCTTCCTTGGGTAGACCCTGGACACCCTGAGTCCTACCCCAGCCTCGTAAAAGAAGCATCACAAATTGGCGCCCGAGCAGGGACCTGCAGAAAGTTCAACCGTTTGCCGTACCTGTCCAGGAGCTGACGCAGAGTCCACCGACCGACACCGAAACTTGACGACCAGCCTCCAAGATGCCTACCGATACCGACTCCATAGCACCGGAAGAAGATGCCCAGGAATACGAGGAGAACCCGAATCCGTACCAGAACTTAAGATTCATTTATTTCCTAAAGAAGCCTGAGTTAATAGAAACTCTGTCCCAACGTGGACAAGACACCAGTGGAACGGTTCAGGAGCTACGGCAACGCCTGAGTCGCCACCTGAAAGAAGCGCGTATGCACCGGTCAACACAAAATCTGTGCGCTGAGTGGGAGGACAAAATAGAGGAAAGGAACAATGCTGACCCTTCGGATGACGAAGACTACGCAACTGCTTCTGGATCGAATATACCGCCGTCCGCGTCGGAACGTAAACACCAGAAATTATTCCAAAGCAGACTCCAGGTACCGATGCTCCAGAAACCGGTCATGACCACACCCGCTCTGTCACAAACAGCACACTATGCTCTCCCCGCCAGACTCGAACGAGCAGCCTCCGCTCCTCCGCAGACCGAACAACCAGACCATCCCCGTACACACCCAGCTTTAGCACCATATCCTCCGCCCGGCCGATTCGGGCGCAGTTTCGAAGCCGAATTGATGAATACCGTGCGCAAATGGGGATTCCGTTTCGACGGCTCCGGGAAACCTCTAGAATTCTTGGAGAGAATCGAGGACCTGGCAGCGTGTTACGAGATACCATTAAACGGCATGCTCCGGACACTGCCCGAAATTTTCCGCAACACGGCTCTAGAGTGGTTCAGGATTAACCGAGACGCTTTAACCACTTGGGCAGTATTTCGCCAGGCCTTCTTACGTCATTTCTTGCCAGCACGTTATTTCCATAAACTGGAAGATGAAATAATGCGCAAGAAACAAGGCCCCAAGGAGAAAGCGAAAGACTATGTACGTGCATTCCAGTACCTGATCCGACAACACCCACGCATGACTATCGAGGAAAACGTAGACCGCATCTATGACGCACTACGACCAGAGTACCGACTCTACATCAAGCGTATAGAATTTACGACTTTAGATGAGCTGATGGATCTTGCGGAGGAATACGAGTTCGTACGCCAAGAAGAGCGAAACTCTCGTCCTGCTTCAAGTCATCAGCAATACCAGTACCCGACCGCACCTGTTCCTCGATTACAAGTACAGAGGCCTTCACCCGCCTTCTCTAGTCAAGCCGTCATGCCACGAACGCCGATACCGCCACCTACCGCTGCCTACGACAGAAACACGCATTGTTGGCAATGCAAGCAGAGAGGGCACAATAAAAAGGACTGCCGACGCCCTTTCAGATTGTTCTGCTCTTTCTGTGGGGAAGACGGTCGGCTCACCAAAGATTGTCCTTGTCATCGGAGTTATAACGCCGTTCTCCGCCAGTCCGGCCCCACCCATCCACCCGATCCTCGACCGTTTGTGCCTATCGAGGCTGGCGATAGAGTATACTATGCATTGATCGACACCGGTTCTTCGCGATCATTTATCGGCCCTGGCTTACGGGAAGAATGCCGCCAAATCGGAGCAGCTAGGAGAGACCAGCCGCATGCCGTGGAATTTGCTGACGGTCGAACAGCCAAACTGTCCGAGCATTATGTCCTGTCTCTGAATTTAAATGGTAAAGTAGTGCAAGGAGAAACTATTTTCCTACCCACCTTGGCAGAAGACGCCATATTAGGTATGGACCTTTTAGGAGAGGCCGGATGCACGCTAGAGCTAGGAGGCCGCAGACTTGCTATGCCAACAGCTGCTACGACCCGAGCACATACACGAGATATGAAAGGAGCCGCAGCGACGGCAAAATCATGCCTTGTTGACACCAACAATTGCGCAGCGAATATTGCAAAAATAAATACAAACCAGGAAAACTTCATTCGACCGCCGACCACCGAGCGACACAGACCTCGTTGGAAAAATAAAGAAATTATTAATTCTAAACAACCGAAAATGGATCATAGCAAGCAACCAAGAAAAAGGCCCCAATCTACTTCGCCCGACAACCCATGTAAGAGGAGACCAACCCAGCCCTGTCGACCGCATCCCGGAGACCGTCCGGTTGTTTTGCAGTTGGTGCAAACGGCGCCGACCAAAGCGGTTACAACTAGACGGGTAACTTGTCGACCCACTCATCCACCAGCCATGCTCATTCGGCCACCGCCTGGCCCTGAGGGACAGATGAGCCAGATCAAATCGGCGCGAGACAAGGCCAGCGCCTTGTGGGACGAGCGCCAGCTGAACGAGCTGCAGCGAGCAACTCGTAGCGATCTTCCGCCGACATGGAAACTGATTGAGATCGACTTGCCCCCAATGGACAAGGTACGTCGGTTAATTGTTCGCAGCGTTTTAGAGGGCCCAGCTGCCAAGCAATTGCACCGCTTGGATCCCCGGTTATTCCCACCGCCCGAAAAGCCCGCGACCGTGCCCGAGCTTCAGAGCCCTAGCTCCCCAGATATCAAGACAACCGCAGCAAGCGTCGGGAGCGCACACATGTCAAAGCTAGTTCCAGAGCAGAAGGAACGCTGCCAGCCCCCGATCACCAAGACCCAGCGTAGGAGAGCCGACCGACAAAAAAACACGTCTGCCGACCCGTTCCAAGGCATTACATTCGTGTTCCGGCACGACACCCAACCTTTCGTCTTGCGGAAGAAGGACAGGAGCATCGTCGTGACTCCTAACTTCACCGGTACGGAGGCGGTGCTGTCATTCCAGGACAAAAGCAAGGTGGTCCCAATGGAACTGCGGGAGGTTTAGGCCGAGCGAGTTTAAACTTTGATGATGATGATCGTAGAACGATCGGGTTTTGTTTTAAGCATAGTATGATAGAGTTTGGTTTTGTTTATTTACGGAAATCAGTTTTATTTTCTCTCAGGATAGGGATTAAGTTTGGTTTTTTTATACAACGCCTGAATTTGCGTATTTTGACTATTTTTTTATAACGTTTACTTAAAAAAAAAAGAAAAAAAAGAAAAAAAAAAAAGAAAAAAATTATACAAAAAAAAAAGAAGAAAAAAAAAAGAAAAAATATATATATATAAAAAAAGAAAACAACAAAAAAAAAAAAAAAAAAAAAAAAAAAAAAAAAAAAAAAAAAAAAAATACATACAAAAAAAAAACAAAAAAAAAAGAAGGGCAGGATTTAAGTCCCTCAAATCAGAAAAACATACAAGAACTCTTCCAGTTAGTACCAGAGGGTTCTGAGACGAGAGGGTTCTCGTCTTTCGAAGAAGGGGGGATCTGTGACGAAGCGTCACAATTTAATTTCCGCCCCCACTTTCAAACCACTGCATCAAAACACTCTACGTGTTTTTCCTTTTATTTTTTTTTTGCCCACAAGCAATTAAATTACCCAATGAACATTTATTCCAAGGCCAAATATCATCGTTTTGCATGCATCTCCTTATGAGAAAATGCATTGGCAAAGGCCTGCCGATTTTTATATGTGAAATGGTCACTGACTTATAATTCACATTGTCTTTCAGTGGGAAAATTAATAAGTAGAAGTGGTTTTTGCACTACAAATCAGAAAAAGATTTACGGGTTCTCATACCTATAACGTAAACTTTACTTTTTCTCTTCTTGGACTATTCTAGTCTCGCTTTGTAGGAATTTACATTATTACGGTGTTGCCCACCGAGTGTGTAAACGTTCCTCCGCCGCTTCAGTTGTCTTAAGGTAGATCCATTTGTCTACGGTGTTGCCCACCGAGCGAGTGGGTTCTTCTTTTTGGTAAACTCTCTACCTCTATAGGAATTTACATTATTACGGTGTTGCCCACCGAGTGTGTAAACGTTCCTCCGCCGCTTCAGTTGTCTTAAGGTAGATCCATTTGTCTACGGTGTTGCACACCGAGCGAGTGGGTTCTTCCTTTTGGTAAACTCTCTACTTCATTAGTTACATTATTACGGTGTTGCCCACCGAGTGTGTAAACGTTCCTCCGTCGCTTCAGTAGGTCTATTCGTCTACGGTGTTGCCCACCGAGCGAGTGGATTCTTCTTTTGGTAAACTCTCTACCGTTTTAGGAAGTTGCATTATTACGGTGTTGCCCACCGAGTGTGTAAACGTTCCTCGCCACTTCAGTCGTCTTAAGGCAAATCTATCCGTCTACGGTGTTGCCCACCGAGCGAGTGGATTCTTCTTTTGGTAAATTCTCCGTCTCTTCAGGAAAATACATTATTACGGTGTTATCCACCGAGTGTGTAAACTTTCTTCTCCAGTCAACCTTCCTAGCGAGGGCCGGTTCATTACCATCCGCAACCGCAGACTTTTCCTACGTAGTCCGCCGCCGCCGACATAGTGTCTTGCCCTAGGAAAGCGCACACACTTCCTACGAAGTCCGCCAACGCCGATCAATTGTTCTGCCGTTCTCTACAACGCAGGCACTTCCCACGTAGTCCGCCCCCGCCGATAAATTGTTCTGCCTTCCCCGTAACGCAGACCTTTATTTCGAAATCCGCGGTCGCCGACAGAGTGCCTTGCCTAACGCAGGGCCAGTCAAAAATTCATCAGTACCAGACAGAGGACGCAGCAGCCGTAGCGTCCAACCCCCAGGAGAACGTCGCCGCGACCCCCAACAGCATCAAACATCCCGAGAAGACCAGCCATCCCGAGAAGACTATAGTACCAGAGACAAGAGACGAAACTTACAAAAAGTTTATTCGAAAAGTCATTAATCATTTGTAAAAATTGTAAAACTTAAAAACCGAATTTATAAAATCCTAAGAGAAATTGAAAAAATAAATTTAGAATTACTTAGAAAATACCCGACCGTTTCCGCGTCTTCATTTCATCTTGAGAAGTTGGACCGCCGAAACCCAAGTCTTACGAAGCTTCCTTGGGTAGACCCTGGACACCCTGAGTCCTACCCCAGCCTCGTAAAAGAAGCATCACAAGCGGAAGAACATTTGGCGGCTAGCGACGCAAAGAGAAGATTTGTAAATGAGTTAGCAGAAGAAAGAAAAGTTAGTACTAGGAGATATGACGAGTCAGATGACGAAGAACTAGAAGTAGCAGCTTTCCAACCTAATAGAAACGATGAAAGTCATGACCGGTATAATGACAAACACAAACCAATAAAAAATGACAGAGAAAAACTAAATGACAATTTTAGAAATAGACAACAGACGGGAGTATGTAACTCGACGTTTCATACTCTGACTTGTTTTGGGTGTGGACAAGGTAACAAACCTTATAAATGCCAAACTTGTCAGGAAAACTCCAGGGTCGGCAGTGTAGGCGCAGGGGCATAAGACCCAGGGAACTTAGCCCCAATTAAAAAAATTGGGCTTTATGACCCACCAGAGTGGGTAACCGTGGCCCAACCGCAGAGTGAGCCTTATGACTCCCCACTTTGGTAGGTCATAACGCCCAAACAAAAATGTTGGGAGTTATGTCCCACTACTTTAAAATTTACACATTATACTATATCTTAAACCATTTCAAGTAGAGAAATTTCGCTTCGAATACTCGATCCGCTGGTGCTAATGGGAGAAATTTCTCTATGTAGGCTACCAATCGAGTTTATATGAGCTTATTTACCTACTCTTCGAACGCGTTACTTGTAATTTTTTTATGATTCTATGTATCGTTTGCTCCCATTCCAAATTGCAACTCTATTTTTTTTTTAATCATTTCAACAATATGAAAGCATTGAAAGTCCCGTATTTTGCTTATCTTCGATTTGCTACAGCTTACAGATCTTTTTGCCAGTTGTCATTCGTAATCTCTTAAGAATGGATAGTGAACCAAGCACAAGTGCGGGAAATATTGATTTCGAGTTTTTGCCGGGTTTTAGAAAAAACAGTCAACTTTTGCATATAAAATACGGCGATAATTTTTGTGGCGGATTTGTTTCGAACTAACGTGCGTATGTATATGTTTTTCAAGATAGATTTTCTAGTAAAAAACCCTCAGAAATCGTTTGCAAATATGACTTTATTGAAATTGAATTTCAGCGGTTTGGAGAAAAAAATATTGATTTTGGGCTCGGAGCTTAAATTAGCTTTATTACCTAAAACAAATGTATATACATATGTACTTGAAAACACCCACGCTTTGCCCCATTCTTTATAAGCTAAAAAAGGCAGTTTCACCAACTTCTCATCATAACACCTGTTTCAAAACACTGAAAACTATTACCAATGATTTTATAAGAAGCGCCTGATATCTATCTACTATTTCCTTTTTATTTCATGAGAAAATATTAGCAAACGGCAAAGTTATTACCATAAGAGTATGCTGAAAACCGAAAAATTACAACAAATTGACAAAGATTTTTTTCATATAAGGAGACAAAATTTGAAAAAGAAAGCTAAAAGGTTTGTTGCATATGTATATATTTTCTAGTCATAAAACGAAAAAGAAAAAAAGAAAATGTTCATAAATACAGCTGCCCCGACCAAAATAGTGAACAAATCGAAATTTACAAAAACAAAAACAGCTTCCGGTCCCCATAAAAACTGCTATGGAATAACTTTTAGCACTTGAATGATACACAAATGTTTGTGTGTTTATCATCTTTACAAAACATTTTGTTTCATCAAATTATCAAGAAAATTGCAAAAGTTATGAAGCTATTAAAGAAAAATAGGGGAAACCATTGCTTCTCTTGTCCTATATCTTTGTTTTTTCACAAGGATATCAAAAAAAAAAAAAAAAAAAATCGCATCCCGGACAGCTTTTTTTATTTGAGGATTGGTGTTTTTGATTAGTTCTCAAACCAATTAAAGTCAACAAATGAATTTTTCACAAAAACGCAAAAAATGTTTGTCAATGAAAACGAAAATGTTCCATAGTTAAATTAATGAAAACAAAAAGTAAGTTTAGAAATGTCAAAAATGGGGTCGTTCACAAAGCTATGCAAGTAGTTTCTCTTGGGTTCAGTTTACATGAGAACTGAAATTTCTGTGAGGTGAGAAAATATATTGTGGATTTTTGTTTTATATATACATATCGCTTAAATTTGTTCTAAAATAAAAAAAAAATGCTCGACTTTCCTTTAAGTAATTACGAATGCAAGAAATGGCATTCTTTTATGCTTTTGTTTTGAAGGAATCCTTTTTAAATGAAATAGTGCAGAACTGTATAAAACATTTTAACAATTCACAAGGATTTAAGGTTTTAAATGAAGTGAACTTGGCTAAAACAGGTTACTTGAAAGTTTAAAGTCTTCATATATTTTGAAAGTGGTTTAGGAAACTTTACATAAGTGCATTGCTCCCTTTTCAAAGACTAGATTACGCTGCAATGATGCAGTGCAGTGCAATAAATAATTCTGAAATAAGTGTATTCTAAAGGAAGAAAAAACAAATACCTTTGTAAAAATTGTCAACATTCACATAAAAATGTGTAAAGGAATATGCAAAAGCTGCTTTCAACCGCTTAATAGACCATTTTATATTTCCATTACGTTATTTTAAATATCTTTATATAAATCTACAAATCAAAAAAAATTAATTAACTTCCTATAATCACAAATTTTAAGCAACAGAATCCCTGCGTGTAAAAATGAGCATACGATTTTATTTAGTTAAACACATGTGAACGGACCCTCCGACATAAATTTTGCTTTGTTCGCGATACAGGAAAGTCTATAGCCGCACCAACATTAAAAAATCAAAAATCGAGAATCTCATTCGATGCTCGAATAAACGTCAAAAATCTATCACCGACAGGATTCTAACCATCCTTTTATCGTCAACATCAGTTGTCGGCGATTTTGTTTTTGCTTTGCATATACATAGTTAAAATCATGTTATAAATATGACAGTCTTGTGAAAAACACGCCTATTGTTCCTTTTGTAACACGAGATCTATCTGTAATACACGCATTCGGCTGAATATAAAGTTTAGCAAAACCTTGAAAAAATATACCCCAATGAATTATCATTTAATCGAATAACTTCACGCTACTTACCATAGTTCGTACAAAAATTTCCATCTTTTTTTTTTTTGTTGTTCATTGTGTTAATTTTGTTGTCGTCAATCAACCCTAGAAAGTAATGTAAAAGTAAATTAAATTGATCAAAAAACAAGAATGAGAGTTTGTTTACAAAATTCAAGTACCTACGAAATGTATGTATGTACCTATGAAGATATGTAAACAAACTCCCACCTGAGATTTCACAAAAACAAAAAAAAGAACAAGAAGAGAATACTTACCTGTGAAAGTTGAAAGAAAATGAAAAACACCTAAATAATACCAAAAAGAGAAATAGGAAAACAAAACAAAAACGAATTAGCTCGCGATATTAAACTAAGAAACAAAACAAAAAAAGAAAATACGAAACATAAAATCGCGAAACACTGACATTAATATTTTTGACACTTCGATTACGCACTTGCCATCTGGGTTGCGCACACTACCCATCTCCCTATTACGTAAAGGAAAAGGGTTAAACAGTGATGGTGTACCAGAATGCAGTCGTTCATAAGTGTGTATTGACAATGTATAATGTAATTCAGCAATATAATGTCGTTTTCCATTGGTCGTTCGGAAGCCTTCTGAACGCTTCTCAAATCATTCCATTGGCATCAAATGACAGTTCCTCTCCTCGAAAGAAGAGAAATTTGATTCTTGATTTGAAGAAGGAAGCAAAACCAGAAGCACTAACACACTGAAACACTGTTGACGTCAAAATTGACAAATGTGATTTGCCACCTCTAAAAATTGAAAAAAAGTGAACTGAAAACAATTATTAATTAATTAATTTTGTGAGATGTGTTCTAAAAACATTTTAAGACATATTCCTGTCGTTTTAAGGGGTTAGGCCACCCTAGAATTTTCGAAAAATCGATTTTTTTTTTGATTTTAAATGGTCCCTTAGGACCTCAAAAATGATGTCCCAGAAGATCATGGACGGGAAAAGCCTTTAAGTACTCTGTTTACGAATTTTAGTACAAGGACGTCTGGTCCGCAGCGAGCTCCTTTTGTGAGTGCAAGGGGCAAGGTACGTTAGGGGAGTAGAGCATGTTATTGAAAATATTTATTTCCTGACTAGTCTAGACTAGTAGTCTAGACTAGAGTTAGATTTGCGAACGTCTCCTTCCGGCATCGCAGATTAAAAGTATTGTAAAATTATTCATGATTTTCTACTACTCAAAACTTTAAACGCGTTTATCTCAAAACTATGTTTTTCAAGTTGGCCGGACTCGTAACTCATGCAATTTTCAACCGATTGACTTGCAATTTTAAACATGTCTTGAAATATACATTGTCTATGGAAGTACGTAGGATTTTTTTTTTATGTTGCGTAGTTCATTTGTTATTAACAATTTTCTGACAATTTTTTAGGCAAATTTTGCACTTTTCACTTTAGAAGGGCGCCATTTGGCCAAAAATCAATATATCGCAAAAATCCTACGCACTTCTATAGCAGTGAGTACCTATATATAATCGAAAAAGTCTATTTGCTCATTATTATTCAAAAAATTACAGGAGCTGTTGGTCCGGCCGTAAAACTCAAAAAAAAAAAAAAAAAGACGTCGTCGAAAAAATGCTGCACAGCCGCCATTTTGTAATGAATCGATTCAAAAAAATTATCGTAAGCAGTCATTAATATAAATAATAAAATCGCGTTTCAGTTATCTCGATTTATTTTGTAGTTTTTCTAAAAAAAAATCCCCAAAAAGCCTATTTTTTCAGCCTCTAGGGTGGCCTAACCCCTTAAGTGAATTATGAAAAAAATGAAAAAAGTGAATGAAAAAAAAATAGCGCTCGACGTTTCACACCGATACACAATACAAGCAACGAAAGTTCAAAGCAAATAATAGTGTTACTTTGGCATCCCGGATCGAAGAGTTTTTCCGGATTACCAATGGAAAACGACATAAGATTGCAAAGTAATCTAAGTGTTAGAAAGATATTTGAGAGAGAGATTTATGTAAGTTTTTTTTTGTAGATTAATGTATGTTTGTGTTATTGATTAGATGACAGGTAGTGTAAGCATAAAACTAGGTAAGATAATAGCTTAATAAAGAGTAAGGTAGGAGAAAGTATGTATGTAAGTTAAACACTTCGAACACTTTTAGGTTAAAAAAAATATTTTTATTGTATTTATTCAACTTTGTATGTTAGTGACGAGAGGTGCTTTTTACTTAAGAGCCGGTGGAAGACTGACTCTCCAATCCAAAACAATTTTTATTATCAGATGAGCTAGGGAAGCAACGCCTACGCGATATTGGTATTGCATTAATTATCATTCTTTAATGTTTAAACGGATGTGATGTGGTGTCTGGTTGCGTTTGCAACGAAGAAAGAACAAAAGTGTCCACGAAGTATTTATTCTTTTGTTCGCATAATGCTGAAATGCATTTTGCGTTGGGAATAGGTTGTTGCTTTTGCAACAAAGTATCTTGGAGATACAAAGAAAAAGGAACTTACGTATTCGTTCCTTTGGGATTGATTACTGATTTAAATGTACATTGGGTGGTATAACTTTCCCCCCTGTTAAACTGAATCGTCCCGATTCAGCTGAATTGGTAAAATTCGAATTTTATCAGACATTGCAGAAAGTATTTCTTCCTGTTTTTTCAGAGTGTTTTCATGCTTCCGTCGCCCGTACAAAGTATATATTTTATATAAAGCAAATGTTAGTAATATAAAAGTACACAAAATTGTTGTTTTAATTGTTTTTGAACTATTGGTAAATTGTGTAAAAAGTTTATTTATAAAATTAATATTTCTAAATTTTAACTCATCATCATTTGATGAAATATACTCAATTATTTCGTAATCCTTAAGGGGTTAGGCCACCCTAGAGGCTGAAAAAATAGGCTTTTTGGGGATTTTTTTTTTAGAAAAACTACAAAATAAATCGCGATAACTGAAACGCGATTTTATTATTTATATTAATGACTGCTTACGATAATTTTTTTGAATCGATTCATTACAAAATGGCGGCTGTGCAGCATTTTTTCGACGACGTCTTTTTTTTTTTTGAGTTCCACGGCCGGACCAACAGCTCCTGTAATTTTTTGAATAATAATGAGCAAATAGATTTTTTCGATTATATATACTCACTGCTATAGAAGTGCGTAGGATTTTTGCTATATATTGATTTTTGGCCAAATGGCGCCCTTCTAAAGTGAAAAGTGCAAAATTTGCAAAAATTGTCAGAAAATTGTTAATAACAAATGAACTACGCAACATAAAAAAAAAATCCTACGTACTTCCATAGACAATGTATATTTCAAGACATGTTTAAAATTGCAAGTCAATCGGTTGAAAATTGCATGAGTTACGAGTCCGGCCAACTTGAAAAACATAGTTTTGAGATAAACGCGTTTAAAGTTTTGAGTAGTAGAAAATCATGAATAATTTTACAATACTTTTAATCTGCGATGCCGGAAGGAGACGTTCGCAAATCCAACTCTAGTCTAGACTACTAGTTTAGACTAGTCAGGAAATAAATATTTTCAATAACATGCTCTACTCCTCTAACGTACCTTGCCCCTTGCGCTCACAAAAGGAGCTCGCTGCGGACCAGACGGCCTTGTACTAAAATTCGAAAACAGAGTACGTAAAAGTTTTTCTCGGCCATGATCTTTTGGGATATCATTTTTGAGGTCCTAAGGGACCATTTGAAATTAAAAAAAAAATCGATTTTTCGAAAGTTCTAGGGTGGCCTAACCCCTTAAAATGATAGTTTTTTACAAATTCTATAATCTTTCCGGTAAGATTGTCGTAACATTCATTGTTAATAGTTACGTTTGTTTCAAAAATTATTAAAAAGGTGCCATTCAAAACTTTTTTATCTACAATATTTTTTCCTGAAATAATTATAGCTCCATCTTTAATTACTTCTATATTTTTGTTGTTTTCTTTGATTTTTGTACAATTAGTCTTAATTTTATTTAAGACTAGCTGAGCCACCCGGCGTTGCTCGGGTCTGTAGTTTTAAGGTTCCCGCTCTCGTTTTTCCGCTTAAGTGGGAACTTGGGGATGAAAAATAAGCGTTTTACTTTGGGACTATGTGGCATTCCAATGACGAAAGAATTTTTGAAATTTGTCTATTTTTTGTTAGTTTCTAAGTTTCCGACGAAATATGTGAAATGTAAGTCTATGTCACTGAGGGATAATGTAACATCCTAGAGTTGAAAGAATTTTTGAAATCGGTCAAGTAACTTTATGGTTTCGGTTCTTGTTTCCGTTTCTGTTCCCGTGGGGTTATAAAGATGAAATATAATATAAATTACTGATGGAGGGGGAAAATGTAATGCTGGAATCGTTTTAGAAACCTGTCCAGTAGTTTCTAAGTTTCAGTTCCCAAACCCGTTCCTGTGGGAATATCAGCGCAATTTCTTAAATTTTTTATGTCATAAGAACCTTCTCCTGACAATAACAAACACAACGAGAAAAGAATTGGCCAAATTGGTCCAGGCGTTGTTGAGTTATGCGCTTACCAACATATTTTTGGGATTCATTTTTATATATAAGATATCAGTAAAACAAGTTCTATTCAGATTAAATTTACAAAAATTATTGTTTAATTCATTTTTACAATTGTTTGAGTTAAGGTATGTATCATTACATTTTAAAATCTTATCATCTATTAACAATTTTCTGACAATGGCTCTGGCTTTATAAAGTGAACATTCATTCAAAATGATGGGATAACTTTTGTGCAAAATTATTAAATCTTTTCTTTGTAAAAGTTTGAACTTGGAAACGTCCAGTAAATCGGTTAATGTTACTGATTTGTGTTCATGACGAATTATGTCTTTCAATTCCTTAATATGTAGAAAATTGGTATTTAGGATGTTTGCTTTGGCAAGGACAATAGTGTCCAGAACGTTTTGAAGATCTCTGGCTGCGAGCCGTAATATTTCTATAATGCGCTTAAAATTATTTAATGTTGTCCTTATGAACCTTTCTTTCCCTACTATTGATAACAACATTTCTTTTATTATCTTGTTGAACGATTTGTTTCTTATATCTGTGTTTTAATTTATTCCTTTCACCAAAATTCTTTTCAAATATTTTTTCACCTGTTTGGTAGGATTTTTGCACTCTGTTTTGGTTATGTGTTTTAAGCATATTATTTTGTACAGTAAATAATTTATCTGGTAAATGATTATGATGTATTTTGTTAAATAATACATCAACCGATTTAAGGTCAGTTGAAGAATGAATTGATCTATTGTATTCTTGAGTTGCCCTTAGAATTATTTCTAAATCACTAATTAATTTAAACTCTTCTTTGATACATCGTGCAATTTCGATTAAAGTAGAGTGAACGCGTTCTACTTGACCGTTCGTGGTGCTATGCCAAGGGTAACAATAAAATATTTCAATATTTTGTCTCATCATAAATGATTTAAATTGAACAGACGTAAAACTGGGCTCATTGTCTAGTGTGATGTGCTTAGCAAATGGAAACATTTGGAGAAAATCTAGGACTTTTCCTTCAATATCAGATTTATCATCTAAAAGTCTTACAGTTAAGTATTTTGAGTACGCGTCGATACACGTCAAAAATTTCAGTTTTTGTGCGTAAAAAATATCAATGTGTAGGTTTTCTCCTTCACTGGTAGGGATCGGTGCATGGCCGATAGGAATTTTTTTAGGGTGTCTATCATATTTGTGTTTATTACAAATTTCGCAATTTCTCGAATATTCTTTGAATTGCTTAACCATGTTTGGCCAATAATAAAATTTGTTAATCTGTTTAATATTTTCCTTATAATTTCGGTGTGCCCGATTATGCATTTGTTCGATGATCATGGCCTGGTCATCCTTATTTGTAATATCTGTGACAAAATGTCGGGTGTAGAAAAATTTAATGTTAAATATTTTTAGGAGAGATTCTTTCATGTGACAAAGATCTTCAGGTGTACAGTGGATTGCTGTAACAAGATTAGGTTTTAAGTATTCCTTAAGAATAATTAATAAATTGTCTACGTTATCGAATTCTATGAGATGTCTTGTGTTTCCAAAAACATGTATTGCCTCATGGATAGTTGAAAATCCTTTATGAAAAAAAAGTATTTGTTGCTTGAACTGGTTCAAGGGTTTCTTTGTTTCAGGAATTGTGATAGTGTCTAGACTTTCAGCAGAATGCATTGTACTTGCTATTTCTACTTCATTTTCTTCTACTTCGTCAAGATTAACAGATTCTGTCTCGAATTCAGAGTCTACATCAGAAATATTATGTAGTGTTATTCTTGATAATGCGTAGGCTACCTTATTAGTTGTACCGGGTTTATATTGTATTTGAGGTGAGAATTCCTCAATAAAGGCATGCCACCTTTTCATTTTGGCATTGGGGTTATTTGGCGAAACTGCAAATGATAGGGGTTGATGATCCGTCATAATCAACAAGTTGGAAACCCCATAAAGGTAATTTCTCAAGGTTTTTAGTGCCCAAACTATAGCGTAAAGCTCTTTTTCATTTGTAGCATAGTTGCGTTCGGTTGAATTAAGTGTTTTAGAAATGAAGGTTATTGGATTGCCTTCTTGAGGCAGTACAGCGCCAATTGCTATATTGGATGCGTCTGTGGTTAAGGTAAATTGTTTTTTATAATCAGGTTGAACTAATTGTATATGGTTTGATAAAGCTTTTTTAAGATTATTGAATGAGTCTATTTCAGATTCATTAAAATCTATTTTTACTTTTTTTGACATATGTTTTGATGTCCTTCCATTTTCTCCTGATAAAAGTTTAGTAAGTGGTTTCGCTATAAATGCGTAGTTTTCAACGAATTTTCTATAGTATCCAGTGACACCTAGGAATCCTCTTAGTTCGCGTAAGTTTGTAGGAATTGGATAGTTTTCAATCGCTTCGACCTTTTTGGGATCAGTCTTGGTGATGTTATGCGCTACAATGTAGCCTAAAAATTCAATTTCTGTTTCAAAGAATTTAGATTTTTCAAGCGATATTTTCATATGTGCCTTTTTAAGTATGTTGATGACAGTATTTAAGTTTTCAAGGTGTGTATCTAAATTTTCAGAAAAAACAATTATGTCGTCCATATAAACGTGACATATTTTACCGATGTAATTTCTGAGTATATCGTCCATTGCTCTTTGAAATATTCGAGGAGCATTTTTTAACCCGAAAGGTAAACGTAGGAATTCATATTTCCCGTTGTTTATTGAGAATGCGGTTTTCTCAATGTCATTCGGATCCATCAGAATTTGGTGGAAACCGGATTCTAAGTCTATTGTTGAGAAGTATTTTGACCTACCTAAATTTGACAATATGATACAGTCGACTCTCGATAATTCGAAACTGGAGGGACTCTTAAAATACTTCGAGTTATCGAATGTTCGAAATAACAAATGGTTCGAAATTTGTGAGAGAAAATAAATAAAACTTCGAATTACAAGGTGTTGATCATTAAATTACATATTATTTATTAACTGCTATTCTACAGGGTGATTCGCACAAGGTGTGACAAAAAGATAGGGTGTGTAGTTTGGACCTAGACAAGCAAAAAATCGTATGGGAGGGGGGGGTCCATTTTCCCCCGTTTAGGCGGGAGGGGCAATTTAAGAAAAAAATCACAAAAAATGGGAAAAAAATTATTTAAAAATAACGGTAATACCTACAGAGTCGTGCTATAGCATTTTGAAAAGCCAAAAACTTATAAATTAATTTAATTTTAAAAATAAGTTGTTCAAATAAATAGTTTTGAAATATTAATTTTCAAAGTCAAAATTTAAAAAAAAAACATAATTTTTTTTTTTAAAACCACTTTTTTTCCAAATTTTACGTAATTAAGTAGTATTTTTCTGGCTTATTTTCAATGCTCTTATTTATTTTTGATCAAACACAAAAAACCGGATGTCAAAATAAACTGTAGTTTTTGAAAAAACCAAAAATTACAAAAACGACTTTTAAAAATTTTTTTTTTTTTAAGTTTTTTTTCGTTTTTTGATTCTTTAATACTCGTTTGCTTCAAAACACATTGCTGCTGCTCAGACTGCTTAATAACTTTTTTTAAGAGAAAAAGTGCCTGAAATGCGTTTTCATCACTTTCGTTTTGTAGACAGAAGCGTTGTAAGGTATCGAATGATGATCGTGCTTCCTTAACTGACTCCTTGGTTAAGGGTTCTGATGTATCGTCCTCATCTTCACCGTTGCTTTTTTCATTCGTATCTGTCGCAGTTAAGATTTCGCCTTCGGTTAGTGCACTTGAGACAGCAACATCGTCATCCACTTGAACAAAGTCAGAAAAACTCACACCGCTGATGTCTACTAATGGTTCTACTGCTGATTCTTCATAATCCATAAGTATTGGAAAATTTTCTTTTAAGAAACCGGACCTCTTTCTCTCTGCAACTTCGAATTGTCGAGTGTTGGACGCCGATGAGTTCGAATTACCGCGTCGTTTTATTATATAGCAATGATTTTTTCGTTCGAATTACCAAGTGTATAAAAATGTACTGATTAAGTTCGAAATATCAAGAGATTTTGTAGGGAACTCGTGATAACTTTGAATTATCGAGAGGTTCGAATTATCGCAAGTTTGAATTAACGAGAGTCGACTGTACTTGTTTCTGGTATGGGGTAAGTGTCTTCTATGGTATGATTATTTATTTTTTTGTAATCTACTACCATTCGCATTTTTCGAGTTCCGTCTGGATTAAAACCTTTTTTGTTAACTATCCAAATGGGAGAATTGTAAGGTCCTACACTTTTCCTTATTATCCCTTCTTTAAGTTATCTCTCTATTTCGTCGTTTACGAAATCATTGCAAGAATGAGGGTAAGGATATTGCCGGCTCCATATAGGAGTATCTATTTCAATACGAATTTTTGCACGAACGTCAGTTCGAAAAGGTAAACTTGTGTTTATATTGGAGTGGCTTTTTTGTATAGTGTTAACAACAAGTTCTCTTAATTGAGATACATTTTCCTCACATAATTCTATAAAATTATTTCTGTGTTCTTCTTCGGAGAATACACTAAAAGTTGAATGACAAGTTGCATCAGCAACTGATTCTAGATATTTTTTAATTTTAAAATTGTTTTCATATTCTATATGAGTTGAGTTCCTTTCCAAGGTGGCTGTTTCATTTTTTTTATTATTCCTTTCCGAGGCGGTATTTTTATTTATCTGTTTATCAGAAATTTTCCTTTCCAAGGCGGTATTTTTATTTTTTATTTCTCTATTAGAAATTTTCCTTTCCAAGGCGGTATTTTTATTATTTATTTCTCTATTAGAAATTTTCCTTTCCAAGGCGGTATTTTTATTATTTATTTCTCTATTAGAAATTTTCCTTTCCAAGGTGGTATTTTTATTATTTATTTCTCTATTAGAAATTTTCCTTTCCAAGGCGGTATTTTTATTTTTTATTTCTCTATTAGAAATTTTCCTTTCCAAGGCGGTATTTTTATTATTGTGATTGATATATACCTCCGATACTTTTACAGTCGAATATTTATTATTTTTGAGTTCCTTTCCAAGGTGGCTGTTTCATTTTTTTTTATTATTCCTTTCCGAGGCGGTATTTTTATTTATCTGTTTATCAGAAATTTTCCTTTCCAAGGCGGTATTTTTCTTTTTTATTTCTCTATTAGAAATTTTCCTTTCCAAGGCGGTATTTTTAATATTTATTTCTCTATTAGAAATTTTCCTTTCCAAGGCGGTATTTTTATTTTTTATTTCTCTATTAGAAATTTTCCTTTCCAAGGCGGTATTTTTATTATTTATTTCTCTATTAGAAATTTTCCTTTCCAAGGCGGTATCTTTATTATTTATTTCTCTATTAGAAATTTTCCTTTCCAAGGCGTTATTTTTATTATTGTGATTGATATATACCTCCTCTTTTGAGGCGATACTTTTACAGTCTAATATTTTTTCTTTTTTATTGGCATATTCTAAAAACCCATCTTTTAGGTTTATAATAGCATTAATTTTTTTCAATAAGTTAAATCCTATCAAGAGATCGGATTCTAGATTATCGATCTCGTAAAAAATTTAGTCAATACCAAAGATTTGACAATTATGGTAATATTTTATTATGGAAAATCCATTTACAGTCTTAACCCTCTTATAATTGGTTAGTTCTTTTTAATTGGGAAACACACCTCCTGTTTTAATATAACATGCGGTAGCCCCAGAATCAATTAAAATTTTTACTTCTCTATTTGTTTCTCTGTCGACCTTGTATAGGTAGGGCAATCCGACTGCCCCCAATCTTCTAAAAAATGATTTTCTGTAAAATTGTTAATTCTTTGAGTTTTTGGTTGGGGTTGATTGGACTGAGTACTATTTTTATTTCGTTTTTGGAAAGTTCTCCTTTGTTCCGACTGGAACTGGTTTGGGTTAGCCCCAAAATTGTTTTGATTGTTCTTTAGATTTTGAGAATGGTTAAAATTTGTTTGCTGATAAAGCATTTGAGTGGAAGGATCAACTTCCATTGGTTCTGGTTTTTGTTGATTAAAACCAGAGTGAATTGGTCTTGGGTTGGGTTCCCGCTTGGGATATCTAAGGGTATTGCTATGTTGGTTAGCTTTTTTATTTTGGGGAATATTTGTATCATTATTATTTTTATGATGATTACTATTGTTATAAGTTTTGTTTTTATTATTATTTCTATACGAAGAGAATATTTCGGTAAATAGGGTTCTTTGCTCATTGGATTCCAACTCCTGGGCTTTTGCCAAGGCGTTGGGTAGATCTACCGGGGACATTGAGTGTATAATGTTTGATAATGGAGGATTTAACCCCGTTATAAACACGCGCAGAGCATATGTTCTGTTTTTCGTGTTCAGTTCTTTTGTTATCGTATTATTCGTCCCGTGCGTCATTATCGTTTTGTTAATGAGCAAGGTTAACTTTTTGTTCACCGCATTATAGAAATCTATTACGGACATCTTGCCCTGACGAAGAACACTAAGTTCTTCTTCGACAATATGTATTGGCCTCTTGTCGGAGTACGCGAAATCTAAACGGGCTACTATAGCTTCAAGATTTAACACAGTGCCGTGGTTGGTTAAAACATCGTTGGCATTTTGTGTAATTTTATTGCGCAGTATTGTCAATGCTGCGAAATATTTTCTGCTTCCTATTTTATATAAGGACATGCAGTTATAAGCGGCTTCTCGCCAACTTATATATTGAGTATGTTTTCCAGAAAATTCTGGGAGAGATTTTATTATATCTAGTGCTTCATCGCACTTTATTTCTCCGTCGATAATTTGAGTTTCATACTCAATAACCTGTGAGTCTTTCGACTCAAATTCTAGTTTAAGTTTTTTTATTTCGCTTATTAGTGGTGCCGTTGTATTGGCAATGAGTTGAGTTATCAAATCAATAGTTAATTCGTTTTGCATGGTGTTTTAAAGACTTAATTCTTTAAATTTTTTCAATAAAGCCTCCAGGTTTGCTTGTCTTTTCAAAATTTAATTATTTCTTAAAATTTTAAAAACTTTAACTCAAAAACTTTACCTAAATTAGAAAATTTGATTTTTCTTTTCTATTAAAATTTTTTTATTATTAACTTACAATATTCATATTATAATGCCACTTACAATAACATCTTGTTGTTGCTGTAGTTTTCAAAGTCGTTTTGTTGTAAGCGTCGGTTTTGGAACTCGTTGGGGCTTTCGACTGGTGTTCTGCCCTTTGGCCAGTATTATATTCGTTTTGCTGTATGTAGTATGTCGTCTGTGTTCGAACACGTTGGGGCTTTCGACTTGTTTTGTTCTGCCCTTTGCCTAGTATTACTTTCGTTGGGGCTTTTTGTTTTTTATTTAATATACTGCCCTTTAACACTGTTATTATTTTTTTTATACTATTTATTATTTAAATGTCATATATTTTAATGGCTTTTAAATATTTCACTTTAGTGATCGTTGTTTTAACAATTGCACATGGAATGATCATTTGTGAGCATTCCTTTTTTTTCACTACACACGGCGATTGATCGTTACATATTTTTTAGAGTTTCATTCGGGTGACTTCACTTGAGTACCGATTTGAATGTCATATTTTATATTTATTTATTATGACTTTTGAAACTCTTTTATAGATATTATATTTAGGTTACAAGCACGTTGGGCGCCAGTTAAACACTTAGAACACTTTTAGGTTAAAAAAAATATTTTTATTGTATTTATTCAACTTTGTATGTTAGTGACGAGAGGTGCTTTTTACTTGAGAGCCAGTGGAAGACTGACTCTCCACTTTTCTGACAATTTTTATTTTCAGATGAGCTAGGGAAGCAACGCCTACGCGATATTGGTATTGCATTAATCATCATTCTTTAATGCTTAAACGGATGTGGTGTCTGGTTGCGTTTGCAACGAAGAAAGAATAAAAGTGTCCACGAAGTATTTATTCTTTTGTTCGCATAATGCTGAAATGCATTTTGCGTTGGGAATAGGTTGTTTCTTTTGCAACAAAGTATCTTGGAGATACAAAGAAAAAGGAACTTACGTATTCGTTCCTTTGGGATTGATTACTGATTTAAATGTATAACTTGTATGTAGGTATGTGAAGAAAGGGGGTGGACAGTTAGTGAGAAGTACAGAAATGAAAAATTTTAAAGAATAATGGAAAACGTTAACCAGCTGTTTACCGATCCAAATAGAGAGGTAATTATGTGTTTGATGTAACAACGGAATTCAAGCTAAGTACTTATGTACTGACATACTTACTTAGGTGGGCATTACAGTTCGGGGTGAACCTGGGCCTCAACCAGTATCCTTCTATAACGACTTCGATTTTGGGCGAGCTCTCTCCAGTTTCGTACTCCAAGTCGGATGAGGTCTTCATCCACTTGATTGTGCCACCTAAGACGAGGTCTTCCCCTTCCGCGATTTCCCTGCAATGTGCTTTCGAAAACCCGACGAGCCGGAGCGTTTGGGTCCATCCGCTCTACATGACCCAACCATCGTAGCTTCGCGATGCGTACTCTTCTGGCTATGCCCATGTCGCGGTACAGCTCATACAGCTCGTTGTTGTATCTTCTTCTCCACACATTGTCTTCGCATACGGGACCAAAGATCATTTGGAGAATTTTTCTTTCGAAACGACCAAGGGTTTCCTCATCCGCTTTCGATAAAGTCCATGCTTCCGTGGCGTACAGCAGGACTGGGATGATTAAGGTCTTTTACAAGGTCACCTTGGTTTTTCTAGAGAGGGTTTTGTTTCTCAATTGCTTTCTTAACCCAAAGAAGCAACGGTTGGCAAGAGTTATTCTCCGTTTGATCTCCGCACTGATGTTGTTGTTCCTGTCTACAGCGGATCCTTGGTAGACGAAGTCCTGTACTACCTCGAAGTTATGTCTGTCTATTGTGACGTATTGTCCAATTCCTCGATGTTCTGTGTCCTTGTTTGATGACAGCATATACTTCGTTTTGCCCTCATTAACCATCAAACCCATTTTCACGACTTGAAGAGTGAACTCATGAGACAATTTAAGCCAAACAAAAGAGACTTCGACATCCTGCGATCGATTATGGATCGGAAACAGCAGCCTCACGAGACATTTGACGAGTTGTACGCCGATATCAGAAGTTTGAAATTGCAAATGCAGGTCAAACCAAGTGAACCGGACTTAATATCAATGGTGAAGAAAAATTTAAAAGAAAGAGTTGCTACATTAATATTTGGTTGCTCTATCAATAGTGTAAGAGATTTGAGAGAGAAGTGTAGAGGAGCGGAAGAACATTTGGCGGCTAGCGACGCAAAGAGAAGATTTGTAAATGAGTTAGCAGAAGAAAGAAAAGTTAGTACTAGGAGATATGACGAGTCAGATGACGAAGAACTAGAAGTAGCAGCTTTCCAACCTAATAGAAACGATGAAAGTCATGACCGGTATAATGACAAACACAAACCAATAAAAAATGACAGAGAAAAACTAAATGACAATTTTAGAAATAGACAACAGACGGGAGTATGTAACTCGACGTTTCATACTCTGACTTGTTTTGGGTGTGGACAAGGTAACAAACCTTATAAATGCCAAACTTGTCAGGAAAACTCCAGGGTCGGCAGTGTAGTCGCAAGGGCATAAGACCCAGGGAACTTAGCCCCAATTAAAAAAATTGGGCTTTATGACCCACCGGAGTGGGTAACCGTGGCCCAACCGCAGAGTGGGCCTTATGACTCCCCACTTTGGTAGGTCATAACGCCCAAACAAAAATGTTGGGAGTTATGTCCCACTACTTTAAAATTTACACATTATACTATATCTTAAACCATTTCAAGTAGAGAAATTTCGCTTCGAATACTCGATCCGCTGGTGCTAATGGGAGAAATTTCTCTATGTAGGCTACCAATCGAGTTTATATGAGCTTATTTACCTACTCTTCGAACGCGTTACTTGTAATTTTTTTATGATTCTATGTATCGTTTGCTCCCATTCCAAATTGCAACTCTATTTTTTTTTTTATCATTTCAACAATATGAAAGCATTGAAAGTCCCGTATTTTGCTTATCTTCGATTTGCTACAGCTTACAGATCTTTTTGCCAGTTGTCATTCGTAATCTCTTAAGAATGGATAGTGAACCAAGCACAAGTGCGGGAAATATTGATTTCGAGTTTTTGCCGGGTTTTAGAAAAAACAGTCAACTTTTGCATATAAAATACGGCGATAATTTTTGTGGCGGATTTGTTTCGAACTAACGTGCGTATGTATATGTTTTTCAAGATAGATTTTCTAGTAAAAAAACCCTCAGAAATCGTTTGCAAATATGACTTTATTGAAATTGAATTTCAGCGGTTTGGAGAAAAAATATTGATTTTGGGCTCGGAGCTTAAATTAGCTTTATTACCTAAAACAAATGTATATACATATGTACTTGAAAACACCCACGCTTTGCCCCATTCTTTATAAGCTAAAAAAGGCAGTTTCACCAACTTCTCATCATAACACCTGTTTCAAAACACTGAAAACTATTACCAATGATTTTATAAGAAGCGCCTGATATCTATCTACTATTTCCTTTTTATTTCATGAGAAAATATTAGCAAACGGCAAAGTTATTACCATAAGAGTATGCTGAAAACCGAAAAATTACAACAAATTGACAAAGATTTTTTTCATATAAGGAGACAAAATTTGAAAAAGAAAGCTAAAAGGTTTGTTGCATATGTATATATTTTCTAGTCATAAAACGAAAAAGAAAAAAAGAAAATGTTCATAAATACAGCTGCCCCGACCAAAATAGTGAACAAATCGAAATTTACAAAAACAAAAACAGCTTCCGGTCCCCATAAAAACTGCTATGGAATAACTTTTAGCACTTGAATGATACACAAATGTTTGTGTGTTTATCATCTTTACAAAACATTTTGTTTCATCAAATTATCAAGAAAATTGCAAAAGTTATGAAGCTATTAAAGAAAAATAGGGGAAACCATTGCTTCTCTTGTCCTATATCTTTGTTTTTTCACAAGGATATCAAAAAAAAAAAAAAAAAAAATCGCATCCCGGACAGCACGGCTTTTTTTATTTGAGGATTGGTGTTTTTGATTAGTTCTCAAACCAATTAAAGTCAACAAATGAATTTTTCACAAAAACGCAAAAAATGTTTGTCAATGAAAACGAAAATGTTCCATAGTTAAATTAATGAAAACAAAAAGTAAGTTTAGAAATGTCAAAAATGGGGTCGTTCACAAAGCGATGCAAGTAGTTTCTCTTGGGTTCAGTTTACATGAGAACTGAAATTTCTGTGAGGTGAGAAAATATATTGTGGATTTTTGTTTTATATATACATATCGCTTAAATTTGTTCTAAAATAAAAAAAAAAATGCTCGACTTTCCTTTAAGTAATTACGAATGCAAGAAATGGCATTCTTTTATGCTTTTGTTTTGAAGGAATCCTTTTTAAATGAAATAGTGCAGAACTGTATAAAACATTTTAACAATTCACAAGGATTTAAGGTTTTAAATGAAGTGAACTTGGCTAAAACAGGTTACTTGAAAGTTTAAAGTCTTCATATATTTTGAAAGTGGTTTAGGAAACTTTACATAAGTGCATTGCTCCCTTTTCAAAGACTAGATTACGCTGCAATGATGCAGTGCAGTGCAATAAATTGTAGGAAACCATTTTTTTTTTTAAATATTACAACTACAGTTTTCATGTATTATTTTTTTTTATTCTAACATTCATACTTCAAGTTCAAAATTCAAATTCAAATTCAGTTTCCAAATTCAAATCAGTTCAGTTGGTTTGAGGATTAGGTTGAAGTAATAATAATCGCTTATAGAAAGATGAAGGTAAGGTAGTGTGTGAGGTGTGGAACGTGTTGGTTCGGTCATTAGATGAGAGAGAGGAATGAACATCGTCGAGTATTGAACAAATCGTTAAATTACGGGGAAGAAACTAAATGCAACCCTTACAAATAAATCTAAATAAAACTACAGATAAATATGAGAAAAAAAAAGTAAAAGGAAAAAAAAAATAGTAAAAGAGGAGCAGCATCCGGAATTGATCCCGGACCCCAAAAATCAATACATCATGGCATGGCGGTCATTTTTTTTTTTTTTTTTTTTTATTCATAATTTTTGTTTTATTTCATTTATCTTATAACTACTTATATGCTAGACAAAAAATGGAAAACTAGCCTAATTACTACTACTTATATATAACTTACTGGCCCTAAGCGGGCGCTCTAAGCAATTCATGACCTTATAGATTACTGCCTTTCGGCCTATGAACTATTTATATATTTTTTTTTTAATCTTTTATTTTTCTTTTTAATTATTAGAAAATGTGGAAAAAAAACTAATGCCATTAAATTTTTTTTTTTTTTTTTGTTTTTCTTACATACTACTTAATACTATGTCCTTAATAATAAAACCTAAAACTAGAAATAAAAATAAGACTTAAAAATAAACCTAAACTACCTACAGTTACTTAAAAACTAGAACAACCACAGCAGCATATAATCCATAACTTTTTGAACTGTCTATTTTTTTTTTCCTTTCATATATTTTAATGTAATTTTTTTTTTTCATATTTACACTTTTTAATGTTATTTAATAAATGTTTTTTTTTTTTTTTTTTTTTTTTTTTTAATAAATTCTGTCTTTTTTTTTTTTTTTTTTTTTTTTTTTTTTTTTTTTTTTTTTTTTTTTTTTATCGATATATATATAAAACTTGTTTCAATGCCACCGCCTACTCTACTTAAAACTAAGACCTAAGACTAAAACAACTATGTAAGCCGGCCAAGGCAAAAAATACCCCACCCACGACTACCCATGGTCAAATACCGTTTGAAGTTGAAGCCACCAAAACTGATTCTCCTGCTTCACCCTATCAATACGGTCTTGTTGGGACACAGCCCTACTGAACCGAAGGAGCTCCGCTCCGCCTTGAGCGAGGATGTCTCGTTCATATAGGAGCCGCCGGTCTACAGTACTTCGTCTGACGTGGTAGATAAGCGGTACTGCCAATCTATCTTGTATCAGACCGCACTTGTCAAGATAGAGGAATGCCTCTGGTGGGATAAAGCCGCTCAAGCGTGCTTCCTCAAAGTACATCTTGTTTGGATAGAACGCCCCGAAAATCAGGCTGTTTTCAGAAATCATTGCTCTCGCAACATGGCCTCGAACCAGTTTTATCACGACATTGTCAATCCTGTTGATCCGAGCCCCGTTGTACAGGGCCTCGTTAGAATAATAGTGTAAATAAGAAGATTCCGGTGTCCGATGCAAACCGAGACAACGTCGAAGACACTGTCTCTCGAACACCCGAATCTTCTCCATTTGGGAAGGGGCAATGTTGAACCACACAGGACAGCCATAGACGATCATTGGCCGTATGAGGGCCATGTAGCAAATAACCTTTACCCTGGGGTCAAGTCGACTGCTGTAAAACAGCCGTTTTGTCAGGGCGAATGCTCCCCTGGCTCTGGTCAGAGCAGCCTTCATATGTCTATCGAAATACAGATACTGATCTAACCAGATCCCGAGGTACTTCACTACACTTTTGCTCGCCAACCGCTGTCCGCCGGTGTCAACTATGACCATTTTACGCCAATTTTTACACGTATCACGCGATGCCTTGGCCAACGGAGTTCGGAACAGAATTGTTTCCGACTTCTGGACATTTATTTTCAGTTTCCAGTCGTCACAATATCGCTGAATCTTCTCGAAGTCACGCTGCAAGAGAATTCTAATAACTTCGACCTTCGGGGCCGTTCTGTACGCAATCAGGTCGTCGGCGTACGCTATTGCTTGCGTTAAACTACCTATCAGATCGCTGGTGTAAATGCTAAAGAGAATCGGCGAGTTGACCGCTCCCTGTTGAAGACCGTTTTTGATTTCGAATGTGGTGTTAGAAGTTACGTTGCCATTTTTCACAACGAACTTTCTACCGTTGAGCATATCATAAAGCATATACAACATTGGTTTACTGATGCCTAGTCTGGTGAGTTTTAGATACAAACCTTCTAACCATACGGTGTCGAAGGCCTTCTCTAGGTCCACCAGAACAGCACCCGTGCATTGTTTCTTGCATTTGTTCCATTGGATGTCTGAAACGAGTTTGGACGCGGCATGAATGGTGTCATGTCCCGCTTTAAACCCGAACTGATTATCCGGAATGATGTTGTTGTCCGCAGCCCATTTGGCCAAAGATCTATTAATGACTTTTTCGAATACCTTGCTGATGCTTGGAAGAAGACTTATCGACCGGAGATTCGCCGGATTGGAGTTGTCCTTCCCCTTTTTCGGGAGAGGATGCACCACAGCTGTCTTCCAACGCACTGGATAATATGCATTATTCAGCGCGTTGTTGAATAGTGTGGTATAAATGTCAATAGCCTCAATCGGTAAGTGTCTTAGTACAATGTTTGGTATACCATCGACACCTGCTGACTTCTTATTCTTCATGGAATCGAAGATGAGCTGGAGCTCCACCTTCGTAACGAGCAAGGGACTGGGTCCCGTTCTTTCGGCGATTATGGTGTTTGCCAAGAAATCGTCATCAAACCGGGTGAAACCGCGGTTCTCGGATCGCCAAGTTGTTATATCGTTCCTCAGGTAGAAATGGTGAACGAAGGCTCTGTTCTCCAGGTCGTGATTCGGGCGAGTGCAAGCATTCACCTTATACACTTGCTGGAAAGCGGCACCGACTGTTTCCACTTTCTCCTGCGGATCTTCGATTATAAAGAAGTCATCGTCCAAGATGGCCTCCTCTGGATCAATTTGCGCAGTCAAAAGTACGTCTCTGTTCTCTACTGTCCTCTGGAGCTTAAGACACTGGAGGTCATTCTGATTCTTGGACCTAAATATCTTATTAATTTGAGGGAACATACTCGGGTCACTAGAGTTAACGGCTCGAATTTTGCTGTCCCAGTACGAATTAATAGATAACCTGTAGTTTTCCTTGATCAGGGTGTTGACGTTTTTGATAGACGACTTCAGTGTCCTAATCTCCAGGTCGTGCGGGTCTGTAAAACGTCTGTACATGTTTTTAAGTCTTGTCAGTAGTCCACTTTTTTGTCTGTGCAGTGCGTCTATCGTCCGGTTGCTGTAGACGTTGTTTTGGTCGCATTCTTTGTATTTTGGTATTGTTCGTTGCATAGTTCGTTTAATAATATCGTCCATCTGTTGCAAGTTTTGGTCAATTTCTGTGTTGGTCATGTTTCTGTTGTTTGGTGGGGCTATATCACTCGAACGTAGTTCTCTTGATAATACATTGGTGAAACGTGGCCACCGCATCCTACTGTAATTGTAGGAGTGCGTTGGGACGAATTCATCCAGCTCCACAAGCTCGTTCGGAATCTGTATTACAGCAGCCAAGCCGCAGTGGTCACTGTCGTACTCGACTGTCTGTAGGCAAGTTCGCGGGTGATTACCCACTTTGTCTGTTACTGTGAGTCTTATGTCGTATAGCATAAGGTCCAGAAAAGAGCCGCTCCTTGGGAACGATGGTCTATTAGTAGCCAGCAGGTCGACACCATACTCAACGCTACACAGATTCATCAAGTTAAAAAGATGATTACCTCTTAAATTATTAGTTTGGTTTCCCCAATCTTCATGTTTGGCGTTCAGATCTCCGGCCAATATGAAATAGTTCTCTTCCAATCCCAGTTTGAGTACCCTAAAAAGAGTTTCGAGCTCTGAAATAAAATTGGTAGGCTGCGGAGCCCAAGGCGCATAGGCCGCTATCATATACACCCGCTTCCCTCGAGTGAGAGAGATGCAAATGACGCATACCTCAAGCGTTTTGAACTTACGCAAATCATTGTTGTATATAACTTTATAATTAATGCCTTTACGTACGAAGATTGCAACACCGCCTCCTTGAGTAGAGTCGGGTCTATCCCTTCTTACGATATTGTAATTGTTATGAGTCAATTTATGTTTCTGGTTTAGCTTGGTTTCGCTAGCCAAAAACACATCCGGACTGTGGTCTTTCAACAACTGGAACAAATTAGCTCTACGTTCAATCCTAATCAGCGAATTTACGTTCACAGCTAGGATCCTAAGGCGCGTCTTCGGCAGCGCGCCCTTAACCATGATGTTGCACTTGGCCAGGCAGCAAAGAGTAGAGGTAATCTACTCTTACGCCTTGCTCCCTTATCTGACTTTGTAGTCCTGTTAGCTGACCTTGAATGCTCAGCAACAAGGCCACAATGTCGGGCTGAACCACCGGCGCCTGAGGCACTTTTACCTGTGGGGCCACCGATAGTCGGGCCTGTATCGTATTTGCCCTCTCTTTCGCCACGTTAGCGTAAGAGATATTGGGATTTACGATATTATTTCGTGTTGGAGCTTGTCGTACGGGACGACTTTCTTCAGCTTTCTGCCTGACCTGTTTTTCCCGTATAGCCTGGACCTTAGGGCAGCCCCGATAATTTGCAGGGTGCCCCTCGTTCCCGCAAATAACACACTTCAGCTGAGTCAAATCTTCGACCCGCTCTGTCCCTAACCTGCATTCTCCCCTGTTGTGGGTTTCGGCGCATTTCACACAGCGCAACTGCATTTCGCAATTGGCTGCAGCGTGACCGAACCTTTGGCAGCGCATGCATTGCAGCATGTCGTCGTGCCTCTTTAATTTTTCCCAGTGTATGACCTGGTAGTCTAAGACAGTAATATTTCTCAGACTCTCCAGTCTACTTTGGGGCGATAACGATACAAGAAAGATTGGCAGTTTATGCCCCTCCCGCCTGGACTTGACCGTAGTGAATGGCTTGACTCCGATGAATTCGAGGTCATCGCTCGCTTTAACGCGGAGCTCATCAAGGAGCGCCTGCGGTTCCGTGTAGGAACTAATGCCCTTCAACAATACCGTTTTGGGCTTTTCACTCCTAGGCGTGAAGCTGAAGAATTCAGCTGTCGCCTCCTTCAGACATTCTTTGACTAATTTGTAGTCGGCCAATGAAAAACATTGAACCGAATAGCGTCTTTGACTTTCGTTTATTATTTTTATATAAAACTTATTATTTGTGGCCGACTTACATACCTGTTTTACGTCCGGCAGGTCGACCTTGTAGGTTCTAATCGGTGGCACTTTTTCCGACTTGCCTTGTGGTTGTTGCTGGTGTTGCTGTTTAGCTGCTCCTGGTGCTGCTGTTGATGTTGCTGTCTGTACTGTTTCTGGCGCTGCTGCTTTTAATGTATGTGCGGCGCGCTCTGGTGCTGCTGCCACTGCCAATTTACTGGCCCCCGATGTGCTGGGACCTGTTGCAGCCGCCCCTGCATATGTTTGAGCAGATCTTGGTGGCTGAGTTTTTTGCTGCTGCTTTTGTTGTTGTTGTTGTTGTACCCTTTGTGGCTTGGGTGTGGGTGAGATTTGTCCCTTTGTTGCAGTTTGCTTTGGCTGCTGCTGTTGTTGTTGTTGTTGCTGCTGATTTAGCTGATTCTGTTGCTGTTGTTTTCCGTTTTGCTGCTGCTGTTGTTGTTTTTGCTCTTGTTGTTGTTTCTTTTGCTGCTGTTGCTCTTTTTTGGCTTCAGCCTCTGCCTGCCGGCTTGCTTCTTGCTTTTTTCTTAGCAGCTGCAGGAATGGCTCCATTTTTTTCTTTAGGCATTCAATTCCTTGCACGCACTCGTCAACTATTTTTTGGGCCTGTTCTGCCTCCTTTTCTTCTTCGTCCGAAGACGACCCTGTACTAAGTTCAGCAAACCTGTTGCTGTCCCCGGATTTGTACAGTACTTCACCATCATCAGACATATATTCGATGTCGTCATCGGATGGTGAGTTATTTAAATTCTTTTGTTTTGTTTTTGCTGCTAAGGCCTTCTCTGACTGCCTCTCGCTTCCCTCAGCTTGCAGCATAGCTGAGGTGCCTGATGCTCTTCTCTTCACCAGGTTGGGTATAGCCTTTAGAGACCGCCTCCGCTTTTGCGGTACCTCTTTTTGTTGTGGTTTTGCTGTTGTTGTCGGTGATAATGCTGTTATCGGATCGGTTGATTTTACAGCAACCTCACCCGATGTATTCGCAGAGGCATCTTTCGATGCCCCTGCCTTCTTCTCTTTCACCATCTGCTTTTCCTCCCAGTCGATGACGTTCTCTACTTCACGGTTGTGAAAAAAAGCTTCTAAAAGTTTCGTCGAGTGGGATTTGATCCCACGACCCTCGGATTGTGAAGCCGCCACGCTACCACTCTGCTAACTTTTCAGTTATTGAAGCGATAACTTATTTTGCACTTTTACTTTGCACACACTTGAAAAAATACTTTAATCACACTGTCTCTGCTGAAGTCTTTCTTGAGCGAAAGTCAAAGATCGACTGGGCATGGCGGTCATACCAATCGGGCCACGTAAGCTTGCAAAGTTTATATGACTAAGATCGTTTCATGTAATATGGGACATGGGAGCATACAAATTAGATACTTTTCGAAGTTCGAAACACCTTATCATTTAACACCCACGAAGAGGATCGGCGTCCCCAACACAAGCGCAGTTCAGTTACGCGTCTTTTTCTATTGAAGGATATTTTAATCAAAAAAACAGGATAACGTCACACCTATTTTTCTAAAATTCTAAAGAAAATTTTGAGACGAAAAACAGAATTTTCTGAATAAAATTGGTGAAAATATGCCGAAAAAAGGAAGTGCGAATAGTCACCATCTTACATTTTGCGAATGTATTGGTGAGGGAGTTTTGGTAACACAACAAGCTGACCCAACGCTATATAAGGGAGTGCACGACCTATCTTCCGTCTTTTCTTTCGTCAGACGCATCGGTGCGGGTATCTCGTCGCTGTCTTCTTGGAAAAAATAAAAAAAAAAGTCGCATGTGGTAAACTAAAAATATAAAATTAAAAGAGTGTCGTGCAAAAAGACAAAAAAAACAGAAGAACAACAAGTGCATTTTGAAAAAGGAAAAAAGTAGGCTATAAAATAAAAAGCGCATTTGCGAGAATCCCTTCCCTCCCATTTAAAAAAATATAAAAAAATTGAAACACCAAAAGTGACGAAAAGGAAATAAAATCGGTACACCAGGTACACCTGACCAGCGCTTTTCCGCAGCAAAAACACAGGAGACCCCGAAGGGTATTAAATACGCAGGTGCAGATAACCTACCCAGAAGCATTCGTACTAACCCACGTGCCACTAAAACAGAAGTAGCAAAAGCACACCTACAGAAAACTACAAGAAACAACCCACTACACTTAGCCCACGCCAGAAGAAAAAATCAAGAAGCAGCCTCACCAGACAGCACCGCACCGGAAAAATAAATCGCCAGTCATACAACCATACAGCAACAACATCTCTGACGCCAAAGCCAAAGCCAAGGCCAACGCCAAAGAGCCCCAACAAAAGAAAAAAACACTTCTTCATACATATATCATACACCAGCATACGCAAGAAAAAAAAAATCATCCGCAGAAGTCATCCTCATATCATCGTGATCGTATCAATAGATTTGATCAGCGCCTTACTTTTCATCCCAATTACAACACCATCCACTCATCAGTCTTTCCATCTTTAACTCATCGCATTCAACAACAACCACACAGCCAGCCAACAGTATTCCACACACACCAACCATGTCCAACCTGCATGCCCATAGCGGCTACAAATATAAATAAAAAAAAAAACTTTAGAAAAACAAAAAAGAAAAAGCTAAGTATTCATTAATTTAAAGTCATTCAATCTTTATGTACGGTTGTTCAAATTGTTTTTCCTTTTTCCCCCCTCAATTAGCTAAACGCGATAGCAGTGTTAACGTAAACACACCTATGATCAACACCAGTCCCTCGATGCTGTGCACACCATCAAGGAGAAGTGGATATAAAATTATCGAAATTGTATCGCGAATCTAAATATGAGATTTCGCTTTTAGTGGGTGAGTGATTAACTATTTAATTTTGCCATAAATTTGAACGACCAATTAGTTCATTAGTTCCGATTAAACTTGTTTTTTTTACTTTCGTATAATAATTTAATAAAATCCTATAAGTATACTTTGAATTTCAACGATATAAGTTAGTGTTCTCTTTGAAACCGACTCAAAAGAAAGATTAGTTTCTTTCTAAATAAAAATTGGAATCAGAGTCGTAGATTTCTTTCCTTACAAATTTTAAATGTTGAAACGAATCATTCGTCATAAAGTGCAGGGAGTACAGGCTACATAATATTTAAGCTTGAGCACGAAGTGAAAAATATACAAACGTACATACTTTCAGGATACTTATAATTGCTTTTGTTTGGAAATGAATTTGAATTTTGAATTTGAATTGAAACTTAACGTAATAATTATATTACATTGACAAATTGATTTTAATTTGATGGTAACAACAGAAGAAGAGGTGCCTATGCAAGGCCAATTTAGTAATTTTTTCGTTAAGAACTTGCCGATTATCGCTAAACTTATCTTTAGTTTTTAAGAAACTTTTTTTTTTATAACGATTTTACTTACGCTATCATTAAAAATTATTTTTGATAAATATGAAAACATCATAGTTTTTGAATGGCTTTCGTTTCGTTCTTTTGGATTTTCTTTATCACAGCCAGATACAGTCGTATCTCTTGTGAGTGATATGATATTTGGTTTACTCTCGTTTGTTTTCGTAATTTCGTTTCGGAGTTTTAGTATTCGGAAAGTGTTAAAATTTCGAAATTTAGTGGAACAACTATACTAGATATGATAATGGTATGAGTTTCTTTTTGTGAGTGTGGCTTTGCTAAGGATATCCGGGGGTAGATTTGATCATAGACGGGGAAAATAGATTGATGACGTAGGACGTCAGATCTTTTTTTTAGAATTGGGGGTTACTACAAACTCGAGGACACGGTAATCCAGGATGGTATCGTTCAAGAATTTATTTTCTTTGGTATGATACCGAGGGAGGGAAAATCCTCAGAAGAGCTTCAACATCGGTGCTCTCCTCACTTATTTCTTATAGGAATTTTCAGGATGAATGGGACGTTTCAGGCTTCGCGCGAATTTCGTACATTACATTAACGGCATGAAAACGTAACGGCCGTCCATGATTCTGACGCAAGAACCCCCCCTCCGACGAGCTAGTTTTGGCTATGCAAGCATGCCAAGCGGTCGTGAGTCATGGACAACCATCTGCCTCGCTATCAGGACTTTCTTAGTGTCCCTGTAAGCGCTGAGAAATAACGTTAGTGCAAAAGGTGGATGGTCGAAAGGGACTATCTTGGGTTTTGGTTGATGACATCCTTACGTGTAGTATAGTGGGTGTGATTGGGCCTCAACTCAGATGTCCTTCCTCGAATATCACCTCGAGGGTACGTTACAGGTGGCGCCCAACGTGGGGCCCGAATTTCGTCCTTTTTTTTCAAAAAAAAAAATTTCGTCCTTTTTTTTTCAAAAAAAAAAATTTTTTTTCTAGCCAGAATTTTTTTTTAAGACTTGATTTAGAGTTGGTTTGGTTCTCCTTCAGATACTTCTAATATTCCTTAATGTATTACACGACCAGTGATTGGGCGAGATCCTCAATCAGTCTGCTGCGAGTATACTAAAACTTTAATAACTTTTTTTTTAATTTTTAAATCATCGAACATACGCTTGTGTTTTGACGACCAGTAATGGGTGGAATCCTCATTAGTCTGCTGCGCCAAACAACGCTTTCTTCAGTGATTTTTCGAGACATGCGTACTCCTTATTTTTGCGTTAGTTAAATTTCTTATTATGAATATTGTGATGCATATCCAGTAATTGGGTGGTATCCTCAGTTAGTCTGCTGTATGTACCAATATTACATAATTCCTTCTCTCAAAATTTTTTCAGTGAAGTAACTCTTTTCAACCAGTAAATGGACGACACTTCATTTAGTCTGCCGTGAAAAGTTGTTCTTCTCTTGATTTAGGGAGTTTTGGTAGTCCTGACTTCCGAGAGAAAAAGAAAAGAAACACAAAGAAAAGAAAGAGAAATACCTGTGGAATACCTAGTCAACATAATCAGTCTTCGAAATTTTTTTTATCCTATCTGATTAAGTGAGTGAAATATAATTAGTCGTCGATCAACTCTGTTATACACCCGGTATCTGATTACAAGGTCACACTCACACAGTTTTATGACAATTTTTTCCGACTTTAAACAAGATATTTTTCGTTATTTTTTTTCCAGTTTGGAATTTCAGAATTATTATTTCATGAGATTTATTTAGTACATACATATAGTTGATATATAGTCTTGATTTCTTTGGTTTTATCGACATTCAGTTTTAATAAGATTTAAATTTTTTTTCGCTTTTCGCATTTCGTAAATTGTTTTCGACCATTCATAATACATACATACTTTGGTTTGCTTCGGTAACTTTTTATAATTTTGGACCAAAACTTGATTTGCTTCACAATCATGTCTGGTACACAGAATACTTTAGCGAAAAGGGGGACACATTCTTGGTGTTTTCCATTCAAAAGATCTTAAGAAGTAGAAAAAGCTCGAGATTTGCCCGGCTAGCTCAGTCTGTGCATGAGACGAGACATACCTATTCTCAGGCATGGGTTCAATTTTTTTCACGAAACATAAAAATATACATAACGAAACAAGATAGAGTTTACCGGTTTCTTCTCATTTTCATTTTCCTTCCGGTTTTGCGAAAAATGAAAAAGGTGTGTAGGAAACCATTTTTTTTTTAAATATTACAACTACAGTTTTCATGTATTATTTTTTTTTATTCTAACATTCATACTTCAAGTTCAAAATTCAAATTCAAATTCAGTTTCCAAATTCAAATCAGTTCAGTTGGTTTGAGGATTAGGTTGAAGTAATAATAATCGCTTATAGAAAGATGAAGGTAAGGTAGTGTGTGAGGTGTGGAACGTGTTGGTTCGGTCATTAGATGAGAGAGAGGAATGAACATCGTCGAGTATTGAACAAATCGTTAAATTACGGGGAAGAAACTAAATGCAACCCTTACAAATAAATCTAAATAAAACTACAGATAAATATGAGAAAAAAAAAGTAAAAGGAAAAAAAAAATAGTAAAAGAGGAGCAGCATCCGGAATTGATCCCGGACCCCAAAAATCAATACATCATGGCATGGCGGTCATACCAATCGGGCCACGTAAGCTTGCAAAGTTTATATGACTAAGATCGTTTCATGTAATATGGGACATGGGAGCATACAAATTAGATACTTTTCGAAGTTCGAAACACCTTATCATTTAACACCCACGAAGAGGATCGGCGTCCCCAACACAAGCGCAGTTCAGTTACGCGTCTTTTTCTATTGAAGGATATTTTAATCAAAAAAACAGGATAACGTCACACCTATTTTTCTAAAATTCTAAAGAAAATTTTGAGACGAAAAACAGAATTTTCTGAATAAAATTGGTGAAAATATGCCGAAAAAAGGAAGTGCGAATAGTCACCATCTTACATTTTGCGAATGTATTGGTGAGGGAGTTTTGGTAACACAACAAGCTGACCCAACGCTATATAAGGGAGTGCACGACCTATCTTCCGTCTTTTCTTTCGTCAGACGCATCGGTGCGGGTATCTCGTCGCTGTCTTCTTGGAAAAAATAAAAAAAAAAGTCGCATGTGGTAAACTAAAAATATAAAATTAAAAGAGTGTCGTGCAAAAAGACAAAAAAAACAGAAGAACAACAAGTGCATTTTGAAAAAGGAAAAAAGTAGGCTATAAAATAAAAAGCGCATTTGCGAGAATCCCTTCCCTCCCATTTAAAAAAATATAAAAAAATTGAAACACCAAAAGTGACGAAAAGGAAATAAAATCGGTACACCAGGTACACCTGACCAGCGCTTTTCCGCAGCAAAAACACAGGAGACCCCGAAGGGTATTAAATACGCAGGTGCAGATAACCTACCCAGAAGCATTCGTACTAACCCACGTGCCACTAAAACAGAAGTAGCAAAAGCACACCTACAGAAAACTACAAGAAACAACCCACTACACTTAGCCCACGCCAGAAGAAAAAATCAAGAAGCAGCCTCACCAGACAGCACCGCACCGGAAAAATAAATCGCCAGTCATACAACCATACAGCAACAACATCTCTGACGCCAAAGCCAAAGCCAAGGCCAACGCCAAAGAGCCCCAACAAAAGAAAAAAACACTTCTTCATACATATATCATACACCAGCATACGCAAGAAAAAAAAAATCATCCGCAGAAGTCATCCTCATATCATCGTGATCGTATCAATAGATTTGATCAGCGCCTTACTTTTCATCCCAATTACAACACCATCCACTCATCAGTCTTTCCATCTTTAACTCATCGCATTCAACAACAACCACACAGCCAGCCAACAGTATTCCACACACACCAACCATGTCCAACCTGCATGCCCATAGCGGCTACAAATATAAATAAAAAAAAAAACTTTAGAAAAACAAAAAAGAAAAAGCTAAGTATTCATTAATTTAAAGTCATTCAATCTTTATGTACGGTTGTTCAAATTGTTTTTCCTTTTTCCCCCCTCAATTAGCTAAACGCGATAGCAGTGTTAACGTAAACACACCTATGATCAACACCAGTCCCTCGATGCTGTGCACACCATCAAGGAGAAGTGGATATAAAATTATCGAAATTGTATCGCGAATCTAAATATGAGATTTCGCTTTTAGTGGGTGAGTGATTAACTATTTAATTTTGCCATAAATTTGAACGACCAATTAGTTCATTAGTTCCGATTAAACTTGTTTTTTTTACTTTCGTATAATAATTTAATAAAATCCTATAAGTATACTTTGAATTTCAACGATATAAGTTAGTGTTCTCTTTGAAACCGACTCAAAAGAAAGATTAGTTTCTTTTTAAATAAAAATTGGAATCAGAGTCGTAGATTTCTTTCCTTACAAATTTTAAATGTTGAAACGAATCATTCGTCATAAAGTGCAGGGAGTACAGGCTACATAATATTTAAGCTTGAGCACGAAGTGAAAAATATACAAACGTACATACTTTCAGGATACTTATAATTGCTTTTGTTTGGAAATGAATTTGAATTTTGAATTTGAATTGAAACTTAACGTAATAATTATATTACATTGACATATTGATTTTAATTTGATGGTAACAACAGAAGAAGAGGTGCCTATGCAAGGCCAATTTAGTAATTTTTTCGTTAAGAACTTGCCGATTATCGCTAAACTTATCTTTAGTTTTTAAGAAACTTTTTTTTTTATAACGATTTTACTTACGCTATCATTAAAAATTATTTTTGATAAATATGAAAACATCATAGTTTTTGAATGGCTTTCGTTTCGTTCTTTTGGATTTTCTTTATCACAGCCAGATACAGTCGTATCTCTTGTGAGTGATATGATATTTGGTTTACTCTCGTTTGTTTTCGTAATTTCGTTTCGGAGTTTTAGTATTCGGAAAGTGTTAAAATTTCGAAATTTAGTGGAACAACTATACTAGATATGATAATGGTATGAGTTTCTTTTTGTGAGTGTGGCTTTGCTAAGGATATCCGGGGGTAGATTTGATCATAGACGGGGAAAATAGATTGATGACGTAGGACGTCAGATCTTTTTTTAGAATTGGGGGTTACTACAAACTCGAGGACACGGTAATCCAGGATGGTATCGTTCAAGAATTTATTTTCTTTGGTATGATACCGAGGGAGGGAAAATCCTCAGAAGAGCTTCAACATCGGTGCTCTCCTCACTTATTTCTTATAGGAATTTTCAGGATGAATGGGACGTTTCAGGCTTCGCGCGAATTTCGTACATTACATTAACGGCATGAAAACGTAACGGCCGTCCATGATTCTGACGCAAGAACCCCCCCTCCGACGAGCTAGTTTTGGCTATGCAAGCATGCCAAGCGGTCGTGAGTCATGGACAACCATCTGCCTCGCTATCAGGACTTTCTTAGTGTCCCTGTAAGCGCTGAGAAATAACGTTAGTGCAAAAGGTGGATGGTCGAAAGGGACTATCTTGGGTTTTGGTTGATGACATCCTTACGTGTAGTATAGTGGGTGTGATTGGGCCTCAACTCAGATGTCCTTCCTCGAATATCACCTCGAGGGTACGTTACAAAATAATTCTGAAATAAGTGTATTCTAAAGGAAGAAAAAACAAATACCTTTGTAAAAATTGTCAACATTCACATAAAAATGTGTAAAGGAATATGCAAAAGTTGCTTTCAACCGCTTAATAGACCATTTTATATTTCCATTACGTTATTTTAAATATCTTTATATAAATCTACAAATCAAAAAAAAATTAATTAACTTCCTATAATCACAAATTTTAAGCAACAGAATCCCTGCGTGTAAAAATGAGCATACGATTTTATTTAGTTAAACACATGTGAACGGACCCTCCGACATAAATTTTGCTTTGTTCGCGATACAGGAAAGTCTATAGCCGCACCAACATTAAAAAATCAAAAATCGAGAATCTCATTCGATGCTCGAATAAACGTCAAAAATCTATCACCGACAGGATTCTAACCATCCTTTTATCGTCAACATCAGTTGTCGGCGATTTTGTTTTTGCTTTGCATATACATAGTTAAAATCATGTTATAAATATGACAGTCTTGTGAAAAACACGCCTATTGTTCCTTTTGTAACACGAGATCTATCTGTAATACACGCATTCGGCTGAATATAAAGTTTAGCAAAACCTTGAAAAAATATACCCCAATGAATTATCATTTAATCGAATAACTTCACGCTACTTACCATAGTTCGTACAAAAATTTCCATCTTTTTTTTTTTTGTTGTTCATTGTGTTAATTTTGTTGTCGTCAATCAACCCTAGAAAGTAATGTAAAAGTAAATTAAATTGATCAAAAAACAAGAATGAGAGTTTGTTTACAAAATTCAAGTACCTACGAAATGTATGTATGTACCTATGAAGATATGTAAACAAACTCCCACCTGAGATTTCACAAAAACAAAAAAAAGAACAAGAAGAGAATACTTACCTGTGAAAGTTGAAAGAAAATGAAAAACACCTAAATAATACCAAAAAGAGAAATAGGAAAACAAAACAAAAACGAATTAGCTCGCGATATTAAACTAAGAAACAAAACAAAAAAAGAAAATACGAAACATAAAATCGCGAAACACTGACATTAATATTTTTGACACTTCGATTACGCACTTGCCATCTGGGTTGCGCACACTACCCATCTCCCTATTACGTAAAGGAAAAGGGTTAAACAGTGATGGTGTACCAGAATGCAGTCGTTCATAAGTGTGTATTGACAATGTATAATGTAATTCAGCAATATAATGTCGTTTTCCATTGGTCGTTCGGAAGCCTTCTGAACGCTTCTCAAATCATTCCATTGGCATCAAATGACAGTTCCTCTCCTCGAAAGAAGAGAAATTTGATTCTTGATTTGAAGAAGGAAGCAAAACCAGAAGCACTAACACACTGAAACACTGTTGACGTCAAAATTGACAAATGTGATTTGCCACCTCTAAAAATTGAAAAAAAGTGAACTGAAAACAATTATTAATTAATTAATTTTGTGAGATGTGTTCTAAAAACATTTTAAGACATATTCCTGTCGTTTTAAGGGGTTAGGCCACCCTAGAATTTTCGAAAAATCGATTTTTTTTTTGATTTTAAATGGTCCCTTAGGACCTCAAAAATGATGTCCCAGAAGATCATGGACGGGAAAAGCCTTTAAGTACTCTGTTTACGAATTTTAGTACAAGGACGTCTGGTCCGCAGCGAGCTCCTTTTGTGAGTGCAAGGGGCAAGGTACGTTAGGGGAGTAGAGCATGTTATTGAAAATATTTATTTCCTGACTAGTCTAGACTAGTAGTCTAGACTAGAGTTAGATTTGCGAACGTCTCCTTCCGGCATCGCAGATAAAAAGTATTGTAAAATTATTCATGATTTTCTACTACTCAAAACTTTAAACGCGTTTATCTCAAAACTATGTTTTTCAAGTTGGCCGGACTCGTAACTCATGCAATTTTCAACCGATTGACTTGCAATTTTAAACATGTCTTGAAATATACATTGTCTATGGAAGTACGTAGGATTTTTTTTTTATGTTGCGTAGTTCATTTGTTATTAACAATTTTCTGACAATTTTTTAGGCAAATTTTGCACTTTTCACTTTAGAAGGGCGCCATTTGGCCAAAAATCAATATATCGCAAAAATCCTACGCACTTCTATAGCAGTGAGTACCTATATATAATCGAAAAAGTCTATTTGCTCATTATTATTCAAAAAATTACAGGAGCTGTTGGTCCGGCCGTAAAACTCAAAAAAAAAAAAAAAAAAGACGTCGTCGAAAAAATGCTGCACAGCCGCCATTTTGTAATGAATCGATTCAAAAAAATTATCGTAAGCAGTCATTAATATAAATAATAAAATCGCGTTTCAGTTATCTCGATTTATTTTGTAGTTTTTCTAAAAAAAAATCCCCAAAAAGCCTATTTTTTTCAGCCTCTAGGGTGGCCTAACCCCTTAAGTGAATTATGAAAAAAATGAAAAAAAGTGAATGAAAAAAAATAGCGCTCGACGTTTCACACCGATACACAATACAAGCAACGAAAGTTCAAAGCAAATAATAGTGTTACTTTGGCATCCCGGATCGAAGAGTTTTTCCGGATTACCAATGGAAAACGACATAAGATTGCAAAGTAATCTAAGTGTTAGAAAGACATTTGAGAGAGAGATTTATGTAAGTTTTTTTTTGTAGATTAATGTATGTTTGTGTTATTGATTAGATGACAGGTAGTGTAAGCATAAAACTAGGTAAGATAATAGCTTAATAAAGAGTAAGGTTGGAGAAAGTATGTATGTAAGTTAAACACTTCGAACACTTTTAGGTTAAAAAAAATATTTTTATTGTATTTATTCAACTTTGTATGTTAGTGACGAGAGGTGCTTTTTACTTAAGAGCCGGTGGAAGACTGACTCTCCAATCCAAAACAATTTTTATTTTCAGAGGAATTGGTAAAATTCGAATTTTATCAGACATTGCAGAAAGTATTTCTTCCTGTTTTTTCAGAGTGTTTTCATGCTTCCGTCGCCCGTACAAAGTATATATTTTATATAAAGCAAATGTTAGTAATATAAAAGTACACAAAATTGTTGTTTTAATTGTTTTTGAACTATTGGTAAATTGTGTAAAAAGTTTATTTATAAAATTAATATTTCTAAATTTTAACTCATCATCATTTGATGAAATATACTCAATTATTTCGTAATCCTTAAGGGGTTAGGCCACCCTAGAGGCTGAAAAAATAGGCTTTTTTTAAGCGGCTTCTCGCCAACTTATATATTGAGTATGTTTTCCAGAAAATTCTGGGAGAGATTTTATTATATCTAGTGCTTCATCGCACTTTATTTCTCCGTCGATAATTTGAGTTTCATACTCAATAACCTGTGAGTCTTTCGACTCAAATTCTAGTTTAAGTTTTTTTATTTCGCTTATTAGTGGTGCCGTTGTATTGGCAATGAGTTGAGTTATCAAATCAATAGTTAATTCGTTTTGCATGGTGTTTTAAAGACTTAATTCTTTAAATTTTTTCAATAAAGCCTCCAGGTTTGCTTGTCTTTTCAAAATTTAATTATTTCTTAAAACTTTAAAAACTTTAACTCAAAAACTTTACCTAAATTAGAAACTTTGATTTTTCTTTTCTATTAAAATTTTTTTATTATTAACTTACAATATTCGTATTATAATGGCACTTACAATAACATCTTGTTGTTGCTGTAGTTTTCAAAGTCGTTTTGTTGTAAGCGTCGGTTTTGGAACTCGTTGGGGCTTTCGAGTGGTGTTCTGCCCTTTGTCCAGTATTATATTCGTTTTGCTGTAGAGTCGTTCGGGGTAAGTGTGCGCACTTTTGACTTTGAAGAAGTATTTCATGCAAAAGAAAGGATATACCCAAAAACAGTTGATTGAATATTGAACGGACACATTTTTACTACTATCGTTCAACCATAAAACTAAATTTTTTTTATAAATTTAGCTGTATTTTTATAAGAAAATTAAGGCAAGTCCAATTGCGCACACTTGCCCCTATGAAGGGGCAAGTGTGCGCAGGGTGTAGGGTAAGTTCGCGCAGGCTGTTTCACTTACGAATTCTCAATGAAGTTTCAAAATGTAGGTGATTTTCCTAAAAAAGTTCAATGCATAAATATTTACAACTAAAAAACTAATTATTTTTATCAAGATTATTGTGTTTTTTTTTTGTTGTTAACTTCTTTTTTATAAAAAAGCATAAACATAATAATAAATAATAATAAAATAAAGAATAGTTAACAGAACTTAAAACATTAATTTAAAAACATAACAATTAACATAAGAGGAACTTTAAGTTTCACTATCGACAAACTAATATATTAATCATAAAATGTAGATTTTAACCAATCTATTGAAAAATAATAATTTTTGAATCGGTCAATTAACTTTGAGGTTCCCGTTTTCGTTCCTTTTCCTGAGTAACTGAGGGATTATGTGGCATCCCAGTACTGAAAGAATTTTTGAAATCTTTCCAGTAGTTTCTATGTTTCCGTTTCCAACCCCGTTCCCGTGGGAATCTTCCGTTCCCATAGAAATATGTGAATGAAATATAAGTCTATGTCACTGAGGGATAACATACTAAAGTTGAAAGAATTTTTGAAATCGGTCAAGTAACTTTAGGTTCCCATTCTCGTTCCCGTTTCTGTTCCTGTGGGATTATAGGGATGAAATATAGTCTAAGTTACAGATGAAGGGAGATAATGTAGCACCCATAGTGCTGAAAGAGTTTTTGAAATCTGTATAGTAGTTTCAAATTTTCCATTCCCAACCCTGTTCCTGTGGGAATATGGGATTCAAACCTTGTCAGGAACCATCTCCGGACTAAACTATGTCTACCCTGAAAATTTCATAAAAATCTTGCTTAAATGGACTTGATCTTATAGTTTCAGACTTAAGGGTTTTTCCTGTTCTTTTGGTGGTCTTCTCCGATTTTGGCAAAGGACTTATGGACAAGAGAGCAACATGAGTAGACTTTTGTGTGATTAGCCACTTTCTCAAGGCAGACTCGCTGATTCCCTTCCTTCCTTCTATGCAGCCGCACGTTAACGTTACTTCTATGCAGCCGCACGTTTACGTTAGCCAAGATATATAAGCCTTTAAACTCCATCAAATTGAGCTTGTGAAACTAGCTTTTTGTTCGGATTTTTTCTAACATACGTTCGAGGCATACCTGTTTCGTTTAAGAAAAATATAAAAATACACATTTATATATAAACAAAACATGTACACATATTTGCAATCAAATACAAGATTATTCAGGAATTTTATGATGTGTTTTGATTTACTTGACTGTGAAAAATTAGTTTGGGGTAAGTGTGCGCATGCTTTCACTTACCCCCAAATTTTTGCGCAAACTTACCCCAAATGCACTTTTCTATTGTTTTTACAAAAGTTTTAACAAACAATTATCAAAAACTGTAAAATCTTCACCCAAACGTAAGGACCATAAAGTATATTATAAAAAAAAAAATCCCTACTGACTGCATTGTAAGACAAACTCAAGTCACTGACACAGTTTGAAAATGAAGAAATATTTTAGTGAAACGGTGCGCACACTTCCCCGCTGCGCACACTTACCCCGAACGACTCTATGTAGTATGTCGTCTGTTTTCGAACACGTTGGGGCTTTCGACTTGTTTTGTTCTGCCCTTTGCCTAGTATTACTTTCGTTGGGGCTTTTTGTTTTTTATTTAATATACTGCCCTTTAACACTGTTATTATTTTTTTTATACTATTTATTATTTAAATGTCATATATTTTAATGGCTTTTAAATATTTCACTTTAGTGATCGTTGTTTTAACAATTGCACATGGAATGATCATTTGTGAGCATTCCTTTTTTACTACACACGGCGATTGATCGTTACATATTTTTTAGAGTTTCATTCGGGTGACTTCACTTGAGTACCGATTTGAATGTCATATTTTATATTTATTTATTATGACTTTTGAAACTCTTTTATAGATATTATATTAAGGTTACAAGCACGTTGGGCTCCAGTTAAACACTTAGAACACTTTTAGGTTAAAAAAAATATTTTTATTGTATTTATTCAACTTTGTATGTTAGTGACGAGAGGTGCTTTTTACTTGAGAGCCGGTGGAAGACTGACTCTCCAAAACAATTTTTATTTTCAGATGAGCTAGGGAAGCAACGCCTACGCGATATTGGTATTGCATTAATTATCATTCTTTAATGCTTAAACGGATGTGGTGTCTGGTTGCGTTTGCAACGAAGAAAGAATAAAAGTGTCCACGAAGTATTTATTCTTTTGTTCGCATAATGCTGAAATGCATTTTGCGTTGGGAATAGGTTGTTGCTTTTGCAACAAAGTATCTTGGAGATACAAAAACTTACGTATTCGTTCCTTTGGGATTGATTACTGATTTAAATGTACATTGGGTTGTATAACTTGTATGTAGGTATGTGAAGAAAGGGGGTGGACAGTTAGTGAGAAGTACAGAAATGAAAAATTTTAAAGAATAATGGAAAACGTTAACCAGCTGTTTACCGATCCAAATAGAGAGGTAATTATGTGTTTGATGTAACAACGGAATTCAAGCTAAGTACTTATGTACTGACATACTTACTTAGGTGGGCATTACAGTTCGGGGTGAACCTGGGCCTCAACCAGTATCCTTCTATAACGACTTCGATTTCGGGCGAGCTCTCTCCAGTTTCGTACTCCAAGTCGGATGAGGTCTTCATCCACTTGGTTGTGCCACCTAAGACGAGGTCTTCCCCTTCCGCGATTTCCCTGCAATGTGCTTTCGAAAACCCGACGAGCCGGAGCGTTTGGGTCCATCCGCTCTACATGACCCAACCATCGTAGCCTCGCGATGCGTACTCTTCTGGCTATGCCCATGTCGCGGTACAGCTCATACAGCTCGTTGTTGAATCTTCTTCTCCACACATTGTCTTCGCATACGGGACCAAAGATCATTTGGAGAATTTTTCTTTCGAAACGACCAAGGGTTTCCTCATCCGCTTTCGATAAAGTCCATGCTTCCGCGGCGTACAGCAGGACTGGGATGATTAAGGTCTTTTACAAGGTCACCTTGGTTTTTCTAGAGAGGGTTTTGTTTCTCAATTGCTTTCTTAACCCAAAGAAGCAACGGTTGGCAAGAGTTATTCTCCGTTTGATCTCCTCACTGATGTTGTTGTCCCTGTCTACAGCGGATCCTAGGTAGACGAAGTCCTGTACTACCTCGAAGTTGTGTCTGTCTATTGTGACGTATTGTCCAATTCGTCGATGTTCTGTGTCCTTGTTTGATGACAGCATATACTTCGTTTTGCCCTCATTAACCATCAAACCCATTTTCACGACTTGAAGAGTGAACTCATGAGACAATTTAAGCCAAACAAAAGAGACTTCGACATCCTGCGATCGATTATGGATCGGAAACAGCAGCCTCACGAGACATTTGACGAGTTGTACGCCGATATCAGAAGTTTGACATTGCAAATGCAGGTCAAACCAAGTGAACCGGACTTAATATCAATGGTGAAGAAAAATTTAAAAGAAAGAGTTGCTACATTAATATTTGGTTGCTCTATCAATAGTGTAAGAGATTTGAGAGAGAAGTGTAGAGGAGCGGAAGAACATTTGGCGGCTAGAGACGCAAAGAGAAGATTTGTAAATGAGTTAGCAGAAGAAAGAAAAGTTAGTACTAGGAGATATGACGAGTCAGATGACGAAGAACTAGAAGTAGCAGCTTTCCAACCTAATAGAAACGATGAAAGTCATGACCGGTATAATGACAAACACAAACCAATAAAAAATGACAGAGAAAAACTAAATGACAATTTTAGAAATAGACAACAGACGGGAGTATGTAACTCGACGTTTCATACTCTGACTTGTTTTGGGTGTGGACAAGGTAACAAACCTTATAAATGCCAAACTTGTCAGGAAAACTCCAGGGTCGGCAGTGTAGGCGCAGGGGCATAAGACCCAGGGAACTTAGCCCCAATTAAAAAAATTGGGCTTTATGACCCACCGGAGTGGGTAACCGTGGCCCAACCGCAGAGTGGGCCTTATGACTCCCCACTTTGGTAGGTCATAACGCCCAAACAAAAATGTTGGGAGTTATGTCCCACTACTTTAAAATTTACATATTATACTATATCTTAAACCATTTCAAGTAGAGAAATTTCGCTTCGAATACTCGATCCGCTGGTGCTAATGGGAGAAATTTCTCTATGTAGGCTACCAATCGAGTTTATATGAGCTTATTTACCTACTCTTCGAACGCGTTACTTGTAATTTTTTTATGATTCTATGTATCGTTTGCTCCCATTCCAAATTGCAACTCTATTTTTGAAGTGAAAACTTCTTTAGGCGCGTTTGGCACTTTTGCGATGGGGGTAAAGCAATGAATTCGCGACCGACATCATTTTTTGGCTCATCATATTTCGTATGTAAAGTGGTCATACATAGCCCAGCGTCTCAGGTTCGATTCCCAGCAATGACTTCCATTTTTTTATTAATTTAAAGTGAAAACATAAACAAAAATTGTGGCCACGGCCGGGATTCGAACCTGAGACCCTAAGTCTAATAGCCAACGACTCTACCATTGAGCTAAGAATCACATTAATTTTGCTGCTGCTAAATGACTTAAAAGAATGTTATAGCAACATTACCCAGTATACTTACCGATTCGGAGAAATACAGAGAAGAAAGAAAGGAATTGAAGGACAGAGAAAAATTTATGCAAAGCAGAAAAAATAAAACGCACCAAATATTTTATGTACATACTACCATTTCAATGAAGTGAATGAGTGAAGCTGGAAATTTCATCATGGCAGAGTAGGCGACGCACTGGTCGATGATTCGAACTTTACAACAAATTAAAAGTGAACTCATCGCCATGATTTATCGATGGAATTGAAATGGTTGCATGAAAATAGTTTGAAAACCATTACTCAAATATTAATTAATTTCGTTTCTAAAATTAATGCATTGTCCTTTTTTTCATTTTATTGTCAAAGCTTACGGGCGCAGTTACAAGATCTGTAGACACTATCGTTAAAAAATTTAATGTATTGATTTTTACCGAATTTCACAAGGGTGGCGAAGAAATATAGGCATGATATTCCAGATTTCAATTTAGTTACAAGTTTCAGAAGGCACGATTGTCCAGCAGCAGGAGTAGCTATCTGTAAAATGTTGTCTGATACAACTATGTACTAGGGGTGTTGCAGATATTCGCATCCGCATCCGCAATCGCGGATTATTCGCATTGATTTCAACATCTGCATCCGCATCCGCATCCGCATCAATTTATGCGGAGTTTATGCGGATGTGATTCAAAGTTTTTTTTACTTACTATCTGCACACAGTTAAAAAGCAAAGAGAAACTATTCGGTTTTTTCATTTTTTCCAATGTACGCAATAACGTATTACAGAAATCCATTTGAAAAAAAAAAACATAGCTTGTGAGTGTTGTTTTCATACTAAGAGTCGACAAGAAAATATGGCAAATACCAACACACACTGAAGCGAAATTATTTTTTCTTCTTGTCGATTTCTGTTTCTTGTTTTGTTCTGTTCGGTGTGTTTTGCGCCTCTTCTATACAACCAAATGCTTTTATTGCAACAACAAGAAACCAGAAAGGAACGGGAAAGTGTGTGCTGTGTTATGTGGTGTATGATGTTTACTGTTATTTTGTGTCGAAAGAGAATTGTGAATTGCCATTTTCTTATTCAGTAACACAATGAAGTACAATACATTTTTATTTTTATTTTTAAATAAAAAAAATTTAAAATTGATAAATTTTCATTCATTTATGTATTTAAAATGATATATATTTCGCAAATTCTAAGATCCGCATCCGCATCCGCATCCGCGGATATTAGTTTCCTAAAATCTGCATCCGCATCCGCATCCGCGGATGTCAAAATTTGCACATCCGTAACAACCCTGCTATGTACCATATGTTGCTCAAATCATATAGATTTGCATACGAGGTACACTAGTATGTTTAGTACTAATGTTTTTGCCACTCTGGAAATGGACAACAAATTATAACAGCAGGCGTTTATAATTCACCGAATACGTCTTCAAGTGTAATACGACAGTTTTTATATAAAAATTTATTTATTTAGTCTGAAGACGCTTCTGCATACCTTCACGATAAAATTGGGGAGGGATTTGATGATTTCCCAATGATTTTGAGTGGTGATTTTAACATCAACTTCGCCGATGCTACAAAATTGCCACTTTTTTAATTCTTAAAAGAACACTAATTTACAATGACGAATGACCGCAGCCTTAGTACCTACAACGAAATATAAAGCGACGATTGATGCAGTCTTTGCGATATTATTTAAATAGATTCGAGACAAAATTGTTCGATTCCTATTTAAGTTACCATAGACCTATTATTTCAGTATTTGAATACGATGATTATAGAGATGATAATAGAAGAGATAAAATTGTGAATGAAAACTCATAAGTTTCATTGATGTTCTTCTATATGTACATCTACTCTACATATATTATAAAAGATTTTCCTGTACATTAAAATGTTTACTGAAAATTCAATTATGTTTTCACTTCTGTCGGCACTCCCGGATTGCTTCTTTTTTTTTTATCATTTCAACAATTTGAAAGCATTGAAAGTCCCGTATTTTGCTTATCTTCGATTTGCTACAGCCTATAGATCTTTTTGCCAGTTGTCATTCGTAATCTCTTAAGAATGGAAAGTGAACCAAGCACAAGTGCGGGAAATATTGATTTCGAGTTTTTGCCGGGTTTTAGAAAAAACAGTCAACTTTTGCATATAAAAAGTGAAAAGCAATTATATGCTGTGAAGAGCTCTTTTAAAGCAATTATTAAACACTATAGTGTTACGTTAGAACATGCAAGGCAAGACTAAAGTTTGACAGTATTTTAAATAGAATAATTACTTGCAATGACGCCGTTCACCCACACCCCGACCAAACGGACACAATAAAAAAAAGGCATTCTTAAATTCTGTAAAAAATGATTGCAGTGCTCCGAACAAAAGGAAAACAACTGCAAAAGAAATTTGTGCTCAAAAACGACTAAAAATGTCTGATTCCGCGCATTTGGTAACTTTCGCGTCAATGAAGCGAAATATGAACAAAATAAAAAGTGCCAATTTACCGAAACAGCCACGGAATTTCGGGGAAGTTAAAGCAGCGTTTTCAAATAGCGATGTTTTGTCAAGCTATGGAATGTCGAAATACGACAAACAAAAACAATTTTAAGTATACCATCCCAGAAAAAAATTTCAGTTATACTATTTTCTTATCTCCAAAGATAGTGGAGCTAATTGAAAGCCAATTGCCCCAATCGGAAAGGTACTTTTTGATTGACGGAATTTTTAGTGTGCTACCTTCATGCGGATGCAAGCAATTAACAATCATATACATTGCTCATGCCGAACACGTACGTACATAAGTATATGATAAATGTAATCACGCGATGTTAGGATTTTATGTTAATCAAATTCTCTAATTGTATAAGTATGTATGTAAGTTTCTGTATGTTTTTAAATTATCAAGAAAGTCAGATTGTATCGAATTGGAAGCAATTAGAATTTTATCTTTTCTTATTTCACAAAAAAATTATCGGAGAAAATAATATAATAAAACTATAGCCATTGAAAATCACGCGATTATTGGGCTTTAATTTAATTCAGTTCTCTAAAACCTTATTTGCATACCTATGTAAGTACAAATAAATTTAAGTTTCTGTTTTTTTTAAAAACTTAAAAAAAAAATCTAACTCCATTTGTTTATAGTATATCATTTTCAATGGCTATAGTTTTATTATATTACTAGCTGATCCGCCCGGCGTTGCTCAGGCCTCAGGCCCTACGTCAATCGAATTAAGTAAGTTAAGTTAAGTAGTTTCCAAGTGTCCATTCTAGTGGGATAATAGGGATGAAATATAGTTTATGTTACTCAGGAGCAGTTAAGCATTCTAACGATGACGTTCCCGTTCCTGTGGGAAAATGGCGATGAAATATTGTTTAGATTGCTCAGGGACAAAGAACCATTCTAACAGTGAAAGAATTTTTGTAGTACCTTCCAGTTTCTTGGTTATTTCGCCATTACCGTTTCCGTTCCCGAAAGAATATGGGAAGGAAATATAGTCTTTAATACTCAGGAGCAATGAATCATTCAAACATTTTCGGGAATTGGTCCAATATTTTCAAAGTGCCCACTAATGTTGTTGTTCCCGTCCCGATGTTGAAGCTCGTGACACTTCTTGAGTACATCAAAGTGTCAGCATCTGCACCGCTCAACATGGTCACAGAGACCACCAAGTGGTTTTACAATACCCTCATTTGGTCTGAGCCAAAATTAAAATTTTCTTCGAGTCCTTATTACTTTACTCATTTCTTCTTGATTACATAATAACCAAAGAACTTCGACTTCATTTCAAACCCTATATCCCATATTAAATGTGCGGTCATTTCATATGAAAAAATAGTTTGGATCATTGTGAAAATTAAAAGAGTTTAAAAACAAACAATCCAATAATCTCACTATTTGTTATTTCATTAGCTGAGCCGCCTGGCGTTGCTCGGGCCTGTAGTTTTAAAGCTCCCGTGCTCATTCCTGTTTCTGTTGCCGTGGGATTATAGGGATGAAATCTACGCTAAGTTACTGAGGGATTATGTGGCATCCCAGTGCCGAAAGAATTTTTGAAATCTGTCCAGTAGTTTTTAGGTTTCCGTTCCCAGCCCCGTTCCTGTGGGAATCTTCCGTTAAGGTGGAAATATGTGAAATATAAGCCTAATTCACTGAGGGATAATATAACATCCTAGAACCTAGAGTTGACATAATTTTTGAAAACGGTCAAGTTACTTTAAGGTTCCCGTTCTCGTGGGATTAAAGGGATGAAATAAAATCTAAATTACTAATTGAGGGGGATAATGTAGCAATCCTAAGGCAGGAAGTATAAGGGTTATAGAAATCTGTCAAGTAGTTTCTAAGTTTCCTTTCCCAAACCCGTTCCTGTCGGAATATCCGCGAAATTTTTTATAATCCCGTTCCTGTAGGAATATGGGGAACAAACCTTGACAGGAACCATTTACAAGTCATTTTGACTGAGGGATAATGCTATGAAAGAATTTTTGAAATCGGTCAAGCAAGGATAAGCTTTCGGTTCTCGTTCCCGTTTCTGTTCCCGTGGCTAGGTTGCTCATGGAGGGGGATAATGTAGCACTCCTAGTGCCAAAAGAATTTTAGGAATCTGTTTAGTAGTTTCTAAGTTTCCGTTTTCAACCCCGATTCATAAGTCTATGTCACTTAAGTATGAATGTAACATCCAAGAGTTGAAAGAATTTTTTAAATCGGTCAAGTTACTTAAAGGTTTCGGTAATCGTTCCCGTTTCTGTTCCCGTGGGCTTATAGGTATGAAATATAGTCTAAATTACTGATGGAGGAGGATAATGTAGCACCCCTAATGCTCGAATCTTTCTAGAAACCTGTCTTGTAGTTTCTAGGTTTTCGTTCCCAAAACCGTTCCTGTGGGAATATCAATTTTTAAATTTTTAAAACCTTCTCCTGACAATAACAAACACAACAAAAAAAGAATTGGCCAAATTGGTCCAGGCGTTGTTGAGTTATGCGCTTACCAACACATTTTGCGATTCATTTTTATATATAAGATTTTCTCCGACAATTTTTTTTGTGAAATAAGAAAATATAATATATTCTAATTGTTTCCAATTTGATACAATCTGACTTTCTTGATAATTTAAAAACAAACAGAAACTTACATACATACATACATATGTACATACAAATCTCAAAACGGATTATTTTTTTTCTTTTTTCAAAACTCAAATAATATATGCATGGCATATATGCATTGATTCAAGACAGATATTTTTCTATTTGTAAGTATATCCTTTTCTCTACTCTCTAATGAATAGCAAGTTAGAAGAAATGTATGTATGTGTAAGTTTCAGTTTTTATATCTTGAAACTTATATGGTTTTAATCAGTCCAATTGGTTGATAACGACACAAGTTGATGTAGAACAGAACTATTAAAATTTAATTATAGATTAATAAAATAATTTAACAATAATTTTTGAATTACCTAAATCAACAATTATGTCGGCTTAGGGTTCTGTAACCCAACTTCTTGAACAATTGAAAGCGAATGAAAAATTATATATCAAAACAAAATATTAATAATTGAAAAGTAAAATCATTTAGGTACACTAGTTATTAATAAAGCAAGTAGTTTTTAACAAAGTATGAGATGTGGCAAATGTAGTCATAATGGTGGCTAAGTTTGTATGTTAGATGGCAACAAACCTACATCCCCCCTCCCCGAGAGAATTCGTATGGATAAGAAGAATAAGGAATCATCTTGCTTTTATGAAAAATGTTCAAGTCTCTCTTTTTTCTGCCAAAGTTAATCTCGTAAATGGAGTTGGATATCTTTTTCTTAATCTTGAAAGGACCAATTCGAACAGGATCTAATTTATTTCTATTCAGTTTGCTACCAGTTTGAATATAAACTAAATCATTTTCTTTATATTCAATGTCTTTAGTGTGTTTGTCATAATACTTTTTGTTTATATTATGCGATCTGTTAGAATTTTGTATTGCTACAGATCTATTAAAATTTAAGTTTTCCAGCGTATTTTTATTTAATTCCGTTGGGATAATTGAGTCATCCTTACCTGTTAACAAATAATTGGGAGAGAAACCCGTTGAAGTATGAATGGTATTGTTATAATCGGAAATACACTGTTCAGCAATCACTGACCAGGGCTTATTTTTATTTTCATATATCTTGCAACGAATTCTATTTACTAAAGTTTGGTTGGTTCGCTCATTCTGTCCATTAGAAAATGCACAGTCTATTGCTGTGAAAATCAGATTTATGTTTTTGTGCTTTAAATAATTTTTGAATTCCGAGGAATTAATACCGGGATATTGATCAGTAAAAATCGTTTTAATGTCGCCTTTTTTCTCAGTTGACTTAACAAGATTTACAAAATCTCTCGCTGACTGAGTTTTCGACGTAGAAATAAATGCGAAACGTGTAAATTGATCTACCATCAAATGCAAATACTTTTTTGGGGATCTATTTCCGGTGAAACCTCCTATTGTATCTAATGATACTATCTCTAATGGAACCGATGCTGTACCTAACTGCGATAATGGAGCTTTAAAGTTACCAACTCTTGTTTTATTTTTTATACATGTTTCGCAAGTTTTACAAATGATTTTTATGTGTTTTGCATATTTTTGAAATAAAATGTTGGTGTAATTGTTAATATCATTTGCTTAACACTAATATGACCATGCGAATCATGTATTTTCTTGAGTAATGTGATACCATAGTCCTCTGTTAACCATACTTTCTCTCTTTTATTTAAAGTTCTGTATATAATATTATTTTTTATTTTACAGTATTTATCAAATTTTAACTGTTTTTGATTTTCTTGTATGTCTTGTACTGTTAAATAATTCACTATTTTTATTTGTGATTTATAATTATCATTTTCTTCGGAAAGGACTGGATTTCTCGAAAGACAATCAGCTTCTGTATTGTTTATACTTGGATTATATTGAATTTCGAATTAAAATTGTGAGATGAAATTTAAAATGTGTAGTAATTCTATGTCTTTGCAGTTCTTTATATTAAAATTTCGCAATGGTTCATGATCAGTAAAAATTTTGAATCTTTGGCCTATTAAATAATATTGCCAGTACAATATTGCTTCTTTTATTGCTAAGCATTCAATATATATTGCCCTTTTTGTTTTCTGAGATTTATTAAGTTTTCGTGAGAAATAAAACACCGGCTTAACAGATTCATCTTCTTGAGGTTGTTTTAAAATTGCACCAACACCTTCTATGCTAGCATCCGTATAGATATATATTGGTTTATTTGGGTCGAATATTGCTAAGACAGGCGTTGTGCATAAATATTCTTTAACTTCTTCAAAACTTTTTTTACATTCATCTGACCATACAAATTTTACATTTTTTCGTAAGGGGTTATGTAAAGGTTCTAAAGTCATTGCCGACCTAGGAATGTATTTTAAATAAAAATTCACTTTGCCAAGGAACTGTCTTATATTTTTTCTGGTTTTTGGTTCAGGGAAATCCTTTAAAGCTATTAAATTATCATTAATCGGCTTAATGCTATTATTTGATATTTGATGTCCTAAATAAGTAACTTCTTTTTGTGCAAAACAACATTTATTTGTATTTAATTTTAAACCTTGCTCTTGTAAAACCTGTAATGTTCTTTTGATGTGTTGCAAATGATCAGAATAGTTATTCGAAAAAATCAATATATCATCTATATAATTTATAGCAAAAGAATCCAGGTTGTTATTTCTTATTATACTTGATAAAATTCTTTGAAATATAGCAGGAGCTGATTTTAGGCCGAAAGGTAAGCATGCCCATTGCCAGTGTCCATGGTGTGTCACAAAAGCAGTTTTGTATTTATCTTTAGCCCGCAAAGGAATAGACCAGAAGGCTGAATTGATGTCTAGTTTGGAAAAGTAAACACACTTTCCTACACGAACAACAAGATCATCTATTCGAGGGAATGGTTGACCTTCGGGGACCACTATTTTATTTAACTCACGATAGTCAATACACAACCGTGATTTTTTTCCCTTTTCCTTCTTATAAACTAAAGTAACAGGGGAAGCATATGGGCTATATGACTCTTCAATAAGTCCTGCTTTCAATAATTATTTTATTTGAGTTTCGATTTCTATTTTGTCCGGAATGGAACATTTGTATGGTTTTCTAGATACATATTTATTTTCTGTTAATCTTATCGTTGCTTCAAAATTGTTAACAGTACCGATATCAAATTTTTCTTTAGCAAAAACACTATCATATTTTTTTAAAAGATCATTCAAAACATTATTATTATTTTCAATAGGTAAAATCAAGCTCTGATTGCATTCAAAATTTTCATTTTCAAGCGTAGGACTGCAACTTTGAGTAATTTCTAAGTTTTCATTTTGACATAATCGAAACTCTTTAATGCAATTCAGCCCGATTATCAAATTTTCTTCAAATAAATCACTTTTTATAATCAAAAATGAAAATTGTTTTTGTATATTAAGTATTTTCAAAGATACCGTTACTTCACCAAGCGCATCTGTGAGACCACTCATTGTTTTTATCGTTTGAATCCCGCTTACATTGTTAATCAATTGTAATTTCTTAAAAAACTTGTAATAGTGCAGTCAATGAAGCGAAAAATAGGGCCTTACCTCCGAATTTTTTTACTGTGAACCGATTTGCATGAAATTTTGGAATTAGGCTCATCTTACCCTTAACTTCAAAAGTGAAAATAATTTGAACACCGCAACCACCCTGGGGGTGGTTGCCACGCCTTCTCGGGGGTGAATTTTTTTTTTTCAAAATAACCTCGGATATCGATAGAAGGCCTAATTTTAAGCAAAAAATCAAATATAAAGTTTTTCATTAAGTCCAATACTTTTCGAGTTATTGGCAATTGAATAAGCGAGCTGTAGTGCAAATAAGGGGAGCATTTAATGTTTTTTTCTTTTAAATCAATTAGTTTTTGGACCATAACTCCTTCAATTTTCATGCTATCACAACTTATAAAAAACCATTGTAAAGGTAATTGAAAGAGCTACAACATCCTTTATTGCAATATGTAGTAAACAACCTTTTGCTAAAACGGTGAAGGGTTAAAGGACTTAAGAGAGGCGGCGATTGCGCTGCCACGCGCTCTTTAAACAATCATATCTCCATCAATTTTTGTCTGACAGAAAAAACTAAAAAACCAAATTGTTTGTCAAAAAAATACCTAAATCTTTCTTTTTGACACTTTTATACGTATCTGTCGTCATTTTAGAGATATTATGAAAAAAAGTGGGTTTTTTTTAAATTTGAAAATTTTTTGTTTTTTTTTTAAATCGTGACTTTTTTGAAAAATATGTGTCCTGAAGCAGCCAAGCTGATACTATCTATCAAACTCTTCATAACAAACTTAATTTTAGGCGGAATACGATTAAATTTAATTTTGGTGGAAATGGCACTTATGGAACCCATTGATTTAAAAGAAAAAAACATTAGATGCTCCCCTTATTTGCACTACAGCTCACTTATTTTACATGCAAAAGACTTTAAATAGTGCTCATTTTAAAGCTTATTTCAAGCACTACAAAATTTCTCTTTATATTAGAATGCATAAAATGCATCTGCTCGCCGCTAGATGGCATTGAACATATCGATTAAATTTCAGACAAAACAAAAAATTACTTTGATCTTTAATATCTAGCTTAATATTGCATTTAGAATACATTAAAAAAAAACAAATTGTTAATTGATTTATCTGCTACAATTTTGTTCTTTATAAAATTTTCGATAAAACGTATAGTTTTGGAGATATTTGCAATAAATAGATGAAAAACGTGAAAAAATTGCGAATTTTCAATTGCCAATAACTCGAAAAGTATTGGACTTAATGAAAAACTTTATATTTGTTTTTTTGCTTAAAATTAGGCCTTTTATCGATATCCGAGGTTATTTTAAGAAAAAAAAAATTCACCCCCGAGAAGGGGTGGCAACCACCCCCAGGGCGGTTGCGGGGTTTAATTCATTTTCACTTTTGAAGTTAAGGGTAAGATGAGCCTAATTCCAAAATTTCATGCAAATCGGTTCACAGTAAAAAAATTCGGACCTAAAATGCTTCATTGACTGCACTATAATTTATTAATGACACATTGGCTCCGGAATCATAAAGCGCAATTGCAATTTCATTATTGATTATAACATTAAGTTTTATAAGCGGGATATAATTCAGTTTTTGGATTCTGAGAATCTTATATTAGCAGGTCTAACTTTGTTTCTGCATATAGCTTCTGAATGAAATCTATTCGCGTAGCCAGCTTTCTCACAGATTTGACATGGTACGAAGTTTCGCTTTTGTTTATTTATTTCAAATTCATATTTGCTCGTATGCGTACTATTGTTTGATATAGGATCGAGCTGTCGCAAGGTAGACATAAGATGTTCGATCGTTACTAATTCTTTCTTATTTAAACGCGATCTTACAAACTTCGGTAAAGCTAAGATAATAAAATTGATTTGAGAACTTATGCTCAGGTCTGGATCGACATCAATAAGAAGATTTATCTTTTTTAAAGCAAAGTCTAAGAATGGACCATTTAACCAACGAAAAGAATAAGCGTACTCAATTTCACTCCATGATTTCTCTCCAAATGTATTTAGGAAAGATGTCTTCCAATAATCCCAAGGTTTATCCATAGAACACGTTTTATATAAAGATGAGAACCAGTCTAAAGCAGGTCCTTCCAAGTTTATTTTTAAAGCTTCGGGGAATTGTTCCTCACTTATTTTTAATCTATCACATTCGAACATAAATAAATTTAACCATGACTTTGCATTTTGATTTTTACTTGAAAATTTTTATAGCATCATATTATTTGAAATAGACCGGATGGGATTTTCGATATTTGGTAAAGGGGTATTGGAAGTGTGTTGGGGGGAAAAATTTATTGCCTCTAAATAATAACCACAAAAGACTACATTACCTTCTTCATCCAAGTATGAACTTTGCAACTCTTTCTTTAGTGTGATGGTAATATTTCTAAATTTTTCTCTTGTATTTAGGCTCTTCACTGCTCCTTTGATAATAGACAGTTTCGCCAATTCAATATGCTTTTGGATTGGTTGATTCTCAATTGGAAAAGAAAAAATTTCTTCTTGGCCCAAAATTTGAATGGTTTTCACATTAACCGTAGTTTTGTTTTCCCAAGCTTCGGAAGACAAACAGAATTTAACCTTGAGGTCTTCCATCTTAATTGTTGATTTGTAAGTTTCAGTTTTTATATCTTGAAACTTATATGGTTTTAATCAGTCCAATTGGTTAATAACGACACAAGTTGATGTAGAACAGAACTATTAAAATTTAATTATAGATTAATAAAATAATTTAACAATAATTTTTGAATTACCTAAATCAACAATTATGTCGGCTTAGGGTTCTGTAACCCAACTTCTTGAACAATTGAAAGCGAATGAAAAATTATATATCAAAACAAAATATTAATAATTGAAAAGTAAAATCATTTAGGTACACTAGTTATTAATAAAGCAAGTAGTTTTTAACAAAGTATGAGATGTGGCAAATGTAGTCATAATGGTGGCTAAGTTTGTATGTTAGATGGCAACAAACTTACATATGTACATATGTTCCAATTTATTGAGGCCAACTTGTTCAATTTCCGACCGTCTTCATTTACAACTGACTTTGAGCAGGGCCTGCGAAATGGAATTCAAAAAGTATACCCACAGGCTGAAATAAGGGGCTGCTGGTTCCATTTTATAAGAGCAATTAAGAGAAAAGCTTTTCGAAAACAAAATTTTCTTTCGAATATAAGAAAAGACAAAGAGAGCCGCAACACCTTTTACATATAAGTTTTTCGTTGTGCCTTTACTTAAGCCTTCATTAATTGAGGAAGCGTTCAACATGCTGCAAATTACAGCTTCGAAATATGAATACTTTGCAGATTTCATTAAGTATTTTAAGAGACAATGGTTGAAACCCATAGTAGTTTGACTAAAACAATAAACAATATATGTATATGCAAATGCATTTTTTCTTTGCAGGATCTATCTAAACAATTCTCAATTTTTAAAAAGCCTATGCGAACAACTAGCTTACTAGAGTCGTATAATCAAAAATTAAGCGAAATTTTGCCAAAACATGGAAATTTCTTTACATTTTGTGACATTTTGTTGGATGAAGAGTTCAAAACCACGGTCGACTTTTCTTCGTCACTAGATGGAGAAACATGGAATATGTTTGAGCGCCTGAAACTTAAATTCGAAAAGAGGAACGAATTCATCGACAGCTTAACAAAAAAACTGGAAATGGGAAGGATAACTCTTATGTCGATTTCCTTTCACCAATTTGCAGTCGACTGCAGTCGCTACTAAATTCGATTCTTTTCTGGGTAATTAGGAAATTAAAAAAGTAGCGATTCTTTTTTTTTATGAATGTGTGTGTGTCCAACTGACTAATGAAGAAAAACAAGCACCACGGAACAAAACAATTACATTCATATTGTTAAGCACACAATTTTTATTTTTTTTTTTCACCAAATGTTTTCCAAATTCACAACTAAATACAAAACAATTTTGCTTCCTTTAATTTTTTTCATATGCCGATGTTTTTGTTTGCCGTTTTCGATCTGTCAAAATTGTTGTGTGTGTGAAAATCTGTGTGCAAATCCGTCTCAAAAAAGAGATCGACTGCAGTCGATTTTTTTTCCTCCTAAATGAATTCCATTGAAAAAATCGAAAAGTCGATTTTTTTGTTGAAAGGAATTCGACATTAGTGAGTTCATAAATCAAATGACTTCAAATGACTTCAAAATTATACGGTTTTTCAAGCCGAAAATTTGATTTATGTGATGAAGAGTCAGCTGATTCAAGTGGCAACGATGGAAATGTTGTGGACGTCATAGCCGGTGCACAAATCAATGACACTCTGAACTGCACAATTTGTTTCGAGAATCCGCGAGATGTTTTGCTATTGCCATGCAAACACGTAAAAATGTGTAATATGAGTTTTTGTACATTAAAAGATGACGCAACAGCTCGTCAAAATGAATTACTTTGTCCATTTTGTCGACAAATAATTCAAGATTCTATGCTTGCTTACCTCTAATTGAAACTGCTATTATTATGTCCAGCAACCTTTTGTAAGCGTTGATTAACCTTTGACTTTAATTGTTTTTATTTGTATTGAACCCATTTTTTTTTCTTTCTGTTTTGACTTTTTGTTTTGTTTCCTTGTTTTCAATAAAGTTCAAAAATCTAAAGTTGTCTTATTTTTTCCCGAGAAGTTTTTTCTCCTTTTTACAAAAAATTGGGGTTTGAGACCCAGGTCGTGCAAAAAGAAACGGACTTTATGACCCACCAAAGTGGGTAACAATGCCCAACTACAATTTTGGCTTTCTGACCCACTATGGTGGGTCATAAAGCCCAATTTTTTTAATTGGGGGTAAATTCCTTGGGCATTATACCCCTGCGCCGGCAGTGTACCCGGGAGCCAACAGCCGACGAAACTGACAATCCCGGAGAACAACAAAACGGACGACAAACTGACCAAGTAAGCCTCTTAAGGAGAGAGAAACAAAAGACTGAGATGCCGGTGACTCATTTGACTAGTGGTATTGACCCTAGGTTGAGCCTACAGGAAAGAAAGAGACGAGATGTCGTCTGACATCATTTGACACACTGAAAAGACGACTTGTAGAAGCACCAATACTCAACAACCCGGACTTTACGAAACAATTTTACATCAAATGTGACGCTTCGACTACAGGAGTAGGGAGCGCGATCTTTCAGATGGATGACGACAAGAACGAGTTGCCGCTGGCATTTACAGTTGCGGTCAAAATAATAGTAGTTCGAGTGAATGCATTGTACAGATTGGCATTTTTCCATTTTGTATTGCGTGGATAGTGACAACCCGATACACTTTCATTGTTTTATATGGTGGAAAAGGATCTCGTCAATATGTAAAAAGACCTCCAAATACCGAATATAATCCACACTTTACAATAATAATGGTATGGGCATGTTTTTTCTTCTACGGAGTTGGACCCACAAAGCGGATTGAAGGCATTATGGATCAGCATCTCTATGTTAGGATAATGCAGGAAGTAATGCTACCGTATACTGAATTTCATCTTCAGTATACGGTTGCATTACTGCCACTGAAATTGTCGTTCAGTAAGAAGCAATGGTTCCAGGAAAGTAAAGTAGATGTGATGGAGTGGCCCGCACAGTCTTCGGACCTTGATCCCATCGAAAACCTATGGAGCGCTGTAAAAAAATATGCTTCTAGATGCAAACCAAGCAACTTCGTCTTATATAACTTATAACTATCGAAGTAAGGATGTATTCTACCAACCAGGACAAATTGTATATCGCCGAAACTTTAAGCAACGTTGCAGAGAATTATAATGCTAAACTCGCTGCGAAATTCACAAAAAGTATAGTGTTGAGAAAGATAAGCAACTCCTTGTATGAAGTTGGGAAAATAAGAGGCGAAAAAGTAGGAGTTTTCCATGCCAAAGGCTTACACACTTAAAGTACGCGTAGTAATGGCGCACTCAGATGATGTTGTCATTAGTCGAATAGTATCTGATAGTTAGTTTTATTAAATTTTTAATTTATTTATTTACTGTGTATTTGTATCTATTTATTATTACCATTAGCACTGTGATATTACTAGTTATAAAAACATAGCCTACTGTGGTATTATAAGTTATAAGTATAAAGCCTACTGTTATATCAGCCAGCCCCGCTGGATAAAACGTATTCTGTGATATTGCTTAATATTAGCACACATTTATCTGTGATAAACCTTTTTATTTACCTCTCTTAGGCCTCGGCCACGCAGTAAGCGGCAGAGCGGCTAAGCGGCTGAGCGGCAACTCTAAGCGACGTATGGCCAGGCACTGATGAGCGATTGCTTTTGAGCGATTAGTAGTTAAAATGTCGTTGTCAAGAACAGTTCGCCGTATTTTATTGTCGGAAAATCGTTTGTATGAGTACAAATTACTTAAACGTATACAAAACAGAAGACGATTTGGTGTTCATCCGATTAACCAATTAAGGTCGGAATTTGGTGAATTTAATCATTTATTTTTGAATTTACGAAAACTTTCAGATAGATTCTGGCAATACCTACGTATGTTTATCGAATCTTTTGATTTGCTGCTTGAAAAAGTGCGTCCTCAATTAATAAAACAAAGAATTGCTATTTCTCCAGAACAAAGATTGGTTTTAACTTTAAGGTATGTACATTTATTATTACATTTCTAATTTTTTTTTTTTTTTAATTTGTTCATTAGTTTTAAGTTTTTCCAAAATACATAATCTTTTGGATGTCTCCCCTTACTTCGAGTTTGTCTAATAATGGAATTTTTTTCATGTACGGCAATAAGCTTTTAAAAAATTGTGAATCGTCACCGTCTTCCGGCTTTTCCATTTCTGATTTAAATAACTTCAGCTTTTCCTTTTCCAAATTCAAAAATTCGGAATCCACATCCATGGCTAAGCTCTTCCTTTTTTTTTTGGCTAATGTGGCGGATGGGCGTTGGCTATCGTATTGTTTTTTTTAAAAAGTTTCTCGGTAATATTTTTATTTTTAAAATTTGGATTCCTATCTTGCCATAAATCTGGTCGAGATTGCACACACGAAATTAACAATTCTACGTTTACTTTGGGCATCTTTACTTCTTGCCGCTCAGAACATTACTAAAAATTAAAACATGTTTGGTTGCTGAGCGGCGCCGCTTTGCCGCTCAGAATTTTGTTTCGCCGCTCGCTCAGGCTCAGTGCGTGGCCGCTCCTGTGTGATTTCATATCTTTTAATTTTTTTTCCGCTCTGCCGCTTACTGCGTGGCCGAGGCCTTAGTCATTTTTTTGATTTTTTTTGTTTGCTTATTTTTTTATTTATTTATATGTATTTTTATTTATTTATTTATATATCTATAGTCTTATTTATTTATATATATTTTTATTTAATTATTTATATATCTATAGTTTTATTTATTTATTTATTTAGCGTATTTATATGTTAATTTATTTAGTGAAGTACATTTAGTCCGACCTCTTTCATTATCCAGGGTTTTGAATAGAAGACGATCTAACAACCACCCCCAACTCAGACATTGAACAATTAGCATATGTATCAAAGTAAATAGTCCGAACATTATATTCACGTTGAATCTGGTATCTCACAAATATATCTTTAAAATCTGAAGGCAAATGCGGATTACATAATTAAAGTCATGAACATATCGGATTCAAATCTTCAAAAACAAGTCATGAACTATGCGTTCCAACAGCGTTTATCTCCGTTTAAGGAACGGTTTGATCTGTCAAATAGTCACAGCATGTACTTCAATATTAATAAACTGAATTTAGTAAATTGGCCAGATGTTTTCTATCGACGTATAGCCAAAATAGACGACTCTTTATAACTGCAAAATCTAAACAGAGCTCAGACATCCCCGACCAGGCTTATTTACAGGGAATTAAATCATGTGCTGCATAGTAGAAATTATTTTAGGGGAAAGCTTTCTCTCAACCAGATGAGTCTTATATTTAAAGCGAGGACGGAAATGCTCAACTTAAATTATAAACCACATAGAACTGATCTTAACCCGATATATAGTTTGTGTAACCAGAATGAAATTCAAGAAATGTTCCACTTTTTAGCTGTATGTCCTATTTTAAAAGAAATCCGCAGTCTTTATTTTCAAAAGAGCCTTTCTTACACGCGAAGATACAAAGCAGATTTTAAATGGTTATTTATGTTGGAAAACACTTTGTCTCTTCATTAATCACACCTTATATTACCGGAACAGCTTTACAATAACGTAATACAAATATTGTGATTAACTATTTAAATATAATGTATATTTTTAATTTTCTTTTTTTTTCTTTTGATATTAGCTACACTTAAATTTCAACCTTCTAACTTCTAATTTTTAATGTTAAACTCGAAACATGTCAATTGAGGCAGACGGCAAAATTTTCGCCATGCTATTATTCTTAAGTAACATTTAATTAAAAATTGTAAATTTTTCGAGGAACATAATAAAGAATTTATAATAATAATAATAATAATAATCCGAACATGTTATATTTATATCAGTTACATAAGTTTATTTCAGTTTCAGGAATATTATAAAATAAGAATCTAAGCTTAACTTAAAAATAAAAAGAGATCATGAGACATAGTAATGTACTCTGGGAGTAGGCTCTACCACACGATACGAGACCCTATTTACAAACAAGGTGTTTTGCAACGAATGAATTTTTTTACGATGTAAGTGTTCTCGCGACCACTCAACCATTTCCACGGAGCCTATTACGTAGCAAAACCTGGAAAAACCCCAATGAACTATCATTTAATCCAATAACTTCACGCTACTTACCATAGTTGGTACAAAAATTTCCTTCTTTTTTTGTTGTTCACTGTGTTAATTTTTTTGTCGTCAATCAACCCTAGAATTGATCAAGAAACAAGAATGAGAGTTTTTTTTACAAAATTCAAGTACTTACGAAATGTATGTACCTATGAAATGAAGATATGTAAACAAACTCCCACCTGAGATTTCACAAAAACAAAAAAAAAAAAGAACAAGCAAAGAATACTTACCTGTGAAAGTTAAAAGAAAATGAAAAACACCTAAATAATAACAAAAAAAAAAAAGAAATAGGAAAACAAAACAAAAATGAATTAACTCGCGATATTGAACTAAGAAACAAAATAAAAAAAGAAAATACGAAACATGAATTCGCGAAACACCGACATTAATATTTTTGACACTTCGATTACGCACTTGCCATCTGGGTTGCGCACACTACCCATCTTCCTCTAACGTAAAGGAAAAGGGTTAAACAGTGATGGTGTACCAGAATGCAGTCGTTCATAAAGGCCCCGACCCATAGAATCCGTTGCGTCCGTTCGCTGCCGGATTCAACTGACATAAGCATTGGTTGTAACGGACACAACGGAAAAAGTAGCCCAACTTTTAACTTTTGCGTCCGGCAGAACTGATGACATGCGCAGTCAAAACCAATTTGAAGTTTTCTCTTCACACCGCAACGGATTCTATGGTTCACCCCAATCCGTTGTGTCCGGTAAAACTCACTGCTGTCAGTTGAATTTGGCAGCGAACGGACGCGACGGATTCTATGGGTCGGGGCCTTAAGTGTGTATTGACAATATGTAATGTAATTAAGCAATATAATGGCACTTTCCATTGGTTTCACTCAGGGAAGCACTCATTTTAAAAACCAATGGAACACCCAAAATTGTTTCTACTCAGTTTAACGTAATTTCCTTTGTGTGAGTAAAACACCTATGGCTCTTAAAAAAATTTTCCTTGAAGAAACTTTTCTTTTTGACATTTGACCATTTGAGTAACATGTGTTAGTGCTTCTGAGTCGATTCTCACTTCAAATCGAGAAGCGGCTGTCACTCCTCAGAATCATGAGAAGCGATCTTTTTGCACCAATGGAACGGTTTGAGAATGCTTCTGGACGCTCCTGGACGGTTCTTTTCGTCCAATGGAAAGTGCCATAAGATTGCAATGCAATCTATGTAAGTGTAAAAAAAAAATTTGAGAGAGAGATTTATGTAAGTTTTTTTTGTAGATTAATGTATTTTTGTGTTATTGATTAGATGAAAGGTAGTGTAAGCATAAAACTAGGTAAGATTATAGCTTATTTAAGAGGAAGGTAGGAGAAAGTATGTATGTAAGTAGGTATGTGAAGAAAGGGGGTGGACAGTTAGTGAGAAGTACAGATCGTAACATAGACACAAACGAAAAATTTTTAAAGAATAATGGAAAACGTTAATCAGCTGTTTACCGATCCAAATAGAGAGGTAATTATGTATTTGATTAAACAACCGAATTCAAGCTAAGTACTTATGTACCCGAGGAGCAAAAGAGTTCAAAAGGAAAAGAAAATTGTAGAACTTTCTTTTGCAGAAGAACAACTGGCAAAAGAAGTTCGGCACTGATCTTTTAATTTGTATAAAGTCAAGTATACTCAAATAAGGTCAAGTAAACTCAATTAAAATAAAGTAAAGTTTGAAATTAGTTTTTGATATAAATAAAGAAAAAAAAAAAAAAAAGGAAAATAAGTAAAAAATAGAAAGAAAAAAAAAAGAAAAAAAGGAGAGGTTGGTTAGACAACCTCTGCCAGGATTTATTTTTTTGGCCTAGCCAAGCTCACGGTCCACCAAAGAAGACCCATATAGAAGGATATATGTAGACTGATACATATAGGAGGAGGCTGAGCTGTAGAAGGAAGAAGGAATTACAATTGAGATCGAAGGATTAGATGAATAAAAGTGAATCTAAGGAAGAAATTAGAAAAAAAGGAAAAAGGAAGTGAATTTAAAGAATAACGTTGATGGTGAATAAAGAATAAAACTGAAAGTGAATTGAAAGAATAAGAAATGAATTGAAAGAATAAGAAAATTAGTAGTGAATATAGATAGAGATTAGAAAAATAAAAAAGAAAAGAAGAATACAGAAAGTAAAGAGTTAAAAAAGTGGAAAGTAAAAAAAAAGGAAAGAAAAAGAAAATAAGAGTGTTTTAAACTTTTGTTTAGTTTAAGAGTGTGAAAAAAAACCCACAGAGAGAAAAAAAAGGAAGTCTTTAAAATTTATATTATATATCTACATATATATGAGTTAACGCCAATTATGATGAATACGTAAACTAACACCTCAAACAACAAGTTAAAGACAATTATGCTGACTACGTCAACTATTACCTCAAACAACAAGTCTGGAAAACAACACCCTCCACGAGCAATTATGGTGAATACGTAAACTAACACCTCAAACAACAAGTTAAAAACAATTATGCTGACTAAGTTAACTTAAACCTCAAACAACAAGTTTGGAAAACAACACCCTCCACGACCAATCGCAAATTCCATCATGCAACCTGTGGGAAGCAACCTGTGGGAACTGGTTATGCTTATAAAAAATATTATTTAAACCCTAGAAACTAAGTTCAAATTGTGAAGGCGGAAACGCTTCTCGTTTGAATAATTAAAGTTTTTTTTTTAATGAAAACGAATTAATAAAATATTTACTGACGCCCGAGCAGGGACCTAGATCGTGTAAAAATCCCAAACCCTCAAGTAGTGCAACCGGCCGAAAAATCAAGGTCCTGAACCCAAAAACGCGTGTGTGTATGTGTGTGTGTGTGTGTGTGTGTGTGTGTGTGTGTGTGTGTGTATGTGTGTGTGTGTGTGTGTGTGTGTGTGTGTGTGTGTGTGTGTGTGTGTGTGTGTGTGTGTGTGTGTGTGTGTGTGTGTGTATGTGTGTGTGTATGTGTGTGTGTGTGTGTGTGTGTGTGTGTGTGTGTGTGTGTGTGTGTGTGTGTGTGTGTGTGTGTGTGTGTGTGTGTGTGTGTGTGTGTGTGTGTGTGTGTGTGTTGAGAAACAAACAAAGGGCCCCTCGAGTAGCCATTGTCAGCTAATACCTCAACAACGGAAGTAAGGGAAGCAGAAAACTAGCTAGCCGCTCCAACAAATTCATCAAATTTTCGCCGATGGACACCGCCGTTCTAATTTTGTAAGTTTAGAAATACTTAAGAATATTGTTTTTTTGTCAAGTGTAAGCCAAGAAAAAGGCAATAAGTTGAATCCATAACTATTTCTTGAGAAATACAAGTAAAACAATAGAAATGGAATGAAAGTGAAAGAAAAATTACAGATCCAGAAAATTATTTACTAGAAATTATATCGAAAAATTAAAATCAATAATAAAACAATTGAATTTGAATGAAAGTGAAAAGCAAAATTGCAAATCCTTTTATTTACTAGAAATTAAATCTAAAGATTAAAATCACTACTCAATGCCAGAAGTAGATCTCGACTCAGTCGAAAACCTTTTAAAAAAAATGTCACTTAATTCAAATAAACCAACAGTAAATACCAGATCCCAAGCATCCACCTCCAATCCCCAAAACCAACTTTGCCCAAACCAACTTTCCCCTGACAAATTATTGGCAAATTAGCGAATTAGTTACAAATACAGTCAAAAAATTAAACATTTTGTAGTTACAGATGACGTAGAACAACATATTGACTTTACGACAAACACGAACGATACAGACAAGGTACCAGATATAGTGAAATGTCTAAGGGAATTTTCAGGAAGACCAGGCGAATTCAACTCCTGGAGAAAAATAGTTGACCGCATCTTCACGATGTACGACTGTCTAAGGGGAACATCCAAATACTACGCGATACTCCATATGGTTCGCCACAAAATAGTGGGAGAAGCAGATACTGCTTTAGAGTCCAACAGGACACCACTAGATTGGGGAAAGATCAAGCAGTGCTTAATGATGCACTATTCGGACAAACGCGACATTGTTACACTTGAGTACCAATTAACAAGTCTTGCTCAACGCAACCAGTCCATTACGGACTTCTACCAACAAGTTTATCAATATCTTTCGTTGATTTTAGATAAAATCGCTTGTTTGGATCTAACGGACGACTCTTTAGGGGCAATGACGAACGCATATCGCGACAAGGCCCTCGATACTTTTATCAGAGGGTTAAACGGGGATTTACCCCGACTGTTAAGCATAAGGGAACCAACTTCCCTGCCGCAAGCTCTGCATATGTGCCTTAAACTCGATAACATGATTTATCGCATGCACTATGCCGATAATAGTCAAGTAAATTTTAAACGCCTAACTAGCACGCCAACACGTCAACTGCCTCCACGGCAAAACCAAACAAAATTTTATCCCGAACTAACACACATACCTCGTCCTCAACGATAATATTTCCAACAAAATAATTACTAAAGCAGGCAATCTCAACAGTCTCATCAATACCAAGCACCCCACTTCAACCGTATTCCACTTCCTCCCAAGCCACAACCACAGCCAAAGGTAACACCAATGGAACTGGGATCTTCTACGCAATCACGTTATATCAATTACCAAAATAGACCAATGTTCCAACCAAACTATCAACAAAACTACCAAAAAAACTATCAACAGAATAACCAACAAACACCTTACGCACAAAAACGATGGGCACCTAAACAATCGCACTCACCAAACAAAATTCAACGAAATTTTTTTTACAGAAACAAATCCTATTCTAACGGATGATGATAGCCCTTCTACTGAAAGGTATGAACCCGATCAACATGACGATGTTAACGAAGTCGAAGAAACCCTTATGGACTAGCTATATTGCACCAGCAGAGGGAGAAGAAATAGAGTATGGAGACAATTTTGACAATATTAATTTTTTAGATTAAACTGCTCTTCTATCCCATATTTTCAATATAAGATGAAGAGCGGAAAAATACTTAAATTTCACCTCGATACAGGTTCAAACAAAAATTATGTGAAATCTTCTTATAGTCGCAACCCCATTAAAAAAACTAAGGAATTTTTTGCCCACTCAGTTAAGATAACACATCACGCAAGAATAGATATTTTTGGTTCACAAATAGGAAAACTACAGTTTTTCATTCTCCCCGGTCTAGAAACCTTTGATGGCATTGTCGGAAACGACAGTCTCAAAGAACTCAGTGCAATCATTTATATCTAAAAGAATTATTTCACTTTAAAAGATAAATACAAGTTTCCACTGCAACAATAAGAAATAGAATCAGTACACAATCTTAATATCAGATGCTCTCACTTATCTCAAACTCAAAACTCTCAATTCAGACAAATGTTAAGATCACATCCACGGATAACCCAATTTATACAAAATCGTTTCCATATCCCATGGCTTTGAAAGCCGAAATTGACAAACAAGTCAACGAACTCTTACGTATGGACGTATGATCCCGTCACATACGTCCATCGAGATCACATTACAACTCCGCAGTATGGATAGTCAGTAAGAAAGAAGACGCCTCAGGTATAATAGATTATCGAAAGTTGAATACGGTAACAATTGCCGATCGGTACACAATCCCTGAGATCAACGAAGTTCTTTATAACTTAGGGAAAATAAATATTTTACCACTTTGGATCTAAAAAGTGGATTCCACCAGATTCTATTAAAAGAATCGGATAGAGAAAAAACCGCCTTTTCGATTAATAATGGAAAATACTAGTTAACGCGTCTTCCTTTTGGGCTGAAAAATGCCCCTTCAATCTTCCAGCGCGCACTAGATGACGTACTGCGTCAACATATTGGTCATCGTTGTTATGTTTACATCGATGATATCATCATTTTCGGGAAAACTGAGGAAGAACATTTCCAAAACCTCGAAATCATTTTTAAAACACTCGAAAGAGCAAACCTTAAAGTCCAAGTGGACAAGTGGAAATTCTTGCGAACAGAGGTCGAGTTCTTAGGATTTATCATTTCCCAAGAAGGTATAAAGACCAATCCGAAAAAGGTTAAGGCGATTCTCGATCTCCCACCACCAAAAACTTTAAAAGACTTGAGGTCTTTCCTTGGTATGTCTGGCTACTACCGAAGGTTCATACGGGACTATGCAAAAATCGCTAAGCCCCTAACATCTCTTCTGAGAGGGGAAAATGGGCGCCTGTCAAAGCAAAAATCTAAAAACAAATTAATCTGTAAGAATATACCATTAAGAATATAAAATTATGTATTATGCAATTGATTGTAAATGTACAGATTGTCATGTCATCTGGCAATGCCTCTTTATAGTAACTTAGAACTCATAACTAAATAACTAAACTATTAAATTCACCACACTATTGAAAGCATAAATGTACGAGGTTGTTCAGATGACGGGACAGTCAAGAGGTAGAAGAATAAAACGAAACATGGTGTCAGGTGTGGAAAACGAAATCCAATAAAAAAAAAAAAAAAAAGGTTAATACTAAATAGAGGTACAAGTGAGACAAATATAATAAAATAGTAAAATCAAATAAAAATGGCGGAACAATCTATCCGAGGACCCAATGAAATGAATTTTGAGGAGCCAGCTAAAAATTGGCCCATGTGGAAGCAACGATTCGAGATTTTTCTCACTGCAGCAAACAAAAATGGAGAACCAGAATCTCTAAAGGTAGCCCATTTTCTGCATCATATTGGAGAAAGAGGCATAGAAATATTCAATGCACTTGCACTGCCGGAAAATGAAAGAACATTATCTACAGTGATGACACGCTTTGAAAATTATTGCGTTCAAAGACGTAACATTATAATGGAGACCTTCAAGTTTGGTTCAATCAATCAGAAGCCAGATCAGTCATTCGTCGATTTTGAAACAGAAGTATTCTATTAATTTGATTGCATCTTATTTACATGGAAGACATCAGGCAGTTGTCATTAACAATACCATATCTGATTTCCTGCCTTTGTGCAGAGGTGTTCCACAGGGATCTATTTTGGGTCCATTGCTCTTTTCAATGTACATCAATGACCTCCCTTCGTGCTCACTTCACTGCTCAATTGACATGTATGCTGATGATGTTCAGGTGCGAAAAAGCTTTCCTTTAGGACTCGTTGAAAATGGAGCTTGTGAAGTGAATGAAGACCTGCAAGGAATAGCATGCTGGTCACGCTCTAATGGTCTTTGCATTAATCCTTTGAAATCGAAATGCCTAGTAATAAGTCGAAAGCATGTGGACACTTCATACTTCCCTAAAATATGTATCAACAACAACAACATCGAGTTTGTTGACACTGTCAAAAACCTTGGCTTGGTATTTAATAGAACGCTTACTTGGGATAACCATATAAGGTTAGCTATTGGTAGAGTGTATGGTGGACTTCGTATGCTATGGACAACACAAAAAATAACTCCCATAAGGACAAGAATGATTCTGGCAAAAACATTGATAATTCCGATTATTTTATACGGATGTGAAATTTTTTCAAATTGTGATTACGTCCACAAACGGAAACTCAATGTCGCTTATAATAGTATCGCCCGCTATGTCTATGGACGAAGAAGGTATGACCACATTTCTGCTTTTTCCAAATCAATTCATGGACTTACTCTCGACAACCTTTTACAATTTAGAACTTTAATTTTGCTTCATGGTGTAATGCAGACACGTCAACCTTCGTACTTGTTTAATAAGATAACTTTTCCGCGATCCAACAGAACCTTTGATCTTGTGCCAATACGCTACACATACTTAGTTTCAAAACGTCAATTCTTCATATGTGCTGTTGCGCTGTGGAATTCCCTACCAAGATTTATAAGATTGGTGAGCTGCACAAATCTTTTCAAATCGAAACTCAAGCAATACTTAGAAACACGTTTGTAATGTTTGCCATGATATTATATGATGTTTGATAATAATGATGATAATTTAAAATAATTTTTCTTCTATCCTTTCTTCTTTTTTTTTTTTTCTTTAATTTTTGATTCATTCTTTCTTTTTTCTCCACTTTTTATTTTTGAATAATTGTATTCTATAATCATATGAGTTCAAATATTGTAATTCTTATTTGTCTTTTTTTTTAATTAAACATTTGAAAAATTGTAAAAAAAACTTACTCAACTAAAAAAGATTTTGTATCTTACTGAGTATAGTTAATGAAATAATAATAAATACAAATACAAATACAAAGTACGAAACCAAGCGAAATTTTGTGATTTCACCTGCTCAGCTCAAGAATGCAGTGAATCTTATACTAACCGAATGATCAGAGATAAACTTATTCTAGGATTAGAAAACAAGAAATTGCGATCGAAACTCCTAGAGTCAAGTCAGGACACTCTCGAGCAAATCATACAAAAGTGCAAAATTGCTGAGTTATCAGAAGCGAATAAAAAAATACTCAACACCGAAGAAGACGCTGTCAAAGTTGAATCCATAAAAAGCTTTACATTCAATAAAACTATGCAGCCACATTTTAGTCGGCAGAGGAACACACAACTGTGTGAGCGATGTGGAATGACGTCATCAGTGCAGCACAACAAATTTTGCCCAGCATTAGTAGGAGGGAGAACATGCAAAATATGTCATAAGCCTGGAAATTTTGCAGTTATGTGCAGAAAAAAATACAGTGGCAGAAAATCGACTAACAGCAATCACATACAAACAGCAGTTAGAGGAGAGCAGCACCAAAGTGAAAAAGTGGATTCGATTGAAGAAGCAGATATACAACGGAGCATGCAGTCCGTTAATATTAGCCGCGTTTTATTATCACAATGATCCAATCCGGATCAGATCTTGATAATAAAACAGCTTTGGATCATCATATTTCCAGTTGGAAGTTGTGAGAGACTCGCTCTCTCAACTGACTTTTCAAAAGAGTTGCAGAGTTGCCCTTCGAACTTTTTTTTCAATGGTTAATTTTTTGTTCTTTTTTTTAGGGAAATATGATACTCATGCACTTTGTCAAATATATATTTTATTGCACTAATTCTTATTAATTTCACGAATATATGTTTTGTTTTGTAAAACTTTCTCATTATGTCATGTATTATACAAAAATGAATAAATGTGAAGTTTCTCGCTATCTATCTAAAATATATTTCATTTCACACAGATAAAAATGTTCAAGTGGCAGTACTGTTGTTATTGGATATATTGGAAATGATACCAACGTTTTCAATGGAAAGTCTCCTCTTGTGTGAAATAGAAGAACTAATTTTTAGATCACAAAAATAGATCCAACTAAAAAGCAGGATCTCGCTTTGTTGTTTTAATGCAAGTAAATCAATGATCCGATCTGGATCATCGTGATAATAAAACGCGGCTATTAATAGGCAATATTACGATGATGATGCAGGTAATCTAGAGTTAAAAATGAAAAATTTTGAGTATTGGAATAGAAATTTAAAATTAATTAAAAATTCCCCTTTTGTTCAAATTTATAACTGTAGACGTATAAAGCCGATCGGGTGGTATGAAGAAATATTATTTAACGATGTAAGAGTCAAATTCAAACTGGATATGGGTGCAGATGTCAGTTGCTTGCCTATTAAATATGTTAAAGAAATGAATTGCCTGAATTTAATTGAAAAATCGAAAAAGAAGTTATATGCTTATAATGATAATGAGGCTGTTCAGACAGGCGCAAGTGAACCGTGCAAAATTGACGTCTATATGTTTTTTCTCTTTCCCACATAGTTGTAAGAAAGAGACATTTTTTTGCGCCGAAGTTTTTAAAAATTTTAAAATTTTCTTGGCGCAGTTTTGACATTTCCTTGTTTTGACACTTGTGTTTTTTCTTTCTTGAGTAAAGAGACTGTTGTTTGAAAAATAAATGCTCTTTTTCATGTTCCTGAAGCAAAAATACGAAAATAAATAAATTATTTTTTCAGTTCAGTTTAATTTCTGAGTTTTTTCTTCCCAAATCTGAAGGCGAAATAATCGTCAAAAAAAATCCATCGTGTTCACATTACTTTCAGTCTGAACACGACGGGGTGGCGGAATGTCAAAATTGCACGGTTGACTTGCGCCAGTCTAAACACCGTCAATGAAATAAACTCTCTTGGAAAAATAGTTTTGCCTTGCGTTGAGAATTTGAGAAAAGTTATTATACCTATAGAGTTTGAAGTAGTTGACAGTGAATTTCAGCCCATTCTGGGTCGTGCTGAATGCGAGGCATTAAACTTTATTAAGAGAATCCAAACAGTAAAAAGTAGACAAGTAATTGAGCTTCCCTCCTCTAAGGATTTATTTACATAGAGTTTTAGTGATCTTTTCGACGGACTTGGTTGCATTCCGGGCAAATGTTGCATCCAGTTAAAAGAAGGGTCCGGTTGTCAATTATAAGAAAAAAATTCCATTCAGTCTTCATGATCGACTTAAAAGTCAATTAGACGTTTTGATAGGTGATAAAATAATTAGCCAAGTAGAATACCCAACAGACTGGGTTAATAATTTACAAATTGTAGAAAAGTCTGCCGGCTCTTTGCGATTGTGTCTAGATCCGCGCCCATTGAATGCATGCATTCGTCGGCCACATTTTTCAATTCCAACTGCAGAGTCTATTAATAGCCGACTAGCTGATAAGTCAGTATTTACGGTAATGGATTTGAAAAATGGATTTTGGCAGCTGGAATTGGACGATGAGAGTTCCGATTTGACAACGTTCATAACACCTTTTGGTCGTTACCGGCAATGTTGCCGCAGGCCATTTTGAAAGTGTAACAATTTTTTTCAAAAAGTGTAACAAATGGAAAGAAAATGTAACATTAGAGTGGGCCAACAAAATTTTTTTTTTGTTTCAAAAACCATATAGAAAATATTGTTCCTAAAAAATTCCAAAAAGTTTGAGCTCAAAAGAAAAGTACTTAGAGATCTATCAATCGTGGTTAATATTTCTTAGACCTACCCTTCCTTGAGCGTTCAGAAAAACACGTTCTGAAGCAGCGGAACTGTGAGGTAAGCTTAGTATTTTGTTGACAAATTGTACAATATTTTCAAACAATTTTACTTTTTGTGAATTTTGTAAAGATTCTACAAAGCCCCAAAATGTTTCAATATCGTAAATATATTTTAAGTTTTGTTGTAACTGTAAATTTCTAAAGTCAGTGCATATTTTCTATTTTTTTTTTTTTTGGGATCACACAAACTCGGAAAATTACACAGGTCGGCAAAGAAAAAGCTGTCTGAATGCTTTTAACTGATTTCTATGTATTTAGGTGTTCTGAAAAATAAAAAAATACTCAGGTTGTTTTGCTAAGCCCAAAATTTTCTAAAAAAATGTTTTTTGAGCTAACTTAAGTCATAAATAAATAATTACATTTATATTTTGTTATTATTTTTATTACTACTTTTTGAGTCTATGGGATAGTAGAGACCGGACTAAAAAGTGTTGGCCTTCGAGGGAGCTTAAGGTAGGCCAAAGAACGCCTCACTTTTAACTTTGGTGCCTCGTTATAAAATTCTTTTACCGCCGCTTCGTATAAAGCCAGTGATGGATTAAAGCCTAGGCCCGTGAGGCCCGGGCCTAGGGCGGCACGATTTGGGGGGCGGCAAAATTTTTCAGAACTTTATAATTTAAGGGCCGTAGAAATATACCAAACATTTATTTAGGTGGTCTTTTTTTGCTGAATTTATTAAAAATTTTCTATGGACTTTTTTATAATTTATTTTTTCTTTGACTTTTCAAATTGAGGGATTCCGTTACTAATGTTTTAATGGAATCAATTATAGTCTAATTATTAAATAAGGTTATTAAAAATAAACAATAACCAAGTTTCATTGAGAATCTGTATTCACTTCAGCAAAATATCGCAAAACAACTACCAACCTCCAGCTATACCTCTTGTTAATACTGCAAGTGACTTATTTTTGTCCACTTATCGGTTTAGAGTTTAGAGTTGTTGTTTTCCTATGTTCGATATTTATGATTCTCAATGAAACTCTGTTAATCAAATTTATAATGTTCTTTGCGAATTACTAAATATTTTTTCCATTCTGTATCTTAAGTGAGATTATTCTTACATATATTAAGCATTTGAAATTATGTACTTATTGTTTTTTAACTTATTTCCACTTTTTCTTTGAAAATCGAAGTTTCAGCTCGAGTTCTTACCGGATTTTCACGTTTTGAGGTCTTAGGAAGCTATTCTAAGTAGTTTCAGAGGACCTAGGTAGGTAAGTTTTGTATGCGATTGAGAATGAGTTCCGTTTAGGGTGTGAGTGTGTTACACATGTTTACAGAAAACAAGAGCACTACGCGTAGCAGGTATTGCCAAGTTTGACTTTGTTTTGTTTAACGTATAGAATGAATGAGCGTTTTGTGTCTGTAAGCGATTGACAGTAATTATTTCAAATTTAAGAGTGCCGTTAAAAAAGTAGAAGTCTCGAAGTTTGTTATTGAGTTTCTTGCTATTTGTCTACGTAACGGCGAAATTGTTGAGAGATCTTTAGAATTTTTATCAAATACTGGCCATACGGCTAAAGACATTGAAGATGCTTTATTAAAATCTCTTGAAAACAATGGTTTGGACATAATGAACTGTCGTGATCAAAGTTATGACAACGGAAGCAATATGTTAGGTTTATATTCAGGAGTGCGGTTAAGGATCAAAACGATTAATCCATTACCAGAATATGTTCCTTGCTCTGCCCATTTGTTAAATTTAGTTGGAACTTGTGCAGCTAAATCTGTAACCGAAGCAGTTGACTTTTTTTCTACTTTACAAGAACTTTATAATTTTTTCACTATATCAACACATCGTTGGAAAAGATTAAAGAGTCTCTCTCAAACTCGTTGGTCTGCTCGTCATGATGCATGTTATACGTTACACAAAGAGTGACTTGGAATAATTAATGCACTGAACTTTATTGCTCAAAATCGTAATGAAAAACCGACTACGCGATCTGATGCTACAGGATTGCAGCGAAAATTACAGCATCTAGAAACGGCAATTTCGGTCAAAGTCTGGAATGTTATTTTAGATCGTTTTAATGCTGCACGTAAGAAGCCTAAACAATCTTATGCGGATTTATCATCTGTCGCACAAATTAATGGTTCACTGACATTATTTCTTCAAGATATGAGGGACAAACAATACTCTGAATATGAAGAAAAAGCAAAAGCACTGTCTGGAGTTCAAGTTAATTATCGTTATGATTCAGGTCGCGGAGTCACGGGTGAATGAAACAATACCTTCATCTGGTCACGAAAATTTTCGCACCAATGTGTATTACCCAATTTAAGATACCTTAAGCGTACATTTGGCCGTAAAAGTGCTTATCTAAAATTTATTTAATTTTTATTTTTGATAGTTTATCTGATATAGACGCGATTGAACTGAAAAATCTTGCGAATAAATTAGTTAAAAAGTATCCTAATGATTTGGAAGAGACATTAGAGAATGAATGTATTCATTTACAATGTCAGCTCAGAGATTCCCTAGCAAATACAGAAAATGTACGCTCCGCACAAGAAATTTACAACGTCATGCATTCTCGAAATCTTCGAGATGTTAACCGAATAAATCGCTCTGAGTATTTTTTTAAGTATTCCCGCTACCAATTGTTCAGGAGAAAGGTCTTCTTCTACTTTGAAAAGGGTTAAATCTTATTTACGCACAAGTATGGGCCAAGCGCCATGATAGACTTAATGCTTCAGCATTATTGTCTATTGAAGCTTAACTAATTCAAGAAATTGATTATGATGACGTAGTTGATGCTCAGATGATGTAAAAAAAAATACTCATTATTATTTGTTATGCTAGCTAGAGTTTTATAAACATTTTTTTGTATTATTTAGTAATTATATTTGAATAAAAAATAGAGCACTCTCTGATGCTTCGCGTTATGAGTCGTGTAAAAAATAAAAGCTATAATTTAATAACAATTGTAATTGAAAATATAAAGAATTTTGTTGATCAAATAGGGCGGCGTATCAGACAGTGCCTAGGGCGGCAATAAGCCTTAATCCGCCACTGTATAAAGCTGGGATTGATGAGGCAATTTGTAAAGACTTATAAGAGATATAAATTCCTTTAAATATGGTATCAAGGCTTCCAGGCCTCCCGGAGGCAAAGTTGAAAGAAGGTGTTTTTACTGGAACAGATATTAGACGGATACCTTTATTGGCAGAAAACATGACGTTCTACGAGCAAATGAAAGCCATTTTCAGATTCAGCACACCCAAAAACATAAGTGTGTCACAAAAAAACCAGAAGAGTTTGAGAGCTTAGACTTTTTTGCAGACTTGTGTTATTGAAAAATGCAGTGGCGAGATACAATTGTTTTCCGAAACAATTTTACAAGGATCTAGTAGTGCAACATTTTTTTAATTTTAAAATCGAACCTCTTTTCAATCTGAGAACATAGTTCTATATAAAATAATTTAATATTTGTTTTTATACATTTTTTTTAACAATAGATAGACCTAGTTTGTTCATAAAATATTCTGCATTAGCCTCAATATAAATATCACTATCTACAATTCGGCTATAGAATTCATATACAAATGGTTCGAAAGAAAAAAGCTTTTCAATATTTTTTACGAAAAAGAAAACAAAAAAGATTTTTACGGGAAAAGTGTAACAAAATGGAGAAAAAAGTAACATTGTAACAAAATTATAAAATAATTAAAAAGTGTAACGCTTTTGTTACACTTGTATCATTGTGGTAACGCTGGTTACCGGTGGCATAGACTGCCATTTGGAATAAGTAGCGCTCCAGAACTGTTTATGAAAAAAATGGTACAGCTGTTTGGAGATATTCCGGGGGTTGAAGTTTATTTTGATGATTTGTTCATTACTGGAAAAAACTATTTTGAGCATGATCAAACGCTAAGAAAAGTTATTGAAAGGGCCAGGGTAAATAATGTAAAATTTAACATAAATAAAATTCAGTATAGACAGAATGAAGTTCAGTTTATGGGGCAGTCCATATCTAAAGGTTGTATAAAACCAAATGATAAGTATTTATCGGCCATGAGAGAACTCCCTACACCTGAGGATAAAAAAGGCGTAATGAGATTTTTGGGAGTTTGTAAATATCTCGCCAAATACATACCAAATTTGTCAATCGTAACATCCAAATTGAGAGATATTACCAAATTAGGTTCAAAGTGGGAATGGACCAAAGAACATCAACATGAGTTCGATAACTTGAAAAACAAATTTATAAAAGCACCAGCTTTGCGCATGTTTGATCCGAATGAACATCTAACTATTCAAGCTGATGCTTCTAAGGATGGAGTAGGATGTGTTTTGTTACAAGGCGGGCAGCCAATAGCATATGCATCACGGAGCTTGACAACAAGTGAGCAAAAATGGGCTCAAATTGAAAAGGAACTTCTGGCCATTGTTGTAGCTTGTGAAAAGTTTCATTTTTATATTTATGGTCGCGAGGTTGAGGTTCAATCGGATCATAAACCACTTGAGACACTTGTGAAGAGGGAACTAGACAGAGTAACAGTTAGACTACAACGCATGTTTATGTTTTTGTTGAAATACCCAGGTATTAAAATAAAATATGTTCCAGGAACACAGCTCTTATTAGCAGATTGTCTTTCACGAGCATATTTAACACAAGCGGAGGAAGAAGGAACCAGATTAAACTATATTGTTCATAGCCTAGTGAGTGAAGTCTGTATGTCTGACCAAAATAAAATAAAATACCAGGTTGCTACTAGGGAAGATGAAGTTCTGGGTAAAATTCTTGAATATCACAAAAATGGGTGGCCAGAATACAGAAAACTAAGCTTAGATTGTAAGAAGTTTCATAAAATACAAGACAGATTGGGTGTAAATGACGAACTTTTGTTTTTGGATGAAAAATTGGTGGTACCGCTGAGTCTGAGAGATCAAGTTTTAAAATGTTGCATGAGTGTCATTAAATAAATAAATAGGGTGGCGCAACAGAGCGAGGAGCCCCTGGGCCTAGCGCATTTCTCACAACCATGCCTTGTGAGGGAATGGAGGGGACCTACAATTTTTCGCCGGTTGAGAATGCGCTTTTCATGGCAATGAATTTACTAACGGAGGACTTGCCAATTCCTCGCGAAAGGCGATACCCGTGGAAAAACATTTTTGCATTTTGCCTCTGCTGGGATTCGAACCTCGAACCTCTGGGTTAGCAGGTGGACATGCTAACCATTACACCACGGGTACCATGAGTGTCATTTAGGAATAGAAAAAACACGAATGCGAGCGCGAAGACTGTTTTACTGGCCAGGTATGTCCAAAGACATAGAAAAAAATATCCAAGGGTGTCGTATTTGCGAGAAATTTAGGTATAACAATCCAAAAGAGCCACTTTATCAGCATGAGGCACCAGATTTTGCATGGGAAAAAATTTCAATGGATATATCTGAGCATGGGGGGAAATCTTATTTGTGTGTAATAGATGAGTATTCCAATTGGTTGTGCGTTGAAAAACTGCAAGATAAATCGATTAATCATATTATAGATGTAATAACATCTCAAATATTTTCGAAGTTTGGTGTTCCACTTGAAGTTAGATCGGACAACAATCCGTTTAACAGTCTAAGGTTCAGAGAATTCGCGAACGAGTTCAATATCAAACTCGTGTTCTCTAGTCCACGTTATCCACAGAGTAATGGCTTAGCAGAGAAAGGGGTGGCAATTGCTAAACGAGTTTTAAAAAAATGCTTTGAGGAGGGTAAGCAAAAAGATTTTAAGTATCGAATTCTGGAGTATAATGCTACGCCTTTGGCAAATATGTTGCTGTCACCTGCACAGCTTTTCATGGGCAGAGAAATAAAAACCAAAGTCCCTACGACTAAAAATAATTTAAAACCGCATAAAATAAATGCGAAAGAAATTTCAAATCGCATAGACAGGAAGAAGAATCTCCAAGCTGAGTACTATAATAGAAACTGCAAGCCACTATCCATTTTGAATGAAGCTCAAAAAATTATGTTTAAAAAAAAAAATGAAAGAGATTGGATGTATGGAACAATTTCTAAAAAAGTAAACGATAGGTCATATGTAATAACTGATAGTGAAGGTAATAATTTTAGAAGAAATAGACCCCATATTAGGTGTTCACTTAACAGTGCACCTTCAAACTTATTTAATGAAGACTTCTATATCGACAACGACAACGAAAATACTGAGATTGGTTGTTATTCCGAAAATGAACCAAAAACAGAAAACCTTTCAAGTGACAACGTTGTCGATGTTGAAATAGATACAACCGATCGGCCAAGCAATATTGTTACAAGATCAGGAAGAGTTGTAAGAGCACCGGAGCGCTATGGCTACTAGTGTCTCATAAAAAAAAAAAAAAAAAAAAAAAAAAAAAAAAAAAAGTATAGCATGTAAGAATATACCATTAAGAATATAAAATTATGTATTATGCAATTGATTGTAAATGTACAGATTGTCATGTCATCTGGCAATGCCTCTTTATAGTAACTTAGAACTCATAACTAAATAACTAAACTATTAAATTCACCACACTATTGAAAGCATAAATGTACGAGGTTGTTCAGATGATGGGACTGTCAAGAGGTAGAAGAATAAAACGAAACATAATAATATTACTTTCCTACCCAGATTTCACTAAAAGCTTTATGCTTGCTACAGACGCCTCCAATTCCGCCTTGGGAGCAGTCCTATCAAAGGACAAGAAACCCATCGCACTTTTATCAAGAAGTCTCAATAAAACCGAAGAAACATATGCGACCAATGAGAAGGAGATGCTCGCAATCATTTGAGCACTCACTTTCCTCAGAATGTTCCTTTACGGATCAAAGAAAGTCAAAATTACTACAGACCATCAACCACTCACGCGCGCACTTAGTAACAAGAACTCAAACTCCAAAACGAAACGCTGGAAAGCGATTCTGGAAGAGTATAATTATAAACTTAATTATAAACCAGGCACTTCTAACGTAGTTGCTTACTCATTATCGCCCCCACCGAACACTCACATTTTTTCATTAACTCCTACTGAACATAGTGACTAAAGCTCATCGCTAAATTTATTACCAATAGTCGAAGCCCCCATCAATATTTCAAATATTTCTTAACTTATCCGAATCATCTAGCTATCAATTTAAAATAATTTTCCCAGGGTACCACCAGCACATTATCAACGAGCCCGAGTTCAATAGAGAAATTCTTACAGCTATTCTAAAAAGATATCTTAATCCTTCGGTAATTAACGGCATAAAAACAGGAGAAAAGATAATGGGACTTATTCAAGAAGTTTTCCCTTTATATTTTAATAACTATAAAATAAGATTTACTCAAAAAGAGGTCAAAAGTTTCGACAATGAACAGGATCAAGAGAACCTGATAATTGAGACACCCAATATAGCTCACAGAAATCCCAAAGAAAACCGACTACAAATATTACAAAAATATTATTTCCCCGGTATGGCAGGTAAAATTAAAAGAATCATAAAAATCTGTGCAGTATGTAAACAAAATAAATATGAAAGGCACCCAAACCATCCAGAATTAAATAAAACACCTTCGCCAAATTTTCCTGGACAAACTGTCCACATCGATATTTTCTCTACGGATAAAAAGCTGGTTCTGACCGCGATAGCCAAGTTCATAAAATACGCACAGACAAAAATAATCAAAAGTAAGTCCACAGAAGACGTCAGACGACCACTTAGAGACATAATATTTTTCTTTGGCGTACCAAAATCCATAGATATTAACAATGGACGATCACTAAACTCTGCATCAATATTACTTATTTATGTTGAAAGACAAACTAGGCATAAATGTTTACACAACACCCCCATTCAGAAGTGAAGCTAATGGACAAATCGAAAGGTTCCATTCGACGCTTTCCGAGATAATGAGATGCATCAAAGATAATGGAACACATAGAGACTTTGAAGAACTTCTAGAAAGATCTGTGAATGAGTACAATACAGTATCCATTCTACAACAGGGAGAAAACCTGTTGATTTATTCTTTAAGTAGATTTTGGACCTGACAATTACGAGAAGACTCGACAGAACAACTTACAGAAACTTTTACACAAACAACAAGTTGACCTTACACAACAAAACAAGACAGGACATAAAATTAAACAGTATCTGCCTGGACAAGTTGTTTACGTAAGACAAAATAAACGATTAGGGACTAAACTTTCTAATAGATTTAAGGAAGAAATTGTGAAAGAAAACAGAAACACAACAATACTTACAGAATCCGGGAAAATTATTTACAAGGGCCATATTCGCAACTAATAATCCATCTTTTAATTTCAGAGCTTTACTCACTCTCACTCCCTGCAATGGAGAAATTCAAATACTGGACTATACTAACTCACAAATGATAACACTAGGAACGGGGACTGCAAAATTACAAACGGGTACTTTTAAAATCATTCATACTATAGACCTTAACCTAACTTATCGATGACATACGACTAATAATTTACCAGAACATTAGCACTAGCGAAACAATTTATCCTTACCTTTCCCATGAAATTTCAATAATCCAAAACCACTTAACTCGATTAAAACCAAAAATGAAAACTAACGTTCAATTGATTTTTTAGGAAGCTCATGCTGGTAATCCAGACCATTAAACCCCCAAATAATTAGTAATAAAATTAATAATGTTCTAGAAAATAACAATAAACAAGTTATAATAAATAGATTGTCGTTCGAAAAAATCAACCAAATTACTAATGTTACGAACCAAATTCTAAACAAATTAAGAACAAGCGAAATTGTCAAAAGTGAACTAGTACCTAACTAATATAAAATATAGGATTGAAATTATAAAAGAAGAAATTATTGACATTGATTATGCTATCCACTGGGCTAAAGCCGGTTAGTAAATTCCTACATTTTAACAAATACAGAAATTATTATAACAAAAGAAATTTTGGAAAAAGAAAATTTGCCTTTTATCAACCTAGAAGAAGCATTAGAATTTAGTGATGTTAAAATTGCATCCAATCTCTCTACAATTATTTATATTCTAACTTTACCAACAACAGAAATTGAAACATGTGAAACAATTCTACTAAAACCCGTAAAGAAAGATAATTTTATAAACTCTCCTTCTCCTGGACATGGACTACTACTCCTTAATCAATATAACGGCACCATTCTGATCGACAACGAAGAAATAAATCTCACCGGCACATTTAATATTCAATATTGTAATAAAATCATTGTAAATTGTACAATTTGTAAATAAATAAGTGGACTGTATTTTTATGAATTCTTTATTGTTGGCCTTTGCCCGGCCACGACTTAAAAAGAAAAAAAGGGGAAAACAAAAAAATATTCAACGGTTGTCGATGTGCAGCAAACCAAAGAACACCAACCGACGGCTTGGGTGTTGGAATGAGAACTGGACCTTTGTCGTTTGGTGAGTAATTGTAATTGAATAGGTAGGGTTACCAACATACTCCCCTGGTTGAAATTTGATTCCAGCAGTCTACCAGTAAAGGGCAAAGCTTCGTGATAGCCCATTTAAACTCCCCCTTTGAAGTTTTAACCAGAGCTACTCTGGCCAATCCGTCTCGTCCTGGAAACGTCTTTGTGATTTTTCCAATCAGCCATTTGCAAGGTGGTTGATTGTCCTCCTTAATGATGACTACGTCATTGACTTCGGGGTTTTTGTTGCTATTCTTCCATTTTGTTCGCCTTTGCAGTTGAGTGAGATACTCTTTCGACCATCTAGACCAAAAGTCTTGAACTGTTCGCTGAACAAACTGCAAGCGCTTAAGCGATGAAATGCGAGCACCAGAGAAATCCTCATCCGGAACAGTTTTAATTGGTCGCAGTATAAGAAAATGAGCCGGCGCCAGGGGGTCGACATCTCCTTCGAATTTTGAACACAAGGGTCTAGAATTAGCGCAAGCCTCGATTTGACATAAAATTGTGGTGAATTCTTCGTACGTAACGGATGCCATTCCCATGACTCGGCGTAAATGATGTTTTACCGTTTTGACGCCCGCCTCCCAGAGACCTTCGAAGTGAGGCGCATGCGGGGGGATGAAACGCCACTCGATGCCTTCCGTATTTAATTGATTAGAAACGCTCTCTTGAAACTCTGTAGTGTCGAGAAGTGCTGCCCACACCTGAAGCTGCTGATTGGCTCCAACAAAATTCGAGCCGTTGTCGCTGAATATCGTATGGCATTTGCCTGGCCTGGAGATAAATCGACGCAGGGCTGCAATAAATGCCGCTGAGGATAACTCGGTGAAAACTTCGAGGTGGAGCGCCTTGGTGGCCATGCAGACAAAAAGTGTGATAAAGGCTTTGAGACGTTTCGCTCCTCGTCCTTTCCATGAACTTATCATAAACGGCCCCGCCAAGTCCACTCCATTGCTGTTGAAAGCCAAACCAGGCTCTTATCGCTGACGCGGCAAGTTTCCCATTCGTTGAGTATAGGGAGAATTTCGTTGCTTAACGCAGGTTACACATTTGTAGACACACCGCTTGATGACGTTGGGAGCACCTACTATAAAATGCTCCAGTGATAAGAAGTAAGTTATGAAGCGAACTCCGGCATGCATGTTTCTCAGGTGACAATCCAGTACGATGAGTCTAATGAGGTGATGCTCCTTATGAAGGATTAGAGGGTGTTTTGGCTCAAATGGAATATTACTGTATGCAATTCTTCCTCCAACTTTTAATAGGCCGTCCTCGTCGATGAAAGGATTTAACTGCGAGAGCTTGCTTTTATTGGGCACTGCATTGTGGCGTAGAAGACAGGATAACTCGTCAGCGAAGGATGTCGATTGCGAAAGATTGTAGATCACAATCCTAGCTGCTTTGATGTCGCGAACGGAGAACGTATTTAATCTGTGCCCATACTCAAGCCGGAACTCAGCTCTAAAACATCTTAGAAAACGGATACAGCGCGCTACGACGCGCAGTAGCTTGTTGAAGCAGGAAAAGTTATCCATTGAGATCAATTCAGAGTCGGCTGGACTTGTGAACAGCGCTACCACCTCGTCTTCACGATACTCCCTCAAGTCTATCAGTGTTTCAAACTCTAAGATAGGCCTTTGAATAAGCGCGGGTCCCTTCCACCATAAATCCAAACTTGGTAGTTGCCTGGGCATTAAACCTCTCGTGGCGCAGTCAGCTGGGTTATCCGCGGATCGAACATAATTCCAAACTGAGGGAGGTAGATTTGCAGTTATTTGAGACAGTCTCTTGTCGACAAAGACGTTTCGACGTCGGGCATGCCTCTGAATCCAGTATAATACTGTTGACGAATCGGAGTACGCAAAACACTGAATATCGTGTATTCCTAAGGCTTCTTTAACAGTGCAAAGAAGTTTAGTCAGTAATAAAGCAGCACAGAGTTCCAAACGGAGAACGGTTAAGGCTGGCTTAATCGGTACAACACGAGATTTAGCGCAAATCAAATAAGTATTATCGCTCCCGTCAGTCTTGAACATTCGAGCATAGATGGCTGCAGCGTAAGCGGGTTCAGAAGCGTTTGCGAAACCATGAAGTTGAAAGCGGGTGGTTGGTGCGTAGTTGATCCATCGTGGAATCTTAACTTCACCGATAGTTAGTTAGTTAGTTAGTTGACTTTTATTTCAATACAATTTTTTTTTTACAATTTAAAAACTTAATCTAAAGTCATATTGGAATTGGCCTTTGGCCGTCTACCAGGTTGACAAAGTAATTAAAGTTAGTTTCGAATTAAAAAAACAAAAAAATTTAAAAGTCTCCTTCTACTATTTGCTTTCTGTAACGAAGTGCTGCCACTGAGTAATCATATAAGAAATCCCATCCTATTTCTCCATTTAAGATACGTAGAACTTCATTCTCCTCTAAGACACATTTTCCAAACATTAATAGTCTGAATTCTTTTAAAATTGGGCAAATGCCAAGAAAATGCAAGACATCCTCCCTCTGTTTCATATTGCAGAGGTCACAAAGTATTGGTAAATCAGACCGGTGAGGTATATAATTCAAGTTGACAATTTCGCCTCTCATTCTGAAGATATTACTTATTTTTTCGGGTGAGTAGCTATCGAGGAAATATGTTTGAGTATTTAGAAAGTGGTTTAGTTTGGAATAATAGTTCCTAAAAAGTGATGATTTGGCTTCTTCAATATATTGGTCATACATATGTCTGCCAAGGTTCTCCAATATTGTGTTGAATTTTTCTTTTAAAAGTTTAGGTTGTTCGTTAACATTCACTGTCAAATTCATACCACATTCGGAAGCTACTTTCTGCCATTCTTCGCAAATACTTTTACTTGATTTCATTAGTACTACTTTTGGTATTCTGGCTTCATTCATCTCTAATACTTTTAAGATATAATTGAAGTGCATTTTAATAGTGTATAGGCGCATTGGTGGAGTTCCAGTTTCAATATATAGCATATAATTAGGAGTATTTTTTGGTAGCCGAAATGTTCTTTTCAAGAAGTAGCGCTGAAATTTTTCCACCTCATCGTAACTTTTGTAGCCCCATACCTGGGCTCCGTAGAGCATTATTGCAGCTGCAGTCGAATGGAACAGAGTTTGTTTTGCACTCAGTGATATATAATTGTTTTTGAAACAACGTTCCCAAATTGTGGAGATAGCTCTCTTACCATCAGATAGTTTTCCGACAAAGTGCGGCTTTAAACTTAAGGACGAAGATATTAGAATTCCAAGATATTTGTATCTGGGTACAATTTCAATTTCTTCACCGTCCAGTTTCCATTTTTCCAACCGTGAATGGCGGCCTCCTGCATTTCTAAATATCATCATTTTGGATTTTTGCAGGTTAACAGTAAGGTTCCAGCGTTTACAGTATGCGTTAAGTCTGTTTATCATTAACTGCATACCTTCGATAGTGTCACACAAAAAGACAATATCATCTGCATACATCAGTGCAGGAATTTTTACATCATAGAACTTAATTCCACCTTTAACATCCTCGGTTATATCATTAATGTATATGATGAAAAGCAGTGCACTTAGGATACAGCCTTGTTTAACACCCATTGACGTTTTGAATTCCTCAGAGATTAGATCTCCATCCCAAACATACGCAACATTGTTCTCATACAGAGCTCGCAGGATTTGTATAGTTTTGCTTGATACACCGATTTTGAAGAGCTTGTAAAAGAGTGCTTCACGTGGGACTGTATCAAAAGCTGCACGAAAATCTACAAAAAATGCGTATAGCTTTTTCTTCTTCCTCATGTATGATTCAGCAATATTGGTAAGACTGAAAATCTGGTCAGTTGTAGAATATCCTTTTCGAAATCCGGCTTGAAATTCCTTAAGAATGTTTTTTTCTTCAATCCATTCATATAACCTATTGTATATCATTGTGGCAAAAAGCTTGGCTGAAGTATTTAAAAATGTGATTCCTCTGTAGTTATTCGGATCTGTGTAATCGCCTTTCTTGTGAATTGGGAAAATGATTGCTTTCTTGAATGAATCAGAGACATTTGAAGAATTAAATATTCGATTAAATTCTGCTGTGAGTGCTAATATAAAATCGTTTGTGCAATTTTTAAAGAATTCAAACGGGATGCGATCAATACCGGGTGCTTTGTTTGGCTTCGAGTTGTTTATAACTTCTTTTACTTCTTCAATTGAAAACACAGAGTCTAATTTCGTATCAACAAACAAGGGGGCGCATATTGAAATAATGGTGCGGTAAGTGGAGCGTTGAGTAGCTTATCGAAGTGAGTTTTAAGTTGTGGTGATTTAAGGGACGAAGAAATGTTTGATGTATACCCATTTACGTACTTAACAGCTTTCCAAAACTGAGCAGAAGACTTTGAGTTGTTTATGAGCGCGATATTTTGCTGTTGAAGAGCTACTCTCTTTATGTGACACATGTGTTTGTATTCCTTATTGGCTTCTTGATATAGTGTTTTAAAGACATTGCAGTTATTTCTTCTCAGAAGCTTCAAAAACTTGAAAGATTTGTCTCTTGCTCTCAGACAGTCAGAATCAAACCACTTTTGTTTATAAGTCTTAATATTTTCTGGGACATTGTGCTTTGGAATGGATTCTTTTATAACTTCTGTTAAAGTTTCTATATCAGTTGGGTAATGATACTCATTCAGTTTCATAAGGTTTAGGTTCATGTTTAACTGATATGTTGTGAGCATTCGGTTGTTCCAAACATATTTCGGCAGAAGTCTTAGTGGTTTCGTCTTCTCATCATTATCTGTAGTAGATATGTTGAGAACTACTTCCAAGGGCATATGGTCCGAAAATATCTCAGTTCCGACTTGAAAGCTTTCCAGAATCGCATACCAGGTATTCGATACAAAACAGTAATCTATTATTGAGCATGATGTTCCTCTGATAAAGGTGAGTTCACCTTCCAAGTCCCCTTTGCAGCTACCATTCAACAATCGCAAGTCATATTCGTCAGCAAGTTCAAGAATTTTCGTTCCTTTGTTGTCACAAATTGGGTCCTTAGATTTCCGGTAAGGTTTCAAAAAGCTACTGCTGTATCCGGAAGTAAAATTGTTTTGTGATAATCCTACCCGCCCATTGAAATCTCCGATTAGCATTACATCTGTACAATCCAAGGACTGTAGTGAGTCACACAGTTTGTCGAAATCGCATTGCCAATGATTGCAGTTTAAATAAATTGGTATAAAGAAGGCATCAAATGTGTTTCCTTTTAAGTTTATTACACTTATTTCACCCGCTTTTTTAAAGCTACTACTGATTCCTTCAATATTGTCTCGAATTCCATATAGTGTTCCACCGCTTCCTCTTCCAAATAGTGAGATTTTAACAGCAGGAGACCAGATAAGTTTAAAGTTTGAAAAAATATTCTTAAATCTAATTTCTTCGTTTTCTAGTAGATGCGTTTCATATAATACAAAGATATCAAAGCTTTTGACATAATTAAAAAATGTTACAAAATTAATTTTGTTTTTTAAACCTGATACATTGTAGCTTAAAATTCTTATTTTCTTAAACACTAATATTTTTTCAGCATTCTGGTAGACTGCTTCACATCATACGTCATGTGCATTTGCCTTAGAACTTGTGGGTAGACCCAAACCATTTTTGTCTTTTGCCATTCGATTAAGTTTGGTACCACTGCCGTGATTGACATTACCACCTGTCAGATTTGAAGTTTGGTGAAATGTGATTTGTTTTGTAGCTGTTTCGTTTGTGATTTTTGTTTCATTAATAAATAAATTTTTTTCGCGAGGTTCACCGATATAAAAGAGGTCGTTTCGGAAATCGGCCCACTCTAGGTAGAGTTCGGAGGGAATAAACGAATTCCAGCCAATTCCTTTGATCCACAATTTCTTCATAAATATTTTCATCTTGATTCCTGCTGGAGCCAGCCATCCCATTGGATCGAATATGCGGGCTACATCCGATAGCACTTGTCGTTTGGTAATTTGCGGTTCTAGCAAAGGAAGATGAAAATCGAATTTAAAATTATCGAACTCTGTATCCCACAACAGGCCAAGAGTTTTTACGCCATTTTCACCGATTGACAGATAAGTAGAGAGTTCCCGTCTCTCAGGCTCCATTTCCGATACAAATTCGATCGAATTCGATGCCCATTTACGTAGCTCCATTCCCGCTTGAGATAAAACGACACACAATTCCTTTTTTATTTTACGAGCATCCTCGACCGATTCATAGCCGGACATGTAATCGTCTACATAAAAGTCATTTATGATGTTATTACCGGTGCTAGGATATTTATGCAAGCTGCGTACACCGATTTGCTTTAAGACGCGGGTCGACAGGAAGGAAGCCGGTGCGGTACCGTAAGTAACCGTTAAAAGATGGTAATCGCGAGGTTCCTGCCGAGTATTTTCCCTCCAGACTATTCGCTGGTAATCAAGATCGTCCTTATGTACCAGGATTTGCCGATATATTTTTGCTATATCGGCCTTAATTGCAACGCAGAACTTTCGGAATCTTATAAGATGCGTGAAAATATCATTCTGAATTGTAGGTCCGACTACAAGACAGTCATTCAGCGATAAATCGTTATCGGCTTTGTTAGAAGCATCGAACACGACCCTAAGTTTCGTTGTTGAGCTCGACAACTTCATTACTGCATGGTGTGGCAAGTAGAATGACTTGGACTGATTTTTGCATACCGGCGCTATCTTCATGTGCCCTAAGTCTTCATACTCAAGCATAAATTGTACATAGTCGCGTTTCAAGTCATTGTTTTGAGCGAACCGTCGCGTCGCTCCATCGCATAAAGTCTATTTAAAGCCGCACTCCGCGAATTTCCGAATTCTATCGTATCTGATTTAAACGGCAACCGCACAACATATCTACCATCCGCTTGTATGAAGTAAGTAGACAAAAAATGTTTTACACTTAGACAATCTGCTGCCCGAACCGGTTGGCAGACTTCTGGGCAATTTTCGAATTCCCAAAACCGTCTCAAAAGTGTGTCAAGATCAACCGCACCGTGCCCGCATAGTATTTGTTGAGGTTCTGGAACTAAAACATTCCCGGCTATAACCTAACCAAACATCGTATTGTGCGCTACCGGTGCGCCAGTTGGATGAATTAAATTGCCTTCTGTAATAATTTCAAAAAAGATGTCAGAACCTAGAATTATGTCGATCTTTTCAGGCCTGTTGTAATTGGGATCTGCTAGATCTAAGTTTTCAAAAAAACTGATTTTGTCCTTCGGAACGCGTGTACTAGGAAGATTGCCTGTAAGGTTTGACAATATATATGCACTGGTTGTTATTGATGAGTTTCTTGTAGTAACCGACTGCACATTTAAGACAACTCGCCCTCTGGTCCCGTGCACCCTATGCTCATTTCCTATACCAGAAATTGGTATTCTCGCATGTTGTCGCTGTTAACCTAATCTCTGAAAACATGACTCTGTTATGAGACACGTCTAAGAACCCGAATCAAGCAGAGCTCTACATTGTTGAGACTTACCGGATGCATCAGCAACTAATACCATGGCTGTTGGCAGAAGAGTGAACACTTCGCGTACTGTGTGACGCGACACATTGACGGATACCGAATTGTTGTTGTTGTTATTTGATGAGGTCGATTGAGCAATCCTATTGCTCTCATGTAACAATGTGTAATGTTTCTGCCCGCACTCACGACACGAAGAGAATGATCACTCATATAAACTATGCCTAGTTCGTAGGCAATTACAACATACTTTATGCTTGCGGACGAGTTCAACGCGTGACGCTACCGAAAGTTGCCGGAACTGATCGCACTGATATAAATAGTGGTTTCGTTTACATGAAATGCATTGCTGTACCGCAGCACTAAGAACGGGTTTAGTGTGACCTTTGAACTGAAATTTTACATTCGGTTCTTTCACGCACGAACTGTTAACACTTTCCAACTCTTCCATTCTATCCTTTAGAAAGTTTACGAAGTTCTTCAAGCCCGAGCTTTCAAGATTCTTTTGCCTTCGGAACCACAACACTTTATTGATCTCATCTAATTTTTTAACGAACATATACACGAGAATAGTGTCCCACGCGTCGAAGGGTTGCTTGAGTGCACGCAATGCATTAAAGATTTCGAAAATGGCATTAAAAAATCTTTTGATTTCACTTAACGTGTTTTCTTTCAACGAAGGTTGATCAAAAATGTTGTCTGGGTGCGCGACGGTAATAAATTGAGGTTTATCAAAATGTTCTGTCATTAGGTTCGAAGCCACTTCAAAATTTTTGTCGCTTGCAGTTAAATGTTTAATAATTGACAACGCATCACCCCGCAACCGCGTTTGCAAATGCTCAAATTTTTCGGTTCCACTAATATAGTTTTTCGAGATTACGAGAGAAGCGAAAAGGTCGCGAAATCGAATCCACTCCGAGAGTTTTCCCGAAAACTCAGGGAGTTTAATTTCTGGCAACCGGGTATGGGGATCTAATTTTGTAATGTTTATATTTCTCCTCGCGTTGTCCCCTAAACCTTTCACAAGCTCGCTAAGTTTCGCTTGGCTTTCGACTAAAATTTTAAGGGAATGGCTCTTCAATTTTTTCTGTGAGCACATGTTCGTACTGCAGCATGTAATGTTCTAACCGCGTTTTTAGAACTCTTAGTTTTGTTACTTGCGATTTAGTTTTTGCGGCTGCATCGATTCGCGTTATTTTACCTTTAATCGTTGCCCTATTTTTTTTAAGCAAATCCATTTTAATACTAAGCGCAAAAGGTCAGCAAAAAAATCACAAAAAAAAACCGCACACGACAGACATTACAAACGGTAGATAGCGACGCTCCGACGTTCCCGTTTATAATAATACAATTGTATGATGTTGCTCACACAGCCTACGAGAAGGGAGAAAAAAAAAAGAAGAACGACGCGACACAAGACACAAGACACAAGTATGTACGTGGTACGTTATGTTATTTACTCGTAGATTACTGAATTTGTAGCGACGATGACGATGACGATGCCGTTTGCATGCTATGTATTGTGATAATGTAATTAACTGTCCTTGTGCTTTTCGCACGATCTTTGTTTTTTAACGCGAATGAATGTTTTTTATTTTATCCTGGCTCAATTAGGACCATGTAAATTGCACAACTTGTAAGTAAATAAGTGGACTGTATTTTTGTGAATTCTTTATTGTTGGCCTTTGCCCGGCCACGACTTACAAAAGAAAAAAAGGGGAAAACAAAAAATATTCAACGGTTGTCGATGTGCAGCAAACCAAAGAACACCAACTGACGGCTTGGGTGTTGGAATGAGAACTGGACCTCTGTCGTTTGGTGAGTAATTGTAATTGAATAGGTAGGGTTACCAACAACCATTACGGTAAATAATCAAACCTACGTTTCAAGTGAGATCTCAACCACAAAGCCCTTACCCGCAATAATGCAACCGTTTTCAAAGAACGTAACATTTGAAGAATTGTTATCCCTAGAGAGAACTTACAGGAACTTTTACACAAACAACAAGTTGACCTTACACAACAAAACAAGACAAGACATAAAATTTAACAGTATCTGCCTGGACAAGTTGTTTACGTAAGACAAAATAAACGATTAAGGACTAAACTTTCTAATAGATTTAAGGAAGAAATTGTGAAAGAAAACAGAAACACAACAATACTTACAGAATCCGGGAAAATTATTTACAAGGGCCATATTAGCAACTAATAATCCATCTTTTCATTTCAGAGCTTTACTCACTCTCACTCCCTGCAATGGAGAAATTCAAATACTGGACTATACTAACTCACAAATGATAACACTAGGAACGGGGACTGCAAAATTACAAACGGGTACTTTTCAAATCATTCATACTATAGACCTTAACCTATACCAAAAACTTATCGATGAAATACGAATAATAATTTACCAGAACATTAGCACTAGCGAAACAATTTATCCTTACCTTTCCCATGAAATTTCAATAATCCGAAACCACTTAACTCGATTAAAACTAAAAATGAAAACCAAACGTTCAATTGATTTTATAGGAAGCGCATGGAATTGGATTGCTGGTAATCCACACCATGACGACTTCCAAATAATTAGTAATAAAATAAATAATGTTCTAGAAAATAACAATAAACAAGCTATAATAAATAGATTGTCGTTCGAAAAAAATCAACCAAATTACCAATGTTACGAACCAAATTCTAAACAAATTAAGAACAAGCGAAATGGTCTTAAGTGAACTAGTAACTAATATAAAATATAGAAATTATTAACATTGTTTATGCTATCCACTGGGCTAAAGCCGGTGTAGTAAATTCCTACATTTTAACAAATACAGAAATTAATATAACAAAAGAAGTTTTGGAAAAAGAAAATTTGCCTTTTATCAATCTAGAAGAAGCTTTAGAATTTACTGATGTTACAATTGCATCCAATCTCTCTACAATCCTATCCTATTCCTATTAATATTATAAACGTGAAAGTTTGTATGTGTGGATGTATGTTTGTTCCTCTTTCACGCAAAAACTGCTGAATGGATTTCAATTATACTTTCCAATAATATAGCTTATACATCAGAATAACACATAGGCTACAATTTATCCCTAAATTCCCTCGGGAACGGGAAACGGGAACTTAGAAACTATAACACCGATTTCAAAAATTTTTCCACTGTAAGAATGCTTCATTATCCCCGAGTTACATAAAAACTAATTCATCCCCATATTCCTACGTTTCCCTATATTCCCACGGGAGCAGGAACGTATACGGGAACTTTGACACTACAGCACCGATTTCAGAAATTCTTTCACCGTTAGAATGCTACACTATCCCCGAGTAACATAAAAACTAATTCATCCCCATATTTCTACGGTTCCCTTTATTCCCACGGGAGCAGGAACGTATACGGGAACTTTGACACTACAGCACCGACTTCAAAAATTCTTTCACCGTTAGAATGCTACACTATCCCCGACTAACATAAAAACTAATTCATCCCCATATTTTTACGGTTCCCTATATTCCCACGGGAGCAGGAACGTATACGGGAACTTTGACACTACAGCACCGATTTCAAAAATTCTTTCACCGTTAGAATGCTACACTATCCCCGAGTATTAAAAACTTTAACTCATCCCCATATTCCTACGGGAACGGTCGCCATATTCCAACGGGAACGGGAGTCTTAACTGATATTGAAAATGCGAATGTGGCTATGTCGGTATGTTTTTCGTATGTCTCCCGTTCACAGAACCTGAGGAAGGACATAGACTATATATTTTTTCCCTATATTCCCACGGGAGCAGGAACGTATACGGGAACTTTGACACTACAGCACCGATTTCAAAAATTCTTTCACCGTTAGAATGCTAAACTATCCCCGAGTAATATTAAAACTAATTCATCCCCATATTCCTACGGTTCCCTATACTCCCACGGGAGCAGGAACGTATATGGGAACTTTGACACTGCAGCACCGATTTCAAAAATTCTTTCACCGTTAGAATGCTACACTATCCCCGAGTAACAAAAATTTTAACTCATCCCCATATTCCTACGGGAACGGTCACCATATTCCAACGGGAACGGGAGTCTTAACTGATATTGAAAATGCGAATGTGGCTATGTCGGTATGTTTTTCGTATGTCTCCCGTTCACAGAACCTGAGGAAGGACATAGACTATATATTTTTTCCCTATATTCCCACGGGAGCAGGAACGTATACGGGAACTTTGACACTACAGCACCGATTTCAAAAATTCTTTCACCGTTAGAATGCAACACTATCCCCGAGTAATATTAAAACTAATTCATCCCCATATTCCTACGGTTCCCTATATTCCCACGGGAGCAGGAACGTATACGGGAGCTTTGACACTACAGCACCGATTTCAAAAATTCTTTCACCGTTAGAATGCTACAATACCCCCAAGTAACATAAAAACTAATTCTTCCACATATTTCTACGGTTCCCTTTATTCCCACGGGAGCAGGAACGTATACGGGAACTTTGACACTACAGCACCGACTTCAAAAAATCCTTCAACGTTAGAATGCTACACTATCCCCGACTAACATAAAAACTAATTCATCCCCATATTCTTACGGTTCCCTATATTCCCACGGGAGCAGGAACGTATACGGGAACTTTGACACTACAGCACCGATTTCAAAAATTCTTTCACCGTTAGAATGCTACACTATCCCCGAGTAACAAAAACTTTAACTCATCCCCATATTCCTACGGGAACGGTCACCATATTCCAACGGGAACGGGAGTCTTAACTGATATTGAAAATGCGAATGTGGCTATGTCGGTATGTTTTTCGTATGTCTCCCGTTCACAGAACCTGAGGAAGGACATAGACTATATATTTTTTCCCTATATTCCCACGGGAGCAGGAACGTGTACGGGAACTTTGACACTACAGCACCGATTTCAAAAATTCTTTCACCGTTAGAATGCTACACTATCCTCGAGTATTATTAAAACTTATTCATCCCCGTATTCCTACGGTTCCCTATATTCCCACGGGAGCAGGAACGTATACGGGAACTTTAACACTACAGCACCGATTTCAAAAATTCTTTCACCGTTAGAATGCTACACTATCCCCGAGTAACATAAAATTTAATTCATCCCCATATTCCTACGGTTCCCTATATTCCCACGGGAGCAGGAACGTATACGGGAACTTTGACACTACAGCACCGATTTCAAAAATTCTTTCACCCTTAGAATGCTACACTTTCCCCGAGTAACATAAAAACTAATTCATCCCCATATTTCTACGGTTTCCAACATTCCCACGGGAGCAGGAACGTATACGGGAACTTTGACACTATAGCACCGATTTCAAAAATTCTTTCACCGTTAGAATGCTACACTATCCCCGAGTAACAAAAATTTTAACTCATCCCCATATTCCTACGGGAACGGTCACCATATTCCAACGGGAACGGGAGTCTTAACTGATATTGAAAATGCGAATGTGGCTATGTCGGTATGTTTTTCGTATGTCTCCCGTTCACAGAACCTGAGGAAGGACATAGACTATATATTTTTTCCCTATATTCCCACGGGAGCAGGAACGTATACGGGAACTTTGACACTACAGCACCGATTTCAAAAATTCTTTCACCGTTAGAATGCAACACTATCCCCGGGTAATATTAAAACTAATTCATCCCCATATTCCTACGGTTCCCTATATTCCCACGGGAGCAGGACCGTATACGGGAGCTTTGACACTACAGCACCGATTTCAAAAATTCTTTCACCGTTAGAATGCTACACTACCCCCAAGTAACATAAAAACTAATTCATCCCCATATTTCTACGGTTCCCTTTATTCCCACGGGAGCAGGAACGTATACGGGAACTTTGACACTACAGCACCGACTTCAAAAATTCTTTCACCGTTAGAATGCTACACTATCCCCGACTAACATAAAAACTAATTCATCCCCATATTCTTACGGTTCCCTATATTCCCACGGGAGCAGGAACGTATACGGGAACTTTGACACTACAGCACCGATTTCAAAAATTCTTTCACCGTTAGAATGCTAAACTATCCCCGAGTAATATTAAAACTAATTCATCCCCATATTCCTACGGTTCCCTATACTCCCACGGGAGCAGGAACGTATATGGGAACTTTGACACTGCAGCACCGATTTCAAAAATTCTTTCACCGTTAGAATGCTACACTATCCCCGAGTAACAAAAACTTTAACTCATCCCCATATTCCTACGGGAACGGTCACCATATTCCAACGGGAACGGGAGTCTTAACTGATATTGAAAATGCGAATGTGGCTATGTCGGTATGTTTTTCGTATGTCTCCCGTTCACAGAACCTGAGGAAGGACATAGACTATATATTTTTTCCCTATATTCCCACGGGAGCAGGAACGTATACGGGAACTTTGACACTACAGCACCGATTTCAAAAATTCTTTCACCGTTAGAATGCAACACTATCCCCGGGTAATATTAAAACTAATTCATCCCCATATTCCTACGGTTCCCTATATTCCCACGGGAGCAGGACCGTATACGGGAGCTTTGACACTACAGCACCGATTTCAAAAATTCTTTCACCGTTAGAATGCTACACTACCCCCAAGTGACATAAAAACTAATTCATCCCCATATTTCTACGGTTCCCTTTATTCCCACGGGAGCAGGAACGTATACGGGAACTTTGACACTACAGCACCGACTTCAAAAATTCTTTCACCGTTAGAATGCTACACTATCCCCGACTTACATAAAAACTAATTCATCCCCATATTCTTACGGTTCCCTATATTCCCACGGGAGCAGGAACGTATACGGGAACTTTGACACTACAGCACCGATTTCAAAAATTCTTTCACCGTTAGAATGCTACACTATCCCCGAGTAAAAAAAACTTTAACTCATCCCCATATTCCTACGGGAACGGTCACCATATTCCAACGGGAACGGGAGTCTTAACTGATATTGAAAATGCGAATGTGGCTATGTCGGTATGTTTTTCGTATGTTTCCCGTTCACAGAACCTGAGGAAGGACATAGACTATATATTTTTTCCCTATATTCCCACGGGAGCAGGAACGTGTACGGGAACCTTGACACTACAGCACCGATTTCAAAAATTCTTTCACCGTTAGAATGCTACACTATCCTCGAGTATTATTAAAACTTATTCATCCCCGTATTCCTACGGTTCCCTATATTCCCAAGGGAGCAGGAACGTATACGGAAACTTTAACACTACAGCACCGATTTCAAAAATTCTTTCACCGTTAGAATGCTACACTATCCCCGAGTAACATAAAAACTAATTCATCCCCATATTCCTACGGTTCCCTATATTCCCACGGGAGCAGGAACGTATACGGGAACTTTGACACTACAGCACCGATTTCAAAAATTCTTTCACCCTTAGAATGCTACACTATCCCCGAGTAACATAAAAACTAGTTCATCCCCATTTTTCTACGGTTTCCAACATTCCCACGGGAGCAGGAACGTATACGGGAACTTTGACACTATAGCACCGATTTCAAAAATTCTTTCACCGTTAGAATGCTACACTATCCCCGAGTAACATAAAAACTAATTCATCCCAATATTCCTACGGTTCCCTATATTCCCACGGGAGCAGGAACGTATATGGGAACTTTGACACTGCAGCACCGATTTCAAAAATTCTTTCACCGTTAGAATGCTACACTATCCCCGAGTAACATAAAAACTAATTCATCCCCGTATTCCTACGGTTCCCTATATTCCCACGGGAGCAGGAACGTATACGGGAACTTTAACACTACAACACCGATTTCAAAAATTCTTTCACCGTTAGAATGCTACACTATCCCCGAGTAACATAAAAACTAATTCATCCCCATATTCCTTCGGTTCCCTATATTCCCACGGGAGCAGGAACGTATACGGGAGCTTTGACACTACAGCACCGATTTCAAAAATTCTTTCACCCTTAGAATGCTACACTATCCCCGAGTAACATAAAAACTAATTCATCCCCATATTTCTACGGTTTCCAACATTCCCACGGGAGCAGGAACGTATATGGGAACTTTGACACTGCAGCACCGATTTCAAAAATTCTTTCACCGTTAGAATGCTACACTATCCCCGAGTAACAAAAATTTTAACTCATCCCCATATTCCTACGGGAACGGTCACCATATTCCAACGGGAACGGGAGTCTTAACTGATATTGAAAATGCGAATGTGGCTATGTCGGTATGTTTTTCGTATGTCTCCCGTTCACAGAACCTGAGGAAGGACATAGACTATATATTTTTTCCCTATATTCCCACGGGAGCAGGAACGTATACGGGAACTTTGACACTACAGCACCGATTTCAAAAATTCTTTCACCGTTAGAATGCAACACTATCCCCGAGTAATATTAAAACTAATTCATCCCCATATTCCTACGGTTCCCTATATTCCCACGGGAGCAGGAACGTATACGGGAGCTTTGACACTACAGCACCGATTTCAAAAATTCTTTCACCGTTAGAATGCTACACTACCCCCAAGTAACATAAAAACTAATTCATCCCCATATTTCTACGGTTCCCTTTATTCCCACGGGAGCAGGAACGTATACGGGAACTTTGACACTACAGCACCGACTTCAAAAATTCTTTCACCGTTAGAATGCTACACTATCCCCGACTAACATAAAAACTAATTCATCCCCATATTCTTACGGTTCCCTATATTCCCACGGGGGCAGGAACGTATACGGGAACTTTGACACTACAGCACCGATTTCAAAAATTCTTTCACCGTTAGAATGCTACACTATCCCCGAGTAACAAAAACTTTAACTCATCCCCATATTCCTACGGGAACGGTCACCATATTCCAACGGGAACGGGAGTCTTAACTGATATTGAAAATGCGAATGTGGCTATGTCGGTATGTTTTTCGTATGTCTCCCGTTCACAGAACCTGAGGAAGGACATAGACTATATATTTTTTCCCTATATTCCCACGGGAGCAGGAACGTGTACGGGAACTTTGACACTACAGCACCGATTTCAAAAATTCTTTCACCGTAAGAATGCTACACTATCCTCGAGTATTATTAAAACTTATTCATCCCCGTATTCCTACGGTTCCCTATATTCCCACGGGAGCAGGAACGTATACGGGAACTTTAACACTACAGCACCGATTTCAAAAATTCTTTCACCGTTAGAATGCTACACTATCCCCGAGTAACATAAAATTTAATTCATCCATTGTATATAGAATCTATAGTACTATCACTTCGGCCTTACTAGCGCCATTTAAAGATGGCCAATAGAGTTACTAACTCATTAAAAGAGCAGGAAACCACAAGAGAAATGATTTCTCTCTTATAAATTCGGAGGAGTAGTAGCAGTAGGTTGAAATGCTTAAGAACACAATTAATTGATTTCTCTTTTAATTGTGTATACAATGGAGTATGGCAGTTGGCAGATAGCAAAGCAAAAGAAGACAACTTATTGTTTTTTCTCATGGATTTTCATTCCTTCATTCTCCACAGCATAGGTAAGCATTTATTGTGGCTATTGTATCGGGCATGGGGTAAGACAAAAGAGCAAGTTTAATTTTTAAATTGAAACAACCGTATCCTTCAGAGTTTGAACTAAGACTGATATTTATTCGTCTTCATCTCTTCATCTTAAGCTAACTTACAATAGGAGTATATGAGACTCGTGAAATATAATGTTTCATCAAGTTCCATATTTCTAAGTTAAGTATTCTTTCTGGTTTCTGCTCTTCTTTCCGTTTTTTCCTTTTTTCTATGCAGTATGAAGTGCAATAATTTTTCTCCTTTTTTTTTTTTTGTTTTTATGTTACTCGGGGATAGTGTAGCATTCTAAGGGTGAAAGAATTTTTGAAATCGGTGCTGTAGTGTCAAAGTTCCCGTATACGTTCCTGCTCCCGTGGGAATATAGGGAACCGTAGGAATATGGGGATGAATTAGTTTTTATGTTACTCGGGGATAGTGTAGCATTCTAACGGTGAAAGAATTTTTGAAATCGGTGCTGTAGTGTTAAAGTTTCCGTATACGTTCCTGCTCCCTTGGGAATATAGGGAACCGTAGGAATACGGGGATGAATAAGTTTTAATAATACTCGAGGATAGTGTAGCATTCTAACGGTGAAAGAATTTTTGAAATCGGTGCTGTAGTGTCAAAGTTCCCGTACACGTTCCTGCTCCCGTGGGAATATAGGGAAAAAATATATAGTCTATGTCCTTCCTCAGGTTCTGTGAACGGGAAACATACGAAAAACATACCGACATAGCCACATTCGCATTTTCAATATCAGTTAAGACTCCCGTTCCCGTTGGAATATGGTGACCGTTCCCGTAGGAATATGGGGATGAGTTAAAGTTTTTTTACTCGGGGATAGTGTAGCATTCTAACGGTGAAAGAATTTTTGAAATCGGTGCTGTAGTGTCAAAGTTCCCGTATACGTTCCTGCTCCCGTGGGAGTATAGGGAACCGTAAGAATATGGGGATGAATTAGTTTTTATGTAAGTCGGGGATAGTGTAGCATTCTAACGGTGAAAGAATTTTTGAAGTCGGTGCTGTAGTGTCAAAGTTCCCGTATACGTTCCTGCTCCCGTGGGAATAAAGGGAACCGTAGAAATATGGGGATGAATTAGTTTTTATGTCACTTGGGGGTAGTGTAGCATTCTAACGGTGAAAGAATTTTTGAAATCGGTGCTGTAGTGTCAAAGCTCCCGTATACGGTCCTGCTCCCGTGGGAATATAGGGAACCGTAGGAATATGGGGATGAATTAGTTTTAATATTACCCGGGGATAGTGTTGCATTCTAACGGTGAAAGAATTTTTGAAATCGGTGCTGTAGTGTCAAAGTTCCCGTATACGTTCCTGCTCCCGTGGGAATATAGGGAAAAAATATATAGTCTATGTCCTTCCTCAGGTTCTGTGAACGGGAGACATACGAAAAACATACCGACATAGCCACATTCGCATTTTCAATATCAGTTAAGACTCCCGTTCCCGTTGGAATATGGTGACCGTTCCCGTAGGAATATGGGGATGAGTTAAAATTTTTGTTACTCGGGGATAGTGTAGCATTCTAACGGTGAAAGAATTTTTGAAATCGGTGCTGCAGTGTCAAAGTTCCCATATACGTTCCTGCTCCCGTGGGAGTATAGGGAACCGTAGGAATATGGGGATGAATTAGTTTTAATATTACTCGGGGATAGTTTAGCATTCTAACGGTGAAAGAATTTTTGAAATCGGTGCTGTAGTGTCAAAGTTCCCGTATACGTTCCTGCTCCCGTGGGAATATAGGGAACCGTAAGAATATGGGGATGAATTAGTTTTTATGTTAGTCGGGGATAGTGTAGCATTCTAACGGTGAAAGAATTTCTGAAGTCGGTGCTGTAGTGTCAAAGTTCCCGTATACGTTCCTGCTCCCGTGGGAATAAAGGGAACCGTAGAAATATGGGGATGAATTAGTTTTTATGTTACTTGGGGGTAGTGTAGCATTCTAACGGTGAAAGAATTTTTGAAATCGGTGCTGTAGTGTCAAAGCTCCCGTATACGGTCCTGCTCCCGTGGGAATATAGGGAACCGTAGGAATATGGGGATGAATTAGTTTTAATATTACCCGGGGATAGTGTTGCATTCTAACGGTGAAAGAATTTTTGAAATCGGTGCTGTAGTGTCAAAGTTCCCGTATACGTTCCTGCTCCCGTGGGAATATAGGGAAAAAATATATAGTCTATGTCCTTCCTCAGGTTCTGTGAACGGGAGACATACGAAAAACATACCGACATAGCCACATTCGCATTTTCAATATCAGTTAAGACTCCCGTTCCCGTTGGAATATGGTGACCGTTCCCGTAGGAATATGGGGATGAGTTAAAATTTTTGTTACTCGGGGATAGTGTAGCATTCTAATGGTGAAAGAATTTTTGAAGTCGGTGCTGTAGTGTCAAAGTTCCCGTATACGTTCCTGCTCCCGTGGGAATAAAGGGAACCGTAGAAATATGGGGATGAATTAGTTTTTATGTTACTCGGGGATAGTGTAGCATTCTAACGGTGAAAGAATTTTTGAAATCGGTGCTATAGTGTCAAAGTTCCCGTATACGTTCCTGCTCCCGTGGGAATGTTGGAAACCGTAGAAATATGGGGATGAATTAGTTTTTATGTTACTCGGGGAAAGTGTAGCATTCTAAGGGTGAAAGAATTTTTGAAATCGGTGCTGTAGTGTCAAAGTTCCCGTATACGTTCCTGCTCCCGTGGGAATATAGGGAACCGTAGGAATATGGGGATGAATTAAATTTTATGTTACTCGGGGATAGTGTAGCATTCTAACGGTGAAAGAATTTTTGAAATCGGTGCTGTAGTGTTAAAGTTCCCGTATACGTTCCTGCTCCCGTGGGAATATAGGGAACCGTAGGAATACGGGGATGAATAAGTTTTAATAATACTCGAGGATAGTGTAGCATTCTAACGGTGAAAGAATTTTTGAAATCGGTGCTGTAGTGTCAAAGTTCCCGTACACGTTCCTGCTCCCGTGGGAATATAGGGAAAAAATATATAGTCAATGTCCTTCCTCAGGTTCTGTGAACGGGAGACATACGAAAAACATACCGACATAGCCACATTCGCATTTTCAATATCAGTTAAGACTCCCGTTCCCGTTGGAATATGGTGACCGTTCCCGTAGGAATATGGGGATGAGTTAAAGTTTTTAATACTCGGGGATAGTGTAGCATTCTAACGGTGAAAGAATTTTTGAAATCGGTGCTGTAGTGTCAAAGTTCCCGTATACGTTCCTGCTCCCGTGGGAATATAGGGAACCGTAAGAATATGGGGATGAATTAGTTTTTATGTTAGTCGGGGATAGTGTAGCATTCTAACGTTGAAGGATTTTTTGAAGTCGGTGCTGTAGTGTCAAAGTTCCCGTATACGTTCCTGCTCCCGTGGGAATAAAGGGAACCGTAGAAATATGTGGATGAATTAGTTTTTATGTTACTTGGGGGTATTGTAGCATTCTAACGGTGAAAGAATTTTTGAAATCGGTGCTGTAGTGTCAAAGCTCCCGTATACGTTCCTGCTCCCGTGGGAATATAGGGAACCGTAGGAATATGGGGATGAATTAGTTTTAATATTACTCGGGGATAGTGTTGCATTCTAACGGTGAAAGAATTTTTGAAATCGGTGCTGTAGTGTCAAAGTTCCCGTATACGTTCCTGCTCCCGTGGGAATATAGGGAAAAAATATATAGTCTATGTCCTTCCTCAGGTTCTGTGAACGGGAGACATACGAAAAACATACCGACATAGCCACATTCGCATTTTCAATATCAGTTAAGACTCCCGTTCCCGTTGGAATATGGTGACCGTTCCCGTAGGAATATGGGGATGAGTTAAAATTTTTGTTACTCGGGGATAGTGTAGCATTCTAACGGTGAAAGAATTTTTGAAATCGGTGCTGCAGTGTCAAAGTTCCCATATACGTTCCTGCTCCCGTGGGAGTATAGGGAACCGTAGGAATATGGGGATGAATTAGTTTTAATATTACTCGGGGATAGTTTAGCATTCTAACGGTGAAAGAATTTTTGAAATCGGTGCTGTAGTGTCAAAGTTCCCGTATACGTTCCTGCTCCCGTGGGAATATAGGGAAAAAATATATAGTCTATGTCCTTCCTCAGGTTCTGTGAACGGGAGACATACGAAAAACATACCGACATAGCCACATTCGCATTTTCAATATCAGTTAAGACTCCCGTTCCCGTTGGAATATGGCGACCGTTCCCGTAGGAATATGGGGATGAGTTAAAGTTTTTAATACTCGGGGATAGTGTAGCATTCTAACGGTGAAAGAATTTTTGAAATCGGTGCTGTAGTGTCAAAGTTCCCGTATACGTTCCTGCTCCCGTGGGAATATAGGGAACCGTAAGAATATGGGGATGAATTAGTTTTTATGTTAGTCGGGGATAGTGTAGCATTCTAACGGTGAAAGAATTTTTGAAGTCGGTGCTGTAGTGTCAAAGTTCCCGTATACGTTCCTGCTCCCGTGGGAATAAAGGGAACCGTAGAAATATGGGGATGAATTAGTTTTTATGTTACTCGGGGATAGTGTAGCATTCTAACGGTGAAAGAATTTCTGAAATCGGTGCTGTAGTGTCAAAGTTCCCGTATACGTTCCTGCTCCCGTGGGAATATAGGGAAACGTAGGAATATGGGGATGAATTAGTTTTTATGTAACTCGGGGATAATGAAGCATTCTTACAGTGGAAAAATTTTTGAAATCGGTGTTATAGTTTCTAAGTTCCCGTTTCCCGTTCCCGAGGGAATTTAGGGATAAATTGTAGCCTATGTGTTATTCTGATGTATAAGCTATATTATTGGAAAGTATAATTGAAATCCATTCAGCAGTTTTTGCGTGAAAGAGGAACAAACATACATCCACACATACAAACTTTCACGTTTATAATATTAATAGGTTCATCCCCATATTTCTACGGTTTCCAACATTCCCACGGGAGCAGGAACGTATACGGGAACTTTGACACTATAGCACCGATTTCAAAAATTCTTTCACCGTTAGAATGCTACACTATCCCCGAGTAACATAAAAACTAATTCATCCCAATATTCCTACGGTTCCCTATATTCCCACGGGAGCAGGAACGTATATGGGAACTTTGACACTGCAGCACCGATTTCAAAAATTCTTTCACCGTTAGAATGCTACACTATCCCCGAGTAACATAAAAACTAATTCATCCCCGTATTCCTACGGTTCCCTATATTCCCACGGGAGCAGGAACGTATACGGGAACTTTAACACTACAACACCGATTTCAAAAATTCTTTCACCGTTAGAATGCTACACTATCCCCGAGTAACATAAAAACTAATTCATCCCCATATTCCTTCGGTTCCCTATATTCCCACGGGAGCAGGAACGTATACGGGAACTTTGACACTACAGCACCGATTTCAAAAATTCTTTCACCCTTAGAATGATACACTATCCCCGAGTAACATAAAAACTAATTCATCCCCATATTTCTACGGTTTCCAACATTCCCACGGGAGCAGGAACGTATATGGGAACTTTGACACTGCAGCACCGATTTCAAAAATTCTTTCACCGTTAGAATGCTACACTATCCCCGAGTAACAAAAATTTTAACTCATCCCCATATTCCTACGGGAACGGTCACCATATTCCAACGGGAACGGGAGTCTTAACTGATATTGAAAATGCGAATGTGGCTATGTCGGTATGTTTTTCGTATGTCTCCCGTTCACAGAACCTGAGGAAGGACATAGACTATATATTTTTTCCCTATATTCCCACGGGAGCAGGAACGTATACGGGAACTTTGACACTACAGCACCGATTTCAAAAATTCTTTCACCGTTAGAATGCAACACTATCCCCGAGTAATATTAAAACTAATTCATCCCCATATTCCTACGGTTCCCTATATTCCCACGGGAGCAGGAACGTATACGGGAGCTTTGACACTACAGCACCGATTTCAAAAATTCTTTCACCGTTAGAATGCTACACTACCCCCAAGTAACATAAAAACTAATTCATCCCCATATTTCTACGGTTCCCTTTATTCCCACGGGAGCAGGAACGTATACGGGAACTTTGACACTACAGCACCGACTTCAAAAATTCTTTCACCGTTAGAATGCTACACTATCCCCGACTAACATAAAAACTAATTCATCCCCATATTCTTACGGTTCCCTATATTCCCACGGGGGCAGGAACGTATACGGGAACTTTGACACTACAGCACCGATTTCAAAAATTCTTTCACCGTTAGAATGCTACACTATCCCCGAGTAACAAAAACTTTAACTCATCCCCATATTCCTACGGGAACGGTCACCATATTCCAACGGGAACGGGAGTCTTAACTGATATTGAAAATGCGAATGTGGCTATGTCGGTATGTTTTTCGTATGTCTCCCGTTCACAGAACCTGAGGAAGGACATAGACTATATATTTTTTCCCTATATTCCCACGGGAGCAGGAACGTGTACGGGAACTTTGACACTACAGCACCGATTTCAAAAATTCTTTCACCGTAAGAATGCTACACTATCCTCGAGTATTATTAAAACTTATTCATCCCCGTATTCCTACGGTTCCCTATATTCCCACGGGAGCAGGAACGTATACGGGAACTTTAACACTACAGCACCGATTTCAAAAATTCTTTCACCGTTAGAATGCTACACTATCCCCGAGTAACATAAAATTTAATTCATCCATTGTATATAGAATCTATAGTACTATCACTTCGGCCTTACTAGCGCCATTTAAAGACGGCCAATACAGTTACTAACTCATTAAAAGAGCAGGAAACCACAAGAGAAATGATTTCTCTCTTATAAATTCGGAGGAGTAGTAGCAGTAGGTTGAAATGCTTAAGAACACAATTAATTGATTTCTCTTTTAATTGTGTATACAATGGAGTATGGCAGTTGGCAGATAGCAAAGCAAAAGAAGACAACTTATTGTTTTTTCTCATGGATTTTCATTCCTTCATTCTCCACAGCATAGGTAAGCATTTATTGTGGCTATTGTATCGGGCATGGGGTAAGACAAAAGAGCAAGTTTAATTTTTAAATTGAAACAACCGTATCCTTCAGAGTTTGAACTAAGACTGATATTTATTCGTCTTCATCTCTTCATCTTAAGCTAACTTACAATAGGAGTATATGAGACTCGTGAAATATAATGTTTCATCAAGTTCCATATTTCTAAGTTAAGTATTCTTTCTGGTTTCTGCTCTTCTTTCCGTTTTTTCCTTTTTTCTATGCAGTATGAAGTGCAATAATTTTTCTCCTTTTTTTCGCTTTTCTATTTTTTACAAACTTTTTTTTGACTATATTGAATTCTCTTAGCTAGTCATTTTGTTATTTTTTTATGTTATGCTTTTTTGTTGATTTTTTATAAGTTATTTGAATTTATTTTATGTTATTTTGTGATATAGTTTTACGTTTTGTATATTGATTACAATATCAATTACAAATCAAGCAAATCAAGCATGTAAAGTAGTTAGTTAGGCAGGCCTCCTGGGGAACCTCATTAAAAAAACGAAGCTTGTATTTTACCTACTGGGTGTTCCGGAAAAAATACGCTTTTTTTTGTAGTTGCCTATAGTTTTCCTTCTAAAAAATCTATTCATCAAAATAACGTTTTCCACCCTTTTCAGATTCGTTTTTATCTTACATAATTTTGAATTTCTATATTTGTTTTTGTAAACTATTATTCGAACATTTACAAAAAAATATTCTTCAATATCATTTTTCAAATATAAAATAATAAATTCAAAATGCAAAAAAAGTTTCGGGGAGAGTGCGATAACTATGGCGACAAAAAATAATAACGGTTTCTGATAGAGGGGTTCAATGCAAGCATTTTTTACTATGGGAGGGGAGGGTCTATCTCCCCCCGTTTAGGCGGTAGGGGCAATTTTATAAAAATTGACTTAAAATCTAAAAAAAAATATTGTAGAACAACGGAAAAACTTACAGATACAATTTATACTTTTTATGAAAGCCAGAAACTTGCACTTTATAATAAAATTTAAATGAAGTGGTTTCAATTTATAGTTTTTGAAATAACTGACTTCTACTATTTTTCAATTATCTCAAAAACTATAAGACATAGAAAAAAGTAATTTATATCGTTTGATAAAAAATTTATTGAAGCAACTAACTGCATCTAATTTTTTTTATTGGCATTTGTAATCACGAGAAACATAGTACTCAAAGTGATTTTTTAAAATTTTTTTTCGTAAATTTTGACTTTGAAGTCAGTTATTTCAAAAACTATAAATTGAAACCACTTCATTTAAAATTTGTTATAAAGTGCAAGTTTCTGGCTTTCATAAAAAGTATAAATTGTATCTGTAAGTTTTCCCGTTGTTCTACAATATTTTTTTTTAGATTTTAAGTCAATTTTTATAAAATTGCCCCTACCGCCTAAACGGGGGGAGATAGACCCCCCCCTCCCATAGTAAAAAATGCTTGTATTGAACCCCTCCACCGTTATTATTTTTTGTCGCCATAGTTATCGTACTCGTGCCAAAGTTTCTGCTTCATCAATACAAAATTCCATTTTTCATGAAATTTTGCAACGTAGCAATTTCATTTTATCCCTTCAAATTGAAATTTCAGTACCTCAAACAGAACAGTATGATCAGATGTTCAATTGTACATAAAATCTTTCTTGACCTACTACCACCACTATACCCCACCCTAAAAGAAAGACAAAACAATTCATGTAATTGATTTCTCACACCTATTCTGCTTTGCATAACCATAAGATTACTGATTCTCTATACGTTGTCTTGTGTTTTCGATTCTCCTCCCCACGTTAAATAACTTCCTTTGATTTCTGCTTTGCTTATGGGTTAAGATATGATATGCTTACTGAAATAATGATTCTCTATAGTCTATACGTTCTCTGTTGTCTTCGATTTTGTTCCCCACCTTAAATAATTTGCTCTGATTTTGGTCCTCTTGGCACTATTTGAAATTTAAGCGCTTAATTCTCTCTTGTTTGTGTCTCTTATGCTCTCTTTACTTAAGCGATTTCAGCGCACCACTCGGCCAATGCAGGTGACAAAAGAAGCTTTCTGATGGTAGTACTATAGTTTCTATATACAATGCTTGGATTTCTGCTTTGCTTATGGGTTATGATATGATATGATTACTGAAATAATGATTCTCTATAGTCTATACGTTCTCTGTTGTCTTCGATTTTGTTCCCCACCTTAAATTATTTGCTCTGATTTTGGTCCTCTTGGCACTATTTGAAATTTAAGCGATTAATTCTTTCTTGTTTGTGTCTCTTATGCTCTCTTTACTTAAGCGATTTCAGCGCACCACTCGGCCAATACAGGTGACAAAAGAAGCTATCTGATGGTAGTACTATAGTTTCTATATACAATGATTCATCCCCATTGTTGCAGTGCAAGCTGCCCATGGTTTTGCTGTGTAAGCTGCCCATTCAATTCTGACAGGATTTAACGAATTGAATTATTTTCGCTGTGACATTTATCATGCTTTCTTTATTCATTTTCATACATCATATCTTAAATCATTTCACTTTAAAGTTCTTTTTACTTGAACCCTTGGAGCAAACGGGTGGTGCCTTATTGCACAAATGTAAGAATTTATATTATTTTTTTATATTTTAATTTGTGAACTAACATCAAATTTAATAAAGATTTTAGTGCTGATTTCAACTGAAAATACGTGTTTTATTACACCCGGCCCGACCGCTCAACATTCTAAAATATTTTTGCATGTTCAAGACGTAATTTGGAAAACGATTCTGTGGACACTTTGACTTTGGAAATCCAGAAAAATCTGAGGAATCATCAACTCCTTCTCTTCGGGACTCAATTTATTTGGTTGAGCAAAATTTCTAATATAAATAACACAAAATCTTTTTTTGAATTTAGGTTTAATTCTTCCAAAACATTTAACTATCACCATGGAATCTACCAGCAACAATGTCACGATTCGTCAGGGAATTGTTACTGTATCTAATGCCATTGATAATTCACTCAATATATCGGGAGCTAATTGCATACAAACTTCGTCAAGTCCAGCCCATGCTACCGGAGCCATACCAAAAGCTGCGCATGCGACTCCTGAAGTCCCCACGCTCATTGCTCAAACGACGGAATATGCATTGGCAAATCAATTTTTGCCAGGAACAGTTTTCAACAACCCAGTTCATCATACGGTATCAACTTCTCGCTTAGGGGTTATACACGAATCGCCAACGTTCGCAAACCCACAACTCAATTCCAATTTTTGGTACGAAAATGTTCAGAAATCTGCAGTAAGCAATTTGCTTCATTCAACAATGCTCAATAATACAATCGATGGAAACCGCATAGCCTTTGAATTTAATCAGAATTCAAACCCACATTGCAGGCAGCCCCCTTCTGTTAGATGCTATTCATCTGGGCACAATCGGGATCAAAACAATTGGGGTACCTGTAGAACTGACCCCGTGTGGTCATCGCAAATGCCTAATCCCACTGCACAAGAAATTCCCAGCACGAACCATTACAAACCGGTTTTCATTCAGAACGGAGTGCCAGTATCAATGCCCTCGCCCATCTCTGCCACGACATTTGTTCGATCTAGTGAAATGCCATCAAACCACAGGTTCATGGGCCCATCACACCAGAATTACGAATCCAACTTACCATATATGTACAATCACAGTAGCAGCGCTGATATAACTCTGACGACATCACAAATTGCTTCTCGCCACGTAATGACAAAAGATTTGCCTAACTTCTCTGGCAAACATGAAGAGTGGCTTGTCTTTATTACTAATTACTTTCAATCAACGGAGCGATGTGGATTCACGGACCAAGAGAATCTTCTCCGCTTGCAGAAATGTTTAAAAGGTCCGGCATTGGAGGCAGTGCGGGGAAAGCTTATTGTGCCAAATACCGTTTCATCCGCAATCGAAACTCTTAAGATGTTGTACGGATGTCCAGATGTTATTTATCAAACAATGCAAAACAAATTAAGGCAGGAGGCTCCCGTTAAACCAGATAATTTGGAAAGCTTGATTTATTTATCGTTGGCTGTGCAAAATTATTGTTCTACAGTTCAAGCAATTGGCTTAGACGGTTACCTGCAAGACCCAGTGCTATTAAGTGATCTTGTGAGTAAGTTGCCGAGTAACCTGAAACTTGATTGGAGTCGTCATCAAACAACTTTGATTAGGACAGATGTTAAGGCCTTTGACAATTGGCTTTCAACACTCGCTTTCTGTGCTAGCCGAGTGACCACATACAAACACCTTCAACCCGTATCAAACAAAGAAATAAAAAAATCAAACAGGCAGTCGATGATAATGGTGCATGACGTTGTGGATCATCCTCAAGAATCATCTCTTCAACGGGTTTCCTGTCCAAAATGCTCTTCAGATCATCGTCTGGCAGATTGCGATGAATTTTTATTGCTAAATACGCAAGAACGTTGGAAGTTTATCCGGGCAGAGGGTCTTTGCTTGCGCTGCTTTAAAAAACATTTCGTCAGACGTTGCAACTCCAAAAAGCGATGCGGCGTAGATGGCTGTGTAATGTCTCACCATTGTCTTCTTCATACATCTGGAGGAAAGTCATATGCTAGATGGTCTTCTAATAAGACCAGCGAAAATGATCAAGAAAATAAGGAACACCAAAAGCAAGAATCCGTCGTAAAAGAGTCCACCGATAGAGTTGTCTCTTTTCATTCAAACGAGCCACGGAAGTCCATGTTTCGGTATGTTCCTGTAAAACTGCTTAATGGAACCAAATCAATTAAAGCTTACGCATTTATTGACGAAGGTTCAGCCATTACACTTATGGATAAAGACATTGCAACTGAACTAGGTTTGGATGGCCCTAAAGAAGAATTGTGCTTACGATGGACTAACGACATTACTCAAAACGATGTGAACTCCAAAATCCTAAGCGTGAATATTTCATCTTGTGAGAAAGATGCACAACATTTTACTTTGCATAATGTGCGTACGGTGTCTAGTTTGGATCTACCGGTCCAATCTATTAGCTCTGCCTTTATTAAGGAACATCATCATATTAGTACTTTGCCAATTTTGCCATATGACAACGTTCGAGCCAAAATTCTAATCGGAATTGACAACGCTAAAATTGGAATGCCTCTTGAAACCCGAGAAGCCGAGGACAGCGATGTGATTGCTACAAGGTGCAGAATTGGATGGGCAGTATATGGCCGGGATCGTGGTTCAACACCTTCAAAAATGCAAAGGATTATGCACGTGTGCCAATGCAGTTCTGGAGAAAAAATGGACGAGATGCTGAAAGCTTATTTCTCCTTGGACTCTGTTGGTATTTGTACTACAACGTCCACTCTTGCATCTAAAGAAGATGAACGCTCACAAAAAATAATGAAGCAGACGTCAACCTACCATCAATCTCAAAAGAGGTGGGAAACTGGACTTCTTTGGAGGTACAACAACATCCAATTTCCTAATTCACTAGCAATGGCGCAACGAAGACTCCAGTGTCTTGAAACAAAAATGAGGCGTGATCCTGAGCTAAATAAGTTTTTAATTGAGACCATCAGAAGCTACCAAGAGAAAGGCTATGTAAGAAAACTGAAGAAGAGCGAAGTTCTGTATGGTGGAAAAGCATGGTACATTCCGATATTCACAGTTACAAACCTCAATAAAAATAAGAAGAGACTCGTGTGGGATGCGGCGGCAACAGTCAATGACGTTTCCCTTAATACAAACTTGATGAAGGGGCCTGATCTCTTAACTTCTTTGGTGGGCGTACTCATACGATTTCGAGAGAGATCTGTCGCGCTGTGTGGTGACATCAAGGAGATGTTTCACCAAATTCTTATAAGAAAAGAAGATCAAGCATCTCAAATGTTTCTGTGGCGTGATGGTGACTCTTCTAGGGAACCCGATACATTCGTGATGCAAGTCATGACATTCGGAGCTTCATGCTCCCCATCTCTGGCCAACTACATCAAAAACAGAAATGCGATCCGCTGGATAAAATACACTCCTTCAGCCGTAGAAGCCATCTTGAGAAACACATATGTAGACGACTGGTTGCAAAGTGTGGACAATGAAGATGAGATGATTAAATTGGCCTGCACCGTACGGAAAATTCATAGTGAAGGAGGGTTTGAGATGAGAAACTGGACATCAAATTCAAAACGCGTTTTGACATCTCTGACAGGTTTATCTTCTCAACAAGAAAAAAGAATCGAGGAATTTAGTACTACTGCACTTCATGAAAAGGTTCTTGGATTATGGTGGTGCCCAAAGACAGATAAACTGACGTTTTTCGAGAAATTCCCCAAAGAAGTTTTTGATGAAAAAACCTTTCCATCTAAACGCCAAATTCTTCGAGTGGTTATGACAGTTTTCGATCCGCTTGGCTTGCTGGGTTTTTTTGTTATTCATGCTAAAGTCATTCTGCAAAATATATGGCGATCTGGAGTCAGCTGGGACGAGCCTGTACGAACCGATGAGCTTGAGCAATGGTGGCAATGGATTCGACTCATCCCTTTAATAAAAACGATCCACATACCTCGATGTTGTCCTTTAGTTAGCTGCAATGATAATGTCGAATTGCATCTATTCGTAGACGCAAGCATTAATGCTTATGCCGCTGTAGCATATTTGCGAGCAGAGAAGATGGGACAGATTGCCTGCTCACTTGTGGCTTCGAAAACTCGAGTAGCCCCCCTGAAACCCATATCAATTCCAAGGCTGGAACTAATGGCTGCAATTTTGGGTCTGAGGTTGGCCAAGTTTATTGGTAAGGAGAGCTCTATTCCTATTAAACGTCGATTCTTTTGGACTGATTCAAAAAACGTTCTAAGCTGGATAAGGTCCGACACAAGAAAGTTTCATCAATTTATTGCTATCCGAATAGGCGAGATTCTGGAAGAATCAGAAATCAACGAGTGGAGGTGGGTTCCAACAGCCCACAATGTTGCAGACGAAGGGACCAAGTGGAGTAAAAACCTACAGTTTGACCACAAATCCCGTTGGTTCAATGGCCCTTCCTTCCTTCGTTTGAACGAAAATGACTGGCCTGAAACAGAAACAATTACCTCTCCAAGTTGTGAATCTGATGTTTTATGCCATGTGAATTCCTTACACGATACCAGTTGGACTCTATGCAGCATAGTACCCGATCCTGAACGGTTTAGCAAATGGGAAAGACTTAGAAGCGCTCAACGATACATACTGCAGTTTTTAAAGTTGGTTGTCAAGTTATCAAGTGTATCCAAAAGAGTACAAAACCTCATAAAAACACAAGGAATTCTTGGGGCGGAACTTATACTGTTTCAATTTAGTCAAGAAGATGCATTTCCTGAAGAATTGGCATGCTTGCGATCTACTAACGGTAGGGTGAATTCTAATAGCTCCATTTTCAGAAGCTCTCCCTACTTGGACGAAAATGGATTGCTACGAGTACGCGGCCGAGTAGATATGATTCAAGGAATATCCATGGATACGAAACGTCCCATCATTTTACCTCGCCATCACCAAGTTACATGGTTGATAGTTGACTTTTACCACAGAAAGTTTCATCATCATCACAATGAAATCGTGGTAAATGAAGTTCGTCAACGTTTTTCAATAGCCGGCCTTCGAGCATTAGCAACAAAAGTCGCCAAAAAATGTCAGCTTTGCAAAAATCGTCGAGCTTTGCCGGCACCTCCTAGCATGGGTAGCCTACCACCCGAGAGGTTAGCTCCATTTACTCAACCTTTCACCTATACAGGCGTAGACTACTTTGGACCAATGGACATAGCAGTCGGACGACGACGTGAGAAGCGATGGGGAGTTCTCTTCACATGCTTTACAACGAGAGCCGTGCATATCGAAATTGCAACATCATTATCAACAGAATCATTTTTACTTGTCCTTAAGCAGTTTATCAGCCGAAGAGGAGTACCTAAACGCATCATATCAGATAATGGTACAAACTTTAGAGGAGCAAGCCGTATTCTGGTCGAAGAAATTGAGAAGGTATCATCGAGCCTACTAGAGCAGAGATATCCTGAAATTCAGTGGTCATTCATACCACCTGCTTCACCCCACATGGGAGGCGTGTGGGAAAGAATGATACGATCAGTAAAATGTATTCTGATGGAAATCTTGCATGAAAATAATCTGCGGGAAGACGTTCTGCGAGCCACGTTAGCCGATATTGAGAATATTTTGAATTCCCGTCCGTTGACATACGTACCGCTGGACTCGGCCATGGGTGAAGCCCTTACACCAAATCACTTCTTGGTAGGAAGCTCAAGTGGAATAAGAGAACGTAGTGACGACGACAACAACGGATCGAGTCTACGCAGAAATTTTAATTTATCAAATCAACTAGCTAATCAATTCTGGAAACGTTGGGTGCGAGAATACCTACCAAACTTAACTCGTCGCACCAAATGGTTTCAACCACCCCTGGAGCCTATCAAAATAAGAGACGTGGTGATTATCGTCGATGAGACTTGCAAAAGAAACACTTGGAAGCGAGGAATTGTCATGGATTTGCATCGATCAAGAGACGGAGAAGCTCGTAGTGCTGTCGTGAGTACGAACACAGGCTTGCTGACTCGTCCTATAGTTAAGCTAGCCAAACTAGACGTAAAAGAGTAAATAATGCGAATGATGATGCGCAGAATTTACAAGGGGGGGAATGTTGCAGTGCAAGCTGCCCATGGTTTTGCTGTGTAAGCTGCCCATTCAATTCTGACAGGATTTAACGAATTGAATTATTTTCGCTGTGACATTTATCATGCTTTCTTTATTCATTTTCATACATCATATCTTAAATCATTTCACTTTAAAGTTCTTTTTACTTGAACCCTTGGAGCAAACGGGTGGTGCCTTATTGCACAAATGTAAGAATTTATATTATTTTTTTATATTTTAATTTGTGAACTAACATCAAATTTAATAAAGATTTTAGTGCTGATTTCAACTGAAAATACGTGTTTTATTACACCCGGCTCGACTTCTCGAACTTCCACAATGCCTTCTAACATGTCCCGATCATCTTCACTCAATCCGAGTTCTTTCAGATAACTAGTCACTGCCGAGGCATGCACCAACTTCACATCAATAGATTCCGGTTGTGAAACCGAAATGCGCCGATTAGCTGTGCTACTGGCGCCTTGACCCATCGCATTCGAATGCTGCGGATCACCTAGATCGGCTAACATATCCGGAGGAACAAAACAATCAGACAATGTGTGTTGGAATTGCTCTGAACGCTTATGCACTGGCGATGTTTTCACATTCACTTGATTCGATTTTTTTCCACGCATATTATTCTGAACCAATTCCGAGGTGAGGCCTAAGTAGTTTCTCAGAGCTGTGAAAATAACACGTTGCAAACGAATCATTATCACCTGAATAACGCGGATCATTATATCAGGGTTTTCATCAAACACTTCCTTGAATGCTCGCATCGGAACGATTTTTGCAAAGCTGACATTTTTTGGCGACTTTTGTTGCTAATGCTCGAAGGCCGGCTATTGAAAAACGTTGACGAACTTCATCATCACAATGAAATCGTGGTAAATGAAGTTCGTCAACGTTTTTCAATAGCCGGCCTTCGAGCATTAGCAACAAAAGTCGCCAAAAAATGTCAGCTTTGCAAAAATCGTCGAGCTTTGCCGGCACCTCCTAGCATGGGTAGCCTACCACCCGAGAGGTTAGCTCCATTTACTCAACCTTTCACCTATACAGGCGTAGACTACTTTGGACCAATGGACATAGCAGTCGGACGACGACGTGAGAAGCGATGGGGAGTTCTCTTCACATGCTTTACAACGAGAGCCGTGCATATCGAAATTGCAACATCATTATCAACAGAATCATTTTTACTTGTCCTTAAGCAGTTTATCAGCCGAAGAGGAGTACCTAAACGCATCATATCAGATAATGGTACAAACTTTAGAGGAGCAAGCCGTATTCTGGTCGAAGAAATTGAGAAGGTATCATCGAGCCTACTAGAGCAGAGATATCCTGAAATTCAGTGGTCATTCATACCACCTGCTTCACCCCACATGGGAGGCGTGTGGGAAAGAATGATACGATCAGTAAAATGTATTCTGATGGAAATCTTGCATGAAAATAATCTGCGGGAAGACGTTCTGCGAGCCACGTTAGCCGATATTGAGAATATTTTGAATTCCCGTCCGTTGACATACGTACCGCTGGACTCGGCCATGGGTGAAGCCCTTACACCAAATCACTTCTTGGTAGGAAGCTCAAGTGGAATAAGAGAAGGGGGGGAATGTTGCAGTGCAAGCTGCCCATGGTTTTGCTGTGTAAGCTGCCCATTCAATTCTGACAGGATTTAACGAATTGAATTATTTTCGCTGTGACATTTATCATGCTTTCTTTATTCATTTTCATACATCATATCTTAAATCATTTCACTTTAAAGTTCTTTTTACTTGAACCCTTGGAGCAAACGGGTGGTGCCTTATTGCACAAATGTAAGAATTTATATTATTTTTTTATATTTTAATTTGTGAACTAACATCAAATTTAATAAAGATTTTAGTGCTGATTTCAACTGAAAATACGTGTTTTATTACACCCGGCCCGACCGCTCAACACCCATATTCCTACGGTTCCCTATATTCTAACGGGAGCAGGAACGTATACGGGAACTTTGACACTACAGCACCGATTTCAAAAATTCTTTCACCGTTAGAATGCTACACTATCCCCGAGTAACATAAAAACTAATTCATCCCCATATTTCTACGGTTCCCTTTATTCCCACGGGAGCAGGAACGTATACGGGAACTTTGACACTACAGCACCGACTTCAAAAATTCTTTCACCGTTAGAATGCTAAACTATCCCCGAGTAATATTAAAACTAATTCATCCCCATATTCCTACGGTTCCCTATACTCCCACGGGAGCAGGAACGTATATGGGAACTTTGACACTGCAGCACCGATTTCAAAAATTCTTTCACCGTTAGAATGCTACACTATCCCCGAGTAACATAAAAACTAATTCATCCCCATATTTCTACGGTTTCCAACATTCCCACGGGAGCAGGAACGTATACGGGAACTTTGACACTATAGCACCGATTTCAAAAATTCTTTCACCGTTAGAATGCTACACTATCCCCGAGTAACATAAAAACTAATTCATCCCCATATTTCTACGGTTCCCTTTATTCCCACGGGAGCAGGAACGTATACGGGAACTTTGACACTACAGCACCGACTTCAAAAATTCTTTCACCGTTAGAATGCTACACTATCCCCGAGTAACAAAAGCTTTAACTCATCCCCATATTCCTACGGGAACGGTCACCATATTCCAACGGGAACGGGAGTCTTAACTGATATTGAAAATGCGAATGTGGCTATGTCGGTATGTTTTTCGTATGTCTCCCGTTCACAGAACCTGAGGAAGGACATAGACTATATATTTTTTCCCTATATTCCCACGGGAGCAGGAACGTATACGGGAACTTTGACACTACAGCACCGATTTCAAAAATTCTTTCACCGTTAGAATGCTTAACTATCCCCGAGTAATATTAAAACTAATTCATCCCCATATTCCTACGGTTCCCTATACTCCCACGGGAGCAGGAACGTATATGGGAACTTTGACACTGCAGCACCGATTTCAAAAATTCTTTCACCGTTAGAATGCTACACTATCCCCGAGTAACAAAAATTTTAACTCATCCCCATATTCCTACGGGAACGGTCACCATATTCCAACGGGAACGGGAGTCTTAACTGATATTGAAAATGCGAATTTGGCTATGTCGGTATGTTTTTCGTATGTCTGCCGTTCACAGAACCTGAGGAAGGACATAGACTATATATTTTTTCCCTATATTCCCACGGGAGCAGGAACGTATACGGGAACTTTGACACTACAGCACCGATTTCAAAAATTCTTTCACCGTTAGAATGCAAGACTATCCCCGAGTAATATTAAAACTAATTCATCCCCATATTCCTACGGTTCCCTATATTCCCACGGGAGCAGGAACGTATACGGGAGCTTTGACACTACAGCACCGATTTCAAAAATTCTTTCACCGTTAGAATGCTACACTACCCCCAAGTAACATAAAAACTAATTCATCCCCATATTTCTACGGTTCCCTTTATTCCCACGGGAGCAGGAACGTATACGGGAACTTTGACACTACAGCACCGACTTCAAAAATTCTTTCACCGTTAGAATGCTACACTATCCCCGACTAACATAAAAACTAATTCATCCCCATATTCTTACGGTTCCCTATATTCTTACGGGAGCAGGAACGTATACAGGAACTTTGACACTACAGCACCGATTTCAAAAACTCTTTCACCGTTAGAATGCTACACTATCCCCGAGTAACAAAAACTTTAACTCATCCCCATATTCCTACGGGAACGGTCACCATATTCCAACGGGAACGGGAGTCTTAACTGATATTGAAAATGCGAATGTGGCTATGTCGGTATGTTTTTCGTATGTCTCCCGTTCACAGAACCTGAGGAAGGACATAGACTATATATTTTTTCCCTATATTCCCACGGGAGCAGGAACGTGTACGGGAACTTTGACACTACAGCACCGATTTCAAAAATTCTTTCACCGTAAGAATGCTACACTATCCTCGAGTATTATTAAAACTTATTCATCCCCGTATTCCTACGGTTCCCTATATTCCCACGGGAGCAGGAACGTATACGGGAACTTTAACACTACAGCACCGATTTCAAAAATTCTTTCACCGTTAGAATGCTACACTATCCCCGAGTAACATAAAAACTAATTCATCCCCATATTCCTACGGTTCCCTATATTCCCACGGGAGCAGGAACGTATACGGGAACTTTGACACTACACCACCGATTTCAAAAATTCTTTCACCCTTAGAATGCTACACTATCCCCGAGTAACATAAAAACTAATTCATCCCCATATTTCTACGGTTTCCAACATTCCCACGGGAGCAGGAACGTATACGGGAACTTTGACACTATAGCACCGATTTCAATAATTCTTTCACCGTTAGAATGCTACACTATCCCCGAGTAACAAAAAAACTAATTCATCCCCATATTCCTACGGTTCCCTATATTCCCACGGGAGCAGGAACGTATACGGGAACTTTGACACTGCAGCACCGATTTCAAAAATTCTTTCACCGTTAGAATGCTACACTATCCCCGAGTAACATAAAATTTAATTCATCCCCATATTCCTACGGTTCCCTATATTCCCACGGGAGCAGGAACGTATACGGGAACTTTGACACTACAGCAACGATTTCAAAAATTCTTTCACCCTAAGAATGGTACACTATCCCCGAGTAACATAAAAACTAATTCATCCCCATATTCCTACGGTTCCCAACATTCCCACGGGAGCAGGAACGTATACGGGAACTTTGACACTATAGCACCGATTTCAAAAATTCTTTCACCGTTAGAATGCTACACTATCCCCGAGTAACATAAAAACAAATTCATCCCCATATTCCTACGGTTCCCTATATTCCCACGGGAGCAGGAACGTATATGGGAACTTTGACACTGCAGCACCGATTTCAAAAATTCTTTGACCGTTAGAATGCTACACTATCCCCGAGTAACACAAAAACTAATTCATCCCCATATTCCTACGGATCCCTATATACAATACCGATTTCAAAAATTCTTCCACCGTTAGAATGCTACACTATCCCTGTGTAACATTAACTTTAATTCATCCACATATTCCTAGGGGAACGGGAGTCCTTAGTAATATAATAAGTGTGAAAGGAGCTCTGTCTGTCCGTCGTTCTATGTTACCATCTCCCGCCCAAACTAATAAACCGATTTAAATGAAATTTTAAACAAAGATTGTTCAGAACGTGAGGAAAGACATAGACTATATATTTTTTCCCTATATTCCCACGGGATCAGGAACGTATACGGGAACTTTTACACTACAGCACCGACTTCAAAAATTCTTTCACCGTTAGAATGCTCCATAATCCCGGAGTAACATTAACTTTAACTTATCCACATATTCCCACGAAAACGGTCACCATATTCCCACGGAAACGGGAGTCTTTACTAATATTGAAAATGCGAATGTAGCTATGTTGGTATGTTTTTCGTATGTCTCCCGTTCAAACTGCTAAACAGATTTCATTAAATTAGCTACAGAGATGGTCTTGAACATGCGAAAGGATAAAGGCTATATATCTATCCTTATATTCCCACGGGAACGGAAATGGGAATTCAAAAACTACGGTCTCAAAAGTATTTTTAACAGGGCTAAAAAGTGTTGAAATAGGGGTTGAATGTTTTTTTTTGGAAATATGTACCGCCATTTTTAAGGCTAGAAGTTTTATTTCCTAAAAAGTTAAAAATGCTGCTGAAAGTCACTATTCCACGCGGACGAAGTCGCGGGCACAGCTAGTTATTTATATTCTAACTTTACCTACAACAGAAATTGAAACATGTGAAAAAATTCTACTAAAACCCGTAAAGAAATATAATTTTATTAACTTTCCTTCTCCTGAACCTGGACTACTACTCCTACATCAATATAACGGCACCATTCTGATCGACAACGAAGAAATAAAACTCACCGGCACATTTAATATTCAATATCGTAATAAAACCATTACGGTAAATAATCAAACCTACGTTTCAATTGAGATCTCAACCACAAGGCCCTTACCCGCAATAATGCAACCGTTTTCAAAGAACGTAACATTTGAAGAATTGTTATCCCTAGAGAGAACTTACAGAAACTTTTACACAAACAACAAGTTGACCTTACACAACAAAACAAGTGTTACAAAGAAAGTCTGCATTTTTATTTTCGGCAATTTTTATTTTCAAGTAATTTTGGTTTTTAATTATTTTACGACTCATTCAAGTCTTACATTTGGTCCTTCTTGCCTTAAAGAATCAGTTTTAATAATTAAACATTGAAAAACATTAAAGTGTGTGCAGTGTATACCCCCATAAGGAAAAAGATTTTACAATATACATTACGTAAATTAAAAGTACATTTAAAAAGTAGTTTGTCCTTGATTTATTCCAATTAAATAACCTTAAAATCTACTTAGTTGGTTAACAAGTGTTTTAATTTAACTAATTTAACTAATTTCTAAATAAAAGTGTCCAGAAGAGACACTACAAATAGATATAGTTTACCACAAAATATTTGGCGGCAGTAGCAGCATTAGCTGCATTAGCAGCAGTAGCAGCAGTAGCAGCAGTAGCAGCATTAGCAGCAGAAAAAGCAGCAACAGTTGCAGACAAGCAGTAAGTTTTGCTTTACGTGTTGTAAACTTGTCTGATTGCATTTTCGTATTTCTGTTGATAAAAAGAAATAAATAAATTATTATTATGGGTTAGACGAAAAATTTCAAGTACGGTCAGTTAAAAAAAGACCTCTTGGCAAAAATTAAAAAGGATTTTACCAATTTTAAGAAGTCCTCAAAAGAACGTCGAACAAAGGCGTACGCGTCGGCTCGTCTAAGCAAGCTAGAAGAGGACATGTCATCGGCAAAAACGTTTTATGATGCGATCGTTGGAGGTGGAATGCTGGAGGAGAATATGAAAGTTGAAGAGTTAAATGTGGTATATGAACAAATTGATGAAATTTACATCGAATATCGTATAGAGCTTCTGGAAGTGATTGAGAAATGGGCAACAATAGGTACTAACGCTCCAAACTTGGGTGCTACGCCTCAAAATACAGCTGGTACATCAGCTCATTCGGGAATAAGACTTCCACGGATAGATTTACCCAAATTCGACGGTTCCGAGTGGTATATACTTGGCGTGCTTTTCATGACAGGTTTCAGTCTTTGATCCACAACAACAGCAGTCTTGATGACATCGACAAGCTGCATTTCTTGCAATCATGCTTGACAGGTGATGCAGATCGGTTTTTACAGAATTTTGCTGTAGAGGCTGCCAACTACAGTAGTTATTATATGATCGATACGATCATAAACGCATTTTGGTGCACACCCAAATGCAAGCACTTTTTGGTCAACCATCAATGACTCGTGAGACTGCCACGGGCATCAAAGATCTGCTGTAAACCACCAGAGAATGTTTTCTCGCGCTAAAAAAAATGGATGTGCCTGTGTCGTACTGGGACACCGTCCTTATTTGGTTCCTTTTCCAAGAAACTTCCGAATTCTTGTCAACACCTATGGGAAGAAAAACTTGGTAATAGGAAAGATTTGCCTACATTCAAAGAATTTACCGAGTTTTTGGAGATCCGTTTCCGAACTCTGCAAGTGATGGGTCAACAGGAACATGAAGCTGCATACAGGACGCAAGAAGAGCCACACGTCAAAACAAGGCCTCGTTTTCAGCCAGTTAAGACGAATGTTACGCACGCGAATCAAGTCGTCAAACAGCCATCCAAAAAAGTAGACAGGAACCACACCGTAGACAGGAACAACACCGTGGAGCAACTGATCTGTAAGCAGTCAAGGCAAGCACACTTTGAGAAAAGTCGTTAAGAAACTGTTTCCAGGCTGAAGATATGTGACAATTGTTTGTCTTACGGACATCTTGTTGGAACATGTTACAGTCTTACTTCATGTTACTTTTGCCAACAAAGACATCATTCGCTGCTACATGACAAACAACAGCAACAATCGTCAAGCAACAGACATGTACAACAATTTCCTGCAACCAGCTCCAGCGCGTCTTCGTCTCAAGCGAAAACTTTTCAGACGTCCATAAATCCGAATGCGCCTGTCTTTCAGCCATCGGTAGGACAATCTTTTAGTTACCACGCGTCGCAAGGTGGTTACGCACACCAGGTGCTCATGACGACAGCGGTGGTAAAGGTTCGAGCAGCAGATGGTAAGATTCGTCTTTTACGTGCTCTGATTGATACAGGGTCGGAAAAGTCTTTCATCACTGAAGCAGCGGCACAACTTATGAAATTGGAGCGAAGGCGTACAAATGTAGAGGTATCTGGGTTAGGGTTGGTCAACAACGGCACTGCGCAACACTCCGTCGAAGAAAGATTTGCTTCCCATCACTCGACGTTTGAGACTGCCATTCAGGCGTTGGTTTTTAAGTCGTTGACTGGCCATCTCCCGGCTCAGCGAGTGGTACCTGGCTCTTGGAAACATCTGAAAGGTCTTTTGTTAGCTGATCCTTATCTGTATGAACCTGCATCTATAGACTTACTTTTCTGAAGTGAAGTTTGTGCCGAAATATTTCTTCCTGAAATAAGACGTCCAGAAGATGGAAATGGTCCTGTAGCTCAAAACACCGAACTGGGATGGATCGTTTTTGGGAAAGTTTCAGCCGAAATTCCACAAGTCCGAAGCTTTGTTCAACTAACGGATCTGAGCTCCCAATTAGAGAAATTTTGGACAATTGAAGAGACACTTTTTCAGAAGCAAGAGACTGAAGAAGACATTCCTTGTGACGATCACTTTAACCAACATACAACACGTTTACCTGATGGTCGTTATCAAGTGAAGTTACCATTCAGAGGTGGAGGCTATCCAGAAATGGGATCGAGTCGGCAAAATGCCTTACGACGATTTATGCATCTGGAGAAGAGGCTAGATTCTAACGAAAAACTTGCTGAAGGCTACAAGAAATGTATCCAAGAATACAAAAAACTTGGTCAAATGGAAGAGGTAGATGGTAATGATGCGGTTTTAGACACCCCATTCCATTATTTCTTACCGCATCACGCGGTTTTCAAAGAAGCAAGTTCTACAACTAAACTCCGAGTGGTGTTCGATGCTGCAGCGAAAACTACGGATGGCAAATCCCTTAACGATTGGTTGCTTGCCGGTCCAAAACTACAATCAAGTATAATTGATCTGGGGGTCAATTCCCGATCTGTGAAGCTGTGAAGTGAAAAAAAAAAATCATTTCAGTTTTCATACAGTTTTTTTATTTTATCACTTCACGAACCCACTCTAAGCGATTCCGGATCTAAAAAGTACTAAAACGTTCTAAATGATAAATTCTGACAGTTTTCTCTCATTTTCTCTCTCATTTAAATTGGATTCCAATTGGATATTTCATCGTTTGAGTTTTGCGGCCATTTTTCATAATTGAATTTTTCACGGACTCATACGGCAATGAAAAGAAATTTATCATATGAAAAAAAATTGACATTTGAGGTTGGATTTTCGAGAATCGAATTTTCGGTGAAGCTGTGATGAATGTTTTCACTTCACAGCTTCACCAGATCGGGAATTGACCCCCTGGTGTTGAAATGGCGAACTCATCGAGTTACTTTCACCGCCGACATTGAAAAAAATGTATCGACGAATTTGGGTCAGTCAATCAGATCGATATTACCAGTTGATCCTGTGGAGAGATTAAAAGACTGTACCTGTGAAAATTTTCAAATTAAAAACGGTAACCTTTGGCACAGCGAGTGCACCATACCTTGCCATCCAAATTTTAAAACGAGTCGCTGATGATGGGAGTGAAAATTGTCCGGAGGGGGCGAAGGTTGTTCGTGAAGATATGTATGTCGACGACCTTATAAGTGGAGCGGACACCATTGAAGAAGCGAGAACGAAAAGAGATGAGGCAAAGCAACTTTTGGCAACAGCGGGACTCAACCTCAGAAAGTGGACTAGTAACAGGAGAAAACTCATCGAAGATATCCCAGTTCAGGATAGGGAACTTGATTTTGAACTTCCGCTGAATCTAGCAAATCACGTCAAAACCTTGGGTATCAAGTGGTTTCCCATCGATGACTTCTTCTCGTACCAAAATCTACAATCTGCAACGGAATCAACCACAAAAAGATCAATGCTGTCAACTATAGCCAAATGTTTGATCCTTTGGGCTGGATCTCACCATGTATCATCACCGCGAAACTTATGATGCAGCGATTATGGGAGCTTGGCTGTGACTGGGATGAACCAATTCCAGCTGCTTTGAAGAAGGATTGGGATGCTTTTTTCCGAGAACTCCATCTGATCGAGCGGCTTCGGATTCCAAGATGGACCCAGATGAACAAGACCAACAAATCGATCGAGTTGCATGGGTTTTATTTTGTCAAAGACAAAAGTAGCGCCAAATCAGCGAACGATAACTTTACCTCGTCTGGAACTTTGTGGTGCAGTAGTATTGGCAGAGTTATTACAATACACCAAGGAGGTTCTGCTAATTCCTGATGTCAAAATCTATGCGTGGACAGATTCCACAATTGCATTGGCCTGGATACGCGCCACTCCCGCTCGATGGACCACGTTCGTATCCAACCGTGTGTCGGAAATCCAGCGGTTAGTGGGGATCGATTGCTGGGGACATGTCGCAACGCTTCATAACCCAGCCGATCTAGCGTCCAGGGGAGTATATCCATCTGAATTGGAATCACTTAAATCGTGGTGGAATGGTCCAGAATTCCTACAAGAAAAATGGGTATTCGATCTTCCAGATCAACCCATCGAAATACATAGATACGTTGGAAGAGCAACGAAATATCAAGGTTCTAAGCATAAACGCAATAGAAAGTGACAGTTTACTACCAATTATATGTAACTTTTCGAGCCTTCTCAAAGTTGTTAGAGTTGTTGCCACCTGTTGTCGATTTATAGCAAAATGTAGACCCAAGTATGGTCCTATATCAGGTCCACTCATACCTAAAGAATTGGAAGCTGCCCGTCTACTCATCGTTAAGGCAGCACAAAAGGAAATGTTCGCAAACGAAATGCAACAAATTCGCAATAATAAAACACCCAAACCGTTAAGTGCGTTAAATGCTTTTATCGATGCTACTGGAGTACTGCGAGTGGGAGGACGTTTTGAGGACTCTCTACTTCCTTTTGATGCCCAACATCCGAAATTGCTTCAAAACAACCATCATTTCACAAATTTGGTTGTCCGAGATGCTCATAAAAATACACAACACGTTGGTATTCAGCAAATGATCAGTTACATTCGACAACGCTACTGGATTGGGCAAATAAGAAGAAGGGTCAAATACCAATTACACAGGTGTCCTTCATGTTATCGACAAAAGGCAGCGAGAGTGCGTGTGTCTAGACCATTTAGTCATACTGGTGTGGATTATGCAGGTCCACTCGAGATTATGTCCTGGAAAGCACGCGGTGCGAAAATTCTCAAAGGATATTTTGCAGTATTTATCTGCCTAGCAACCAAGGCTATTCATCTGGAGGTCGTGTCAGACCTGACAACTCAAGCGTTTTTGGCATCGTTTAAAAGATTAGCTGCCAGAAGAGGAATTTATACGAAGTTATATAGCGACTGCGGAACTAATTTTGTTGGTGCTTACAATGAGTTAGTAAAACTATTAAAATAAGCACAACACGATTGGAAGGAAATTGCGGAAGACTTAGTGAATCACGGTACCGAATGGCACTTTATTCCCCCAGCTTCTGCACACTTTGGTGGATTATGGGAAGCGGGTGTGAAATCGGTCAAGTACCACTTAATACGAGTCGTTGGAACGGAAAGGCTAACTTACGAGGAACTCCTGACGCTTCTAGCTCAAATAGAAGCTTGTTTAAATTCGAGGCCTCTTTGCCCTCCCTTCGGCAGCTTAGACGATTTAAATGCACTCACCCCCGCACACTTTCTAGTCGGCGAATCATTGCACGCTATACCACAAGGCGAATTAAACTACAACATCACGCATGCAGATCGCTGGAAACGTGTCCAGGTTTTAGCAGAAGGATTCTGGCGAAAATGGAATTCCGAATATCTCGCAAGGCTTCAGCAACGACCAAAATGGACGCAGATTAAGGAAATGCCGAAGGTAGGAGACTTGGTTCTTCTCAAAGATGAGCGACTTCCATCGACCTATTGGAATCTTGCCAGAATACAAGAAATCCACGCCGGATCGGACGGATTGATACGCGTCGTGACAGAAAAAACACAAAACGGACAGTTGAAGCGGCCTATAACAAAAATTTGCTTATTTCCGTCGAACAAAACTTCCGAACAAAACGATATAATATGAACTCTCGCGCATAAAATCAATAATACCATAGTAAAAGGAAATCAAGAAAAAAAAACCTTAATCTATTATAATGAAATGAAATAAAACACTCATTGTCATTCAAAAAAGCAATCAACCCATCTTTAAAACACCTGTAAAACTGTTCAAACGCACCAATCAACTCATCTCTAAGGCACCTGAAAGCTGTTTAAAAAAGAAAATAAATCAAACAAGAACTCTGTTTAAAATCATCTTTATTAAAGTTATAAAAATTAACAAACAATTGCCATGAATACAATTCATCGTTAAATGCTGTGCTACAACACCGCATACACAAAATTAAACTTATAATATCAAAAAAAAAAAAAAAAAAACATAGAACACTGAAACAATGTATGTTCTTTGATAAAAGTTATTGCACTGCAACAATGCATGCATAATGATAAAACTTAATGCCTAAAATACAAAATTTGCAAAGATCACTTTAAATCACAGTTATTAATAAAATGTTAAATTCTGAACCAAATCAACTTGCACAGAAAACAGATCTTCTACGTATAATGCAAACACAATCCACACAAAAACAAATTTAAGGCAATCGCGAAATGTCAAATGCCGTCGGCAAAATGCATCTGACAAAACACTGTACAACACAACACTTTTCTATTTCCAAAACTATACAGTCCACTAAATGAAGAAAAACACCAAAGCAAATTCACTTAAATTGGAATAAATCACTCCCAAAACTTAATAAACTTCATATAAAATAAATAAATAAACATCGCGAGTTGTTTATAACACAAAGCGTAAACAACAATTTCTAGTTAGAAGTCGTACGCTTTTCTAACTAGAAGAAGACAACACTCGTTCATGACCAATTTATTTTGAACAAGTATTTCGCTCGCACACGCTAGCACATAATGTACTTAACGCGAACCGCGAAAAAATACCGAATACGCACGAGCCTTGCCAACAAATCTACTATAGGCAAACATGAAACAGCTACGGCATCACTATTGTTTATGTATGTAACATAGCTGATTGCACATAAAAACCGAAATTCTTATAAATACTTTGGAGAATAACGGCGTTCAAGCCCACCATTGAGATGTACATTTCACTCATATACATATTTCATTGATATAAATATCAATGAATTTAATGAATTTTAAAACACATCATTTAAAATCTAAAAGGAATGAAATTAATAAATTCACCCATGCGCACACACACATTACATACCAATTTCGCGCACGCTTGTTAAACGAGAAACCACACACTTTCAACACGCATTCAATCAAAGTTGTTAAATTTAATTCAAAACTATTTAATGCAAAACTCACCTGAACATTAACTGGATCTTTCGAATACCTCCGCAATTAATCACTTTTCTTTATTTAATTTAAAAGAAAAACAACACAAAAAAAACAATACACACGACGCGATTATTCACTCAACGATCCGCACTATTGAGAAACACACTACATAATAATTAAGATGGACATGAAACACGAAGATGAATGGCATTTGAATGCCATACAATAGACTAATTGCCAAATACCATTCATGTATAATATTGTTGTACTACCTTTACTACCAGCAACACATCAAAATTTCATTGAAGCGTGAATGAAATAAAACTTCTTCTTGAGTACCTACACTGTGTTTACGTAGTATGCATATATGTTTGTAATAATAAGTTTTGTTATTTTACTTGGGCGTGGGTGTACCTGGGATTGTATTTATTATTATGCACTAACATTGTTGTATGTTTGCATGTCTACCTGAGTGGTCATATTGGAACATATTGGACTTGACCTCAATGCTGAAACCACAGAGTAAATAATATGTAGTATACTTTGTGACTGAAACCAATGGAAACGGTGATGCCAGGCTGCTGCACATTTCTGCGAAATCGAAATTTTACCATTCACCATTTCGAGGCGGGAGAATGTACGAAAGTACAATGAAATATTACAAATGTTAAAATAAAAATATTCAATCAAACAATACTTAAAGTTAGAATCCACAAGAAATGTCAAACGTCAAAATTGTAAACAAAAACGTAGAATAATTCCAAGAAATTAATAACGGGTGATTTTTTAGCTGGTTTGTCCGAGATGCTCATAAAAATACACAACACGTTGGTATTCAGCAAATGATCAGTTACATTCGACAACGCTACTGGATTGGGCAAATAAGAAGAAGGGTCAAATACCAATTACACAGGTGTCCTTCATGTTATCGACAAAAGGCAGCGAGAGTGCGTGTGTCTAGACCATTTAGTCATACTGGTGTGGATTATGCAGGTCCACTCGAGATTATGTCCTGGAAAGCACGCGGTGCGAAAATTCTCAAAGGATATTTTGCAGTATTTATCTGCCTAGCAACCAAGGCTATTCATCTGGAGGTCGTGTCAGACCTGACAACTCAAGCGTTTTTGGCATCGTTTAAAAGATTAGCTGCCAGAAGAGGAATTTATACGAAGTTATATAGCGACTGCGGAACTAATTTTGTTGGTGCTTACCAACTGTGTGACTGAAACCAATGGAAACGGTGATGCCAGGCTGCTGCACATTTCTGCGAAATCGAAATTTTACCATTCACCATTTCGAGGCGGGAGAATGTACGAAAGTACAATGAAATATTACAAATGTTAAAATAAAAATATTCAATCAAACAATACTTAAAGTTAGAATCCACAAGAAATGTCAAACGTCAAAATTGTAAACAAAAACGTAGAATAATTCCAAGAAATTAATAACGGGTGATTTTTTAGCTGGTTTGGTTTTGGCAACACTGGTTTTGACAGCTGACGTGTGTTTAGTACCTTGTGTCACTGTCAGACAGCTTCAGTTTGGTTTGCAATTTAACCATGGATCGTCTTACAAATGAACAACGCTTGCAAATTATTGAATTTTACTATCAAAATTCGTGCTCGGTTCGAAATGTTCATCGCATCATTATTGGGCCATATTTCTTCAAAGATGATGCGAATCGCAGCGTTACTGTCAATGGTGAACGCTACCGAGCGATGATAACAAACTTTTTTTTGCCCGAAATGGAAGTTCTTGACTTGCATGATATGTGGTTTCAACAAGACGGTGCCACATGCCACACAGCACGCGAAACAATGGCGCAATTGCGAGGCGAGTTTGGTGAACAGTTAATTTCACGTTTCGGGCCGGTCAATTGGCCGCCTAGATCGTGCGATTTGACACCATTAGACTATTTTTTGTGGGGGTATGTCAAGGCTAATGTCTATAAGGACAAGCCCGCTTCGATTGACGCACTGGAAGCCAACATCCATGCATTCATTCGTGAGATACCGGCCGATATGTGTGAAAGAGTATGCCAAAATTGGACTCAGCGGATGGGCTACCTGAGACGCAGCCGCGGTCAACATTTGCATGAAATTATCTTTAAACATTAAATTGCAAGGCTCAAACTATCGATTCAAATAAATATTTCATTCATTTTTTCGAATTTTTTGTGTTTTTTTTTTTAAAAAAAGTTCTAAACCTCTTAAAAAATCACCCGTTATATTTAGGTAAGAGATTAGAGGTCATATGAAAGAGTTCCTGTGGGAAATTAGATACAAGAAGCTAATATACAATTGAAAAGTCTTACAAAGAAAGTCTTCATTTTTATTTTCGGCAATTTATATTTTCAAGTAATTTTGGTTTTTAATTATTTTACGACTCATTCAAGTCTTTACATTTGGTTCGCAAACGAAATGCAACAAATTCGCAATTATAAAACACCCAAACCGTTAAGTGCGTTAAATGCGGAAAATGAGGAAGTTTGGAGAACATTTCCTTTTGTGCTGTCTTAACGATGAGTAGACGGGCAGCTTCCAATTCTTTAGGTTTGAGTGGACCTGAAATATCTCCCAACTTGGGTCTACATTTTGCTATAAATCAACAACAGGTGGTTTACGAAAGTACAATGTTTTTATATGAAATATAAATAAAGAATGTGAAATTAAATTAGTAAATCGAACAATGCTTGGAATACAATCCACAAAACAAATGTCAATATTCCAAAATGTAAATAAAAACATAGAATTTGTCATTATGACCTCTAATGGTATACAAAAGTAAATAATGTGAAGAAATTCACAACCGATTTATAACGATATCAAAGTGGACGTGTTTCTTTTACTTTTCTTGGAAAGTTTTATAGAGTATTTTTTTCCTAGTTTTTTTTTGTATTAAATAAAACCTAGTCGGAACATTTGGTCCTTCATAGCCGTTTTTACGAACAGTGATTAAAAACAATTAATTTGTGTGTAAAAACATTAACATTTAAAGACAAAAAGTGTGTGAAGTGCTTAGTCGTTTAACGAACACAATTGCTTGTGTATAAATATATGTACATACATGAAGAACTCCTACAGAGTTTAATAAGTAAAGTTTCAATTTTTCCAAATTAAATTTGCTTAAAACTTATCAATCGCGTGCGATCAAAAACGCCATTAAGCTAAAATAATCTTAAACTATATATATATATAATCTAAAATCTGCTGCTGCATGACTCGATCAAGGACTAAAACTACAAGGTCATCCAAGGTTGCAACTGCAAAAAAGAAGAAGAATTTAAGTAAGTTCGTTCTTGTTGTGTACGTTGTTGTATAAATAAATAGTTATACCCAAACAAACTTTAAAATGTCGAATCCAGTTCCTGCTTTTGGTTCTTCTTTGTTTTACGGAGCTCTCCAAAAAAGCCTCTTGGAGCAAATAGAGAGGAATTATAGGAATTTCAAGAAAGAGCCCAAAACACGTCGTACGCGTGCAATTGCAAGTAGCCGCTTAGCCTTGCTGGAGGAAAATATGGCTTCAGAGAAACTCTATCACCAAAACGTCGTTGGGGGTTCCAAATTGGAAGCTGGGATAGAGAAGGAAGATTATTTTGAAGTCTTTGACAAAATAAACGACACTTATCTGGATTATAGGTCCGATTTAACCGATTTGTTGGAGAGTTTGTCTTCGGTTCCTGCATCGTCATCGCTGGCAGCAGGTCAGGCTGGTCAGAGTTTAGGCCAGTCAGGTATGGTCCGTACCGAGTTGAGATTGCCCAAAATTGATCTCCCTAAATTTAATGGGGAATATATAAAATGGCGGTCGTTTCACGACAGGTTTGATTCGCTGGTCTGTTCAAACAATAATTTGACGGACATCGACAAGATGCACTTCTTGAAGTCGAGTCTAGAAGGTGAGGCGGATCGTTTGCTCCAGCATTTACCCTGTGTCGCGGGTAACTTTGACAAGGCATGGGAGTTATTAAAGGCGCGATATGACAATAAGCGTGTCTTAGTAACTGCGCAACTAAAACTCCTTTTCAGCCAAAAGTGCCTTGTGAAAGAGTCGGTTGATGGGCTGAAGGAGGTGATATTCACCTCGCAAGAGTGTATCCATGCACTCAGGAACCTGGATGTGCCTGTTGATCAATGGGACGACATTTTGGTGCACCTCGTGTATAATAAATTACCCGGTAATTTGCAGCAGTTGTGGGAAGAGAAGTTGGGGAACCAGAAAGAGTTGCCAAGCTGGAACGATTTTCTGGAGTTCTTGGAAGCACGCTTCAGGACGTTGGAAGCCGTGAGTACAGAAACAGCTCAACCAAGTTCTTTCAAGAACGATGTGAGGAGACCAACTGGTACGGAGGTGCGGAAGGTGTTTCATATGAAAACTGCTGCCAGAAAGGAGTTTGTCTGCCAGGTATGCCACCAGAGCCAACACTCTATAAGGAAATGCCAAAAGTTCCTGAACATGAACACAGCGGAAAGGAAGCAGACTGCTCGACGCTTGAGAAGTTGCGACAACTGCCTTTCTTCAGGGCATTTTGCGCCGAATTGCCCCTCGCCTGGCTGCTGCTACTTCTGCCAACAGCGTCACCACACGCTTTTGCATCCAAACGTGGCCCAACACGCAGCTGTCCGTGCAAATAGCGCGACACCTTCGAGGTCAACAACAACTTCAAGAGGTCAGAATGCAGTTTCTACATCTTTTAACGCTCATGCGCTGGAGTTTGAACCACGAGAAGTGCAACAAGCTTCTACAAGTGGTCAGGTTTTGAATTACCACACGTCGCATGGTAGCAGAACGCACCAGGTGCTTTTAGTGACAGCAATTGTTAAGGTGCGAGCAGCCGATGGTCGTCAACACCATCTACGAGCTTTGATCGACCCAGGATCGGAACCATGCTTCATCACTGAAGATGCAGCACAACGATTGCAGCTGAAAAAGCGACGTACCTTTGTCGAGGTGTCAGGGTTAGGGTTGGTCAGCAGTGGCACAACGCAAACATGCGTGGATATTGAGCTTGCGTCATGCAACTCAACTTATGGAGGTGCGGTGCGGGCACTGGTCTTCAAGTCGCTGACTGGCCATCTCCCGGCCCAACAAATGATACCTGACAAATGGCAACATCTTAAAGGGTTAACGTTGGCAGATCCAAATCTCCACGTTCCTGGACCAATTAACATACTTCTTGGTAGCGACGTATATGCCGACATACTCCTTCCAGAAGTGAGAAGACCTGCAGATGGAGTCGGACCAACCGCTCTGAAGACGCAGTTAGGGTGGATTGTGTTAGGGAGAGTTCAAGAGGAACATCCCCGGCAAATACGCAGTTTTGTGCAGACTGCTGACCTGAATTCTCAGCTGCAGAGATTCTGGGAGATGGAAGAATTGCCGTTCCAGACACATGAAACTGAGGAGAACATCGCATGCGACGCGCATTTCGATGAACACACGAGACGCCTTCCTGACGGGCGTTATGAAGTGAAGCTGCCGTTTAAGGGTGGATGTCTTCCAGCGATGGGATCCAGTAAGCAGAGCGCGGTCCGACGATTCCTGCACTTGGAGAAGAGGCTGGAGGCAAACCCAACTCTTCGGGCAGAGTATGCCAAATGCATATAGGAATATGCAACCCTAAGGCATATGGAAGAAATTCACGTCGGCGACTCGGTGTTGGCAACCCCATACCACTATTTTTTGCCTCACCATCAATTTTCAAGGAATCGAGTTCCACCACGAAACTGAGGGTCGTGTTCGACGCAACAGCGAAGACTTTGGATGGGAGGTCGCTCAACGATCGACTTTTGGTGGGCCCAAAATTACAGTCGAGCATTATCGATCTGGTTCTTCGATGGCGAACCCACAGAATAACATTTACGGCTGACATCGAAAAGATGTATAGGCAGGTGTTAGTGGATACACCTGATACTTACTATCAGTTGATCCTGTGGAGAAACGATCGTTCATCGCCAATCAAGATGTTTCGGCTTAAAACGGTAACGTTTGGCACAGCAAGTGCACCGTATCTTGCCATAAAAATTCTGAAACGTGTAGCCGAAGATGAAGAATCGAACTTGCCAGAGGGCGCGAAGGTTGTCCGAGAGGACATGTATGTGGACGATCTGATCAGTGGTGCCGATACTGTGGAAGAAACACGAACAAAACGCGACCAAGCGAATCAACTTCTGGCGTCCGCGGGCTTCTATTTACGAAAATGGATAAGCAACGTGAAGGAACTCGTCGAAGACATACCTGTAGCAGATCGAGAGTTAGATTTTGATGTGCTGTTCAACATGTCAAATCATGTCAAAACCCTTGGCATCAAATGGTTCCCGATAGACGACTACTTTTCGTATCAAAATGTGCAGCAGTCATCAGAAGCCACAACAAAAAGGTCAATGTTGTCCACCATAGCCAAACTGTTCGACCCACTTGGCTGGATATCACCATGCGTCATCACGGCAAAGTTAATGATGCAGCGGCTTTGGGAACTAAGTGATTGGGATGATCCGGTTCCAGCTACACTGAAAAAAGATTGGGATGATTTTCATGGAGAACTTCCGATGATCGAGACGCTTCGAATACTACGCTGGACTCAGACAAGCAAAACCAACAAGGACATCGAATTACATGGATTCTGTGATGCGTCTATGAAGGCATACGGTGCCGTAGTATACGTTCGTGTACTTGACAGCGATGGGAATATCCATGTTAATTTGCTCCTGGCAAAGACGAAGGTAGCTCCAAGTCAGCGTACGATCACGCTTCCACGTTTGGAACTTTGCGGAGCAGTAGTTTTAGCGCAATTGATGCAATATACTAAGGATGTTTTGGCTGTTCCCGACATCAAGATGTTTAGTTGGACCTACTCAACCATCGCGCTCGCGTGGATACGAGCCACTCCCGCCAAATGGACTACGTTCGTGGCCAACAGAGTGTCCGAAATTCAGCGGTTAGTGGGGATCGATTGCTGGGGACATGTTGCAACGCTTCATAACCCAGCCGATCTGGCGTCTAGAGGTGTGTATCCAGCAGAACTGACGTCATTGCAGACTTGGTGGATTGGTCCTGATTTTTTACGCACTCAATGGACTTTCGATGTTCCGCATCAACCTGTTGACATAGAAACTGACGAGGAATGACGTACGGTTAAGGTACTAAGCGCTCAAGTCAGTCAGGATGATCGCATACTTCAAACCATCTGCGACTGTTCGAATTTGTTGAAGGTGATTCGAGTTATCGCCACATGTTGTCGTTTCGCAACAAAATGTCGACGAAAAGCAATTTCTGATGGCCCATTTACTCCAAACGAACTGGAAGCAGCGCGTATCATCGCCGTATAAAGGCCGCACAGAAAGAGATGTTCAAAGCAGAGCTTCAACAAATTTTGGAAACCTCGAAAATACCTAAGTCACTCAAGACTTTGAACGCATTCGTTGATGCTGAAGGGCTTTATTATTTATTATTATTTATTATAAATTCTTTATTTTGATAAAATCTCGAAAAATTTACATAAAAAATACAAAGAACATTAGCATGGCAAAAATTATTTGCCGTCTGCCTGAAATTTGACTTTAACGAGGTTTAATGAAAAGAAAGTAAAAGTTTTGTTTAAAAAATACATAAATATACAATAAAAGTAAAACAATTGAGTATATAAATAAAAGCATATTAACATTGCTTATCAAAAAATAAATTAAATTGTTTCTATTTTATTCGATAAAGCTGTTTCGGTAACCCAAGGCATGAATAATAAAACTGTAAAGAATATTCCAACTACACTGACCATTTAAAATATCTTTGACTTCCTCACGAGTTAGAAAGCTCTTTTCAAAGTAAAGCCTTCGCACTTCTTGTAAAATTGGGCAATTGGCTAAGAAGTGATTAATATCTTCGGTTTCGTTACGGTTGCAGAGGTTACATAAGAAATTATTGTTTCTGTGAGGTTTGTAATTTAAATTTAACATTTCAGTTCTTGCCTTAAACAGTGTACTTATTTGATTCACTGAAAATTTGCTATCAAAATAATTGTTTACGAAAAGAGCGTGATTGAGCTCTTTGTACATTAAACGGGTGGAGGAAGTTTGGGCCCTATTTAAGAATTTGAGATAAATTGAATCATCTATCTTTGCAATGCATTCGTAGAATCTATCTTGCCAATTTACGGAGGGGATATCATTTAGCTTAAGTTCAAAACAGTGTGTATCAGCTAACTCATTCCATTCCTTGAACGGAGACAGTTGCCTTTGAAACGCGACATCCATTACTTGCCTTTGGAGGTTTTCGCTCGATCTTTGCATGACTTTTACTATGTAGTCAGCGCTGGACTTAAGGTTTCTCAAAAAGATTGGTGGAAGACCTGATTCAACGTGTATAGCATACGTGGGAGTAGAGATTGGAAGTTTAAAAATTCTCTTGTAACATTTCATATTCGTCAAGATTTTGGTAACCAAACACTTGGCTGGCGTAGCATAAGCAAGAGTTAATAGTGGCCTCAAAAACTTTATATTTAGCTGAGATGCCTATGTACTTGTTGCAGAATATTCTATTCCACATAATATTTATTGCTACTTTTGCCGATACACATTTATCCCTAGCATGAGGGCGGAAATCTAAGTTACTTGGGAGTACCTAGAACACCTAGATATTTGTATTGTGAAACAACTTCAATAGGTTCACGGTCCAATGTCCATATCTCCGGATGAATTCTTCTTCGCCGGCCGTCTTCAAATATCATTATTTTTGATTTAGAGGTGTTTATTTCCAGGTCCCATGTGTCGCAAAATCTTTTCACTTTATTGATTTGTAACTGTAAAGTTGTAGGGTTATCCGAAAGAATAACCAAGTCATCTGCATAAAGAAGTACTTTGATAAGTACTCCACCAAACCTGACGCCACCAGGTAATTCATTGGAAACATCATCTATGAAGAGAGCAAACATTAATGGGCTTAAGGGGCAACCTTGGGGAACACCCGTATTAGTGCTAAAAAAGGTAGACATTGAACTACCATTGGAGACAGCAGCGCAAGTATTGGAGAGGAGTAACTTATACAATCTTAAAAACTTTGTCGAAATGCCTATATTCGAAAGTTTGAATATCAGTGAATGTCTATTGACTGTATCAAACGCGGCTTTTAAATCAATGAAACAGGCATAGAGTTTCTGTTTATTGTCGATAAATTTTTTTGCGACGCTGGTGAGCACAAAAATTTGATCAACAGTCGAAAGTCCAGCGCGGAAACCACCTTGAAAAATGCTTAAAAGCTTATTTTCATCTACCCACCTCATCAGTCTACCATAGAAATGTAGAATGTAGAAATACATGCAAAATGAATTGTGAAGTTTGTGCGGAAAAAATAGATAGAAATTCAACATCTAAAATATCATGTGGCGATTGTTTGTGCTTCTTTCATGCAGCTTGCGTTAAAATACTGCAACAAGACATTGAATATTTCAAATCAAGTGGTATTCTCTTTCGTTGCGATAAATGTCGAATTAATAGGCGTTCGTCAATGCATTTACATGACCAAGCTAATTCGAACAACAACATTCCTGTTTCAAATAAAAGAACAGCCAACAAAAATAACAACAATGCAGAGAGTGTTTCAACTGTTTTTCCGCAAAATCCAGTAAGCAGTGAAGAGTTCTCTCTAAGAGTGGTTTGCCAAAAACTTACAAATCTGGAGCAAATGATGAGCAACATGCTTAATACAATTGGTGACTTACGCAAAGAAAACGATGAACTGAAGACTAGAGTTCATACACTGGAAAGCAAACTTAATCGGCAGCAACAACATCAGCTTGACAAATGCATCGAAATAACTGGTATCCCCAATATTAATGATTCAAATGCGAAAGTGTTAGCACAACAACTATTCCGCAATGCTTTGTCTATCGAAGTTCCCAATGACAAAATAGACAATTGCTATGTAAAGAAAGTACAGCGAAAGAAGAATAAAAATGACAATACAAATTGTTCAACTTCGCTTACCTCGATCATCTGTTTGAGTTTGACGGATTTTTCTCTTAAGCAAAAAATAATGAGAGAGAAGTCAAAGAAAAAAAATGTGTTAAACACAAACATACTCGATATAAGCAGCGGCGATAGCAGTGGAGATAGAGGCGATGTTGATAGTAATGGCAATCGTGGTGTTGGCGGTAGCAGTGGCAGTGACAGCAGAAGTAAGAAATTTATTAATTCGATTTACATCAACAATGCTCTTACAAATTATTCGAGAGCTTTATTTGTTAGGGCAAAAGAGGCTAAAATGCAAAAGGGGTTTAAATATTTGTGGTTTAAAAATGGTAAAATCTTTTTGAGAAAGGTTGAAAATGAAAAAGTAATTGTAATTGAAAAGTAATTGTATTGAAGTATTGTTAAATTATTCCTCTTGATTATTTGGTGAAATTTCTTGTTTTTATTAGAAATATATGTAACTAAAAAAAAAAAAAATGTTTAAAATATTTTGTATTGTTAAATAAGGATTATTAAGAAATAAACAAACATCTATCTATCTATCTATAAAGAATTTGAGTAAATATTTTTCTCAGACAGGGTAGTATCGAAATGGCCCTATAGTTTGATGGTATTTTGGGGTCTCCTTTTTTGAAAATTGGACAGATCTGCGAATTTAAGAACGACTGTGGTATTACTTCTTCTTCAATCAGCTTGTTAAAAAACATAAGAAGTAGATTTTGAAAGGACGACGAAGAATATTTATAGAATTCAGTTGGAATCCCATCGAGACCAGCAGCTTTATTGTTTTTCATGTTTTTAAGCGTTGTTTGTAATTCGTTTAATGAAATAGAGTCATCCAGGTCTGCCACTGAAATGGAAGGTAGAGCATATTGGAATGCTTGTTGATTTGTTGAGGGGTTAAAGAGTTTTTTGAAGTGGCTTGCGAGTAGATCCTCACCAATATCAGACGCTGTTGTACTTTTGCAGCCAGCCAACAATCTTACATTAATCCAAAATGACTTTGAGTCCTTACATTGTGACAAATTTGCTGCTATACCTTTCATGAATTTTTTTTGTTTGGATTCGCAAACTCTTTTGTATGACTTATTTGCATCTAGATAGAGTGATTTAAAAAACAAGGATTTCGTTTTCCTAAAGAGTTTAAGTAGAGCAAAAGATTTTTTCCGAAGTCTAATACATTCCCAGTCATACCACTCAGATGCAAACGTTTTGTTGTTTCTTGGTGGTATGGCTGACTGCTTAATGATTACTGTTATTTGAGCAGCTAACTGATCACAGGGGCAAGACAATTGATTTGAGAGACGACTCACACACTGATCTAATTTACGATTATAGTTGACTCTATAACTGTCTATCCACTTATAATTTTGTAAGGTCTTACACAATGAAGAATCAAGGTTTTGAAGTTTGATAGACGTCTCAATTGGAAGGTGGGCCGAGTAGCTTACTGCACTCACTTCAACATCTTCCACAATTTTAAGCCATTCGCCTCTTGCCAAACAATAATCTATTACGGAACACCCCTGACCGGAAATAAATGTTAGTTCTCCTCTTCTATCACTTTTTGCAATCCCATTAAAAACCATCAAACCGAAGTTCTCAATCAAATCGACTAGACGCCTGCCCGCACTATTGACCGTTTCATATAACGAACATCTCAAACTATTGAACGTATGAGATGTATTTTCTACCAGAGAAGCTGTGTTTTGGAAATTACCGATTCTCGCATTTAGATCACCTAATATTAAAATATTTTGGAATTCTAACTCGTGAAGAAAGGATTCAAGTTCATTATATTAATTATTCCAATTAGTACAATTTAAATAAGTTGGAAGAATGTAGTATTGTTCATGCCTGTGGTTTAACATTATAACAGTTTTACTTCCAATCGATTTAATGCTAACTGCTGAAGGACTTTTGAGAGTTGGAGGACGCTTGGAGAATTCTCTCCTCCCCTATGACGCGCAACATCCGATACTTCTTCAAAACAGTCACCATCTTATCAACCTGGTTGTCAGAGATGCCCATAAGAACTTCTTGCATGGCGACATCCAACAGATGATCAATTACATCCGTCAAAAGTATTGGATTGGCCAGATACGAAGAAGCGTAAAATATCAACTTCATTGATGCACTTCTTGTAACCGGCTAAAGGCAAAGGAAATTCAGCAGTTGATGGCAAATCTACCTGCACCGAGAGTCCAGATGTCACGACCGTTCAGTCATACTGGAGCTGATTACGCAGGACCCATCGAAATAAAAAGCTGGAAAGCTTGATGTGCTAAAATACTAAAAGGGTATTTTGCAGTGTTCATCTGTTTGGCAACAAAAGCCATTCACTTGGAAGTCGTGTCTGACCTGACCACCCAAGCATTTTTAGCAGCATTTCGACGGTTTACTGCCAGGAGAGGTAGCTGCAAACAAATCTACAGCGATTGTGGAACGAATTTCGTCGGCGCTAATAATGAATTAGCCAAAATGTTGAAGGACGCGAAGCACAATTTTAAAGAAATTGCTGAAAATCTATCAAATCATGGAACAAATTGGCATTTTATTCCCCCAGCTTCTCCACACTTTGGTGGATTATGGGAAGCGGGAGTGAAATCGGTGAAGTTCCATTTAAAACGAGTTGTTGGAACCGAAAGGCTTACTTTTGAGGAGCTCACAACGCTTCTAGCTCAGATAGAAGCGTGCTTGAATTCGAGACCCTTATGCCCGCTCTCCGACAGCTTAGATGATTTGAATGGGCTAACACCTGCGCATTTTCTCGTAGGCGAATCCTTGCATGCTGTGCCACAAGGCGAACTTTACAACCACATCACGTATATCGACCGATGGAAAAAAGTACAAGCGCTGGCGGAAGGATTTTGGAAAAAGTGGAGTTCCGAATACCTTGCACGGTTGCAGCAACGTCCGAAATGGACTCAAGTTCAAGAAGCTCCCAAAATAGGAGACCTAGTGTTGCTCAAGGATGAGCGGCTTACACCGACTTACTGGAGTCTTGCCCGAATCGAGAATATCACGCGGGAACGGATGGTCTTATACGAGCTGTCACGGTTAAAACAAAAAACGGAAACTTCAAACGACCCATCACGAAAATCTGTTATCTACCGTCCAACAAACACCAAGAGCAATCGGCGTTAATATAAAAATTAATTTCTAAAATACAAGCTGTTTACCGAAACATTTCAAAAGCTATGCTGTTTTCAAAAGTATAAAACTCTAAATCAACAACAAAAGGAGTATACACTGGTTTTCAAAACCACGGAACAATTTAAATTCTAATTAAAATTTGATACAACTCATCAGTCAATACAACAATCAACACATCAGAACTCAGCACATCAATCAACTCATCTTTAAAAATTCGCAAGCTGTTCAAACCACCTGGAAAGCTGTTCAAAAGGAAAAATAAACCAACAAAATCATCTTTATTCAAGGATATAATAATTTACAAAAATTGCACGAAAAGCAATCAAAGCAGTTCGTCTTTAATGCTGTGCTGCAACACCGCACACACAACATCAAACTCAAAAAAAAAAAAAAATATATATATATATAAAATGAACTGCAAAACCCAATTTGTTATGAAAATCTTAATAAACAAAATCAAATTTTTTAAAATACATCCATTTCAAGGCATTTTGGCATGTTCAAAGGGAACATCGAAAACAGAGCCGAGAGACATCGCACGTCGAAAGTCGATTTCCCGTCGGCAAAACAAAAAAAAAATCGTCGTCGTCAAGACACATTGTAGTAAAATATCTGTGCACTGCACCAACGCATACACAATATTTATTAATGAAACGCTGAAGCAATGCACATATTTATTCAATAAACAAATTAAAGGCAATTCTGCAAAACACAAAATGCACTGCCATTTTAAAAACAAAAAAAAAAGAACACGATCCACATCACATAGAAAAATAGAAAAACGCGAAATGTCAAATGCCGTCGGCAAATGCACTTGACCATTTTGCACACAGATCTGAGTAATTTTAAGATCAAAATTATACAGTCCACTGAATACAAAATCACTTTATAATTTTCAATCACTTTAACACTCCTAAAACTTAATAAAAATTATAAAATTTCGCGAAAAATTTCCGAAGCAGATTCGCGAGTTGTTTACAAAAAATGTAAACAAAAATTCTAGTTGAAAATCGAAATCTTTCAACTAGAAAAGGATGGCACTTGGTCACGACAAATATGCCTTGCCATCGAACAAGTATACACACACACACATACATATATACCCAGCTATTAAAACGAATAACATACGCGCGAACCCCGAAATCCGCGAATTAAATTGAAAATTACACAAACACACATGCATATACGCACGCTAAACAAAACTGAAATTTAAATTAAAATAAAATTGCATGATATTAAAACACATAGCAGAAACACTACAGTCACAAAAAACATACGAATTCTTATAAAATATAATATAAAAACAAAAATATTTAAAACAAAACACTCATCCTGAAACCTGAAACATGTGGGTAGGCACACATGTTATTGTCACTATTATGAAAGTTGCGAGAAATCCTAAGCAACCTATCCAAAATTCCCAGCAATATCAGGCAGCAAACTCCAGCTCCAACACAATCAATTAATGTAACAAAAAAACCATAGCACTTTAAACATAATTCACTTTAACAAAATAATTACGATTAAAAATATCGAAGAAAGCATGCCGGCACCATGCTTCTTCTTCACCTCACACTTCAACAATTGAATTAATTTACTATATGGAACAATGATAATGAACCACAACCACCACCGGTTGCCGAATATTAATGAACTATAGTATAGCTGTACTTACTTACTTCCAGCAAAAGTAGAAAATTCCATTCAAGCGTGAATGAGATAACTCTTCGTTTGTACTGATTAGTAGTATGCATAACGTGACCATTTATTTTTATTGTCAAAGCGGGACATTTTCGGAATTATATAATAAAAAAAAGTCACTAGTGTCTTACAAGTTTTTTATTATTGTTATTATTTTCAAATAATCAATTTTTATATTTAACGGCTGAACAAATTTGTTTTAAAATATCGGGTCATGTTTTTAGAAAAGTGTGAAGCTAAGTACATGATTTACTTATATTTATCTTCGTTATCAAAGTTGCTTTCATTACTGAGACACTCTACTGTGTTTTATCACTTGTCCTAACCTTGTTTGTTTGAGAAAAAACTCTTTCCACAGGTGCGTTACTTCCAGGCAGACACATAACGTACTCAATAATCGTAAAATTTTTTTTAAAGTTAGATTATTGACACTAAAGTGCTGGAATAAATCGACCCAACTATTTTCAGTAGAAACGTTCTCGGTATTCCAGCCAGAAATGTTTTCATCTGTCACAAAGTTTAAAATAAGTGAAAACTCGTCAAAGACTTTCGCATCTTGGCTGCTGGTAATAAATCCTTGCGTGATTAGTAAATCAACCAATTTCTAATTCAAACACTTTTAGTTCTGTGTTAAATTGACACCACTGGAAATGGTCCAAGTATTCCTCGCTTGTTTTATAAAGCTCAGCCGCGGCCGTAGTTTTCTTTTTCTGGCTTACTTCTGCTTTTTCTTCTGCTCTTTCTTGTAATTTTACCATCAGGCTACGGACCATGTGAGGAAGGAAAATCGTATGCGCTTTTAGTGTTAGCTGTTAGGTTATCTCGGAGACGATTAATTTCCTTGGCAGACTCTTTAGCAGATACATTTTTCGCTTCGATTTTCAAAACAACTTCATGAAAGGTCGCTGCTTGTGCTTGACAAAAATATAACCACAATTCTGAGCTGGGATTATCGAAACACGTCTTTAAAATATTTGGGCATTTTTCGATACTCAGAAAATAGTTTTTCAAAGGCTGAAACATTTTGATAAATCTCTCAAGCGCGGGCATTAACGCAAGCCACTTTGTTTTACTATAGCCCAGCAGCTTGTGATACTCTGTCTCGGTAGAACGTAGAACTACAAAACTCTTTCAAAGCTTCTACTCGAACGCTTTAGAAATGAATAAATTTTTACTATAATGCATTCGAATACAGGAAGACAATCAGCGGCAGTTTTGATCGCGTTGTGGACTTTTGGGCTCCACATTTAAGCCCAATAATCTGTCTGCCGAGGGATTGGTTCAACTTTAAGTAAATGCTATTATTTCCTCTCCAATTCTTTCCCCCGAAGTTGCAGTTCGTGTTAACTCCACAAAACGCAAAAAAAATTTTTATTTAAGTCATTAAAAGACTAAACTTCCTTCAATACAATAAATAATACAATAAGTACAATAATATCCGATGCTTCGCCTGGCTGCTCTCGAAACTCTAAAACCTTAACTTTCACGCTTTCTTATGGTAAAAAATAGCGTATTAAAAGTGGGAGTAATTTGATTGAGCCATGATTTGAAGCATCCGTTAATAAAGTTTTGCAATTGGGTCTACGTAAATACTCTTTAAAATCTTCGGTTGCCATGGTTGACAACACATTTACCTCAATAGCTTGAAACTTTGTACGTCCACATCTAAATTTTTGCTCAAAACATGCTAGAATTAAAGAAGAAAAACAGTCATTTGAGCGAAAACTGCGATGATGTAAATGTTGCACGGTGTGATACGCCCACGTACCCCCAGCTGCAGCTAAACCTAAGTCCTTATAAGTCGGCGACTCGGTTTTCTTACATATATTAAGCATTGACGAGCTTGAAGCAATGACTTGATCGGCAAGTCTATGTTTTTCTGAGTTTAAATGTTTTTCTATATCACTGGCACCACCGTGTCCAACACTAAAATCTGTTCGACATTTTTCACATGTAACGTCTGCGGTGTCATCTTTTCTTTGTTTTATAAATGGATACTTCTGTTGCAGACTAATATTAAAGGAACACTTGCGTTTAGGCAGTATTGTTTTGTTGCAAAACACTACTAGAACTAAAACAAAACCATCGATGACTAACTAACAAGATGGCAATCTCTAGCCAATGCGGCTTTTGTCCACAAGCTGTTCACACACAACTTCACGAAAATTACTTACACAACTTTAATTTCGCTTTGTCCTACACTAGTTGAGCTAGTGACAAAACCGGATTTGTCAGCTTTGAGCACAACTTCAGATACCACCAACACTTCAGATTTAACCTCGCTAAAAAAGGATGTTTGAAATATATTTTTGTTTTCCTCTTAAAAATTGTTTTTAATTTTAACCTCGAGTATTTTGCTAGTAAGCATTCCGAGTTAATAGCAATATACTTAAAAGAATGAAAATGTTTTTGCTTATATTTTATCGAATCAAAAGAAACTCAATCCTCACAAAAATTGCAAAAGCGGGACAAATTCAGGCTAGCGGAGGACAGCGGGACAGAATGCCTGAAAGCGGGACTGTCCCGCCCAAAGCGGGACGTATGGTCACGTTAAGTATGCATGTACCATGTAGGCATCAAAATGTTTTTTGTTTTTGTATCTTTACATGTCAAACTTAGTGGTCCCACTAGAGTGAAACATTATGGAACTGAACATTGAAGAAACAGTGATGCCAAAACTTCTTAACATCCCGGCTACATCGATCGGAGACTTTACCAATCAAAACTTAGAGGCGGGAGAATGTACGAAAGTACAATGTTTTTATCCTATTAATATTATAAACGTGAAAGTTTGTATGTGTGGATGTATGTTTGTTCCTCTTTCACGCAAAAACTGCTGAATGGATTTCAATTAAACTTTCCAATAATATAGCTTATACATCAGAATAACACATAGGCTACAATTTATCTCTAAATTCCCTCGGGAACGGGAATGTATACGGGAACTTAGAAACTATAACACCGATTTCAAAAATTTTTCCACTGTAAGAATGCTTCATTATCCCCGAGTAACATAAAAACTAATTCATCCCCATATTCCTACGTTTCCCTATATTCCCACGGGAGCAGGAACGTATACGGGAACTTTGACACTACAGCACCGATTTCAGAAATTCTTTCACCGTTAGAATGCTACACTATCCCCGAGTAACATAAAAACTAATTCATCCCCATATTTCTACGGTTCCCTTTATTCCCACGGGAGCAGGAACGTATACGGGAACTTTGACACTACAGCACCGACTTCAAAAATTCTTTCACCGTTAGAATGCTACACTATCCCCGACTAACATAAAAACTAATTCATCCCCATATTCTTACGGTTCCCTATATTCCCACGGGAGCAGGAACGTATACGGGAACTTTGACACTACAGCACCGATTTCAAAAATTCTTTCACCGTTAGAATGCTACACTATCCCCGAGTAACAAAAACTTTAACTCATCCCCATATTCCTACGGGAACGGTCACCATATTCCAACGGGAACGGGAGTCTTAACTGATATTGAAAATGCGAATGTAGCTATGTCGGTATGTTTTTCGTATGTCTCCCGTTCACAGAACCTGAGGAAGGACATGGACTATATATTTTTTCCCTATATTCAAACGGGAGCAGGAACGTATACGGGAACTTTGACACTACAGCACCGATTTCAAAATTTCTTTCACCGTTAGAATGCTAAACTATCCCCGAGTAATATTAAAACTAATTCATCCCCATATTCCTACGGTTCCCTATACTCCCACGGGAGCAGGAACGTATACGGGAACTTTGACACTACAGCACCGATTTCAAAAATTCTTTCACCGTTAGAATGCTACACTATCCCCGAGTAACAAAAACTTTAACTCATCCCCATATTCCTACGGGAACGGTCACCATATTCCCACGTGAACGGGAGTCTTTACTGATATTGAAAATGCGAATAGCTATGTCGGTATGTTTTTCGTATGTCTCCCGTTCACAGAACCTGAGGAAGGACATGGACTACAGTGAAACCCGCTTAAGAGAAAAGGCAAATTGTCACAGTTTTTCTTTCACTTAAGCGGGTTTTTCACTTAACCGAACCCCGGTTAAGTGAAAAAAATTTCATTTAAGCGGAGTCCTGATAAGTGAAAAAAAATTGCACTTAAGCGGATTTAAAAGTTCCATTAAGCGGAGGTTTAATGCTTCATATACACAATAAATAATTTGATGTATTTATCTTTGGAGTTGCCTGGAAATAATTTAAATAAAAGTGTTTGAATAACTAACCACGATTAAACATCAAAAAAGTAATTTATTGAATAACAAAAATAACATATGTTTGTACATTGGAATTCATAGGTAGTACATAAATATATTACATAAATTACAATAAATCACATTTGAGTTTTTGTAGGTTAATTCGTAGGCACATTGGGCATATCAAAAAGAGGCCACTCCCAAGTTTGGTTTCATGTTTCAAATATGTAGGTACATTAAGGTGTGTCATTTTTGTGCAACTTTTTTTTTCAACGATAAAACAGGCTAATTACTTTCAGGAAGGTATAAAACGAAGCCGCTTAAAATTTGAGCTCTTAATATTAAAATTTAGAGGTGCCTCAATTTTCCATACAAATAACATAGAAAAATAATGTAATTTTTTTCTTATTTTTATAGCTTGACATTTGAGCATTTTAAAAATACACTGACAAATTATTTAAGTAGGAAATTGAATGCTCTACAAAAAAGCTCAATTTAATTTTTTCATAGAGTGCGCCGCGCCGTTCTGAAGATATTTAAACTAAAAGTTGGAAATGTATGAAATTAAGATTTTTATTTTATTAAACACTGATGACTTTTTAATGACTTTAAGAGTTACTCAAAAAATGACACACCCTAATGTACATACATATTCATATTTTTGAATATAGGAACTTTTTATGAAGACAAAAATAATCTCACTTTTTTTAAAAAAGTCATCAATTTTCGTTTGCGACAAAGTCGGAAATGGCAATTCATCATTTTATATTCAATTTCATCTAAGATTAGATCCCCATCAGAAAACTGCTTAAGAACATTGAGAGATTTAAAAGCTTCTGTAGTTGTTGCTTTCTGGACTCCCAAAATTTCCACATCTAAATCATTGTCAGATACAGATCTGCTAGCATCAAACTTTTCGAATTGTAGTGCTGCTTCATTAAATAACAGGAATTGTGCTTTTTTAAAGCATCTCGGATTATGAGATCTACTTTATACCTATTAAGAAGCAAAAGAAAAACAGAATATGTTTAATCTTAGACTACACACCAATACAAAAAATAGTTTTGTCTGTTCCAGTCGAATAAGAAATGAAAAGGACTGTGATACGGCCCTTTGGTAGCTTCAATCCTGAAGGTTTTCACATCTATTTACCAATGAAGCCGTCGGCGTCGGTAGAGCCTTAAACATTACCCGACCCTGAATTTATCAGCATTATGCACGTCATCAGGTTTGTAGCTTTGACAAATGTTTGGCCAAAAAATTTCCAGCCAATGGTTAGCAGCAACTGTGTCAGCAGAATTATTTTCACCACAAATCTTCTTAAAATGAATATTTTCACGTTTTTTCCACTGATCTAACCATCCATTTTTTGGCTCAAATTGTTCTGTTCGATAAAATTTTTTTTCACTTAAGAGAGTTTTTTTCAATAAGAAATATGAAATTTAACTGAAAATATGTTTCAGGTATCCGGGTTTTTCACTTAAGCGAGTTTCACTTAAGCGGAGTGTTTAATTGGTAATTGGTCTACAAATACTCGGGGACGAAAAAATTCTTTCAGATAAGCGGGTTTTTCTCTTAAGCGGGTTTCTCTTAAGCGGGTTTTACTGTATATATTTTTCCCTATATTCCCACGGGAGCAGGAACGTATACGGGAACTTTGACACTACAGCACCGATTTCAAAAATTCTTTCACCGTTAGAATGCAACACTATCCCTGAGTAATATTAAAACTAATTCATCCCCATATTCCTACGGTTCCCTATATTCCCACGGGAGCAGGAACGTATACGGGAGCTTTGACACTACAGCACCGATTTCAAAAATTCTTTCACCGTTAGAATGCTACACTACCCCCAAGTAACATAAAAACTAATTCATCCTCATATTTCTACGGTTCCCTTTATTCCCACGGGAGCAGGAACGTGTACGGGAACTTTGACACTACAGCACCGATTTCAAAAATTCTTTCACCGTTAGAATGCTACACTATCCCCGAGTAACATAAAATTTAATTCATCCCCATATTCCTACGGTTCCCTATATTCCCACGGGAGCAGGAACGTATACGGGAACTTTGACACTACAGCACCGATTTCAAAAATTCTTTCACCGTTAGAATGCTACACTATCCCCGAGTAACATTAAAACTAATTCATCCCCATATTCCTACGGTTCCCTATATTTCCACGGGAGCAGGAACGTATATGGGAACTTTGACACTGCAGCACCGATTTCAAAAATTCTTTCACCGTTAGAATGCTACACTATCCCCGAGTAACATAAAAACTAATTCATCCCCATATTCCTACGGTTCCCTATATTCCCACGGGAGCAGAACGTATACGGGAACTTTGACACTACAGCACCGATTTCAAAAATTCTTTCACCGTTAGAATGCTACACTATCCCCGAGTAACATAAAATTTAATTCATCCCCATATTCCTACGGTTCCCTATATTCCCACGGGAGCAGGAACGTATACGGGAACTTTGACACTACAGCACCGATTTCAAAAATTCTTTCACCCTTAGAATGCTACACTATCCCCGAGTAACATAAAAACTAATTCATCCCCATATTCCTACGGTTGCCAACATTCCCACGGGAGCAGGAACGTATACGGGAACTTTGACACTATAGCACCGATTTCAAAAATTCTTTCACCGTTAGAATGCTACACTATCCCCGAGTAACATAAAAACTAATTCATCCCCATATTCCTACGGTTCCCTATATTCCCACGGGAGCAGGAACGTATATGGGAACTTTGACACTGCAGCACCGATTTCAAAAATTCTTTCACCGTTAGAATGCTACACTATCCCCGAGTAACATAAAAACTAATTCATCCCCATATTCCTACGGATCCCTATATACAATACCGATTTCAAAAATTCTTCCACCGTTAGAATGCTACACTATCCCTGTGTAACATTAACTTTAATTCATCCACATATTCCTACGGGAACGGAAGTCCTTAGTAATATAATAAGTGTGAAAGGAGCTCTGTCTGTCCGTCGTTCTATGTTACCATCTCCCGCCCAAACTAATAAACCGATTTAAATGAAATTTTAAACAAAGATTGTTCAGAACGTGAGGAAAGACATAGACTATATATTTTTTCCCTATATTCCCACGGGATCAGGAACGTATACGGGAACTTTTACACTACAGCACCGATTTTAAAAATTCTTCCACCGTTGGAATGCTCCATAATCCCGGAGTAACATTAACTTTAACTTATCCACATATTCCCACGAAAACGGTCACCATATTCCCACGGGAACGGGAGTCTTTACTAATATTGAAAATGCGAATGTAGCTATGTCGGTATGTTTTTCGTATGTCTCCCGTTCAAACTGCTAAACAGATTTCATTAAATTAGCTACAGAGATGGTCTAGAACATGCGGAAGGATAAAGGCTATATATCTTTCCTTATATTCCCACGGAAACGGAAATGGGAATTCAAAAACTACGGTCTCAAAAGTATTTTTAACAGGGCTACAAAGTGTTGAAATAGGGGTTGAATGTTTTTTTTTTGGAAATATGTACCGCCATTTTTAAGGCTAGAAGTTTTATTTCCTAAAAAGTTAAAAATGCTGCTGAAAGTCACTATTCCACGCGGACGAAGTCGCGGGCACAGCTAGTATGAAATATAAATAAAGAATGTGAAATTAAATTAGTAAATCGAACAATGCTTGGAATACAATCCACAAAACAAATGTCAATATTCCAAAATGTAAATAAAAACATAGAATTTGTCATTATGACCTCTAATGGTATACAAAAGTAAATAATGTGAAGAAATACACAACCGATTTATAACGATATCAAAGTGGACGTGTTTCTTTTACTTTTCTTGGAAAGTTTTATAGAGTATTTTTTTCCTAGTTTTTTTTGTATTAAATAAAACCTAGTCGGAACAGGTGGCAACAACTCTAACAACTTTGAGAAGGCTCGAAAAGTTACATATAATTGGTAGTAAACTGTCACTTTCTATTGCGTTTATGCTTAGAACCTTGATATTTCGTTGCTCTTCCAACGTATCTTTTTCGATGGGTTGATCTGGAAGATCGAATACCCATTTTTCTTGTAGGAATTCTGGACCATTCCACCACGATTTAAGTGATTCCAATTCAGATGGATATACTCCCCTGGACGCTAGATCGGCTGGGTTATGAAGCGTTGCGACATGTCCCCAGCAATCGATCCCCACTAACCGCTGGATTTCCGACACACGGTTGGATACGAACGTGGTCCATCGAGCGGGAGTGGTGCGTATCCAGGCCAATGCAATTGTGGAATCTGTCCACGTATAGATTTTGACATCAGGAATTAGCAGAACCTCCTTGGTGTATTGTAATAACTCTGCCAATACTACTGCGCCACAAAGTTCCAGACTAGGTAAAGTTATCGTTCGCTGATTTGGCGCTACTTTTGTCTTTGACAAAATAAAACCCATGCAACTCGATCGATTTGTTGGTCTTGTTCATCTGGGTCCATCTTGGAATCCGAAGCCGCTCGATCAGATGGAGTTCTCGGAAAAAAGCATCCCAATCCTTCTTCAAAGCAGCTGGAATTGGTTCATCCCAGTCACAGCCAAGCTCCCATAATCGCTGCATCATAAGTTTCGCGGTGATGATACATGGTGAGATCCAGCCCAAAGGATCAAACATTTGGCTATAGTTGACAGCATTGATCTTTTTGTGGTTGATTCCGTTGCAGATTGTAGATTTTGGTACGAGAAGAAGTCATCGATGGGAAACCACTTGATACCCAAGGTTTTGACGTGATTTGCTAGATTCAGCGGAAGTTCAAAATCAAGTTCCCTATCCTGAACTGGGATATCTTCGATGAGTTTTCTCCTGTTACTAGTCCACTTTCTGAGGTTGAGTCCCGCTGTTGCCAAAAAATGCTTTGACTCATCTCTTTTCGTTCTCGCTTCTTCAATGGTGTCCGCTCCACTTATAAGGTCGTCGACATACATATCTTCACGAACAACCTTCGCCCCCTCCGGACAATTTTCACTCTCATCATCAGCGACTCGTTTTAAAATTTGGATGGCAAGGTATGGTGCACTCGCTGTGCCAAAGGTTACCGTTTTTAATTTGAAAATTTTCACAGGTACAGTCTTTTAATCTCTCCACAGGATCAACTGGTAGTGTTAATATCGATCTGATTGACTGACCCAAATTCGTCGATACATTTTTTCAATGTCGGCGATGAAAGTAACTCTATGAGTTCACCATTTCAACACCAGGGGGTCAATTCCCGATCTGTGAAGCTGTGAAGTGAAAACATTCATCACAGCTTCACAGAAAATTCGATTCTCGATTAGTGAAAATCCAACCTCAAATGTCAATTTTTTTTCATATGATAAATTTCTTTTCATTGCCGTATGAGTCCGTGAAAAATTCAATTATGAAAAATGGCCGCAAAACTCAAACGATGAAATATCCAGTTGGAATCCAATTGAAATGAGAGAGAAAATGAGAGAAAACTGTCAGAATTTATCATTTAGAACGTTTTAGTACTTTTTAGATCCGGAATCGCTTAGAGTGGGTTCGTGAAGTGATAAAATGAAAAAACTGTATGAAAACTGAAATGATATTTTTTTTCACTTCACAGCTTCACAGATCGGGAATTGACCCCCAGATCAATTATACTTGATTGTAGTTTTGGACCGGCAAGCAACCAATCGTTAAGGGATTTGCCATCCGTAGTTTTCGCTGCAGCATCGAACACCACTCGGAGTTTAGTTGTAGAACTTGCTTCTTTGAAAACCGCGTGATGCGGTAAGAAATAATGGAATGGGGTGTCTAAAACCGCATCATTACCATCTACCTCTTCCATTTGACCAAGTTCTTTGTATTCTTGGATACATTTCTTGTAGCCTTCAGCAAGTTTTTCGTTAGAATCTAGCCTCTTCTCCAGATGCATAAATCGTCGTAAGGCATTTTGCCGACTCGATCCCATTTCTGGATAGCCTCCACCTCTGAATGGTAACTTCACTTGATAACGACCATCAGGTAAACGTGTTGTATGTTGGTTAAAGTGATCGTCACAAGGAATGTCTTCTTCAGTCTCTTGCTTCTGAAAAAGTGTCTCTTCAATTGTCCAAAATTTCTCTAATTGGGAGCTCAGATCCGTTAGTTGAACAAAGCTTCGGACTTGTGGAATTTCGGCTGAAACTTTCCCAAAAACGATCCATCCCAGTTCGGTGTTTTGAGCTACAGGACCATTTCCATCTTCTGGACGTCTTATTTCAGGAAGAAATATTTCGGCACAAACTTCACTTCAGAAAAGTAAGTCTATAGATGCAGGTTCATACAGATAAGGATCAGCTAACAAAAGACCTTTCAGATGTTTCCAAGAGCCAGGTACCACTCGCTGAGCCGGGAGATGGCCAGTCAACGACTTAAAAACCAACGCCTGAATGGCAGTCTCAAACGTCGAGTGATGGGAAGCAAATCTTTCTTCGACGGAGTGTTGCGCAGTGCATTTGTACGCCTTCGCTCCAATTTCATAAGTTGTGCCGCTGCTTCAGTGATGAAAGACTTTTCCGACCCTGTATCAATCAGAGCACGTAAAAGACGAATCTTACCATCTGCTGCTCGAACCTTTACCACCGCTGTCGTCATGAGCACCTGGTGTGCGTAACCACCTTGCGACGCGTGGTAACTAAAAGATTGTCCTACCGATGGCTGAAAGACAGGCGCATTCGGATTTATGGACGTCTGAAAAGTTTTCGCTTGAGACGAAGACGCGCTGGAGCTGGTTGCAGGAAATTGTTGTACATGTCTGTTGCTTGACGATTGTTGCTGTTGTTTGTCATGTAGCAGCGAATGATGTCTTTGTTGGCAAAAGTAACATGAAGTAAGACTGTAACATGTTCCAACAAGATGTCCGTAAGACAAACAATTGTCACATATCTTCAGCCTGGAAACAGTTTCTTAACGACTTTTCTCAAAGTGTGCTTGCCTTGACTGCTTACAGATCAGTTGCTCCACGGTGTTGTTCCTGTCTACGGTGTGGTTCCTGTCTACTTTTTTGGATGGCTGTTTGACGACTTGATTCGCGTGCGTAACTTTCGTCTTAACTGGCTGAAAACGAGGCCTTGTTTTGACGTGTGGCTCTTCTTGCGTCCTGTATGCAGCTTCATGTTCCTGTTGACCCATCACTTGCAGAGTTCGGAAACGGATCTCCAAAAACTCGGTAAATTCTTTGAATGTAGGCAAATCTTTCCTATTACCAAGTTTTTCTTCCCATAGGTGTTGACAAGAATTCGGAAGTTTCTTGGAAAAGGAACCAAATAAGGACGGTGTCCCAGTACGACACAGGCACATCCATTTTTTTTAGCGCGAGAAAACATTCTCTGGTGGTTTACAGCAGATCTTTGATGCCCGTGGCAGTCTCACGAGTCATTGATGGTTGACCAAAAAGTGCTTGCATTTGGGTGTGCACCAAAATGCGTTTATGATCGTATCGATCATATAATAACTACTGTAGTTGGCAGCCTCTACAGCAAAATTCTGTAAAAACCGATCTGCATCATGTAAATATATACACTGAAGAAAAATGCATATGAATGAATGAATGTTAAATCTTAATCTTACTATAAAAAACGACATTTTAACATGATTTCTAAATTAAAATATTATTGTTGATGTGAAAATTATCATTTAGTCTTGAATCTACATCAGATGACCTTGAATCAAAGTATAAAGATTTTGAAATAAGATCTTTTCGTGTTAATTCAACAGTTAAACCATTATTAAATTCTGTGTTATTTTTAATTTTTTTGTGAGTGTGTCTTCCTTTCTAGAATTTATTCCATGATTACAACATTCGTGTCAAATCAACATTCAATTCGTGTTAAAGTGTTAGTGAGCCATGTTCAAATTACATTGAATCCCATCAAACTGCGTTTTTTGATTTCAAGCACGTGCATTTTCCCCATATTTTGTCTTCCACTGCGTTGCAGTGTGTTGTTCTTATTGTACGGGTAGTAAAGAGTGAAGAATATAATTTCAAAGTGCTTTGACTGATAAAATTAAAACAATGATCTCTAATGTCTCATCCTCATTATAACAATATACATTTATTTGGTGAAGATCAGGAATTCTCCGTTATTTTCCCTTTTTCTTTTTGTGAGTGTGTTTGCCTTCCCAGAATTTAACGCGTTGCTGTGTGTTGTTCCTATTAAAAGCAGTCGAGTAGAAAAACGTGACAAATATAACTTCAAGGTATGGCTGAACTAAATAAAAACATTGATTTTGTTTGGAACTGGATGGAAACATTTACAACGAAAATAAACAGTACTAAACATACGTTCCACAAAATGTAAATATAAACAAAAACAAAGAATGTTTATAGAAAATTAATGAAGTCACTATACTTAAAGTCATATGACTAGAAAAAGTTCGAGAATTAAATATAACCAATTTTCAAGTCAAAGAGTGAAGTTGTGTGTTTTCTTTTAAATACTTTTTTCCTAGTTTTTTCAAGTTTATATTAAAACCTAGTCGGGCATTTGGTCTCTCGAGCCGTTTTACGAACATTGATTATAGACAAATAGTATGTATGTACAAACTATAACATTTAAAAGACAAAAAAAGTGTGTAAAGTGTGTGAAGTGCTGAGCGTTTAACGAACACAAGTGCTTATAAAAATATACATATATACATATAAAAAGAACTCCTTCAGAGCTTAGAAAATAAGTAAAGTTTCAATTCTACCGAATTAAATTTGCTTAGAGCTAAGAAATTGCGCGCGATTAAAACGCCAATCTTAAGAATCTTAAAACTAAAATCTGCTGCAGCAGTCGAGTCATCAAGGACTAAAACTACAAGGTCATCCAAGGTTGCCACTGCAAAAAAGAAGAAGAATTTAAGTAAGTTCGTTCTTGTTGTGTCGTATTTTTATATATCAATAAATTATACCCAAACTTAAAAAATGTCGAATCCAGTACCTGCTCTTGGTTCTTCTTTGTTTTACGGAGCTCTCCAAAAAAGCCTCCTGGAGCAAATAGAGAGGAATTATAGAAATTTCAAAAAAGAGCCCAAAACACGTCGTACGCGTGCAGTTGCGAGTAGTCGTCTAGCCTTGCTGGAGGAAAATATGGCTTCAGCGAAAATCCACCATCAGAACGTCGTTGGGGGTTTGAAGTTGGAAGCTGGAATTGAAAAGGAGGATTATTTAGAGGTGTATGACAAGATTAACGACACTTACATAGATTACAGGTCCGATTTAACTGAGTTGTTAGAGAGTTTGTCGTCGGTTCCTGCAACGTCATCGCTGGCAGCAGGTCAGGCTGGTCAGAGTTTAGGCCAGTCAGGTATGGTTCGTACCGAGTTAAGGTTACCGAAGATAGATCTCCCTAAATTTAATGGGGAATACACAAGATGGCGGTCGTTTCACGACAGGTTTGATTCCTTGGTCTGTTCCAACCATAATTTAACGGACATCGATAAGATGCACTTCTTGAAGTCGAGCTTAGAAGGTGAGGCGGATCGTTTGCTCCAGCACTTACCTTGTGTCGCGGGTAATTTTGACAAGGCGTGGGAGTTATTAACAGCGCGATATGACAACAAGCGTGTCCTAGTAAACGCGCAACTGAAACTACTTTTCAGTCAGAAGTGCCTTGTTAAGGAGTCAGTTGATGAGCTGAAGGAGATAATCTTCACCTCGCAAGAGTGTGTCCGTGCACTCAGGAATCTGGATGTACCTGTGAATCAATGGGACGTTATATTGGTGCACATAGTGTACAATAAGTTACCTGGTAATTTGCAGCAGTTGTGGGAGGAGAAGTTGGGTAACCAGAAAGAGTTGCCAAGCTGGAACGATTTTCTGGAGTTTTTGGAAGCACGCTTCAGGACCTTGGAAGCAGTATGTGCAGACACAGCGCAACCAACTTCTGTCAAGAATGATGTGCGGAGACCAGCCGGTACGGAGGTGCGGAAGGTGTTCCATGTGAAGAATGCTGCCAGAACGGAGTTTGTGTGCCAGGTATGCCACCAAAGCCAGCACTCACTGAGGAAATGCCAAAAGTTCCTGAATATGGATGTCCAAAGACGCGCACAGGTAGTTAAGACGGCAAAGGTGTGCAATAACTGTCTGGGGTACAGTCATTTTGCCTCAAACTGCCCAAGCGACAAAAATTGCACGTTTTGTTCGAAGCGCCACCATTCGTTGCTGCACATAAATACAACACCACAACCTAGCCAGCCCAGAAGACAGACAAGTTTCACCGCTACTCGGGTCTCCGTCAACCCAGACGCGCCTGAGTTCCATATGGACGGCAGAGCTAGCTCGAGCGGTAGAAATTTAAACACCTTCCATGCGTCAGCAGGCAGCTGTGCATCGGCGAAGGTTTTGTTGGCAACAGCCGTTGTCAAAGTCATGGCAGCAGATGGAAGGTTCCATATGCTAAGAGCCCTGGTCGACCCAGGTTCTGAAGCAACTTTTATAACAGCAGCAGCTGCACAATTGCTGAAGCTAAAACGGTGTCAGACCGTGGCGAGAGTAAGTGGGTTGGGTTTGGTCAGCAGTGGCACAACGTATAGCAGCATCGATTTAACGCTTGCGTCGCAACACTCGACGTTTGATAAAAGCACTTGTGTTCAAGTCACTGACTGGGCATCTGTCAGCCCACCGAATCGAACCAAAGAGATGGCAACATTTAGAGGGACTCTGTTTAGCAGATCCCACTTTCTTTTTACCTGCTCCAGTGGACCTACTACTTGGAAGCGACGTTTTCGCCGACATACTCCTTTCACAGATAGTACGGAGTCAAGACGGCCAAGGTCCAGTGGCCCAAAAAAACCCAACTTGGATGGATAACTTTCGGAAAAGTTCCGACCGAAACCCCAGTTCATGTCCGAACGTTTACACAGCTCGCTGACCTAGGGTCGGAAATACGAAAATTCTGGGAAGTTGAAGAGGAGCCGTTTGAGCCATTAGAATGTGACGAAGCAAAGGCCTGCGAGGAGCATTTCACCCGTCACACTAAACGCCTCACGAATGGACGGTACGAGGTCAAATTGCCGTTCAGATGTGCAGATCGGCCAACCATGGGATCGAGCCGACAGGGTGCTCTCCGAAGGTTTGCGCATCTGGAGAGGAAGCTTGCGGCGAACTCAAAACTGCGCGAGGATTATGCAAGGTGCATTAGCGAGTATGATGAGCTTCATCATATGGAGGAGGTCGATGCGTCGGAGAAGGTGCTTAAGACCCCGCACCACTACTTTGTCCCTCATCACGCCGTGATAAAGGAAGCGAGTTCGACGACAAAACTCAGGGTTGTTTTTTGTGCGGCGGCTAAGACCTCAAATGGTTTCTCGCTAAACAATAAGCTGCATGTGGGTCCAAAATTGCAGACCATCATTCTCGATATCCTGTTACGATGGAGGACGTATAGGATTACGTTTACGGCCGATATCGAAAAAATGTATCGACAGATTTCGGTAGCTCCAGAGGATCGATACTACCAACTCATCCTTTGGAGGGAAGATACTGGGTTGCCGATACGGGTGTTCAAGCTGAACACGGTCACTTTCGGCACCGCCTGTGCTCCATACCTAGCCATTAGGGTGTTGAAGCAGTTATGTAGTGACGAAGCTACTAACTTTCCTGTCGGAGCGGAGGTTGTTCGAGACGAGATGTACGTGGACGATCTCATTAGTGGAGCGGATACCATAGGAGAAGCGAAACTAAAACGAGACGAGTCACGGCAACTTTTATCATCAGCAGGTTTTAATCTACGGAAATGGACGACCAACGAGAAGGAGCTCTTGGTAGACATTCCAGTAAAGGATCGAGAAGTCGATTTCGACTTACCGTTTGATTCCGAACCCACGGTGAAGACCCTTGGAATAAAGTGGTTTCCAAGCGGAGATTACTTCTCATTCAGGAATTTGGAAGCTGATGGCCGGGAGATAACCAGGCGAACGGTGCTATCTGCAATCGCCAAGCTGTTTGATCCAATGTAATGGATTTCACCTTGTGTCGTCACAGCCAAAATGATGATGCAGCATCTCTAGGATGGTGATTCAACGTGGGATGACCCGGTACCGGACGAGATTCGACAAAAATGAGAAGCTTTTTGTCGAGAGCTCCCTGAAATTAAAAGAATAAAAATACCTCGATGGATCCATACTACCAAGTCGATGAAGGAGATCGAGTTGCACGGATTTTGCGACGCATCCAAGAAGGCGTATGGTGGAGCAGTTTATGTTCGCTGTCTTGATCCAGAAGGTAATACGCATGTCCACTTGCTGATGTCGAATACGAAGGTTGCCCCAAACAAACGGATGGTGTCCTTACCGCGATTGGAGCTTTGTGGTGCAGTCTTGGTAGCCGAATTATTTAGCTATACGAAGAAGGTTTTGGATGTTCCAGATAACCATGTTTTTGCATGGACGGATTCCATGATCACGTTGGCATGGGTTCAAGGTACTCCGTCGAAATGGACCACCTTTGTTGCCAACAGAGTCTCGGAAGTGAGACGTCTTGTAGAACCGGAAGGCTGGCGACATGTACCAACGCAACACAATCCTGCTGATTTAGCGTCACGTGGAGTTTTTCCATCGGCGATGGAATCCTTGACACTGTGGTGGAGTGGCCCACAATTCCTCAAGGAATGTTGGAATTCCATTTGTCCTGAGCAGCCTGAAGAGGCTGTAACTGCAGAAGAGGATCGCTCAATTCAAACGCACGCCGTGCAGATGAACGAGGAGGAGGACAGGATACTCGAGTTGGTGCATAAATTCTCGAGGCTGTTACGAGTGATCCGGGTGATTGCTACATGTCTCAGGTTTGCCTCCAATTGCCGTAAGGTCAGAGGATCGAGAAACACTGAGCCGCTGGAACCACTGGAGCTTGAATCTGGACTTAAGATCGCGGTCAAAGCATCTCAACGAGAAATGTATAAGGATGATCTGGAACAATTATCTGGAAATGGAAGAATTTCAAAAAATCTACGGTCGTTGAACGCGTTTATCGACGCCAATGGAGTTTTACGAGTCGGAGGTCAGTTGTAGAATTCACTTCTCTCTTACGATGCTCAACACCCAATGCTTCTCCAAGGAACGCATCATTTTACGAAGCTGGTAGTGCAAAACGCCACCAAATGCACATTACATGGCGGAATACAGCAGATGATGGCGTTTATACGAGAGAGGTTCTGGATAGGACAGTTCCTTAGGAGTGTCAAGTTCCAGATAAACAACTGCTTGGAATGTTTCCGTCAGAAAGCTGATGGAATGAAGCAGTTGATGGGTAACTTACCTGCACCGATAGTACGGATGGCACGAGCTTTCGTTCATTCAGGTGTCGACTATGCAGGCCCAATCGACATCAAAAATTGTAAAGCCCGCGGGGCAAAGATTATCAAAGGGTACTTTGCTGTTTTTATATGCCTTGTCTCAAAGGCAATACACCTGTAAGTTGTTTCGGACCTGACTACACAGGCATTTTTAGCAGCCTTCAAACGCTTTACAGGGCGTAGAGGTGTATGTAGGAGGCTGCACACAGCAACGAACTAGGCAGAATGTTGGAGAATGCAAAGCATTGCTGGAAGGAAGTAGCGGAAGAACTGTCAAACCACGGTACTGAATGGCATTTTATTCCTCCCGCTTCTCCCCACTTCGGAGGGTTATGGGAAGCTGGTGTGAAATCGGTCAAGTACCACATAAGACGGGTTGTTGGAAATGAGATACTAACCTTTGAGGAGCTCGCGACGCTTCTAACACAAGTAGAAGCATGTCTCAATTCGAGACCCTTGTGTCCACTGACCGACAACATAGACGATTTGGACGTCTTAACTCCCGCTCACTTTCTCATCGGAGAACCAATTCATGCCATACCGCAAGGGGAACTTACCAACAACATCACTTACATAGACCGCTGGAAGAGAATTCAGGTCCTGGCTGACCAATTCTGGAAGAAGTGGCATTCTGAGTACCTTTGCAGACTTCAACAACGCCCAAAATGGACGAAGACGGAAAAGGTTCCAAAGGTAGGTGACCTGGTTCTAATCAAGGATGAGCGTCTCCCAGCAACATACTGGAACATGGCCAGAATCACTGAGGCGCATCCCGGATCAGACGGACTTATACGAGTCGTCACTTTGAAGACAAAGAACGGATGCTTAAAGCGTCCAATTACAAAATTATGCTGGCTGCCGTCAAACCAAGCCACCGAAGATAGTACGCTGATTTGAAAACCGTCGCTATCACTCAACCGCGAAACAAAATCGAGAGTTCATTTCCACAAAAGTCATTAAAAAAAAAAGCTGAAAATGATCAGCTTGAACCGGATACTTTTTACAACAAAACCATTAGGTATACATCACCCCTGGATTCAGCATATGAATCAAACCCGAACAGTTGAATCAAACTTACATCCTCCTCGAAGATTATTCAAAAAAAAAAAAAAATTTATGCACTGCCCTTGGATTCACCCGAATCAACAACAGTATACCAACCTGCTGTTACCATTATCTTCTCCGAAGATAACATAATTTGTCTCAATATAACACTTGGATTAATATAAGGCTTAATTAAAGTCTACCGCAAAACTGACATCAACAGTCAACCCAACTTTACATGCTGCAACGAACCATATGCATAAAACAAAAGTTAAAACACATCATCATTCAAAACAGCAATCAACCCATCTTTAAAACACCTGTAAAGTCAGTCAAGACACTTCAATCAACACATCTTTAAATATCCTGAAAGCTGTTCAAAGGGAAGAAAAATCAAACAAGAACTTTTTCTAAAATCATCTTTATTGAAAGACATAGTAATTTACAAAATTGTACGAAAGTGAGAGTCAAGCAGTTCAACTTTAATACTGTGCTGCAGCAACGCACACACAAAATTAAACAGAATATAAAATGAATTGAAAACCAGAACTTATTCTACAAAACTTATGCTATAATATACAAAATCAAATTTTCTAAAATACATCAGTTTTAAAAACATTTCGGCATGTTCAAAAGGAACATCGAAAGCCGAGAAACACCGCACGTCGTAGTCAAATTCCCGTCGGCAAAACAAAGCAAAAATAGTCGTCGACAAGACACATTTTAATAAAATTATTTGTGCACTGTAACACCGCATACGCAATATTAATTAACTAATAATAATCACGCTGAAAAAATGCACATATTTATTGAACAAATTACCGGCAATAATGCAAGAAAAAAAAAAAAACCACAAAACGCTCTGCCATTTTAAAAACAAAAAGGACCACGATCCACATCGAAAAAATGAAAAACACGAAATGTCAAATGCCGTCGGCATATGCATTTGATAGTTTTGCACCATAGATCTGATTAATTTGAAAAGATCACAACCAATATACAGTCCACTGGCAACTTTAAAACACACAAGGTTAACTTCACTTCAATATAATATAAGCACTCCTAAAACTCAGCAAACTTTAAAAACGCGAATTGTTTTCATAAATTTTCATCGAAAATAAAATGAAATACGCGTTTGTTTACAAAGCAAAATGTAAACAAAAATCCTAGTTGGAACCGAAAATGTCCCACTAGAAAGAGACCGAAATCGCAGCAAGTCTCACACAACAAATAAGTAATAATTATACGTACACACACACATACACACAAACCGCGATCGCTTAAATCGACAAATACCCGAGAACGCACGACAACGCCACCAACAACATCAACAATATTAACATATTGTAACGTGCGCTTAGTTCGCAAAAATAAAACTCTACCTTTCAATTTAATTCTACCACTTTTATTCAGTATCTTCTTTCGATATGCACTTTATTCGAACACAACTCAATTTCGTTTATTCAATATTCACACTATCACTTTCTAAATAAAACTGACTTCTGGTTGCGTCAGCTCCCTCTTTATATAGAAGTGTGAAACATCGAGAGATTTCTAGTAGTTTTTCTATGAACCATGATGTCTAGACAAGTTCCCCTCCCGGTATTTTTCTGCACACACACACTCACTCACAAACAACGTCTTCCATTATAGCACTCAATTATAGCGTTGCCAGCACTTGTGTTTTCGGTTTAACGTTTTCAATTAGGAAATTAGCATGAAATGTTGGGTGCACATTACACTGCCCCCTTCTTAAGATTGTTCGTCCCGAATAATTCCATTTGCAGCCTCCCCACTATATCGATGCAGCCGGTCACAATGCACTACTTTTAACTTGCCTCTTAGTCCTCTTTGGATGCGGTAAACCACGTCGTTAATCCTCGTGACAACAGTATAAGGACCTTCCCAGTTTTGCTGAAGTTTCGGTGACAATCCCTTTTGACGATGAGGATTATAAAGCCACACACGATCTCCTGCTTGGAATCCTGACGTTGTCACTTTTGTGTCGTACCGTGTCTTCATCCGGTCGCTGTAGGTTTTCATCCATTCCCTTGTTCTTTTATGGATGTCAGCGAGTCTCTCCTTGAGGTCGTCCACATACTCGTTCGTGTCCTGTGGCTCCTCTGTGGGGCATCCAAATTTAAGTTCGCTGGGCAGCCGCATGGTTTTCCCGAACAGGATGTCAGATGGTGTTTGTCCTGTCGAGCTATGTACTGCACTTCTATAGGCCATCAGGAATAGCGGTACGTGCCTATCCCAGTCTCTTTGGTAGTCGCCTACGACCTTGGTGAGGTGTTCTTTCAAGGTCCGGTTGAATCTTTCAACCATCCCATCAGATTGTGGATGAAGCGGTGTGGTTCTCGTCTTCTTAATGCCAAGTAGTCCGCACACTCCTTGGAAGATGTTTGACTCAAAGTTCCTCCCTTGGTCGGAATGGAGTTCCATAAGCACGCCAAACCTACTCACCCAGATAAACACAATATGGTCGACCACCGTTTTGGCCTCTTGATTTGGGATGGCATACGCCTCAGGCCACTTGCTAAAGTAGTCCATTACAACCAGAATGTACTTGTTTCCAGCGTTGGTCTCTGGAAAAGGCCCAGCCACATCTACTGCAATCCTCTCAAAAGGCGATCCAACGTTGTACTGATGCATTTTACCTTGAATCTTCCTACCAGGTCCTTTGGTTGCAGCACACTTGTCACATGTTCGGCACCACTTCTCCACGTCATCTCTAGCATGTAACCAGTAGAACCGATGTCGCACCTTCTCCAGTGTTTTGTTTACTCCCAGGTGGCCTCCAGAAGGTCCGTCGTGCATCTCCCGAAGAACTTCACTGATTTTCGATTGCGGTACGATCAGCTGCATCACATATGACTTACCGTCAGCGGATTCCCATCTTCGCCTGAGGACACCTTCTTGCACATATACTGAGTCCCACTGTGCCCAATAGGCTTTGAGAACTGGACTCCTGTCAGAAATGTCTCCCCATTCCGGTTTCTCTTCATTTTCTTTCCGTGCGAGAATGGGTTCGATATCTGGATCCTCCTGTTGAGCAGTCCTCACTTCTTCTTTGCTCCATCCGCATATTGGGTCAGCTCTTAGTCGCTGAGCGGTAATATTTTCTTTGTCTTCTTGCCGCCTGCAATGCTTGCAATCCACTTTGCAAGGTCTTCGGGATAATGCATCGGCGTTTGAGTGCAGCTTTCCTCTGCGGTGTTGGATCTGGTAGTCATAGGTCTTCAATCTTTCTATCCACCTTGCGACTTGACCTTCTGGATTTTTGAAGTTCAACAGCCAGTTCAGAGCACAATGGTCTGTCCGCAGGAGGAATTTCTGTCCATAGATGTACTTATGGAAGTGCTTTGTTGCCAAGATAAGAGCTAGCAGTTCCCTTCTGGTCACGCAGTACTTTCTTTCGGGCTTCGAGAGGACCTTGCTGTAATATGCCACCACTTTCTCTTCGCCATCATGCACTTGGGATAGTACCACCCCGATTCCAACGTTGCTTGCATCAGCGTCGATGATAAACGTTTTTCCAGGTGTTGGATGTGGCAGCACTGGAGCGTTACAGAGGCGGTATTTCCTGAAAAGATTTCTCGCACTCACCTGACCATTTAAACTGCTTCCCCTTTTCGGTGAGCTGATGCAAACTCTTTGCAACTCCAGCAAAGTTCTTAACAAAACGTCGGTAATATGTGGCAAGACCAAGAAAGCTTCGGAGTTGATGTTTGTCCTGTGGTGTTGGCCAATTTTTGACGGAGTCAACTTTTTCAGGATCAGTCTTCACTCCTTGGGAAGAGATGATGTGTCCCAAATACTTAACTTCGGTTTTGAAAAGTGCACATTTTTCCGGATTTAGTTTAAGGTTGGCCTCTCGAAGTCTCTGAAACACGGCTTTTAGGTTCTTGCAATGTTCGTCAAATGTTTTCCCGTAAACAATGACATCGTCCAAGTAGACTAGGCAAGCTTTCCACGTCAGTCCTTGAAGAACGCACTCCATCAAACGCTCGAATGTTGCCGGAGCGTTGCATAGCCCAAACGGCATAACTTTGAACTGCCAGAGCCCATTACCTGTAGAAAACGCCGTCTTTTCCCGATCATCAGGGTGGATGTCAACTTGCCAATATCCACTCTTCAAGTCCAGCGTCGAGAACGACTGAGCTCCCTCCATGGCATCCAGGGTATCACTGATTCTGGGCAGGGGATAGTTGTCCTTCTTAGTCACATCATTCAGCCTTCGGTAGTCTACACAAAAGCGGGTGCTTCCGTCTTTCTTTTTCACTAGCACCACTGGTGATGCCCAAGGACTTTTGGAGTTTTCGATAAGACCGTCTTTCTTCATTGCTGTTATCATTTCCTCAACCTCACCTTGTTTGGCCAGTGGAAGACGTCTTGCGGGTTGACGAATCGGTCTTGCATCTCCTGTGTTGATGCGATGCTGCACCAACTGTGTCCTACCATATTGTCCCTTTTGCGATACGAAGATGTCAGTGTACTCTTGTAGGAGATTTTCAGCCATCCTTGTTTGTTGGTGATCAAGGAGGAACACTCTGGGTCTGGTTCCACCATGAGGTATCGAAGGCTTCCAAACTCACCTTCCAGTTTTGTCCAAACGAACACTTCAGAAGAAGGAGGCAGAATCAGATCTTCCGTGATGACAGTCCTCAGTGTCGACGTACTTTCGTTCGAATAGGTCATTGGAAGTTCCTTATTTTGGTACTTCAAAACCTGATTACCGATGTCCAAAATAACTCCGTGCTGTTTCATAAAGTCGATTCCAATGATGCACTCGTCACATATATCTGCCACCAGGAATTGATGAGTAAACACTAGATCGGCCAGTCGTATCTTAAGACACACTTCTCCATATACTCTTGCTGCTTCTCCCGTTGCGGTTCTTAGACGGTAGCTATTGGTGTTATGAAGCCACGTCGTCTTTACCAGGTCTCGACGTACTATGGAGGCTGTGGCACCGGTGTCGATGGTAGCCACATGTTTGTTCCCGTTAATAGTAGTCTCCACAGTCAGACTTTTGTTGTCTCGTTCGGTCTGAGAGACCTGGATGGTGGTTCTGGGGCCATCGATACAAGAAACCAGCCTCTGCCCCTCGAAGTTGGTTCTTACTCGTTTCCCTGATGGGAAACGGGCTTGCTCTGGGTTGGATCCCTTGCTTCCACAATGTTGACAACCGGCTTTATTTGGTGGTAGTCGGCATTGACGCTGTAAGTGCCCGGTCTTGTTGCAGTTCCAACATCTTGCTTGTTGCATCAGCCACTCTTAGTATTAAGAATGCAATGGCAACTCTTGCTTGCGCTCAAATAATGACATTTCATTATATTGTACCTCATGGTTAACCTCACTCTGAATTCTGCTTTGGGGCCGTCCATAAAATACGTCACACTAAAATTAGCTTTTTTCGAACCCCCCCTCCGCCCGTGTCACACTGTGTCACACTTTCTGTGACCCCCCTATGAATATTACGTCACAAAAGCGTATACCCCCCCCCCTTGCGCATGATAAAATTTAATTGATAGTGCAGTTGTAAATTTTAATTTTTTTTATAATAAATTAACAAAACGCTAGAGTCGCGCCAATGAGCTAGCGCTCATGTAAATATATTGAGTGACAATTTATTGTATTAAAAATATATGCATTTAAATGTCAGTATATTACTAATACCAAATGAGTTACTTTTATCATGACAAGGATTTAAAAAAAACTAGTCGAGAGAATTACTGTAGTAAAATTTTTTGATGAACGGCGAACGTTACGTTGCCATAGACCCCCCCTCCCCCCATGTCACATCTTGTCACACTCAGCGAGATCCCTCCCTCCCCCCTGAATGCGAACGTATTTTATGGACGGCCCCTTTCCGCCAACGAGGTTAACCTTTTTTTAATGAGTTCTAATTATTAATATTATATTTAGTTAAATAAAATCCTTTTGGTATTACTTAAGAATTTAACATTGTGGCGACGAGGAAATGGAAAGAGCAGAAATTGAACAATTGCTTACACAGCAACAGGAGTGGATGCAGCAAATTTTTGCATCAAATAAGCAATTTTTTTTTTTTTATAATTAACGCGCACATCAAGGGGTTATGAATACCCTTATAATGTTGTTAAACACAGTGCGAGCATTTAGGAAAATAGGAGAGGATTTGAAAGGAGACACCGATGCACGTTGCTTTTGAATCTTTGTGAATCGTAATGAAGGGGAAATACAGAGCCAGGTAAAGCATTCCACATTCGGGTGGTGCGACTGAAATACGAATCTCTATACTTGACTGTACGCCCGAAGTTGGGCTCAAGGTGAAACTGATGAACATTCCTTGCGAGGCGGGTGTTGCGGCTAAATTGTTTCAGGGGAGGAATGCAACTGGCTACTTCACTAGAGCACTGCTTGTGAAAAAAGCGATAAAAGAGAGTGAGACAGGCAACGTTTCGACGATGTTCAAGAGAATCAATCGATTCTACGATTGAACTATCACCTATCAATTTTAACGCTCTATTTTGTACCCTATCAAGGAGGTGCAAGGATGTTTGAGAAGCACCTGACCAGATATGGGAGTTATACTCCAGTTTTGGGCGGATGAAGGCCTTATAAATTGTAGCCAGATCAGAAGGGGTGAAGAACTTCCTACATCGTCTCAAGAAGCCTAAGCATTTTGCAGCATTTTTGGCGACTTCAAATGTGTGGTCATTCCAACGAAGATCATCGTTTACACACATACCAAGTACTGACAGCTTTTCGGTTTCTTCGATGCAGGTACCATTCATGGATAATGGCAATGGGGGAATGTTAAGCTTCAACGACAAGAGACAGCATTGAGTTTTCGAAGCATTGAATTCTACTCGGTTCATAATACCCCATGCAACAATGCTGTCAAGGTCAGAATTCAATGAGCTTATCATACGCAACCGTTCCAGTTCCACATCCGAAGAGCAGGGACGTGAATTTGGAAACGAATATGAAAAGCTGAGGGTCGAGTCGTCAGCAAAACAGTTAAGTGGATTAGAAGTTTCAGACAAGAGATCATTAATGAAAATGAGGAAGAGAGTCGGAGACAAAACGGAGCACTGGGGCACACCATCATTTATGAAGTGGGTATCAGACTTGAAACCATCCAACACAACTTGTATTGAACGGTCGGAAAGGTAGTTTCTAATCCAACGAAGAAGAGACTCATCGATACCAAAAGCACGCATTTTCGATAAAAGAGCCTGATGCCAAACTCTATCAAATGCTTTAGAAATATCAAGCGCAATAATCTTACTTTCTCCAAAACAATGTAAAGATTGGTTCCACTTTTCAGTGAGATAAGCCATCAAATCACCAGTGGACCGTTTGCTACGAAAGCCGTACTGACGGTCATTAAGAAGCTTTCGTTCTTCAAGATATTTCATAAGTTGACGGTTTATCAACGTTTCCATGACCTTGGAAAGAAAGGACGTAAGTGCCTTGTTAACTAAAGTAGGATCGAGCCTGGTTAATTTGGTAGTTCCCCAAATAATATCATACTAAGTTCTAGAATAGTGAGCTGTGGGAAATTACTTAAGCTCGGGATATTACCATTGATGCAGCTGAGCATGGCTCTGGTTCATTTTAAGATTATTTTCTTTTACAAAGGCACCTAAATAATTAGGAGTATCCAAACGATTTAAAGCCAGTTCTAGCAGGACGTTTTCAATGTTTGGATGATTTAAAAATATTTTTTTTATTTATTTATTTGATATCGCTGTACAATGAGATCAAAAATTCTTATAACGTACAGGTAATGTTATGATGACAGTATGGGAATTAGAAAAAAAACTAAAATTTCAAAACAAAATTAAAGAAAATAGTAAATTTTAAAGAAAATGAAATAGTTAACAGTTATAATCAACTGGCGCCGTGATATAACATTTCTATATATGTTAGGTCGTATTAACAAGCTTCTTATAGATTGTGAAAAAACTATATTTGTAAATAGATACTCAAGTGTTTTGAGTTTTATTATCTTAACGAGTGCAGACAAGCATCTGTAGCGAAAAGGCATCGCAGACTGCAACCGAGAATCTGCCTTAAAAACTAGAGACATGATCATATCTTCAAATTAAAAACGTACCTCACTACGGAGTTAAACGCAAGTGTAGTTTTTCGGAACGATGCCGAGTCCAGGTCTGCAAAAATTTCACACCAAATGTGAGTACCGGAAAAAGTAGAGACTTAACTAATTTAATTTTAACTTCGGATGATAAAAAGTATTGAATGTGACAAGCCTCGTATTACTGCATAAATCTTCAAAACGGTGCTGTTGACGTGGTCAGTCCATGTCAGATTGTTGTTAAACATGACACCTAAATTTTTCACCTTTTTTACCATTTCAATAACTTTACCATTCAATATAATGTTTGGAAAATCATCAAAGGCGAATTGTTGGGTGCATATCGGTATGCATTTTGTTTTAGTTGGATTTAGTATAAGCCGATTTTGGTTTGACCAATTAAAGACTGAAGCCAAATCTTCATTCACTCTAACTACAGCATCTTCAACAAACCCTAAACTAAAATTGAAGTATAGTTGAACATCGTCAGCATAGATATTATACGAGCAATATCTCAAGACAGACGGAAGGTCATTTATAAACATAGTGAAAAGGAGCGGCCAAAGTATTGATCCTTGGGGAACACCTGATCTTAATATGGAAAACGAAGAAAGTTTACCACCATGACAAACAGCTTGAGACCGATTTGATAGATATGAGAAAATTAATGAAGTAGCAGCAAAAGAGAAGAATGGAGGAATGAAATGAAACATTCAAGTTGATAGACGTGTTGGTTTCTAGCGCTCATTAAATATTAAGTTTTGTCCATTTAAACGCTCCAAAAATATACCAAAATTGTGAAATATTAAAGACTTGTGTTAACTGAACAATTTTACCACAAACAAGTTGTGTTTAAACTCAAAATAATTAATCAATTGAAGTTTTAAGTTTTTTCCCTTTATATATATAAATTAATACAAAGTGAAATGTCTTCATCTATTGAGAGAAAACGAAACTCCATCGAAATAGAACATAAACAAGTTGCTACAACTACACCAAAAGAATCTTCCAACATCACTCACCGAACAAATATGGATACCCCCCACACCAAGACTGTGAAGCCTCCACCACCTAAAGCCCAAGTACCTCTAAGTCCACGGAATACAGCCAGCTGCAACATATTAGCCGAGATGCAAAAGCAATTTAAAAACGGAGTGAGTCGATTTACAATATATCACTTAAATTAGATGAAATCGAAACAAAACTCTCAAAAAAGATCGACGAACAAATCACCGAAATCAAAACAGATATAAAAAATGTATGCTCGCGAATATCAACCATTGAGGATAATAATATAAGCTTACCGAGGAAAACAAATCTATTAAGACAGAAATGCAAGATGTCAAATGTGCCATAGACAAAATAAATACAGATGTCTTACTTTTGAAGTCACAGCCACAACCTTCCTCTTCGCCTTCCTCTACCGATGAGCTTTTAGTTGAAATCAACAAAATTAAGTGCGCTCTTCTTACTCAAGAAAACTCCAACATAGCAACCGATGCTGTACTCTACAATGTTCCCGTCCAAAATAATGAAACTCTCACCAAAGTCTTCAACCACTTATGTCTTACCTTAAGCGTAAAGCCACCGACTCTCAAGAGTATTTTCCGCACGCGTACAAAAAATAAAGCTAACAATTCCTCAGCGATTATTATCAAATTCCACACACCGCATGATAGAAACACCATATTAAAATGTATATCCGTATTCCGCAAATTAAATGAACGACAACTTTGTTTACGAGATGTTGGAATGTCATCAGATATACCTATTTACCTGCGAGAATGTTTGAAAGAAGATAACCAAAAAATCCTACATGCTGCACTAGACATGAAAAAACGAAAACAAATTCACTATGCGTGGGAGAGTATACATTAATGGCACTTTCCATTGGACGAAAAGAACCGTCCAGGAGCGTCCAGAAGCATTCTCAAACCGTTCCATTGGTGCAAAAAGATCGCTTCTCATGATTCTGAGGAGTGACAGCCGCTTCTCGATTTGAAGTGAGAATCGACTCAAGAAGCACTAACACAAATGTTACTCAAATGTCAAAAGGAAAAGTTTCCACAGGAAATATTTTTTATGTGCTATAGATGTTTCACTCACACAAAGCCAACACGTTAAGTTGAGCAAAAACAGTTTTAGGTGTTCCATTGGTTTTCAGAATGAGTGCTTCCCCGAGTGAAACCAATGGAAAGTGCCATAAAAGAGGAGATGATGAGGATGCCGTTGTTGTTGATAAAATCGAAAACCTTTTAGGGTGACCATACTACGCTTTCACAAAAACACTAAACTTTTTTTTTTTTGAAGCTGCTAGAACTACTTATGTTATTTAATTATTCATTTATTCCAGTTATTTCATTTAATTAATTTTTTTATATCTAAATTTTTCTAAAGTAAATACAAATTCAAAATTATTTATTAATTAATTGGACTATTTGGTTTTTTTTTTCATTGCAAAGTCTTTTCTCTTTTTCTTCTCTTTTCTTTCTAAATCCTTGTTATGAAAATTGTAAATTATACCCTTTCCCAGGCATGTTTAGCAACCCCAATATCTAACAGAGGATCTGAGGCCTATTTTTGCATGTCATCTGTTTTTTCGTTCATGGTGCGTTGGCTTTTAAGCCTGAAATTTTGTCAACGAACTCAATGTTGGTTAACAGCAATCAATTGAGTTCCTTAAATTCGGGTGACGTTGGCGTAGCACGAGCTGTCATCAATATAATTACTTCGCGAAATAATGGATTTCAAGTTTGTCACCTCAATTCTCAAAGCTTATGTAAGAAAATTGACGAGTTTAGGGATCTATTTGAAGGTTCAAGGTATGATGCTATTTGTGTAAGTGAAACGTGGTTTAGCAGTAAAGTTCCTTATATCATAGTTCAACTTAAAGGTTATAAATTGATAAGAAACGATAGATCAGGTCGTATTGGTGGAGGAGTAGCTATCTATTTAAGAGATACTATTAAATACCAAATAAAATATGTCTCTCCAGCCGAATGCTCTATAGAATATATTTGTGTTGACATTAGGAATGATAACGAACATCTTCTTTTAGGAGTAGTTTATAGGCCTAATAGGTACATTGATTGGTCACCACTAATGAACATTCTTGAAGAAAATTCCTTTTGTTTTTCTTATGTTGTACTTTGTGGAGATTTCAACAGTGATCTTCTCACAGACCATAGTCTTACTCAAAGCTTGGGTACGTTCAACTTGCATGCGGTGAATACTACTTATCCCACTCATTTTTCACACAACTCCACTACTCTTCTCGATATCTTTTTTGTAAGTAACTTAAATAAGGTACTTCTTTTTGAACAGCTTCAAGCTTCCGGGTTTTCGAAACATGACTTGATTCACCTTTCGTTTGATTTTAGTCTCAGAAGGCCTACAAGAACCTTTCAGTATAGGGATTTTAAGAACATCGACAGCCATACTCTGGAGCTTGAGCTAAGAAAAATTGACTGGGAGCGAGTGTACATGCTTGATCAACCAGATGAGCAAGTTGAGTTTCTCCAAAGCAACCTACGTTATTTGTTTGACCGCCACGTTCCGTTAAAAACCGTATCTGTCAAGCATGGTGAATGTCCTTGGTTCGATCAAGAAATTATACGGAACTTTAACCAAAGAAATTTAGCGTTTAAGAAATGGAAGCGTTTTAGAATATCGGATGATTTCCAAGAGTACCGTCGTCTTCGTAATATTACTGTTCGCCTCATACGTTCCGCGAAATCCGTTTGGTATCAACACCGTCTGAACTTATCTCAAAACGGACGTAAATTGTGGAAAAACCTCAAAGAAATTGTCAGCAAACGAGATAGCATTGACAGCATGGATGTCAATTGCAATGAAATTAGCTCCAATTTCATTTCATCGGTTCCATCAACCTAGAAGAAGCATTAGAATTTAGTGATGTTAAAATTGCATCCAATCTCTCTACAATTATTTATATTCTAACTTTACCAACAACAGAAATTGAAACATGTGAAACAATTCTACTAAAACCCGTAAAGAAAGATAATTTTATAAACTCTCCTTCTCCTGGACATAGACTACTACTCCTTAATCAATATAACGGCACCATTCTGATCGACAACGAAGAAATAAATCTCACCGGCACATTTAATATTCAATATCGTAATAAAATCATTGTAAATTGTACAATTTGTAAATAAATAAGTGGACTGTATTTTTATGAATTTTTTATTGTTGGCCTTTGCCCGGCCACGACTTAAAAAGAAAAAAAGGGGAAAACAAAAAAATATTCAACGGTTGTCGATGTGCAGCAAACCAAAGAACACCAACCGACGGCTTGGGTGTTGGAATGAGAACTGGACCTTTGTCGTTTGGTGAGTAATTGTAATTGAATAGGTAGGGTTACCAACATACTCCCCTGGTTGAAATTTGATTCCAGCAGTCTACCAGTAAAGGGCAAAGCTTCGTGATAGCCCATTTAAACTCCCCCTTTGAAGTTTTAACCAGAGCTACTCTGGCCAATCCGTCTCGTCCTGGAAACGTCTTTGTGATTTTTCCAATCAGCCATTTGCAAGGTGGTTGATTGTCCTCCTTAATGATGACTACGTCATTGACTTCGGGGTTTTTGTTGCTATTCTTCCATTTTGTTCGCCTTTGCAGTTGAGTGAGATACTCTTTCGACCATCTAGACCAAAAGTCTTGAACTGTTCGCTGAACAAACTGCAAGCGCTTAAGCGATGAAATGCGAGCACCAGAGAAATCCTCATCCGGAACAGTTTTAATTGGTCGCAGTATAAGAAAATGAGCCGGCGCCAGGGGGTCGACATCTCCTTCGAATTTTGAACACAAGGGTCTAGAATTAGCGCAAGCCTCGATTTGACATAAAATTGTGGTGAATTCTTCGTACGTAACGGATGCCATTCCCATGACTCGGCGTAAATGATGTTTTACCGTTTTGACGCCCGCCTCCCAGAGACCTTCGAAGTGAGGCGCATGCGGGGGGATGAAACGCCACTCGATGCCTTCCGTATTTAATTGATTAGAAACGCTCTCTTGAAACTCTGTAGTGTCGAGAAGTGCTGCCCACACCTGAAGCTGCTGATTGGCTCCAACAAAATTCGAGCCGTTGTCGCTGAATATCGTATGGCATTTGCCTCGCCTGGAGATAAATCGACGCAGGGCTGCAATAAATGCCGCTGAGGATAACTCGGTGACCACTTCGAGGTGGAGCGCCTTGGTGGCCATGCAGACAAAAAGGGTGATAAAGGCTTTGAGACGTTTCGCTCCTCGTCCTTTCCATGAACTTATCATAAACGGCCCCGCCAAGTCCACTCCATTGCTGTTGAAAGCCAAACCAGGCTCTTATCGCTGACGCGGCAAGTTTCCCATTCGTTGAGTATAGGGAGAATTTCGTTGCTTAACGCAGGTTACACATTTGTAGACACACCGCTTGATGACGTTGGGAGCACCTACTATAAAATGCTCCAGTGATAAGAAGTAAGTTATGAAGCGAACTCCGGCATGCATGTTTCTCAGGTGACAATCCAGTACGATGAGTCTAATGAGGTGATGCTCCTTATGAAGGATTAGAGGGTGTTTTGGCTCAAATGGAATATTACTGTATGCAATTCTTCCTCCAACTTTTAATAGGCCGTCCTCGTCGATGAAAGGATTTAACTGCGAGAGCTTGCTTTTATTGGGCACTGCATTGTGGCGTAGAAGACAGGATAATTCGTCAGCGAAGGATGTCGATTGCGAAAGATTGTAGATCACAATCCTAGCTGCTTTGATGTCGCGAACGGAGAACGTATTTAATCTGTGCCCATACTCAAGCCGGAACTCAGCTCTAAAACATCTTAGAAAACGGATACAGCGCGCTACGACGCGCAGTAGCTTGTTGAAGCAGGAAAAGTTATCCATTGAGATCAATTCAGAGTCGGCTGGACTTGTGAACAGCGCTACCACCTCGTCTTCACGATACTCCCTCAAGTCTATCAGTGTTTCAAACTCTAAGATAGGCCTTTGAATAAGCGCGGGTCCCTTCCACCATAAATCCAAACTTGGTAGTTGCCTGGGCATTAAACCTCTCGTGGCGCAGTCAGCTGGGTTATCGGCGGATCGAACATAATTCCAAACTGAGGGAGGTAGATTTGCAGTTATTTGAGACAGTCTGTTGTCGACAAAGACGTTTCGACGTCGGGCATGCCTCTGAATCCAGTATAATACTGTTGACGAATCGGAGTACGCAAAACACTGAATATCGTGTATTCCTAAGGCTTCTTTAACAGTGCAAAGAAGTAGTTTAGTCAGTAATAAAGCAGCACAGAGTTCCAAACGGAGAACGGTTAAGGCTGGCTTAATCGGCACAACACGAGATTTAGCGCAAATCAAATAAGTATTATCGCTCCCGTCAGTCTTGAACATTCGAGCATAGATGGCTGCAGCGTAAGCGGATTCAGAAGCGTTTGCGAAACCATGAAGTTGAAAGCGGGTGGTTGGTGCGTAGTTGATCCATCGTGGAATCTTAACTTCACCGATAGTTAGTTAGTTAGTTAGTTGACTTTTATTTCAATACAATTTTTTTTTTAACAATTTAAAAACTTAATCTAAAGTCATATTGGAATTGGCCTTTGGCCGTCTACCAGGTTGAAAAAGTATATAAAGTTAGTTTCGAATTAAAAAAACAAAAAAATTTAAAAGTCTCCTTCTACTATTTGCTTTCTGTAACGAAGTGCTGCCACTGAGTAATCATATAAGATATCCCATCCTATTTCTCCATTTAAGATACGTAGAACTTCATTCTCCTCTAAGACACATTTTCCAAACATTAATAGTCTGAATTCTTTTAAAATTGGGCAAATGCCAAGAAAATGCAAGACATCCTCCCTCTGTTTCATATTGCAGAGGTCACAAAGTATTGGTAAATCAGACCGGTGAGGTATATAATTCAAGTTGACAATTTCGCCTCTCATTCTGAAGATATTACTTATTTTTTCGGGTGAGTAGCTATCGAGGAAATATGTTTGAGTATTTAGAAAGTCGTTTAGTTTGGAATAATAGTTCCTAAAAAGTGATGATTTGGCTTCTTCAATATATTGGTCATACATATGTCTGCCAAGGTTCTCCAATATTGTGTTGAATTTTTCTTTTAAAAGTTTAGGTTGTTCGTTAACATTCACTGTCAAATTCATACCACATTCGGAAGCTACTTTCTGCCATTCTTCGCAAATACTTTTACTTGATTTCATTAGTACTACTTTTGGTATTCTGGCTTCATTCATCTCTAATACTTTTAAGATATAATTGAAGTGCATTTTAATAGTGTATAGGCGCATTGGTGGAGTTCCAGTTTCAATATATAGCATATAATTAGGAGTATTTTTTGGTAGCCGAAATGTTCTTTTCAAGAAGTAGCGCTTAAATTTTTCCACCTCATCGTAACTTTTGTAGCCCCATACCTGGGCTCCGTAGAGCATTATTGCAGCTGCAGTCGAATGGAACAGAGTTTGTTTTGCACTCAGTGATATATAATTGTTTTTGAAACAACGTTCCCAAATTGTGGAGATAGCTCTCTTACCATCAGATAGTTTTCCGACATAGTGCGGCTTTAAACTTAAGGACGAAGATATTAGAATTCCAAGATATTTGTATCTGGGTACAATTTCAATTTCTTCACCGTCCAGTTTCCATTTTTCCAACCGTGAATGGCGGCCTCCTGCATTTCTAAATATCATCATTTTGGATTTTTGCAGGTTAACAGTAAGGTTCCAGCGTTTACAGTATGCGTTAAGTCTGTTTATCATTAACTGCATACCTTCGATAGTGTCACACAAAAAGACAATATCATCTGCATACATCAGTGCAGGAATTTTTACATCATAGAACTTAATTCCACCTTTAACATCCTCGGTTATATCATTAATGTATATGATGAAAAGCAGTGCACTTAGGATACAGCCTTGTTTAACACCCATTGACGTTTTGAATTCCTCAGAGATTAGATCTCCATCCCAAACATACGCAACATTGTTCTCATACAGAGCTCGCAGGATTTGTATAGTTTTGCTTGATACACCGATTTTGAAGAGCTTGTAAAAGAGTGCTTCACGTGGGACTGTATCAAAAGCTGCACGAAAATCTACAAAAAATGCGTATAGCTTTTTCTTCTTCCTCATGTATGATTCAGCAATATTGGTAAGACTGAAAATCTGGTCAGTTGTAGAATATCCTTTTCGAAATCCGGCTTGAAATTCCTTAAGAATGTTTTTTTCTTCAATCCATTCATATAACCTATTGTATATCATTGTGGCAAAAAGCTTGGCTGAAGTATTTAAAAATGTGATTCCTCTGTAGTTATTCGGATCTGTGTAATCGCCTTTCTTGTGAATTGGGAAAATGATTGCTTTCTTGAATGAATCAGAGACATTTGAAGAATTAAATATTCGATTAAATTCTGCTGTGAGTGCTAATATAAAATCGTTTGTGCAATTTTTAAAGAATTCAAACGGGATGCGATCAATACCGGGTGCTTTGTTTGGCTTCGAGTTGTTTATAACTTCTTTTACTTCTTCAATTGAAAACACAGAGTTTAATTTCGTATCAACAAACAAGGGGGGCGCATATTGAAATAATGGTGCGGTAAGTGGAGCGTTGAGTAGCTTATCGAAGTGAGTTTTAAGTTGTGGTGATTTAAGGGACGAAGAAATGTTTGATGTATACCCATTTACGTACTTAACAGCTTTCCAAAACTGAGCAGAAGACTTTGAGTTGTTTATGAGCGCGATATTTTGCTGTTGAAGAGCTACTCTCTTTATGTGACACATGTGTTTGTATTCCTTATTGGCTTCTTGATATAGTGTTTTAAAGACATTGCAGTTATTTCTTCTCAGAAGCTTCAAAAACTTGAAAGATTTGTCTCTTGCTCTCAGACAGTCAGAATCAAACCACTTTTGTTTATAAGTCTTAATATTTTCCGGGACATTGTGCTTTGGAATGGATTCTTTTATAACTTCTGTTAAAGTTTCTATATCAGTTGGGTAATGATACTCATTCAGTTTCATAAGGTTTAGGTTCATGTTTAACTGGTATGTTGTGAGCATTCGGTTGTTCCAAACATATTTCGGCAGAAGTCTTAGTGGTTTCGTCTTCTCATCATTATCTGTAGTAGATATGTTGAGAACTATCCGAAAATATCTCAGTTCCGACTTGAAAGCTTTCCAGAATCGCATACCAGGTATTCGATACAAAACAGTAATCTATTATTGAGCATGATGTTCCTCTGATAAAGGTGAGTTCACCTTCCAAGTCCCCTTTGCAGCTACCATTCAACAATCGCAAGTCATATTCGTCAGCAAGTTCAAGAATTTTCGTTCCTTTGTTGTCACAAATTGGGTCCTTAGATTTCCGGTAAGGTTTCAAAAAGCTACTGCTGTATCCGGAAGTAAAATTGTTTTGTGATAATCCTACCCGCCCATTGAAATCTCCGATTAGCATTACATCTGTACAATCCAAGGACTGTAGTGAGTCACACAGTTTGTCGAAATCGCATTGCCAATGATTGCAGTTTAAATAAATTGGTATCAAGAAGGCATCAAATGTGTTTCCTTTTAAGTTTATTACACTTATTTCACCCGCTTTTTTAAAGCTACTACTGATTCCTTCAATATTGTCTCGAATTCCATATAGTGTTCCACCGCTTCCTCTTCCAAATAGTGAGATTTTAACAGCAGGAGACCAGATAAGTTTAAAGTTTGAAAAAATATTCTTAAATCTAATTTCTTCGTTTTCTAGTAGATGCGTTTCATATAATACAAAGATATCAAAGCTTTTGACATAATTAAAAAATGTTACAAAATTAATTTTGTTTTTTAAACCTGATACATTGTAGCTTAAAATTCTTATTTTCTTAAACACTAATATTTTTTCAGCATTCTGGTAGACTGCTTCACATCATACGTCATGTGCATTTGCCTTAGAACTTGTGGGTAGACCCAAACCATTTTTGTCTTTTGCCATTCGATTAAGTTTGGTACCACTGCCGTGATTGACATTACCACCTGTCAGATTTGAAGTTTGGTGAAATGTGATTTGTTTTGTAGCTGTTTCGTTTGTGATTTTTGTTTCATTAATAAATAAATTTTTTTCGCGAGGTTCACCGATATAAAAGAGGTCGTTTCGGAAATCGGCCCACTCTAGGTAGAGTTCGGAGGGAATAAACGAATTCCAGCCAATTCCTTTGATCCACAATTTCTTCATAAATATTTTCATCTTGATTCCTGCTGGAGCCAGCCATCCCATAGGATCGAATATGCGGGCTACATCCGATAGCACTTGTCGTTTGGTAATTTGCGGTTCTAGCAAAGGAAGATGAAAATCGAATTTAAAATTATCGAACTCTGTATCCCACAACAGGCCAAGAGTTTTTACGCCATTTTCACCGATTGACAGATAAGTAGAGAGTTCCCGGCTCTCAGGCTCCATTTCCGATACAAATTCGATCGAATTCGATGCCCATTTACGTAGCTCCATTCCCGCTTGAGATAAAACGACACACAATTCCTTTTTTATTTTACGAGCATCCTCGACCGATTCATAGCCGGACATGTAATCGTCTACATAAAAGTCATTTATGATGTTATTACCGGTGCTAGGATATTTATGCAAGCTGCGTACACCGATTTGCTTTAAGACGCGGGTCGACAGGAAGGAAGCCGGTGCGGTACCGTAAGTAACCGTTAAAAGATGGTAATCGCGAGGTTCCTGCCGAGTATTTTCCCTCCAGACTATTCGCTGGTAATCAAGATCGTCCTTATGTACCAGGATTTGCCGATATATTTTTGCTATATCGGCCTTAATTGCAACGCAGAACTTTCGGAATCTTATAAGATGCGTGAAAATATCATTCTGAATTGTAGGTCCGACTACAAGACAGTCATTCAGCGATAGATCGTTATCGGCTTTGCTAGAAGCATCGAACACGACCCTAAGTTTCGTTGTTGAGCTCGACAACTTCATTACTGCATGGTGTGGCAAGTAGAATGACTTGGACTGATCTTTGCATACCGGCGCTATCTTCATGTGCCCTAAGTCTTCATACTCCAGCATAAATTGTACATAGTCGCGTTTCAAGTCATTGTTTTGAGCGAACCGTCGCGTCGCTCCATCGCATAAAGTCTATTTAAAGCCGCACTCCGCGAATTTCCGAATTCTATCGTATCTGATTTAAACGGCAACCGCACAACATATCTACCATCCGCTTGTATGAAGTAAGTAGACAAAAAATGTTTTACACTTAGACAATCTGCTGCCCGAACCGGTTGGCAGACTTCTGGGCAATTTTCGAATTCCCAAAACCGTCTCAAAAGTGTGTCAAGATCAACCGCACCGTGCCCGCATAGTATTTGTTGAGGTTCTGGAACTAAAACATTCCCGGCTATAACCTAACCAAACATCGTATTGTGCGCTACCGGTGCGCCAGTTGGATGAATTAAATTGCCTTCTGTAATAATTTCAAAAAAGATGTCAGAACCTAGAATTATGTCGATCTTTTCAGGCCTGTTGTAATTGGGATCTGCTAGATCTAAGTTTTCAAAAAAACTGATTTTGTCCTTCGGAACGCGTGTACTAGGAAGATTGCCTGTAAGGTTTGACAATATATATGCACTGGTTGTTATTGATGAGTCTCTTGTAGTAACCGACTGCACATTTAAGACAACTCGCCCTCTGGTCCCGTGCACCCTATGCTCATTTCCTATACCAGAAATTGGTATTCTCGCATGTTGTCGCTGTAAACCTAATCTCTGAAAACATGACTCTGTTATGAGACACTTCTAAGAACCCGAATCAAGCAGAGCTCTACATTGTTGAGACTTACCGGATGCATCAGCAACTAATACCATGGCTGTTGGCAGAAGAGTGAAAACTTCGCGTACTGTGTGACGCGACACATTGACGGATACCGAATTGTTGTTGTTGTTATTTGATGAGGTCGATTGAGCAATCCTATTGCTCTCATGTAACAATGTGTAATGTTTCTGCCCGCACTCACGACACGAAGAGAATGATCACTCATATAAACTATGCTTAGTTCGTAGGCAATTACAACATACTTTATGCTTGCGGACGAGTTCAACGCGTGACGCTACCGAAAGTTGCCGGAACTGATCGCACTGATATAAATAGTGGTTTCGTTTACATGAAATGCATTGCTGTACCGCAGCACTAAGAACGGGTTTAGTGTGACCTTTGAACTGAAACTTTACATTCGGTTCTTTCACGCACGAACTGTTAACACTTTCCAACTCTTCCATTCTATCCTTTAGAAAGTTTACGAAGTTCTTCAAGCCCGAGCTTTCAAGATTCTTTTGCCTTCGGAACCACAACACTTTATTGATCTCATCTAATTTTTTAACGAACATATACACGAGAATAGTGTCCCACGCGTCGAAGGGTTGCTTGAGTGCACGCAATGCATTAAAGATTTCGAAAATGGCATTAAAAAATCTTTTGATTTCACTTAACGTGTTTTCTTTCAACGAAGGTTGATCAAAAATGTTGTCTAGGTGCGCGACGGTAATAAATTGAGGTTTATCAAAATGTTCTGTCATTAGGTTCGAAGCCACTTCAAAATTTTTGTCGCTTGCAGTTAAATGTTTAATAATTGACAACGCATCACCCCGCAACCGCGTTTGCAAATGCTCAAATTTTTCGGTTCCACTAATATAGTTTTTCGAGATTACGAGAGAAGCGAAAAGGTCACGAAATCGAATCCACTCCGAGAGTTTTCCCGAAAACTCAGGGAGTTTAATTTCTGGCAACCGGGTATGGGGATCTAATTTTGTAATGTTTATATTTCTCCTCGCGTTGTCCCCTAAACCTTTCACAAGCTCGCTAAGTTTCGCTTGGCTTTCGACTAAAATTTTAAGGGAATGGCTCTTCAATTTTTTCTGTGAGCACATGTTCGTACTGCAGCATGTAATGTTCTAACCGCGTTTTTAGAACTCTTAGTTTTGTTACTTGCGATTTAGTTTTTGCGGCTGCATCGATTCGCGTTATTTTACCTTTAATCGTTGCCCTATTTTTTTTAAGCAAATCCATTTTAATACTAAGCGCAAAAGGTCAGCAAAAAAATCACAAAAAAAAACCGCACACGACAGACATTACAAACAGTGGCGGATTAAGGCTTATTGCCGCCCTAGGCACTGTCTGATACGCCGCCCTATTTGATCAACAAAATTCTTTATATTTTCAATTACAATTGTTATTAAATTATAGCTTTTATTTTTTACACGACTCATAACGCGAAGCATCAGAGAGTGCTCTATTTTTTATTCAAATATAATTACTAAATAATACAAAAAAATGTTTATAAAACTCTAGCTAGCATAACAAATAATAATGAGTATTTTTTTTTACATCATCTGAGCATCAACTACGTCATCATAATCAATTTCTTGAATTAGTTAAGCTTCAATAGACAATAATGCTGAACCATTAAGTCTATCATGGCGCTTGGCCCATACTTGTGCGTAAATAAGATTTAACCCTTTTCAAAGTAGAAGAAGACCTTTCTCCTGAACAATTGGTAGCGGGAATACTTAAAAAAATACTCAGAGCGATTTATTCGGTTAACATCTCGAAGATTTCGAGAATGCATGACGTTGTAAATTTCTTGTGCGGAGCGTACATTTTCTGTATTTGCTAGGGAATCTCTGAGCTGACATTGTAAATGAATACATTCATTCTCTAATGTCTCTTCCAAATCATTAGGATACTTTTTAACTAATTTATTCGCAAGATTTTTCAGTTCAATCGCGTCTATATCAGATAAACTATCAAAAATAAAAATTAAATAAATTTTAGATAAGCACTTTTACGGCCAAATGTACGCTTAAGGTATCTTAAATTGGGTAATACACATTGGTGCGAAAATTTTCGTGACCAGATGAAGGTATTGTTTCATTCACCCGTGACTCCGCGACCTGAATCATAACGATAATTAACTTGAACTCCAGACAGTGCTTTTGCTTTTTCTTCATATTCAGAGTATTGTTTGTCCCTCATATCTTGAAGAAATAATGTCAGTGAACCATTAATTTGTGCGACAGATGATAAATCCGCATAAGATTGTTTAGGCTTCTTACGTGCAGCATTAAAACGATCTAAAATAACATTCCAGACTTTGACCGAAATTGCCGTTTCTAGATGCTGTAATTTTCGCTGCAATCCTGTAGCATCAGATCGCGTAGTCGGTTTTTCATTACGATTTTGAGCAATAAAGTTCAGTGCATTAATTATTCCAAGTCACTCTTTGTGTAACGTATAACATGCATCATGACGAGCAGACCAACGAGTTTGAGAGAGACTCTTTAATCTTTTCCAACGATGTGTTGATATAGTGAAAAAATTATAAAGTTCTTGTAAAGTAGAAAAAAAGTCAACTGCTTCGGTTACAGATTTAGCTGCACAAGTTCCAACTAAATTTAACAAATGGGCAGAGCAAGGAACATATTCTGGTAATGGATTAATCGTTTTGATCCTTAACCGCACTCCTGAATATAAACCTAACATATTGCTTCCGTTGTCATAACTTTGATCACGACAGTTCATTATGTCCAAACCATTGTTTTCAAGAGATTTTAATAAAGCATCTTCAATGTCTTTAGCCGTATGGCCAGTATTTGATAAAAATTCTAAAGATCTCTCAACAATTTCGCCGTTACGTAGACAAATAGCAAGAAACTCAATAACAAACTTCGAGACTTCTACTTTTTTAACGGCACTCTTAAATTTGAAATAATTACTGTCAATCGCTTACAGACACAAAACGCTCATTCATTCTATACGTTAAACAAAACAAAGTCAAACTTGGCAATACCTGCTACGCGTAGTGCTCTTGTTTTCTGTAAACATGTGTAACACACTCACACCCTAAACGGAACTCATTCTCAATCGCATACAAAACTTACCTACCTAGGTCCTCTGAAACTACTTAGAATAGCTTCCTAAGACCTCAAAACGTGAAAATCCGGTAAGAACTCGAGCTGAAACTTCGATTTTCAAAGAAAAAGTGGAAATAAGTTAAAAAACAATAAGTACATAATTTCAAATGCTTAATATATGTAAGAATAATCTCACTTAAGATACAGAATGGAAAAAATATTTAGTAATTCGCAAAGAACATTATAAATTTGATTAACCGAGTTTCATTGAGAATCATAAATATCGAACATAGGAAAACAACAACTCTAAACTCTAAACCGATAAGTGGACAAAAATAAGTCACTTGCAGTATTAACAAGAGGTATAGCTGGAGGTTGGTAGTTGTTTTGCGATATTTTGCTGAAGTGAATACAGATTCTCAATGAAACTTGGTTATTGTTTATTTTTAATAACCTTATTTAATAATTAGACTATAATTGATTCCATTAAAACATTAGTAACGGAATCCCTCAATTTGAAAAGTCAAAGAAAAAATAAATTATAAAAAAGTCCATAGAAAATTTTTAATAAATTCAGCAAAAAAAGACCACCTAAATAAATGTTTGGTATATTTCTACGGCCCTTAAATTATAAAGTTCTGAAAAATTTTGCCGCCCCCCAAATCGTGCCGCCCTAGGCCCGGGCCTCACGGGCCTAGGCCTTAATCCATCACTGATTACAAACGGTAGATTGCGACGCTCCGACGTTCCCGTTTATAATAATACAATTGTATGATGTTGCTCACACAGCCTACGAGAAGGGAGAAAAAAAAAAGAAGAACGACGCGACACAAGACACAAGACACAAGTATGTACGTGGTACGTTATGTTATTTACTCGTAGATTACTGAATTTGTAGCGACGATGACGATGACGATGCCGTTTGCATGCTATGTATTGTGATAATGTAATTAACTGTCCTTGTGCTTTTCGCACGATCTTTGTTTTTTAACGCGAATGAATGTTTTTTATTTTATCCTGGCTCAATTAGGACCATGTAAATTGCACAACTTGTAAGTAAATAAGTGGACTGTATTTTTGTGAATTCTTTATTGTTGGCCTTTGCCCGGCCACGACTTACAAAAGAAAAAAAGGGGAAAACAAAAAATATTCAACGGTTGTCGATGTGCAGCAAACCAAAGAACACCAACTGACGGCTTGGGTGTTGGAATGAGAACTGGACCTCTGTCGTTTGGTGAGTAATTGTAATTGAATAGTTAGGGTTACCAACAACCATTACGGTAAATAATCAAACCTACGTTTCAAGTGAGATCTCAACCACAAAGCCCTTACCCGCAATAATGCAACCGTTTTCAAAGAACGTAACATTTGAAGAATTGTTATCCCTAGAGAGAACTTACAGGAACTTTTACACAAACAACAAGTTGACCTTACACAACAAAACAAGACAAGACATAAAATTAAACAGTATCTGCCTGGACAAGTTGTTTACGTAAGACAAAATAAACGATTAAGGACTAAACTTTCTAATAGATTTAAGGAAGAAATTGTGAAAGAAAACAGAAACACAACAATACTTACAGAATCCGGGAAAATTATTTACAAGGGCCATATTAGCAACTAATAATCCATCTTTTCATTTCAGAGCTTTACTCACTCTCACTCCCTGCAATGGAGAAATTCAAATACTGGACTATACTAACTCACAAATGATAACACTAGGAACGGGGACTGCAAAATTACAAACGGGTACTTTTCAAATCATTCATACTATAGACCTTAACCTATACCAAAAACTTATCGATGAAATACGAATAATAATTTACCAGAACATTAGCACTAGCGAAACAATTTATCCTTACCTTTCCCATGAAATTTCAATAATCCGAAACCACTTAACTCGATTAAAACTAAAAATGAAAACCAAACGTTCAATTGATTTTATAGGAAGCGCATGGAATTGGATTGCTGGTAATCCACACCATGACGACTTCCAAATAATTAGTAATAAAATAAATAATGTTCTAGAAAATAACAATAAACAAGCTATAATAAATAGATTGTCGTTCGAAAAAAATCAACCAAATTACCAATGTTACGAACCAAATTCTAAACAAATTAAGAACAAGCGAAATGGTCTTAAGTGAACTAGTAACTAATATAAAATATAGAAATTATTAACATTGTTTATGCTATCCACTGGGCTAAAGCCGGTGTAGTAAATTCCTACATTTTAACAAATACAGAAATTAATATAACAAAAGAAGTTTTGGAAAAAGAAAATTTGCCTTTTATCAATCTAGAAGAAGCTTTAGAATTTACTGATGTTACAATTGCATCCAATCTCTCTACAATCCTATCCTATTAATATTATAAACGTGAAAGTTTGTATGTGTGGATGTATGTTTGTTCCTCTTTCACGCAAAAACTGCTGAATGGATTTCAATTATACTTTCCAATAATATAGCTTATACATCAGAATAACACATAGGCTACAATTTATCCCTAAATTCCCTCGGGAACGGGAATGTATACGGGAACTTAGAAACTATAACACCGATTTCAAAAATTTTTCCACTGTAAGAATGCTTCATTATCCCCGAGTTACATAAAAACTAATTCATCCCCATATTCCTACGTTTCCCTATATTCCCACGGGAGCAGGAACGTATACGGGAACTTTGACACTACAGCACCGATTTCAGAAGTTCTTTCACCGTTAGAATGCTACACTATCCCCGAGTAACATAAAAACTAATTCATCCCCATATTTCTACGGTTCCCTTTATTCCCACGGGAGCAGGAACGTATACGGGAACTTTGACACTACAGCACCGACTTCAAAAATTCTTTCACCGTTAGAATGCTACACTATCCCCGACTAACATAAAAACTAATTCATCCCCATATTCTTACGGTTCCCTATATTCCCACGGGAGCAGGAACGTATACGGGAACTTTGACACTACAGCACCGATTTCAAAAATTCTTTCACCGTTAGAATGCTACACTATCCCCGAGTATTAAAAACTTTAACTCATCCCCATATTCCTACGGGAACGGTCACCATATTCCAACGGGAACGGGAGTCTTAACTGATATTGAAAATGCGAATGTGGCTATGTCGGTATGTTTTTCGTATGTCTCCCGTTCACAGAACCTGAGGAAGGACATAGACTATATATTTTTTCCCTATATTCCCACGGGAGCAGGAACGTATACGGGAACTTTGACACTACAGCACCGATTTCAAAAATTCTTTCACCGTTAGAATGCTAAACTATCCCCGAGTAATATTAAAACTAATTCATCCCCATATTCCTACGGTTCCCTATACTCCCACGGGAGCAGGAACGTATATGGGAACTTTGACACTGCAGCACCGATTTCAAAAATTCTTTCACCGTTAGAATGCTACACTATCCCCGAGTAACAAAAATTTTAACTCATCCCCATATTCCTACGGGAACGGTCACCGAACGGGAGTCTTAACTGATATTGAAAATGCGAATGTGGCTATGTCGGTATGTTTTTCGTATGTCTCCCGTTCACAGAACCTGAGGAAGGACATAGACTATATATTTTTTCCCAATATTCCCACGGGAGCAGGAACGTATACGGGAACTTTGACACTACAGCACCGATTTCAAAAATTCTTTCACCGTTAGAATGCAACACTATCCCCGAGTAATATTAAAACTAATTCATCCCCATATTCCTACGGTTCCCTATATTCCCACGGGAGCAGGAACGTATACGGGAGCTTTGACACTACAGCACCGATTTCAAAAATTCTTTCACCGTTAGAATGCTACAATACCCCCAAGTAACATAAAAACTAATTCATCCACATATTTCTACGGTTCCCTTTATTCCCACGGGAGCAGGAACGTATACGGGAACTTTGACACTACAGCACCGACTTCAAAAAATCCTTCAACGTTAGAATGCTACACTATCCCCGACTAACATAAAAACTAATTCATCCCCATATTCTTACGGTTCCCTATATTCCCACGGGAGCAGGAACGTATACGGGAACTTTGACACTACAGCACCGATTTCAAAAATTCTTTCACCGTTAGAATGCTACACTCTCCCCGAGTAACAAAAACTTTAACTCATCCCCATATTCCTACGGGAACGGTCACCATATTCCAACGGGAACGGGAGTCTTAACTGATATTGAAAATGCGAATGTGGCTATGTCGGTATGTTTTTCGTATGTCTCCCGTTCACAGAACCTGAGGAAGGACATAGACTATATATTTTTTCCCTATATTCCCACGGGAGCAGGAACGTGTACGGGAACTTTGACACTACAGCACCGATTTCAAAAATTCTTTCACCGTAAGAATGCTAAACTATCCTCGAGTATTATTAAAACTTATTCATCCCCGTATTCCTACGGTTCCCTATATTCCCACGGGAGCAGGAACGTATACGGGATCTTTAACACCACAGCACCGATTTCAAAAATTCTTTCACCGTTAGAATGCTACACTATCCCCGAGTAACATAAAATTTAATTCATCCCCATATTCCTACGGTTCCCTATATTCCCACGGGAGCAGGAACGTATACGGGAACTTTGACACTACAGCACCGATTTCAAAAATTCTTTCACCCTTAGAATGCTTCACTTTCCCCGAGTAACATAAAAACTAATTCATCCCCATATTTCTACGGTTTCCAACATTCCCACGGGAGCAGGAACGTATACGGGAACTTTGACACTATAGCACCGATTTCAAAAATTCTTTCACCGTTAGAATGCTACACTATCCCCGAGTAACATAAAAACTAATTCATCCCCATATTTCTACGGTTCCCTTTATTCCCACGGGAGCAGGAACGTATACGGGAACTTTGACACTACAGCACCGACTTCAAAAATTCTTTCACCGTTAGAATGCTACACTATCCCCGACTTACATAAAAACTAATTCATCCCCATATTCTTACGGTTCCCTATATTCCCACGGGAGCAGGAACGTATACGGGAACTTTGACACTACAGCACCGATTTCAAAAATTCTTTCACCGTTAGAATGCTACACTATCCCCGAGTAACAAAAGCTTTAACTCATCCCCATATTCCTACGGGAACGGTCACCATATTCCAACGGGAACGGGAGTCTTAACTGATATTGAAAATGCGAATGTGGCTATGTCGGTATGTTTTTCGTATGTCTCCCGTTCACAGAACCTGAGGAAGGACATAGACTATATATTTTTTCCCACTACAGCACCGATTTCAAAAATTCTTTCACCCTTAGAATGCTTCACTTTCCCCGAGTAACATAAAAACTAATTCATCCCCATATTTCTACGGTTTCCAACATTCCCACGGGAGCAGGAACGTATACGGGAACTTTGACACTATAGCACCGATTTCAAAAATTCTTTCACCGTTAGAATGCTACACTATCCCCGGGTAACATAAAAACTAATTCATCCCCATATTTCTACGGTTCCCTTTATTCCCACGGGAGCAGGAACGTATACGGGAACTTTGACACTACAGCACCGACTTCAAAAATTCTTTCACCGTTAGAATGCTACACTATCCCCGACTTACATAAAAACTAATTCATCCCCATATTCTTACGGTTCCCTATATTCCCACGGGAGCAGGAACGTATACGGGAACTTTGACACTACAGCACCGATTTCAAAAATTCTTTCACCGTTAGAATGCTACACTATCCCCGAGTAACAAAAGCTTTAACTCATCCCCATATTCCTACGGGAACGGTCACCATATTCCAACGGGAACGGGAGTCTTAACTGATATTGAAAATGCGAATGTGGCTATGTCGGTATGTTTTTCGTATGTCTCCCGTTCACAGAACCTGAGGAAGGACATAGACTATATATTTTTTCCCTATATTCCCACGGGAGCAGGAACGTATACGGGAACTTTGACACTACAGCACTGATTTCAAAAATTCTTTCACCGTTAGAATGCTAAACTATCCCCGAGTAATATTAAAACTAATTCATCCCCATATTCCTACGGTTCCCTATACTCCCACGGGAGCAGGAACGTATATGGGAACTTTGACACTGCAGCACCGATTTCAAAAATTCTTTCACCGTTAGAATGCTACACTATCCCCGAGTAACAAAAATTTTAACTCATCCCCATATTCCTCCGGGAACGGTCACCATATTCCAACGGGAACGGGAGTCTTAACTGATATTGAAAATGCGAATGTGGCTATGTCGGTATGTTTTTCGTATGTCTCCCGTTCACAGAACCTGAGGAAGGACATAGACTATATATTTTTTCCCTATATTCCCACGGGAGCAGGAACGTATACGGGAACTTTGACACTACAGCACCGATTTCAAAAATTCTTTCACCGTTAGAATGCAACACTATCCCCGGGTAATATTAAAACTAATTCATCCCCATATTCCTACGGTTCCCTATATTCCCACGGGAGCAGGAACGTATACGGGAGCTTTGACACTACAGCACCGATTTCAAAAATTCTTTCACCGTTAGAATGCTACACTACCCCCAAGTAACATAAAAACTAATTCATCCCCATATTTCTACGGTTCCCTTTATTCCCACGGGAGCAGGAACGTATACGGGAACTTTGACACTACAGCACCGACTTCAAAAATTCTTTCACCGTTAGAATGCTACACTATCCCCGACTAACATAAAAACTAATTCATCCCCATATTCTTACGGTTCCCTATATTCCCATGGGAGCAGGAACGTATACGGGAACTTTGACACTACAGCACCGATTTCAAAAATTCTTTCACCGTTAGAATGCTACACTATCCCCGAGTAACAAAAACTTTAACTCATCCCCATATTCCTACGGGAACGGTCACCATATTCCAACGGGAACGGGAGTCTTAACTGATATTGAAAATGCGAATGTGGCTATGTCGGTATGTTTTTCGTATGTCTCCCGTTCACAGAACCTGAGGAAGGACATAGACTATATATTTTTTCCCTATATTCCCACGGGAGCAGGAACGTGTACGGGAACTTTGACACTACAGCACCGATTTCAAAAATTCTTTCACCGTTAGAATGCTACACTATCCTCGAGTATTATTAAAACTTATTCATCCCCGTATTCCTACGGTTCCCTATATTCCCACGGGAGCAGGAACGTATACGGAAACTTTAACACTACAGCACCGATTTCAAAAATTCTTTCACCGTTAGAATGCTACACTATCCCCGAGTAACATAAAAACTAATTCATCCCCATATTCCTACGGTTCCCTATATTCCCACGGGAGCAGGAACGTATACGGGAACTTTGACACTACAGCACCGATTTCAAAAATTCTGTCACCGTTAGAATGCTAAACTATCCCCGAGTAATATTAAAACTAATTCATCCCCATATTCCTACGGTTCCCTATACTCCCACGGGAGCAGGAACGTATATGGGAACTTTGACACTGCAGCACCGATTTCAAAAATTCTTTCACCGTTAGAATGCTACACTATCCCCGAGTAACAAAAACTTTAACTCATCCCCATATTCCTACGGGAACGGTCACCATATTCCCACGTGAACGGGAGTCTATACTGATATTGAAAATGCGAATGTAGCTATGTCGGTATGTTTTTCGTATGTCTCCCGTTCACAGAACCTGAGGAAGGACATGGACTATATATTTTTTCCCTATATTCCCACGGGAGCAGGAAAGTATACGGGAACTTTGACACTACAGCACCGATTTCAAAAATTCTTTCACGTGAAAGTTTGTATGTGTGGATGTATGTTTGTTCCTCTTTCACGCAAAAACTGCTGAATTGATTTCAATTATACTTTCCAATAATATAGCTTATACATCAGAATAACACATAGGCTACAATTTATCCCTAAATTCCCTCGGAAACGGGAATGTATACGGGAACTTAGAAACTATAACACCGATTTCAAAAATTTTTCCACTGTAAGAATGCTTCATTATCCCCGAGTTACATAAAAACTAATTCATCCCCATATTCCTACGTTTCCCTATATTCCCACGGGAGCAGGAACGTATACGGGAACTTTGACACTACAGCACCGATTTCAGAAATTCTTTCACCGTTAGAATGCTACACTATCCCCGAGTAACATAAAAACTAATTCATCCCCTTATTTCTACGGTTCCCTTTATTCCCACGGGAGCAGGAACGTATACGGGAACTTTGACACTACAGCACCGACTTCAAAAATTCTTTCACCGTTAGAATGCTACACTATCCCCGAGTAACATAAAAACTAATTCATCCCCATATTCCTACGGTTCCCTATATTCCCACGGGAGCAGGAACGTATACGGGAACTTTGACACTACAGCACCGATTTCAAAAATTCTTTCACCGCTAGAATGCTACACTATCCCCGAGTAGTAAAAACTTTTACTCATCCCCATATTCCTACGGGAACGGTCACCATATTCCAACGGGAACGGGAGTCTTAACTGATATTGAAAATGCGAATGTGGCTATGTCGGTATGTTTTTCGTATGTCTCCCGTTCACAGAACCTGAGGAAGGACATAGACTATATATTTTTTCCCTATATTCCCACGGGAGCAGGAACGTATACGGGAACTTTGACACTACAGCACCGATTTCAAAAATTCTTTCACCGTTAGAATGCTAAACTATCCCCGAGTAATATTAAAACTAATTCATCCCCATATTCCTACGGTTCCCTATACTCCCACGGGAGCAGGAACGTATATGGGAACTTTGACACTGCAGCACCGATTTCAAAAATTCTTTCACCGTTAGAATGCTACACTATCCCCGAGTAACAAAAATTTTAACTCATCCCCATATTCCTACGGGAACGGTCACCATATTCCAACGGGAACGGGAGTCTTAACTGATATTGAAAATGCGAATGTGGCTATGTCGGTATGTTTTTCGTATGTCTCCCGTTCACAGAACCTGAGGAAGGACATAGACTATATATTTTTTCCCTATATTCCCACGGGAGCAGGAACGTATACGGGAACTTTGACACTACAGCACCGATTTCAAAAATTCTTTCACCGTTAGAATGCAACACTATCCCCGAGTAATATTAAAACTAATTCATCCCCATATTCCTACGGTTCCCTATATTCCCACGGGAGCAGGAACGTATACGGGAGCTTTGACACTACAGCACCGATTTCAAAAATTCTTTCACCGTTAGAATGCTACAATACCCCCAAGTAACATAAAAACTAATTCATCCCCATATTTCTACGGTTCCCTTTATTCCCACGGGAGCAGGAACGTATACGGGAACTTTGACACTACAGCACCGACTTCAAAAAATCCTTCAACGTTAGAATGCTACACTATCCCCGACTAACATAAAAACTAATTCATCCCCATATTCTTACGGTTCCCTATATTCCCACGGGAGCAGGAACGTATACGGGAACTTTGACACTACAGCACCGATTTCAAAAATTCTTTCACCGTTAGAATACTACACTATCCCCGAGTAACAAAAATTTTAACTCATCCCCATATTCCTACGGGAACGGTCACCATATTCCAACGGGAACGGGAGTCTTAACTGATATTGAAAATGCGAATGTGGCTATGTCGGTATGTTTTTCGTATGTCTCCCGTTCACAGAACCTGAGGAAGGACATAGACTATATACTTTTTCCCTATATTCCCACGGGAGCAGGAACGTGTACGGGAACTTTGACACTACAGCACCGATTTCAAAAATTCTTTCACCGTTAGAATGCTAAACTATCCTCGAGTATTATTAAAACTTATTCATCCCCGTATTCCTACGGTTCCCTATATTCCCACGGGAGCAGGAACGTATACGGGAACTTTAACACTACAGCACCGATTTCAAAAATTCTTTCACCGCTAGAATGCTACACTATCCCCGAGTAACATAAAATTTAATTCATCCCCATATTCCTACGGTTCCCTATATTCCCACGGGAGCAGGAACGTATACGGGAACTTTGACACTACAGCACCGATTTCAAAAATTCTTTCACCCTTAGAATGCTACACTTTCCCCGAGTAACATAAAAACTAATTCATCCCCATATTTCTACGGTTTCCAACATTCCCACGGGAGCAGGAACGTATACGGGAACTTTGACACTATAGCACCGATTTCAAAAATTCTTTCACCGTTAGAATGCTACACTATCCCCGAGTAACATAAAAACTAATTCATCCCCATATTTCTACGGTTCCCTTTATTCCCACGGGAGCAGGAACGTATACGGGAACTTTGACACTACAGCACCGACTTCAAAAATTCTTTCACCGTTAGAATGCTACACTATCCCCGACTTACATAAAAACTAATTCATCCCCATATTCTTACGGTTCCCTATATTCCCACGGGAGCAGGAACGTATACGGGAACTTTGACACTACAGCACCGATTTCAAAAATTCTTTCACCGTTAGAATGCTACACTATCCCCGAGTAACAAAAGCTTTAACTCATCCCCATATTCCTACGGGAACGGTCACCATATTCTAACGGGAACGGGAGTCTTAACTGATATTGAAAATGCGAATGTGGTTATGTCGGTATGTTTTTCGTATGTCTCCCGTTCACAGAACCTGAGGAAGGACATAGACTATATATTTTTTCCCTATATTCCCACGGGAGCAGGAACGTATACGGGAACTTTGACACTACAGCACTGATTTCAAAAATTCTTTCACCGTTAGAATGCTAAACTATCCCCGAGTAATATTAAAACTAATTCATCCCCATATTCCTACGGTTCCCTATACTCCCACGGGAGCAGGAACGTATATGGGAACTTTGACACTGCAGCACCGATTTCAAAAATTCTTTCACCGTTAGAATGCTACACTATCCCCGAGTAACATAAAAACTAATTCATACCCAAATTCCTACGGTTCCCTATATTCCCACGGCAGCAGGAACGTATACGGGAACTTTGACACTACAGCACCGATATCAAAAATTCTTTCACCGTTAGAATGCTACACTATCCCCGAGTAACATAAAATTTAATTCATCCCCATATTCCTACGGTTCCCTATATTCCCACGGGAGCAGGAACGTATACGGGAACTTTGACACTACAGCACCGATTTCAAAAATTCTTTCACCCTAAGAATGCTACACTATCCCCGAGTAACATAAAAACTAATTCATCCCCATATTCCTACGGTTCCCAACATTCCCACGGGAGCAGGAACGTATACGGGAACTTTGACACTATAGCACCGATTTCAAAAATTCTTTCACCGTTAGAATGCTACACTATCCCCGAGTAACATAAAAACAAATTCATCCCCATATTCCTACGGTTCCCTTTATTCCCACGGCAGCAGGAACGTATACGGGAACTTTGACACTACAGCACCGACTTCAAAAATTCTTTCACCGTTAGAATGCTCCATAATCCCGGAGTAACATTAACTTTAACTTATCCACATATTCCCACTAAAACGGTCACCATATTCCAACGGGAACGGGAGTCTTTACTAATATTGAAAATGCGAATGTAGCTATGTTGGTATGTTTTTCGTATGTCTCCCGTTCAAACTGCTAAACAGATTTCATTAAATTAGCTACAGAGATGGTCTAGAACATGCGGAAGGATAAAGGCTATATATCTATCCTTATATTCCCACGGGAACGGAAATGGGAGTTCAAAAACTACGGTCTCAAAAGTATTTTTAACAGGGCTACAAAGTGTTGAAATAGGGGTTGAATGTTTTTTTTTGGAAATATGTACCGCCATTTTTAAGGCTAGAAGTTTTATTTCCTAAAAAGTTAAAAATGCTGCTGAAAGTCACTATTCCACGCGGACGAAGTCGCGGGCACAGCTAGTTATTTATATTCTAACTTTACCAACAACAGAAATTGAAACATGTGAAAAAATTCTACTAAAACCCGTAAAGAAATATAATTTTATTAACTTTCCTTCTCCTGAACCTGGACTACTACTCCTACATCAATATAACGGCACCATTCTGATCGACAACGAAGAAATAAAACTCACCGGCACATTTAATATTCAATATCGTAATAAAACCATTACGGTAAATAATCAAACCTACGTTTCAAGTGAGATCTCAACCACAAGGCCCTTACCCGCAATAATGCAACCGTTTTCAAAGAACGTAACATTTGAAGAATTGTTATCCCTAGAGAGAACTTACAGAAACTTTTACACAAACAACAAGTTGACCTTACACAACAAAACAAGTGTTACAAAGAAAGTCTGCATTTTTATTTTCGGCAATTTTTATTTTCAAGTAATTTTGGTTTTTAATTATTTTACGACTCATTCAAGTCTTTACATTTGGTCCTTCTTGCCTTAAAGAATCAGTTTTAATAATTAAACATTGAAAAACATTAAAGTGTGTGCAGTGTATACCCCCATAAGGAAAAAGATTTTACAATATACATTACGTAAATTAAAAGTACATTTAAAAAGTAGTTTGTCCTTGATTTATTCCAATTAAATAACCTTAAAATCTATTTAGTTGGTTAACAAGTGTTTTAATTTAACTAATTTAACTAATTTCTAAATAAAAGTGTCCAGAAGAGACACTACAAATAGATATAGTTTACCACAAAATATTTGGCGGCAGTAGCAGCATTAGCTGCATTAGCAGCAGTAGCAGCAGTAGCAGCAGTAGCAGCAGTAGCAGCATTAGCAGCAGAAAAAGCAGCAACAGTTGCAGACAAGCAGTAAGTTTTGCTTTACGTGTTGTAAACTTGTCTGATTGCATTTTCGTATTTCTGTTGATAAAAAGAAATAAATAAATTATTATTATGGGTTAGACGAAAAATTTCAAGTACGGTCAGTTAAAAAAAGACCTCTTGGCAAAAATTAAAAAGGATTTTACCAATTTTAAGAAGTCCTCAAAAGAACGTCGAACAAAGGCGTACGCGTCGGCTCGTCTTAGCAAGCTAGAAGAGGACATGTCATCGGCAAAAACGTTTTATGATGCGATCGTTGGAGGTGGAATGCTGGAGGAGAATATGAAAGTTGAAGAGTTAAAAGTGGTATATGAACAAATTGATGAAATTTACATCGAATATCGTATAGAGCTTCTGGAAGTGATTGAGAAATGGGCAACAATAGGTACTAACGCTCCAAACTTGGGTGCTACGCCTCAAAATACAGCTGGTACATCAGCTCATTCGGGAATAAGACTTCCACGGATAGATTTACCCAAATTCGACGGTTCCGAGTGGTATATACTTGGCGTGCTTTTCATGACAGGTTTCAGTCTTTGATCCACAACAACAGCAGTCTTGATGACATCGACAAGCTGCATTTCTTGCAATCATGCTTGACAGGTGATGCAGATCGGTTTTTACAGAATTTTGCTGTAGAGGCTGCCAACTACAGTAGTTATTATATGATCGATACGATCATAAACGCATTTTGGTGCACACCCAAATGCAAGCACTTTTTGGTCAACCATCAATGACTCGTGAGACTGCCACGGGCATCAAAGATCTGCTGTAAACCACCAGAGAATGTTTTCTCGCGCTAAAAAAAATGGATGTGCCTGTGTCGTACTGGGACACCGTCCTTATTTGGTTCCTTTTCCAAGAAACTTCCGAATTCTTGTCAACACCTATGGGAAGAAAAACTTGGTAATAGGAAAGATTTGCCTACCTTCAAAGAATTTACCGAGTTTTTGGAGATCCGTTTCCGAACTCTGCAAGTGATGGGTCAACAGGAACATGAAGCTGCATACAGGACGCAAGAAGAGCCACACGTCAAAACAAGGCCTCGTTTTCAGCCAGTTAAGACGAAAGTTACGCACGCGAATCAAGTCGTCAAACAGCCATCCAAAAAAGTAGACAGGAACCACACCGTAGACAGGAACAACACCGTGGAGCAACTGATCTGTAAGCAGTCAAGGCAAGCACACTTTGAAAAAAGTCGTTAAGAAACTGTTTCCAGGCTGAAGATATGTGACAATTGTTTGTCTTACGGACATCTTGTTGGAACATGTTACAGTCTTACTTCATGTTACTTTTGCCAACAAAGACATCATTCGCTGCTACATGACAAACAACAGCAACAATCGTCAAGCAACAGACATGTACAACAATTTCCTGCAACCAGCTCCAGCGCGTCTTCGTCTCAAGCGAAAACTTTTCAGACGTCCATAAATCCGAATGCGCCTGTCTTTCAGCCATCGGTAGGACAATCTTTTAGTTACCACGCGTCGCAAGGTGGTTACGCACACCAGGTGCTCATGACGACAGCGGTGGTAAAGGTTCGAGCAGCAGATGGTAAGATTCGTCTTTTACGTGCTCTGATTGATACAGGGTCGGAAAAGTCTTTCATCACTGAAGCAGCGGCACAACTTATGAAATTGGAGCGAAGGCGTACAAATGTAGAGGTATCTGGGTTAGGGTTGGTCAACAACGGCACTGCGCAACACTCCGTCGAAGAAAGATTTGCTTCCCATCACTCGACGTTTGAGACTGCCATTCAGGCGTTGGTTTTTAAGTCGTTGACTGGCCATCTCCCGGCTCAGCGAGTGGTACCTGGCTCTTGGAAACATCTGAAAGGTCTTTTGTTAGCTGATCCTTATCTGTATGAACCTGCATCTATAGATTTACTTTTCTGAAGTGAAGTTTGTGCCGAAATATTTCTTCCTGAAATAAGACGTCCAGAAGATGGAAATGGTCCTGTAGCTCAAAACACCGAACTGGGATGGATCGTTTTTGGGAAAGTTTCAGCCGAAATTCCACAAGTCCGAAGCTTTGTTCAACTAACGGATCTGAGCTCCCAATTAGAGAAATTTTGGACAATTGAAGAGACACTTTTTCAGAAGCAAGAGACTGAAGAAGACATTCCTTTTGACGATCACTTTAACCAACATACAACACGTTTACCTGATGGTCGTTATCAAGTGAAGTTACCATTCAGAGGTGGAGGCTATCCAGAAATGGGATCGAGTCGGCAAAATGCCTTACGACGATTTATGCATCTGGAGAAGAGGCTAGATTCTAACGAAAAACTTGCTGAAGGCTACAAGAAATGTATCCAAGAATACAAAGAACTTGGTCAAATGGAAGAGGTAGATGGTAATGATGCGGTTTTAGACACCCCATTCCATTATTTCTTACCGCATCACGCGGTTTTCAAAGAAGCAAGTTCTACAACTAAACTCCGAGTGGTGTTCGATGCTGCAGCGAAAACTACGGATGGCAAATCCCTTAACGATTGGTTGCTTGCCGGTCCAAAACTACAATCAAGTATAATTGATCTGGGGGTCAATTCCCGATCTGTGAAGCTGTGAAGTGAAAAAAAAATATCATTTCCGTTTTCATACAGTTTTTTTATTTTATCACTTCACGAACCCACTCTAAGCGATTCCGGATCTAAAAAGTACTAAAACGTTCTAAATGATAAATTCTGACAAGTTTCTCTCATTTTCTCTCTCATTTCAATTGGATTCCAATTGGATATTTCATCGTTTGAGTTTTGCGGCCATTTTTCATAATTGAATTTTTCATGGACTCATACGGCAGTGAAAAGAAATTTATCATATGAAAAAAAATTGACATTTGAGGTTGGATTTTCGAGAATTGAATTTTCGGTGAAGCTATGATGAATGTTTTCACTTCACAGCTTCACCAGATCGGGAATTGACCCCCTGGTGTTGAAATGGCGAACTCATCGAGTTACTTTCACCGCCGACATTGAAAAAAATGTATCGACGAATTTGGGTCAGTCAATCAGATCGATATTACCAGTTGATCCTGTGGAGAGATTAAAAGACTGTACCTGTGAAAATTTTCAAATTAAAAACGGTAACCTTTGGCACAGCGAGTGCACCATACCTTGCCATCCAAATTTTAAAACGAGTCGCTGATGATGGGAGCGAAAATTGTCCGGAGGGGGCGAAGGTTGTTCGTGAAGATATGTATGTCGACGACCTTATAAGTGGAGCGGACACCATTGAAGAAGCGAGAACGAAAAGAGATGAGGCAAAGCAACTTTTGGCAACAGCGGGACTCAACCTCAGAAAGTGGACTAGTAACAGGAGAAAACTCATCGAAGATATCCCAGTTCAGGATAGGGAACTTGATTTTGAACTTCCGCTGAATCTAGCAAATCACGTCAAAACCTTGGGTATCAAGTGGTTTCCCATCGATGACCTCTTCTCGTACCAAAATCTACAATCTGCAACGGAATCAACCACAAAAAGATCAATGCTGTCAACTATAGCCAAATGTTTGATCCTTTGGGCTGGATCTCACCATGTATCATCACCGCGAAACTTATGATGCAGCGATTATGGGAGCTTGGCTGTGACTGGGATGAACCAATTCCAGCTGCTTTGAAGAAGGATTGGGATGCTTTTTTCCGAGAACTCCATCTGATCGAGCGGCTTCGGATTCCAAGATGGACCCAGATGAACAAGACCAACAAATCGATCGAGTTGCATGGGTTTTATTTTGTCAAAGACAAAAGTAGCGCCAAATCAGCGAACGATAACTTTACCTCGTCTGGAACTTTGTGGTGCAGTTGTATTGGCAGAGTTATTACAATACACCAAGGAGGTTCTGCTAATTCCTGATGTCAAAATCTATGCGTGGACAGATTCCACAATTGCATTGGCCTGGATACGCGCCACTCCCGCTCGATGGACCACGTTCGTATCCAACCGTGTGTCGGAAATCCAGCGGTTAGTGGGGATCGATTGCTGGGGACATGTCGCAACGCTTCATAACCCAGCCGATCTAGCGTCCAGGGGAGTATATCCATCTGAATTGGAATCACTTAAATCGTGGTGGAATGGTCCAGAATTCCTACAAGAAAAATGGGTATTCGATCTTCCAGATCAACCCATCGAAATACATAGATACGTTGGAAGAGCAACGAAATATCAAGGTTCTAAGCATAAACGCAATAGAAAGTGACAGTTTACTACCAATTATATGTAACTTTTCGAGCCTTCTCAAAGTTGTTAGAGTTGTTGCCACCTGTTGTCGATTTATAGCAAAATGTAGACCCAAGTATGGTCCTATATCAGGTCCACTCATACCTAAAGAATTGGAAGCTGCCCGTCTACTCATCGTTAAGGCAGCACAAAAGGAAATGTTCGCAAACGAAATGCAACAAATTCGCAATAATAAAACACCCAAACCGTTAAGTGCGTTAAATGCTTTTATCGATGCTACTGGAGTACTGCGAGTGGGAGGACGTTTTGAGGACTCTCTACTTCCTTTTGATGCCCAACATCCGAAATTGCTTCAAAACAACCATCATTTCACAAATTTGGTTGTCCGAGATGCTCATAAAAATACACAACACGTTGGTATTCAGCAAATGATCAGTTACATTCGACAACGCTACTGGATTGGGCAAAAAAGAAGAAGGGTCAAATACCAATTACACAGGTGTCCTTCCTGTTATCGACAAAAGGCAGCGAGAGTGCGTGTGTCTAGACCATTTAGTCATACTGGTGTGGATTATGCAGGTCCACTCGAGATTATGTCCTGGAAAGCACGCGGTGCGAAAATTCTCAAAGGATATTTTGCAGTATTTATCTGCCTAGCAACAAAGGCTATTCATCTGGAGGTCGTGTCAGACCTGACAACTCAAGCGTTTTTGGCATCGTTTAAAAGATTAGCTGCCAGAAGAGGAATTTATACGAAGTTATATAGCGACTGCGGAACTAATTTTGTTGGTGCTTACAATGAGTTAGTAAAACTATTAAAATAAGCACAACACGATTGGAAGGAAATTGCGGAAGACTTAGTGAATCACGGTACCGAATGGCACTTTATTCCCCCAGCTTCTGCACACTTTGGTGGATTATGGGAAGCGGGTGTGAAATCGGTCAAGTACCACTTAATACGAGTCGTTGGAACGGAAAGGCTTACTTACGAGGAACTCCTGACGCTTCTAGCTCAAATAGAAGCTTGTTTAAATTCGAGGCCTCTTTGCCCTCCCTCCGGCAGCTTAGACGATTTAAATGCACTCACCCCCGCACACTTTCTAGTCGGCAAATCATTGCACGCTATACCACAAGGCGAATTAAATTACAACATCACGCATGCAGATCGCTGGAAACGTGTCCAGGTTTTAGCAGAAGGATTCTGGCGAAAATGGAATTCCGAATATCTCGCAAGGCTTCAGCAACGACCAAAATGGACGCAGATTAAGGAAATGCCGAAGGTAGGAGACTTGGTTCTTCTCAAAGATGAGCGACTTCCATCGACCTATTGGAATCTTGCCAGAATACAAGAAATCCACGCCGGATCGGACGGATTGATACGCGTCGTGACAGAAAAAACACAAAACGGACAGTTGAAGCGGCCTATAACAAAAATTTGCTTATTTCCGTCGAACAAAACTTCCGAACAAAACGATATAATATGAACTCTCGCGCATAAAATCAATAATACCATAGTAAAAGGAAATCAAGAAAAAAGAACACCTTAATCTATTATAATGAAATGAAATAAAACACTCATTGTCATTCAAAAAAGCAATCAACCCATCTTTAAAACACCTGTAAAACTGTTCAAACGCACCAATCAACTCATCTCTAAGGCACCTGAAAGCTGTTTAAAAAAGAAAATAAATCAAACAAGAACTCTGTTTAAAATCATCTTTATTAAAGTTATAAAAATTAACAAACAATTGCCATGAATACAATTCATCGTTAAATGCTGTGCTACAACACCGCATACACAAAATTAAACTTATAATATCAAAAAAAAAAAAAAAAAACATAGAACACTGAAACAATGTATGTTCTTTGATAAAAGTTATTGCACTGCAACAATGCATGCATAATGATAAAACTTAATGCCTAAAATACAAAATTTGCAAAGATCACTTTAAATCACAGTTATTAATAAAATGTTAAATTCTGAACCAAATCAACTTGCACAGAAAACAGATCTTCTACGTATAATGCAAACACAATCCACACAAAAACAAATTTAAGGCAATCGCGAAATGTCAAATGCCGTCGGCAAAATGCATCTGACAAAACACTGTACAACACAACACTTTTCTATTTCCAAAACTATACAGTCCACTAAATGAAGAAAAACACCAAAGCAAATTCACTTAAATTGGAATAAATCACTCCCAAAACTTAATAAACTTCATATAAAATAAATAAATAAACATCGCGAGTTGTTTATAACACAAAGCGTAAACAACAATTTCTAGTTAGAAGTCGTACGCTTTTCTAACTAGAAGAAGACAACACTCGTTCATGACCAATTTATTTTGAACAAGTATTTCGCTCGCACACGCTAGCACATAATGTACTTAACGCGAACCGCGAAAAAATACCGAATACGCACGAGCCTTGCCAACAAATCTACTATAGGCAAACATGAAACAGCTACGGCATCACTATTGTTTATGTATGTAACATAGCTGATTGCACATAAAAACCGAAATTCTTATAAATACTTTGGAGAATAACGGCGTTCAAGCCCACCATTGAGATGTACATTTCACTCATATACATATTTCATTGATATAAATATCAATGAATTTAATGAATTTTAAAACACATCATTTAAAATCTAAAAGGAATTAAATTAATAAATTCACCCATGCGCACACACACATTACATACCAATTTCGCGCACGCTTGTTAAACGAGAAACCACACACTTTCAACACGCATTCAATCAAAGTTGTTAAATTTAATTCAAAACTATTTAATGCAAAACTCACCTGAACATTAACTGGATCTTTCGAATACCTCCGCAATTAATCACTTTTCATTATTTAATTTAAAAGAAAAACAACACAAAAAAAACAATACACACGACGCGATTATTCACTCAACGATCCGCACTATTGAGAAACACACTACATAATAATTAAGATGGACATGAAACACGAAGATGAATGGCATTTGAATGCCATACAATAGACTAATTGCCAAATACCATTCATGTATAATATTGTTGTACTACCTTTACTACCAGCAACACATCAAAATTTCATTGAAGCGTGAATGAAATAAAACTTCTTCTTGAGTACCTACACTGTGTTTACGTAGTATGCATATATGTTTGTAATAATAAGTTTTGTTATTTTACTTGGGCGTGGGTGTACCTGGGATTGTATTTATTATTATGCACTAACATTGTTGTATGTTTGCATGTCTACCTGAGTGGTCATATTGGAACATATTGGACTTGACCTCAATGCTGAAACCACAGAGTAAATAATATGTAGTATACTTTGTGACTGAAACCAATGGAAACGGTGATGCCAGGCTGCTGCACATTTCTGCGAAATCGAAATTTTACCATTCACCATTTCGAGGCGGGAGAATGTACGAAAGTACAATGAAATATTACAAATGTTAAAATAAAAATATTCAATCAAACAATACTTAAAGTTAGAATCCACAAGAAATGTCAAACGTCAAAATTGTAAACAAAAACGTAGAATAATTCCAAGAAATTAATAACGGGTGATTTTTTAGCTGGTTTGGTTTTGGCAACACTGGTTTTGACAGCTGACGTGTGTTTAGTACCTTGTGTCACTGTCAGACAGCTTCAGTTTGGTTTGCAATTTAACCATGGATCGTCTTACAAATGAACAACGCTTGCAAATTATTGAATTTTACTATCAAAATTCGTGCTCGGTTCGAAATGTTCATCGCATCATTATTGGGCCATATTTCTTCAAAGATGATGCGAATCGCAGCGTTACTGTCAATGGTGAACGCTACCGAGCGATGATAACAAACTTTTTTTTTGCCCGAAATGGAAGTTCTTGACTTGCATGATATGTGGTTTCAACAAGACGGTGCCACATGCCACACAGCACGCGAAACAATGGCGCAATTCCGAGGCGAGTTTGGTGAACAGTTAATTTCACGTTTCGGGCCGGTCAATTGGCCGCCTAGATCGTGCGATTTGACACCATTAGACTATTTTTTGTGGGGGTATGTCAAGGCTAATGTCTATAAGGACAAGCCCGCTTCGATTGACGCACTGGAAGCCAACATCCATGCATTCATTCGTGAGATACCGGCCGATATGTGTGAAAGAGTATGCCAAAATTGGACTCAGCGGATGGGCTACCTGAGACGCAGCCGCGGTCAACATTTGCATGAAATTATCTTTAAACATTAAATTGCAAGGCTCAAACTATCGATTCAAATAAATATTTCATTCATTTTTTCGAATTTTTTGTGTTTTTTTTTTTTAAAAAAAGTTCTAAACCTCTTAAAAAATCACCCGTTATATTTAGGTAAGAGATTAGAGGTCATATGAAAGAGTTCCTGTGGGAAATTAGATACAAGAAGCTAATATACAATTGAAAAGTCTTACAAAGAAAATCTTCATTTTTATTTTCGGCAATTTATATTTTCAAGTAATTTTGGTTTTTAATTATTTTACGACTCATTCAAGTCTTTACATTTGGTTCGCAAACGAAATGCAACAAATTCGCAATTATAAAACACCCAAACCGTTAAGTGCGTTAAATGCTTTTATCGATGCTACTGGAGTACTGCGAGTGGGAGGAAGTTTGGAGAACATTTCCTTTTGTGCTGTCTTAACGATGAGTAGACGGGCAGCTTCCAATTCTTTAGGTTTGAGTGGACCTGAAATATCTCCCAACTTGGGTCTACATTTTGCTATAAATCGACAACAGGTGGTTTACGAAAGTACAATGTTTTTATATGAAATATAAATAAAGAATGTGAAATTAAATTAGTAAATCGAACAATGCTTGGAATACAATCCACAAAACAAATGTCAATATTCCAAAATGTAAATAAAAACATAGAATTTGTCATTATGACCTCTAATGGTATACAAAAGTAAATAATGTGAAGAAATTCACAACCGATTTATAACGATATCAAAGTGGACGTGTTTCTTTTACTTTTCTTGGAAAGTTTTATAGAGTATTTTTTTCCTAGTTTTTTTTTGTATTAAATAAAACCTAGTCGGAACATTTGGTCCTTCACAGCCGTTTTTACGAACAGTGATTAAAAACAATTAATTTGTGTGTAAAAACATTAACATTTAAAGACAAAAAGTGTGTGAAGTGCTTAGTCGTTTAACGAACACAATTGCTTGTGTATAAATATATGTACATACATGAAGAACTCCTACAGAGTTTAATAAGTAAAGTTTCAATTTTTCCAAATTAAATTTGCTTAAAACTTATCAATCGCGTGCGATCAAAAACGCCATTAAGCTAAAATAATCTTAAACTATATATATATATATAATCTAAAATCTGCTGCTGCATGACTCGATCAAGGACTAAAACTACAAGGTCATCCAAGGTTGCAACTGCAAAAAAGAAGAAGAATTTAAGTAAGTTCGTTCTTGTTGTGTACGTTGTTGTATAAATAAATAGTTATACCCAAACAAACTTTAAAATGTCGAATCCAGTTCCTGCTCTTGGTTCTTCTTTGTTTTACGGAGCTCTCCAAAAAAGCCTCTTGGAGCAAATAGAGAGGAATTATAGGAATTTCAAGAAAGAGCCCAAAACACGTCGTACGCGTGCAATTGCAAGTAGCCGCTTAGCCTTGCTGGAGGAAAACATGGCTTCAGAGAAACTCTATCACCAAAACGTCGTTGGGGGTTCCAAATTGGAAGCTGGGATAGAGAAGGAAGATTATTTTGAAGTCTTTGACAAAATAAACGACACTTATCTGGATTATAGGTCCGATTTAACCGATTTGTTGGAGAGTTTGTCTTCGGTTCCTGCATCGTCATCGCTGGCAGCAGGTCAGGCTGGTCAGAGTTTAGGCCAGTCAGGTATGGTCCGTACCGAGTTGAGATTGCCCAAAATTGATCTCCCTAAATTTAATGGGGAATATATAAAATGGCGGTCGTTTCACGCAAACATGCGTGGATATTGAGCTTGCGTCATGCAACTCAACTTATGGAGGTGCGGTGCGGGCACTGGTCTTCAAGTCGCTGACTGGCCATCTCCCGGCCCAACAAATGATACCTGACAAATGGCAACATCTTAAAGGGTTAACGTTGGCAGATCCAAATCTCCACGTTCCTGGACCAATTAACATACTTCTTGGTAGCGACGTACATGCCGACATACTCCTTCCAGAAGTGAGAAGACCTGCAGATGGAGTCGGACCAACCGCTCTGAAGACGCAGTTAGGGTGGATTGTGTTAGGGAGAGTTCAAGAGGAACATCCCCGGCAAATACGCAGTTTTGTGCAGACTGCTGACCTGAATTCTCAGCTGCAGAGATTCTGGGAGATGGAAGAATTGCCGTTCCAGACACATGAAACTGAGGAGAACATCGCATGCGACGCGCATTTCGATGAACACACGAGACGCCTTCCTGACGGGCGTTATGAAGTGAAGCTGCCGTTTAAGGGTGGATGTCTTCCAGCGATGGGATCCAGTAAGCAGAGCGCGGTCCGACGATTCCTGCACTTGGAGAAGAGGCTGGAGGCAAACCCAACTCTTCGGGCAGAGTATGCCAAATGCATATAGGAATATGCAACCCTAAGGCATATTGAAGAAATTCACGTCGGCGACTCGGTGTTGGCAACCCCATACCACTATTTTTTGCCTCACCATCAATTTTCAAGGAATCGAGCTCCACCACGAAACTGAGGGTCGTGTTCGACGCAACAGCGAAGACTTTGGATGGGAGGTCGCTCAACGATCGACTTTTGGTGGGCCCAAAATTACAGTCGAGCATTATCGATCTGGTTCTTCGATGGCGAACCCACAGAATAACATTTACGGCTGACATCGAAAAGATGTATAGGCAGGTGTTAGTGGATACACCTGATACTTACTATCAGTTGATCCTGTGGAGAAACGATCGTTCATCGCCAATCAAGATGTTTCGGCTTAAAACGGTAACGTTTGGCACAGCAAGTGCACCGTATCTTGCCATAAAAATTCTGAAACGTGTAGCCGAAGATGAAGAATCGAACTTGCCAGAGGGCGCGAAGGTTGTCCGAGAGGACATGTATGTGGACGATCTGATCAGTGGTGCCGATACTGTGGAAGAAACACGAACAAAACGCGACCAAGCGAATCAACTTCTGGCGTCCGCGGGCTTCTATTTACGAAAATGGATAAGCAACGTGAAGGAACTCGTCGAAGACATACCTGTAGCAGATCGAGAGTTAGATTTTGATGTGCTGTTCAACATGTCAAATCATGTCAAAACCCTTGGCATCAAATGGTTCCCGATAGACGACTACTTTTCGTATCAAAATGTGCAGCAGTCATCAGAAGCCACAACAAAAAGGTCAATGTTGTCCACCATAGCCAAACTGTTCGACCCACTTGGCTGGATATCACCATGCGTCATCACGGCAAAGTTAATGATGCAGCGGCTTTGGGAACTAAGTGATTGGGATGATCCGGTTCCAGCTACACTGAAAAAAGATTGGGATGATTTTCATGGAGAACTTCCGATGATCGAGACGCTTCGAATACTACGCTGGACTCAGACAAGCAAAACCAACAAGGACATCGAATTACATGGATTCTGTGATGCGTCTATGAAGGCATACGGTGCCGTAGTATACGTTCGTGTACTTGACAGCGATGGGAATATCCATGTTAATTTGCTCCTGGCAAAGACGAAGGTAGCTCCAAGTCAGCGTACGATCACGCTTCCACGTTTGGAACTTTGCGGAGCAGTAGTTTTAGCGCAATTGATGCAATATACTAAGGATGTTTTGGCTGTTCCCGACATCAAGATGTTTAGTTGGACCTACTCAACCATCGCGCTCGCGTGGATACGAGCCACTCCCGCCAAATGGACTACGTTCGTGGCCAACAGAGTGTCCGAAATTCAGCGGTTAGTGGGGATCGATTGCTGGAGACATGTTGCAACGCTTCATAACCCAGCCGATCTGGCGTCTAGAGGTGTGTATCCAGCAGAACTGACGTCATTGCAGACTTGGTGGATTGGTCCTGATTTTTTACGCACTCAATGGACTTTCGATGTTCCGCATCAACCTGTTGACATAGAAACTGACGAGGAATGACGTACGGTTAAGGTACTAAGCGCTCAAGTCAGTCAGGATGATCGCATACTTCAAACCATCTGCGACTGTTCGAATTTGTTGAAGGTGATTCGAGTTATCGCCACATGTTGTCGTTTCGCAACAAAATGTCGACGAAAAGCAATTTCTGATGGCCCATTTACTCCAAACGAACTGGAAGCAGCGCGTATCATCGCCGTATAAAGGCCGCACAGAAAGAGATGTTCAAAGCAGAGCTTCAACAAATTTTGGAAACCTCGAAAATACCTAAGTCACTCAAGACTTTGAACGCATTCGTTGATGCTGAAGGACTTTATTATTTATTATTATTTATTATAAATTCTTTATTTTGATAAAATCTCGAAAAATTTACATAAAAAATACAAAGAACATTAGCATGGCAAAAATTATTTGCCGTCTGCCTGAAATTTGACTTTAACGAGGTTTAATGAAAAGAAAGTAAAAGTTTTGTTTAAAAAATACATAAATATACAATAAAAGTAAAACAATTGAGTATATAAATAAAAGCATATTAACATTGCTTATCAAAAAATAAATTAAATTGTTTCTATTTTATTCGATAAAGCTGTTTCGGTAACCCAAGGCATGAATAATAAAACTGTAAAGAATATTCCAACTACACTGACCATTTAAAATATCTTTGACTTCCTCACGAGTTAGAAAGCTCTTTTCAAAGTAAAGCCTTCGCACTTCTTGTAAAATTGGGCAATTGGCTAAGAAGTGATTAATATCTTCGGTTTCGTTACGGTTGCAGAGGTTACATAAGAAATTATTGTTTCTGTGAGGTTTGTAATTTAAATTTAACATTTCAGTTCTTGCCTTAAACAGTGTACTTATTTGATTCACTGAAAATTTGCTATCAAAATAATTGTTTACGAAAAGAGCGTGATTGAGCTCTTTGTACATTAAACGGGTGGAGGAAGTTTGGGCCCTATTTAAGAATTTGAGATAAATTGAATCATCTATCTTTGCAATGCATTCGTAGAATCTATCTTGCCAATTTACGGAGGGGATATCATTTAGCTTAAGTTCAAAACAGTGTGTATCAGCTAACTCATTCCATTCCTTGAACGGAGACAGTTGCCTTTGAAACGCGACATCCATTACTTGCCTTTGGAGGTTTTCGCTCGATCTTTGCATGACTTTTACTATGTAGTCAGCGCTGGACTTAAGGTTTCTCAAAAAGATTGGTGGAAGACCTGATTCAACGTGTATAGCATACGTGGGAGTAGAGATTGGAAGTTTAAAAATTCTCTTGAAGAAGAAACGTTGTAACATTTCATATTCGTCAAGATTTTGGTAACCAAACACTTGGCTGGCGTAGCATAAGCAAGAGTTAATAGTGGCCTCAAAAACTTTATATTTAGCTGAGATGCCTATGTACTTGTTGCAGAATATTCTATTCCACATAATATTTATTGCTACTTTTGCCGATACACATTTATCCCTAGCATGAGGGCGGAAATCTAAGTTACTTGGGAGTAGAACACCTAGATATTTGTATTGTGAAACAACTTCAATAGGTTCACGGTCCAATGTCCATATCTCCGGATGAATTCTTCTTCGCCGGCCGTCTTCAAATATCATTATTTTTGATTTAGAGGTGTTTATTTCCAGGTCCCATGTGTCGCAAAATCTTTTCACTTTATTGATTTGTAACTGTAAAGTTGTAGGGTTATCCGAAAGAATAACCAAGTCATCTGCATAAAGAAGTACTTTGATAAGTACTCCACCAAACCTGACGCCACCAGGTAATTCATTGGAAACATCATCTATGAAGAGAGCAAACATTAATGGGCTTAAGGGGCAACCTTGGGGAACACCCGTATTAGTGCTAAAAAAGGTAGACATTGAACTACCATTGGAGACAGCAGCGCAAGTATTGGAGAGGAGTAACTTATACAATCTTAAAAACTTTGTCGAAATGCCTATATTCGAAAGTTTGAATATCAGTGAATGTCTATTGACTGTATCAAACGCGGCTTTTAAATCAATGAAACAGGCATAGAGTTTCTGTTTATTGTCGATAAATTTTTTTGCGACGCTGGTGAGCACAAAAATTTGATCAACAGTCGAAAGTCCAGCGCGGAAACCACCTTGAAAAATGCTTAAAAGCTTATTTTCATCTACCCACCTCATCAGTCTACCATAAAGAATTTGAGTAAATATTTTTCTCAGACAGGGTAGTATCGAAATGGCCCTATAGTTTGATGGTATTTTGGGGTCTCCTTTTTTGAAAATTGGACAGATCTGCGAATTTAAGAACGACTGTGGTATTACTTCTTCTTCAATCAGCTTGTTAAAAAACATAAGAAGTAGATTTTGAAAGGACGACGAAGAATATTTATAGAATTCAGTTGGAATCCCATCGAGACCAGCAGCTTTATTGTTTTTCATGTTTTTAAGCGTTGTTTGTAATTCGTTTAATGAAATAGAGTCATCCAGGTCTGCCACTGAAATGGAAGGTAGAGCATATTGGAATGCTTGGTGATTTGTTGAGGGGTTAAAGAGTTTTTTGAAGTGGTTTGCGAGTAGATCCTCACCAATATCAGACGCTGTTGTACTTTTGCAGCCAGCCAACAATCTTACATTAATCCAAAATGACTTTGAGTCCTTACATTGTGACAAATTTGCTGCTATACCTTTCATGAATTTTTTTTGTTTGGATTCGCAAACTCTTTTGTATGACTTATTTGCATCTAGATAGAGTGATTTAAAAAACAAGGATTTCGTTTTCCTAAAGAGTTTAAGTAGAGCAAAAGATTTTTTCCGAAGTCTAATACATTCCCAGTCATACCACTCAGATGCAAACGTTTTGTTGTTTCTTGGTGGTATGGCTGACTGCTTAATGATTACTGTTATTTGAGCAGCTAACTGATCACAGGGGCAAGACAATTGATTTGAGAGACGACTCACACACTGATCTAATTTACGATTATAGTTGACTCTATAACTGTCTATCCACTTATAATTTTGTAAGGTCTTACACAATGAAGAATCAAGGTTTTGAAGTTTGATAGACGTCTCAATTGGAAGGTGGGCCGAGTAGCTTACTGCACTCACTTCAACATCTTCCACAATTTTAAGCCATTCGCCTCTTGCCAAACAATAATCTATTACGGAACACCCCTGACCGGAAATAAATGTTAGTTCTCCTCTTCTATCACTTTTTGCAATCCCATTCAAAACCATCAAACCGAAGTTCTCAATCAAATCGACTAGACGCCTGCCCGCACTATTGACCGTTTCATATAACGAACATCTCAAACTATTGAACGTATGAGATGTATTTTCTACCAGAGAAGCTGGGTTTTGGAAATTACCGATTCTCGCATTTAGATCACCTAATATTAAAATATTTTGGAATTCTAACTCGTTAAGAAAGGATTCAAGTTCATTATATTAATTATTCCAATTAGTACAATTTAAATAAGTTGGAAGAATGTAGTATTGTTCATGCCTGTGGTTTAACATTATAACAGTTTTACTTCCAATCGATTTAATGCTAACTGCTGAAGGACTTTTGAGAGTTGGAGGACGCTTGGAGAATTCTCTCCTCCCCTATGACGCGCAACATCCGATACTTCTTCAAAACAGTCACCATCTTATCAACCTGGTTGTCAGAGATGCCCATAAGAACTTCTTGCATGGCGACATCCAACAGATGATCAATTACATCCGTCAAAAGTATTGGATTGGCCAGATACGAAGAAGCGTAAAATATCAACTTCATTGATGCACTTCTTGTAACCGGCTAAAGACAAAGGAAATTCAGCAGTTGATGGCAAATCTACATGCACCGAGAGTCCAGATGTCACGACCGTTCAGTCATAGTGGAGTTGACTACGCAGGACCCATCGAAATGAAAAGCTGGAAAGCTTGATGTGCTAAAATACTAAAAGGGTATTTTGCAGTGTTCATCTGTTTGGCAACAAAAGCCATTCACTTGGAAGTCGTGTCTGACCTGACCACCCAAGCATTTTTAGCAGCATTTCGACGGTTTACTGCCAGGAGAGGTAGCTGCAAACAAATCTACAGCGATTGTGGAACTAATTTCGTCGGCGCTAATAATGAATTAGCCAAAATGTTGAAGGACGCGAAGCACAATTTTAAAGAAATTGCTGAAAATCTATCAAATCATGGAACAAATTGGCATTTTATTCCCCCAGCTTCTCCACACTTTGGTGGATTATGGGAAGCGGGAGTGAAATCGGTGAAGTTCCATTTAAAACGAGTTTTTGGAACCGAAAGGCTTACTTTTGAGGAGCTCACAACGCTTCTAGCTCAGATAGAAGCGTGCTTGAATTCGAGACCCTTATGCCCGCTCTCCGACAGCTTAGATGATTTGAATGGGCTAACACCTGCGCATTTTCTCGTAGGCGAATCCTTGCATGCTGTGCCACAAGGCGAACTTTACAACCACATCACGTATATCGACCGATGGAAAAAAGTACAAGCGCTGGCGGAAGGATTTTGGAAAAAGTGGAGTTCCGAATACCTTGCACGGTTGCAGCAACGTCCGAAATGGACTCAAGTTCAAGAAGCTCCCAAAATAGGAGACCTAGTGTTGCTCAAGGATGAGCGGCTTACACCGACTTACTGGAGTCTTGCCCGAATCGAGAACACTCACGCGGGAACGGATGGTCTTATACGAGCTGTCACGGTTAAAACAAAAAACGGAAACTTCAAACGACCCATCACGAAAATCTGTTATCTACCGTCCAACAAACACCAAGAGCAATCGGCGTTAATATAAAAATTAATTTCTAAAATACAAGCTGTTTACCGAAACATTTCAAAAGCTATGCTGTTTTCAAAAGTATAAAACTCTAAATCAACAACAAAGTTCAGTTGGTAACCCTATTGTGTGTCAACAAGTACTTTTTTCGCTCTTCATACTTTTCTTTTTTTCCAGTATAAATTGATCTTATTTAATATTAAAAACATTAAATATCAATACCAATACCAGTGAAGTGTTTATTCTTATAACTATTGGACAAATTCCTGGTGTAGTTCATTTTATATTGGCATTTCAATTTTTCAAGAATTTTCAATCATAATTTTCTTGGTGTATATTTATCAGTGCATCTTATAACGGTTAAGTTAAAACTTTGAATCTATTCCGAAATAGTGACTTTTAATAATTTTATATCATTGGTAACAGTGTAAGCTTTCCAACGCTGGGTTTAAAATTTTTAAGTGACACATACTTTTTGAGTTATTGCGTTTTGAGCTCACTTAGTGAATATTCAGCAATTATAATAGAGTTGCCAAACGTCTAATTTAATTTATTTGCTTAGTTTGTGTAGCTCACGTTAAACGCCAAACATTTAAAAAATGGATCTTTATTGCACAATTTGTAATAATAAAAACTCTAATGAAGTAGCTTTGTCATGTGCAGTGTGCTTTCGTCAATTCCATGCGAAATGTCTAGGAGTTAAAGGAAAGAATGCGGACAAGGTTGTATCGATTCCCGGCCTGCGTTTTTATTGCAGTAAACATGAAAAAATCTCAACGGATAGTTTGCACTGGAAAATCATAAAGCTGCAGAGACTATTCAAATCCATCTCATCAATTTTTGTGGAATTGCAAAACACGTTTGACTTTGATGTTTCGGAAATTAGTGTTTTGAATGAGGGATATTTAAATACTGAAAGAAGTGTTTGTTCTCCGATTCCATCTCCAATGGCACAGCCTCTTATCGTTCTTTCACCTTCACCTCGTGACTCTGCGCAAATAATTTCTGCATCTGAACGGTCAAAAAGCAAAACACAAAAACAACAACAACAACAGCAACAGCAGCAGATTCAACAACAACAACAACAGCCGATACAACAACAACAGCAGCCGATACATTAACAACAGCAGCCGATACAACAACAACAACAACAACCACAACAACAACAACAGCCGATACAACAACAACAGCAGCCGATACAACAACAACAGCAGCCGATACAACAACAACAACAACAACAACAACAACAACAACAACAACAACAACAACAACAACAACAACAACAACAACAACAACAACAACAACAACAACAACAACAACAACAACAACAACAACAACAACAACAACAACAACAACAACAACAACAACAACAACAACAGCAACAGCAGCAGATTCAACAACAACAACAACAGCCGATACAACAACAACAGCAGCCGATACAACAACAACAACAACAACAACAACAACAACAACAACAACAACAACAACAACAACAACAACAACAACAACAACAACAACAACAACAACAACAACAACAACAACAACAACAACAACAACAACAACAACAACAACAACAACAACAACAACAACAACAACAACAACAACAACAACAAAAACAACAACAGCAGCAGCAGATACAAAAACAACAACAACAATCACAGCAGCAGCAGATACAACAAAAACAGCAACAACAACAACAGAAGCAGCAGATACAACAACAGCAGCAGATACAACACCAACAACAGCAGCAAACCCAACAACAACTACAACAACAACAACAACAAGAGCAACAAAAAGATCAACAGCCAAAATTAGATCAGCAAAAAACGGATCAACATTTGCAACAACAACAACAACAACAACAGCAACAACAACAACAACAACAACATCAACAACCACAGCAACATCAGCAGCAGATACAACAGCTACAACAATCTTTTAAACAACCACGTCAACGCAAGCAGCAACATCTTACGCCAGTATCTTTTGAACCGAGAGTTCTACGTTCTAATACGACCAAAAACATGGCAAGTCGGTGTGAAGTAAATGTAGATATTATGAGATCGGATCTACCTAATGGATTGGTAGTCAGCGGACATCTTGATACTCCGACAGCTTCCAATGGGGACGAAGAGTATTATAACATGTTAGCAGTTCTATCTCCTGAACGTGATCCAACTGAGGAACTCATTGCCTTACCGCCTGCTAAAACCATTTTTGTATCTCGTCTTTCCCCATCAGCGTCAGTAAACTTGATACAAAGTTTTATCTTGAAAAAACTTCCATTGATAAATCTATCAAATCTCTATGTAAGGAAGTTTAATATGACTCCTGATAAGGATTATTCTTCCTTTGAGATAAAGGTTGGGAGGAATCTCGAATTGTATAATTTGCTAAGTGACAGCTCCTTTTGGCCTTTACATACGGTAGTCCACGAATTTTTTCGTGGCAAGAAACGAAAACCTCACGAAAACTTAAACGTTCCAAAAAACGATATCCCGCTCGCTGTGAAGGAGGCGGCGGCGGCGGCGCACAGTTAATATTTCCTTCTTCATCTCGAGTCCGTCCACCAAAGTTAAATGTTTATTTTCAAAATGCGAGTGGATTGCGTGTGTAGCTATCCGAGCATTTGGCAGTGTTTTTTACCTACTAATAAAGTTTCGCCCTAATCTCTTGAATTTATTAGTCTTTTACAAACAAACAATTTTTAAACCATTCCACTTGTGATTGGCAACTCTTTTTTTTAAATCAAGTTCGCTAATTTCACTCTCCACTTTTGTTGAAAGTTAATAAATTTTCTTTCTTTGTGATAATTTTTCAATATAAGGCAATATAATTTCTTTATTGCTGCATCTCTTTCATATACAAGAGAATCCAACAGTTTTTTTTTTCTTTTTTTTTTTTGTTGTGAAAAAAAAAATCATCTCTCAGCTCTAAACTTACATCTCCTGGTGAGTTTCTACATCAGTATATGTTCTGCCAACAGATCTGCTCTTCTCCAAATTCATTGGATTTTTTTTTTATTTTTTAACTTCCACACATCCACACTTGCGATTCTTCTCAACGGGAGCTCTCGGGCATTGCTGTGAGTGCCTTGGAATTCCTTCATCACCTCAACCCTTCACGCTCCACATCCAGCTTGAATAGCTCTTCTTCTCTGGCGTCCGTGTGAGTACAAAATTAGTACATGTTCTGCCTCATAAGCTTTTGTTTGATACTCACATCCACGTTTTGTTTTTATCCTGCACCTCAACCTTTACGAGTTTTTGGAGACAAAATTTAGCTGATACTAGAACCTACTTTTGAAATAGTTCCCGATACCACAACCATTTTGGTGTACTAAATATTAATTACACTAAGACCCGAAATTTTTTTCATTTCCATAAAAAAAAAAAAAGAGTAAACATACGAATAAGCCAAAATGAATACTGCAACTATCTGTGGAAAAAGTAATTGTCAACTCACCGACATTACTAATGAATGGATTACATGTAAGGGTATATGTGGCAAGGTATTTCACCCGGTCTGCACTGGCCTTAGTAGAAGCGCTAAGACTCACTTGACAGAATTTAACAGACTTTTTAGTTATTATTGTGCTGAATGTAAATCGATAACGCTCTCGCACATAATGCTTGCATTAAAATGCAATAACGAACGTGTGGAACAACTCTATGATTGCATTATGGAACTTAAATCGGAGTTTCGTTGTAACCAAAAAAAAGCCAGCGAAATAATGGTAGTAAACAACGAATCAACAACAAAAAATCTTGAAAACCTTTATGAAATTTCAAAATCACAATCATCAAAAACTGAAGTCTCCATAAAAAAGATTCTTGCCAGAACTTCAGAATGCTATGATAACTTGAACTCTCTCTCATCCCAACTTAATACAAAACTTGAGGTATTACTTAACACCAGTTCTACAACGAAGTCTTTTGATAGATCAGAAACAAGGAGTGAACTGCTAAGCTCTTTCCAAGACAACTTGTCGATAATAACCGACTCAATAAAATTGCTGCTGATTGAATCGAAATCAATCTCAAGAAACGCAGAAGTTTCGTTTGATAAAGTCTATAACGATTCTACGATAATTGCAGAAGCGGTCAGAAATGAGTCAACAGCAACTCGTCTAGCCATAGCAGAAGTTTATGAAGAACTAAAAAACACCTACAACTTAAGTCCATCCAACCCAAGAGAACTTCTTCCTAACAACAAATCACTACACACAGAAATTATGGATCTTGAAAGCCCGTCTCATCTAACGAACACTTCCTCAGTTGCTACTATTCCAACATCACCTATAGCTACAACATCAGAGTCTGCATCAACAATACAACCGTCGATCATTAAATTCGGTACAACATGGAGTATCACCGACTGGAACCGTCGGCTGGAAAAAATCATTAATAACCAACCAATAAGCAGCTCTTGTTTCATAGTCAAAAACACACCCTATCATACTACAGAATCCTGGCTTCTTCAATATTTTAAGCAAAACTACTTTTTTAAACCATTGAGTTGTAATTGTATTTCACCCGGAAAATTCATCATCACTATACAAAGCGATTACTTATGGATGTTTTCTGGTCCTCTTCTTAAGTTAAGAAACAGTAGGATGAAAATTGTTCCCGAAAACGTCAGACCATCCTTATCTCAACTCAGCTCTAATTTTACTTCAAATTATAATCACAATCATAATACTAAGCCTCGAACTAGCTTTAAGAGTAAACGTAACGTACCAAAAACTATCTCTAGCTCCCTAAAAAATGTAAAGCCTCTAACCAATTCCCACTCCCAGGTTCATTATCCTAATTTCACTCCCTCACACGTCGTTCCTATACCAGTTAATCATCCCGACTTAAGTACCGATACCAATCCCAAACCCATTCGTAATAATCCACATTTTCTTGATCCTCTTTTCCCTCCTGCTGTAAAAGTATCAATGCAGACCTCTGATAGTACCGAATCTCGTTACACAATGTCCAGGCTACGAGACCGTCGTATATATGATAATGTTCGTCTCTACTTGGCCTACTTATATAATACCGCAGAGTCCGTTTGCATAGATGACAAGACTAAAACAAACGTAATGTTGCATATCCAACAAGAAGGTCTCCCGACTAATCTTTCTGACCTTAGAAAAATTTATAATTCTTTCCACGAAGCTTTCAATGTTTCTAATCAAATGGTCGCTGATGACTTACAAGCCTACGCGGCTTATATTAAATCCAAAAATAATTCTTATACCCGACGAAATCGTACTAGGAATGATGCTCGCCTTTAACACCGCCTTTCCTCCCCACTCACTTAATCCCTCGGCCTTCCTTACTATATACTACCAGAATGTTAGAGGGCTTCGAACCAAAACGTCCTCAGTTTTTACTAATCCACAATCATTTCCTCATGACATTTTTGCTCTAACCGAGACAAACCTTACTCCAAATATTCTAGACAGTGAACTATTTACATCAGAGTACCTAATTTTTCGCCAGGACGGTCTGATCAATGACAGTGAAGAACTGGGCCGTGGTGTCTTGTTAGCGGTGAACTGTCGTCTTGATGTCAGTCCTTTCAATTCATCACACTCAACAGATTTTGAATTTATAACAGTCAAAATCAAACTGCCCTCCCGATATATTTTCATTATGTGCTGTTATATTCGCCCCTCTCAACCAACTTTATCATATCAGCTCATAGTTGATGCAATTGACCACCTTTTCGATGCTGCTGACACCAATGACGAAATTATATGTATGGGTGATTTTAATCTCCCGTATATTCAATGGTCTCCTCATAACGACGGTACTTTCTATTATCCGTCAAATGCTGCATCTGAAAAAGAAATACTTTTCACTGATTGCATGCAAGACTCTAACCTTTTCCAAATAAGTGGTATTATTAATAACCTCAATAGGCAACTAGACCTTATTTTCGTTTCTGATCCTGGTAACGCTATTGTGACAGCAAGTGGCCAACTTCTTTCTAAACTGGACGAATATCACCCACCTTTGTCGCTTTCATTCTCTTACCACAATCCTCAACCTAATATTGCCGTAGAATATTTCTTTAACTTTAGAAAGGCTGACTTTCCCAAATTAAAATCCCTTCTAGCCAATATTAACTTCACTTTTTCTAAAGACTCGATCGATCATGCGTTGTCAGTATTTTATTCAGAGATTTTTAAATGTTTTGCACAATCTGTTCCTTTTACGCCTCGTAAAAATTACTCCTCTTCCCCACCTTGGTATAATAAAGATCTTCGGTCACTTCGCAACCTGAGGAATAACTTATGGAAAAAATATCTTCTTTCAAAATCAGTAAACGACTACCAAGCTTTCTCGTTCGTTTTTACACAGTTTTCTGAACTTAGTACACGTCTCTATAGCGATTATGTTCTTCAAATGCAATCTTCAATAAAGTTAAATCCTAAACGTTTTTATGAGTTTATAAACATCAAAAAAAAATCTGACGGCTACCCTTCCTCCCTCTCTTACCTCAACGACTCATCATCAGACCCTGAAATGATTGCAAATTTTTTCGCAAACTTTTTTGAACAGTCATTTAGTGATTGCGAGGTAGAAGTGGATTTTCATTATTTCCAATATCTAAATAACTCTCCACAAACCTCATTTCACACATTGGATATTTTCCCATCCATAATCAAAAATAAAATAGATAAACTTCAGGATAATTACTCATCTGGTCCTGACGGAATTCCTGCTATAGTCCTAAAAAACTGTTCAAGCTTTTTTGTCCAATCTCTGACAGCCCTTTTCAAGCTATCACTTTCACAAGGCGTGTTTCCAACATTCTGGAAAACATCTTATATAATTCCTATCCATAAAAAAGGACCAAAGAATGTTGTGTCTAACTATCGTCCCATAGCCAAACTGTCCTGTATACCAAAGCTGTTCGAAAGCATTATTTATGATACACTGTCTTTCCACTGCAAATCAATTTTGGCTCCTGAACAACATGGTTTCCTAGCTGGTAGGTCAACCACGACCAATCTAGTGGATTTTGTTTCCCATACCTTGTGTACCTTAGAGAAAGGAAATGAAGTTGATGTTATTGCTACTGATTTTAGCAAAGCATTCGACAAAATGTCACACAAAATCATACTTTTTAAACTAAAAATCCTAGGCTTTCCCCCACTTTTTATTTCTTGGGTTTGTACCTATTTAACTCAGAGAAAATATGTAGTCTGCTTCAGATCATCTCTCTCCAACCCCTTCATAGCACCTTCTGGTGTCCCACAAGGCAGCCATCTTGGCCCACTGTTTTTTATTTTAGGGATTAATGATGTTGTCAAAATCCTTGATTGTAACGTTTTGATATACGCGGATGATATGAAAATATTTAGAAGTATTTTATCCCCCGCTGACTCTTCTATTTTACAAGATAATCTAGACAGGTTCTCAGTTTGGTGTCACAAAAATAATTTAGAACTTAACGTTAGTAAATGCCATGCTATAACTTTTTCCCGCAAACGTCTACCCCCGCCCCCTCGGTGCTATTATCTACAAGGTGAACCAATACACGTTGTCTCTTTTGCTCGTGACTTAGGTGTCATTTGTGATAAAGAGCTTAACTTTCACTCCCACATCGAACATGTTATAAAAAAAGCAAACAGCATGCTCGGATTCATAAAACGTTGGTCGAAAGAATTTTCCGATCCGTATATTCTCAAATCCTTGTACGTTACTTTCGTTAGGCCAATTCTTGAATATGCCTCCCAAGTGTGGTCACCTTATCAAATAACACAAGCTAAACGCCTCGAAGCTGTCCAACGTAGATTTCTCCTTTACGCTCTACGCAAACTTCCCTGGGAAGATAGATATCGCTTGCCTCCATATGCTGATCGTCTGCAGCTTATTGATCTTCAGTCTCTTCAAAGGAGACGCGAGATCTCCGATATCGTATTTATTCAAGATCTTTTGAATGGAAACATTGATTGTCCTTCGCTATTGAGTTTAATATCTTTTAATGTAAATTCACGTAATCTTAGGACTGTTCCTCCTTTCCGAATTCCCTATCACCGTACGAATTATAGTTTCTTCAACCCTATGTCACGTATGTTACGTAATGTCAATGATTCCTATAATCTGTTCGATTTCCATACCTCAAAATCAACCCTCCGTAAATCTCTTGCTTCCTACTCATAATGAACCGAACCCTCCTGATTTCATTCATTCTTTTGAATATATTTTTTATTTTAGATTTAAGTTTTGTTTGTATTTTAGATTTAAGTTTTGCTTGCTTGCTTGTACTAAGTGTAAATAAATTAAACTACTAATTGCAGTACGTTGTACTTTTATCAGCCAGCAGTATGATTTACCGACTTATTCTCCGTTTTTTTAACAACTTTGTGTACATGTTAAAGCTTACAATAATGAAATTTGTTTTATACTAAGTTATATCAGGCCACATAGTAGTTTTCTTTTGTATAATCAACTTATAGCTAACGTCAATGATGTAGTTAAAGAGTTAACAACTGATCAGTTTCCCTGTGTGTTAGGTGATTTTAATATTTGTGATGTTGAATGGATTTTCTTGGAGGAAGAAAAATCTTTGATCCCATTTAATGTCACGACAGACATAGAAACTAAAGTTGTTGATTCCTTAGCTTCTCTAGGACTATTTCAAATAAACCACACAAAAAATGATTCAGGTAGACAATTAGATCTTGTTTTTGTTAATAATGACATGAAATATTTTGTATATTTATCTGAATTCCCATTAGTCAACAACGTGATTTATCATAAGGCTGTTAACGTAATTTTTGAGTTTTATGAATTCAGTTTAGATTGTACAAATGAAAATGAATGTATCTTAAATTTCAGTAAGGCCGATTTCACCGCATTAAATAATTTTTATACTTCGATTGATTGGGAACATAGACTTAGCAATAAATCGCTTAACGATATGTATGCATACTTCAAAGCCTTAATATTTGATGGTGTAAATCAGTTTGTCCCCGTTTTTAAAAAAGAAGTCTTCTTTTAAGCACCCATGGTTTAACAAGAGGCTAAAAAACTTAGAAAATGTTAAAAATAAGGCATTGAAAAGATCAAAAATATCAGGCAAACCTGAGGATAGATCTCGTTTTCTTCAACTTCGGAGAGAATTTGACTTTCTGAATAAATTCCTATACCACCAGCATATAAGTGCTGCTGAAAGTAAAATTAAGCAGAACAGCAAATCCTTTTGGGTTTTCTTAAATTCCAAAAGAAAAACGTCTTTTCTACCGACAGTAATGGAGCTTGATGATGAAAAGTCGATTGATTCACAATCGTCCTGCAATCTCTTTGCAAAATTTTTTGAATCAAACTATAACGCGGATATTATTACAAACGCAAATGAAATGTATTCTTGCATAACCCCTATTACTAATTTCAGTCTAATTAACTTTTCTGAACAAGACGTTTTGGATGGTTTAAATGAACTTGATTCAACAAAAAAGGCTGGAGCGGATCTGATTCCTCCACTTTTGTTGTCTAGATGTGCCTCATCTCTCTGCACTGCAATTATAATAATATTCAATAAATCCTTAGAAACTGGTGATTTTATTGATGATTGGAAAATATCTTTCGTAAATCCAATTTACAAAAGCGGCCTAAAGCACCAGATAAAAAATTACAGGCCGATATCAAAACTGTCAGCAGTGCCAAAACTGTTCGAAAAATTAGTAACTCAGAGGCTTTATTTTGCCGTCAAAGAATCTATAACGCCAAAACAACATGGGTTTGTGAGCGGCCGTTCGACTGCGACTAATTTGTGCCTTTTTTCCCATTTCTGTTTAAATGCTTTGGAGAATGGAAAGCAAGTTGATGCTTTATATACGGATTTTGTAAAGGCGTTCGACAGAGTCCATCATGAACTTTTATTACAAAAACTTCAAAAATTGGGACTCAGCTTAAAATTCTTGAAATGGTTGAGGTCTTACTTAACAAACCGTAAGCAGGTTGTTCAGATCGATGGTTTTCGATCGTTTTTTATCAGAGTGGACTCAGGTCTTCCACAAGGAAGTCATTTGGGACCACTTTTATTCGATCTATTTGTAAACGATATCCCTGACGTTCTTCAATATTCGGAATGTTTGATGTTTGCGGACGACGTTAAATTATTTCACGAAGTTACTTCCATTCATGACTGTCTTAAATTCCAGGTAGATATTAATTCCTTTTTAAATTGGTGTAATTATAACCATCTTAAACTGAACATCTCAAAGTGTAAAATATTTAGTGCCTTCAGAACTTTTTCAACCATAAATTTTAGCTACAAGTTTGGAGTTGAAGTTCTCACAAAAGTCAGTGAGGTCAAAGACCTTGGTGTTATTTTTGATGCCAAACTAACTTTTTCTGCACATATTGATTACATTACATCAAAAGGAAATTCGCTGTTGGGTTTTCTCCGACGGAATTCTGGTATTTTCAAAGACGTCTACACACTTAAAGCTATTTTTATGTCCTTGGTGCTGCCCATATTAGAGTACTGCTGTGTTGTGTGATCACCTTTTTATGAAAATAATATTAGTAGAATAGAAAGAACAAAGAAGATTTACGCGTTTTGCATTAAGAAATCTGAGATGGTCTGATGAATTGCCTGATTATTTTTCTAGATGCGCACTTATAGACTTAAAAACTCTTGAAAGCCGCAGAAAAACCCAATGCGTTATTTTTATTAAAGATATTCTGAGTAATAATATTAAATCTGAGGAATTGCTCAGGTTAATTTCTTTGTACGCTCCTGAAAGAATTCTTAGAACTAGAAATTATTTGTTCTTTGTTCCCACTCATAGAACAAACTATGGCCTAAATGATCCAATAACTCGTTCCTTAATGTTGTACAACTCCATATGCAGTGAAGTCGACCTGTCGATGAATAGGGATATTTTTAAAAAAATAGTTCTTGAATTGTTTAACTCGTAAGCATAAGTTATTTTTATTATAAGTTATTAAATTTGCTATCAAAAGATTGTGTATATCCATTGATGAATTGAATAAATAAATAAATAAATAAATACACTGGTTTTCAAAACCACGGAACAATTTAAATTCTAATTAAAATTTGATACAACTCATCAGTCAATACAACAATCAACACATCAGAACTCAGCACATCAATCAACTCATCTTTAAAAATTCGCAAGCTGTTCAAACCACCTGGAAAGCTGTTCAAAAGGAAAAATAAACCAACAAGAACCTTTTATTAAAATCATCTTTGTTCAAGAATATAATAATTTACAAAAATTGCACGAAAAGCAATCAAAGCAGTTCGTCTTTAATGCTGTGCTGCAACACCGCACACACAACATCAAACTCAAAAAAAAAAAAAAAAATATATATATATATAAAATGAACTGCAAAACCCAATTTGTTATGAAAATCTTAATAAACAAAATCAAATTTTTTAAAATACATCCATTTCAAGGCATTTTGGCATGTTCAAAGGGAACATCGAAAACAGAGCCGAGAGACATCGCACGTCGAAAGTCGATTTCCCGTCGGCAAAACAAAAAAAAAAAATCGTCGTCGTCAAGACACATTGTAGTAAAATATCTGTGCACTGCACCAACGCATACACAATATTTATTAATGAAACGCTGAAGCAATGCACATATTTATTCAATAAACAAATTAAAGGCAATTCTGCAAAACACAAAATGCACTGCCATTTTAAAAACAAAAAAAAAAGAACACGATCCACATCACATAGAAAAATAGAAAAACGCGAAATGTCAAATGCCGTCGGCAAATGCACTTGACCATTTTGCACACAGATCTGAGTAATTTTAAGATCAAAATTATACAGTCCACTGAATACAAAATCACTTTATAATTTTCAATCACTTTAACACTCCTAAAACTTAATAAAAATTATAAAATTTCGCGAAAAATTTCCGAAGCAGATTCGCGAGTTGTTTACAAAAAATGTAAACAAAAATTCTAGTTGAAAATCGAAATCTTTCAACTAGAAAAGGATGGCACTTGATCACGACAAATATGCCTTGCCATCGAACAAGTATACACACACACACATACATATATACCCAGCTATTAAAACGAATAACCTACGCGCGAACCCCGAAATCCGCGAATTAAATTGAAAATTACACAAACACACATGCATATACGCACGCTAAACAAAACTGAAATTTAAATTAAAATAAAATTGCATGATATTAAAACACATAGCAGAAACACTACAATCACAAAAAACATACGAATTCTTATAAAATATAATATAAAAACAAAAATATTTAAAACAAAACACTCATCCTGAAACCTGAAACATGTGGGTAGGCACACATGTTATTGTCACTATTATGAAAGTTGCGAGAAATCCTAAGCAACCTATCCAAAATTCCCAGCAATATCAGGCAGCAAACTCCAGCTCCAACACAATCAATTAATGTAACAAAAAAACCATAGCACTTTAAACATAATTCACTTTAACAAAATAATTACGATTAAAAATATCGAAGAAAGCATGCCGGCACCATGCTTCTTCTTCACCTCACACTTCAACAATTGAATTAATTTACTATATGGAACAATGATAATGAACCACAACCACCACCGGTTGCCGAATATTAATGAACTATAGTATAGCTGTACTTACTTACTTCCAGCAAAAGTAGAAAATTCCATTCAAGCGTGAATGAGATAACTCTTCGTTTGTACTGATTAGTAGTATGCATAACGTGACCATTTATTTCTATTGTCAAAGCGGGACATTTTCGGAATTATATAATAAAAAAAAGTCACTAGTGTCTTACAAGTTTTTTATTATTGTTATTATTTTCAAATAATCAATTTTTGTATTTAACGGCTGAACAAATTTGTTTTAAAATATCGGGTCATGTTTTTAGAAAAGTGTGAAGCTAAGTACATGATTTATTTATATTTATCTTCGTTATCAAAGTTGCTTTCATTACTGAGACACTCTACTGTGTTTTATCACTTGTCCTAACCTTGTTTGTTTGAGAAAAAACTCTTTCCACAGGTGCGTTACTTCCAGGCAGACACATAACGTACTCAATAATCGTAAAATTTTTTTTAAAGTTAGATTATTGACACTAAAGTGCTGGAATAAATCGACCCAACTATTTTCAGTAGAAACGTTCTCGGTATTCCAGCCAGAAATGTTTTCATCTGTCACAAAGTTTAAAATAAGTGAAAACTCGTCAAAGACTTTCGCATCTTGGCTGCTGGTAATAAATCCTTGCGTGATTAGTAAATCAACCAATTTCTAATTCAAACACTTTTAGTTCTGTGTTAAATTGACACCACTGGAAATGGTCCAAGTATTCCTCGCTTGTTTTATAAAACTCAGCCGCGGCCGTAGTTTTCTTTTTCTGGCTTACTTCTGCTTTTTCTTCTGCTCTTTCTTGTAATTTTACCATCAGGCTACGGACCAGGGTTACCTTTGGGACTCTTTTGCGTCCTTTTGACTCTTTTTTAAGGTCTGGACTCCGGGACGCCACTATTTAAAAGTCATTGAATTCGGACTCCTTTTACAAATCGAGGACTCTTTAAGAACTGAAATATTTTTTTTTAATACAACATTTCCGTCGAATACATTTGTTCTGCTTTTGTTTACATCCTATTTTGAATTCAGCCATAAAAGTTAATGTCAATAAGGTAAAAGCATGTTTTCTTTGCTTGTAATAGATATGACACATGAGAAATGAGATACCTACAAACAAATTCTTTTAATTGAAAAATAACTGAATTTGTTTATGTTTGGTAAGCAATAATTTATATTTGTTTTTCTTTCTATAATTAATTAAAAAATGATTGATTATAAGAAATGTTCAGTCGTATTTATAATCCCATTCCAAAGTATGTTTAACTTTGGACAGCTCTTAGAATAGTGTCCAAGTCCCAATCGTATTTATAAACACTTTCATCGCTGTCTAAGAAATGTCTAACTTTAGACACTGAAATTGGTTGTCTAAACTATGGCTAAAGTGACCATTGATACAACAAAAAACAATTTTGATGAACATGTTATAAAACACTGTTATGATTGTTAAGATTGAAAGAAATAAGTAATTTGAGGTGCAAAAACACTACTTTCAACAATTTCATTTATAAATTGCACAAATTTCTTCATTTTATGGGACTTGGAAAAGCAGTAACACAAAGTCAAATCAGCTGTTTTTTTGGTCTTGTTCAAATCATACGCCACACTGCTTCAGAGCCTTTTAGTTGTTGTACTCGTATACTAAAACACAAACAATGGTACTGAACGGATACATCATGAACGCCACCATTTAGTTTTTCGTTCAAAGTTGACAGTTTGAGAGGTTGTTTAGACAACTGTTGGAATGCATTTATAAATACGAAATTGGCTAAGGCTTGTCCAACTGTTTACACACCGTCTAGTTGGACAGCTGTCTAAGGATGTTCTTAGCAAATTTTATAAATACGACTGGTTATTTCTAATAGTTTGTATGGGACTCTTTTTTTTACCCAGGACTCTTTTTTCTGACTCCTTCCAAAAATTTTCAGAGGTAACCCTGCTACGGACCATGTGAGGAAGGAAAATCGTATGTGCTTTTAGTGTTAGCTGTTAGGTTATCTCGGAGACGATTAATTTCCTTGGCAGACTCTTTAGCAGATACATTTTTCGCTTCGATTTTCAAAACAACTTCATGAAAGGTCGCAAAAATATAACCACAATTCTGAGCTGGGATTATCGAAACACGTCTTTAAAATATTTGGGCATTTTTCGATACTCAGAAAATAGTTTTTCAAAGGCTGAAACATTTTGATAAATCTCTCAAGCGCGGGCATTAACGCAAGCCACTTTGTTTTACTATAGCCCAGCAGCTTGTGATACTCTGTCTCGGTAGAACGTAGAACTACAAAACTCTTTCAAAGCTTCTACTCGAACGCTTTAGAAATGAATAAATTTTTACTATAATGCATTCGAATACAGGAAGACAATCAGCGGCAGTTTTGATCGCGTTGTGGACTTTTGGGCTCCACATTTAAGCCCAATAATCTGTCTGCCGAGGGATTGGTTCAACTTTAAGTAAATGCTATTATTTCCTCTCCAATTCTTTCCCCCGAAGTTGCAGTTCGTGTTAACTCCACAAAACGCAAAAAATTTTTTATTTAAGTCATTAAAAGACTAAACTTCCTTCAATACAATAAATAATACAATAAGTACAATAATATCCGATGCTTCGCCTGGCTGCTCTCGAAACTCTAAAACCTTAACTTTCACGCTTTCTTATGGTAAAAAATAGCGTATTAAAAGTGGGAGTAATTTGATTGAGCCATGATTTGAAGCATCCGTTAATAAAGTTTTGCAATTGGGTCTACGTAAATACTCTTTAAAATCTTCGGTTGCCATGGTTGACAACACATTTACCTCAATAGCTTGAAACTTTGTACGTCCACATCTAAATTTTTGCTCAAAACATGCTAGAATTAAAGAAGAAAAACAGTCATTTGAGCGAAAACTGCGATGATGTAAATGTTGCACGGTGTGATACGCCCACGTACCCCCAGCTGCAGCTAAACCTAAGTCCTTATAAGTCGGCGACTCGGTTTTCTTACATATATTAAGCATTGACGAGCTTGAAGCAATGACTTGATCGGCAAGTCTATGTTTTTCTGAGTTTAAATGTTTTTCTATATCACTGGCACCACCGTGTCCAACACTAAAATCTGTTCGACATTTTTCACATGTAACGTCTGCGGTGTCATCTTTTCTTTGTTTTATAAATGGATACTTCTGTTGCAGACTAATATTAAAGGAACACTTGCGTTTAGGCAGTATTGTTTTGTTGCAAAACACTACTAGAACTAAAACAAAACCATCGATGACTAACTAACAAGATGGCAATCTCTAGCCAATGCGGCTTTTGTCCACAAGCTGTTCACACACAACTTCACGAAAATTACTTACACAACTTTAATTTCGCTTTGTCCTACACTAGTTGAGCTAGTGACAAAACCGGATTTGTCAGCTTTGAGCACAACTTCAGATACCACCAACACTTCAGATTTAACCTCGCTAAAAAAGGATGTTTGAAATATATTTTTGTTTTCCTCTTAAAAATTGTTTTTAATTTTAACCTCGAGTATTTTGCTAGTAAGCATTCCGAGTTAATAGCAATATACTTAAAAGAATGAAAATGTTTTTGCTTATATTTTATCGAATCAAAAGAAACTCAATCCTCACAAAAATTGCAAAAGCGGGACAAATTCAGGCTAGCGGAGGACAGCGGGACAGAATGCCTGAAAGCGGGACTGTCCCGCCCAAAGCGGGACGTATGGTCACGTTAAGTATGCATGTACCATGTAGGCATCAAAATGTTTTTTGTTTTTGTATCTTTACATGTCAAACTTAGTGGTCCCACTAGAGTGAAACATTATGGGAACTGAACATTGAAGAAACAGTGATGCCAAAACTTCTTAACATCCCGGCTACATCGATCGGAGACTTTACCAATCAAAACTTAGAGGCGGGAGAATGTACGAAAGTACAATGTTTTTATATGAAATATAAATAAAGAATGTGAAATTAAATTAGTAAATCGAACAATGCTTGGAATACAATCCACAAAACAAATGTCAATATTCCAAAATGTAAATAAAAACATAGAATTTGTCATTATGACCTCTAATGGTATACAAAAGTAAATAATGTGAAGAAATACACAACCGATTTATAACGATATCAAAGTGGACGTGTTTCTTTTACTTTTCTTGGAAAGTTTTATAGAGTATTTTTTTCCTAGTTTTTTTTGTATTAAATAAAACCTAGTCGGAACAGGTGGCAACAACTCTAACAACTTTGAGAAGGCTCGAAAAGTTACATATAATTGGTAGTAAACTGTCACTTTCTATTGCGTTTATGCTTAGAACCTTGATATTTCGTTGCTCTTCCAACGTATCTTTTTCGATGGGTTGATCTGGAAGATCGAATACCCATTTTTCTTGTAGGAATTCTGGACCATTCCACCACGATTTAAGTGATTCCAATTCAGATGGATATACTCCCCTGGACGCTAGATCGGCTGGGTTATGAAGCGTTGCGACATGTCCCCAGCAATCGATCCCCACTAACCGCTGGATTTCCGACACACGGTTGGATACGAACGTGGTCCATCGAGTGGGAGTGGTGCGTATCCAGGCCAATGCAATTGTGGAATCTGTCCACGTATAGATTTTGACATCAGGAATTAGCAAAACCTCCTTGGTGTATTGTAATAACTCTGCCAATACTACTGCGCCACAAAGTTCCAGACTAGGTAAAGTTATCGTTCGCTGATTTGGCGCTACTTTTGTCTTTGACAAAATAAAACCCATGCAACTCGATCGATTTGTTGGTCTTGTTCATCTGGGTCCATCTTGGAATCCGAAGCCGCTCGATCAGATGGAGTTCTCGGAAAAAAGCATCCCAATCCTTCTTCAAAGCAGCTGGAATTGGTTCATCCCAGTCACAGCCAAGCTCCCATAATCGCTGCATCATAAGTTTCGCGGTAATGATACATGGTGAGATCCAGCCCAAAGGATCAAACAATCTGGCTATAGTTGACAGCATTGATTTTTTTGTGGTTGATTCCGTTGCAGATTGTAGATTTTGGTACGAGAAGAAGTCATCGATGGGAAACCACTTGATACCCAAGGTTTTGACGTGATTTGCTAGATTCAGCGGAAGTTCAAAATCAAGTTCCCTATCCTGAACTGGGATATCTTCGATGAGTTTTCTCCTGTTACTAGTCCACTTTCTGAGGTTGAGTCCCGCTGTTGCCAAAAAATGCTTTGACTCATCTCTTTTCGTTCTCGCTTCTTCAATGGTGTCCGCTCCACTTATAAGGTCGTCGACATACATATCTTCACGAACAACCTTCGCCCCCTCCGGACAATTTTCACTCTCATCATCAGCGACTCGTTTTAAAATTTGGATGGCAAGGTATGGTGCACTCGCTGTGCCAAAGGTTACCGTTTTTAATTTGAAAATTTTCACAGGTACAGTCTTTTAATCTCTCCACAGGATCAACTGGTAGTGGTAATATCGATCTGATTGACTGACCCAAATTCGTCGATACATTTTTTCAATGTCGGCGATGAAAGTAACTCTATGAGTTCACCATTTCAACACCAGGGGGTCAATTCCCGATCTGTGAAGCTGTGAAGTGAAAACATTCATCACAGCTTCACAGAAAATTCGATTCTCGATTAGTGAAAATCCAACCTCAAATGTCAATTTTTTTTCATATGATAAATTTTTTTTCATTGCCGTATGAGTCCGTGAAAAATTCAATTATGAAAAATGGCCGCAAAACTCAAACGATGAAATATCCAGTTGGAATCCAATTGAAATGAGAGAGAAAATGAGAGAAAACTGTCAGAATTTATCATTTAGAACGTTTTAGTACTTTTTAGATCCGGAATCGCTTAGAGTGGGTTCGTGAAGTGATAAAATGAAAAAACTGTATGAAAACTGAAATGATATTTTTTTTCACTTCACAGCTTCACAGATCGGGAATTGACCCCCAGATCAATTATACTTGATTGTAGTTTTGGACCGGCAAGCAACCAATCGTTAAGGGATTTGCCATCCGTAGTTTTCGCTGCAGCATCGAACACCACTCGGAGTTTAGTTGTAGAACTTGCTTCTTTGAAAACCGCGTGATGCGGTAAGAAATAATGGAATGGGGTGTCTAAAACCGCATCATTACCATCTACCTCTTCCATTTGACCAAGTTCTTTGTATTCTTGGATACATTTCTTGTAGCCTTCAGCAAGTTTTTCGTTAGAATCTAGCCTCTTCTCCAGATGCATAAATCGTCGTAAGGCATTTTGCCGACTCGATCCCATTTCTGGATAGCCTCCACCTCTGAATGGTAACTTCACTTGATAACGACCATCAGGTAAACGTGTTGTATGTTGGTTAAAGTGATCGTCACAAGGAATGTCTTCTTCAGTCTCTTGCTTCTGAAAAAGTGTCTCTTCAATTGTCCAAAATTTCTCTAATTGGGAGCTCAGATCCGTTAGTTGAACAAAGCTTCGGACTTGTTGTGGAATTTTGGCTGAAACTTTCCCAAAAACGATCCATCCCAGTTCGGTGTTTTGAGCTACAGGACCATTTCCATCTTCTGGACGTCTTATTTCAGGAAGAAATATTTCGGCACAAACTTCACTTCAGAAAAGTAAGTCTATAGATGCAGGTTCATACAGATAAGGATCAGCTAACAAAAGACCTTTCAGATGTTTCCAAGAGCCAGGTACCACTCGCTGAGCCGGGAGATGGCCAGTCAACGACTTAAAAACCAACGCCTGAATGGCAGTCTCAAACGTCGAGTGATGGGAAGCAAATCTTTCTTCGACGGAGTGTTGCGCAGTGCATTTGTACGCCTTCGCTCCAATTTCATAAGTTGTGCCGCTGCTTCAGTGATGAAAGACTTTTCCGACCCTGTATCAATCAGAGCACGTAAAAGACGAATCTTACCATCTGCTGCTCGAACCTTTACCACCGCTGTCGTCATGAGCACCTGGTGTGCGTAACCACCTTGCGACGCGTGGTAACTAAAAGATTGTCCTACCGATGGCTGAAAGACAGGCGCATTCGGATTTATGGACGTCTGAAAAGTTTTCGCTTGAGACGAAGACGCGCTGGAGCTGGTTGCAGGAAATTGTTGTACATGTCTGTTGCTTGACGATTGTTGCTGTTGTTTGTCATGTAGCAGCGAATGATGTCTTTGTTGGCAAAAGTAACATGAAGTAAGACTGTAACATGTTCCAACAAGATGTCCGTAAGACAAACAATTGTCACATATCTTCAGCCTGGAAACAGTTTCTTAACGACTTTTTTCAAAGTGTGCTTGCCTTGACTGCTTACAGATCAGTTGCTCCACGGTGTTGTTCCTGTCTACGGTGTGGTTCCTGTCTACTTTTTTGGATGGCTGTTTGACGACTTGATTCGCGTGCATAACTTTCGTCTTAACTGGCTGAAAACGAGGCCTTGTTTTGACGTGTGGCTCTTCTTTCGTCCTGTATGCAGCTTCATGTTCCTGTTGACCCATCACTTGAAGAGTTCGGAAACGGATCTCCCAAAAATTCGGTAAATTCTTTGAACGTACGCAAATCTTTCCTATTACCAAGTTTTTCTTCCCATAGGTGTTGACAAGAATGCGGAAGTTTCTGGAAAAGGAACCAAATAAGGACGGTGTCCCAGTACGACACAGGCACATCCATTTTTTTTAGCGCGAGAAAACATTCTCTGGTGGTGTACAGCAGATCTTTGATGCCCGTGGCAGTCTCACGAGTCATTGATGGTTGACCAAAAAGTGCTTGCATTTGGGTGTGCACCAAAATGCGTTTATGATCGTATCGATCATTTAATAACTGCCAAGCCTTACTGTAGTAGGCAGCCTCTACAGCAAAATTCTGTAAAAACCGATCTGCATCACCTTGACTGCACAGCTTACAGATCAGTTGCTCCACGGTGTTGTTCCTGTCTACGGTGTGGTTCCTGTCTACTTTTTTGGATGGCTGTTTGACGACTTGATTCGCGTGCATAACTTTCGTCTTAACTGCCTGAAAACGAGGCCTTGTTTTGACGTGTGGCTCTTCTTTCGTTCTGTATGCAGCTTCATGTTCCTGTCGACCCATCACTTCCAGAGTTCGGAAACGGATCTCCAAAAACTCGGTTAATTCTTTGAACGCAGGCAAATCTTTCCTATTACCAAGTTTTTCTTCCCATAGGTGTTGACAAGAATGCGAAAGAATCCATTTTAATACTAAGCGCACAAAAAAATCACAAAAAAAAAACCGCACACGACAGACATTACAAACGGTAGATAGCGACGCTCCGACGTTCCCGTTTATAATAATATAATTGTATGATGTTGCTCACACAGCCTACGAGAAGGGAGAAAAAAAAAAGAAGAACGACGCGACACAAGACACAAGACACACGTACGTGGTACGTTATGTTATTTACTCGTAGATTACTGAATTTGTAGCGACGATGACGATGACGATGCCGTTTGCATGCTATGTATTGTGATAATGTAATTAACTGTCCTTGTGCTTTTCGCACGATCTTTGTTTTTTAACGCGAATGAATGTTTTTTATTTTATCCTGGCTCAATTAGGACCATGTAAATTGCACAACTTGTAAGTAAATAAGTGGACTGTATTTTTGTGAATTCTTTATTGTTGGCCTTTGCCCGGCCACAACTTACAAAAGAAAAAAAGGGGAAAACAAAAAATATTCAACGGTTGTCGATGTGCAGCAAACCAAAGAACACCAACCGACGGCTTGGGTGTTAGAATGAGAACTGGACCTCTGTCGTTTGGTGAGTAATTGTAATTGAATAGGTAGGGTTACCAACAACCATTACGGTAAATAATCAAACCTACGTTTCAAGTAAGATCTCAACCACAAAGCCCTTACCCGCAATAATGCAACCGTTTTCAAAGAAAGTAACATTTGAAGAATTGTTATCCCTAGAGAGAACTTACAGAAACTTTTACACAAACAACAAGTTGACCTTACACAACAAAACAAGACAAGACATAAAATTAAACAGTATCTGCCTGGACTAGTTGTTTACGTTATACAAAATAAACGATTAGGGACTAATCTCTCTAAAAGATTTAAGGAAGAAATTGTGAAAGAAAACAGAAACACAACAATTCTTACAGAATCCGGGAAAATTGTTTACAAGGGCCATATTCGCAACTAATAATCAATCTTTTAATTTCAGAGCTTTACTCACTCTCACTCCGTGCAATGGAGAAATTCAAATACTGGACTATACTAACTCACAAATGATAACACTAGGAACGGGGACTGCAAAATTACAAACGGGTACTTTTCAAATCATTCATACTCACACAGAAAAAAACACCCATGTAAGATTAACACGAAAAAATGTTGTTTTAAGCTTATTCTGTCATTTCACTTAAAATGTTGATTTGTCATTTTTTCATTTTAAAACAACATTTTTAGCTTTTGGTTCAATCCAATTTTCATTTGATTTAACGTTTTTGAATGTTAAATCTTAATCTTACTATAAAAAACGACATTTTAACATGATTTCTAAATTAAAATATTATTGTTGATGTGAAAATTATCATTTAGTCTTGAATCTACATCAGATGACCTTGAATCAAAGTATAAAGATTTTGAAATAAGATCTTTTCGTGTTAATTCAACAGTTAAACCATTATTAAATTCTGTGTTATTTTTAATTTTTTTGTGAGTGTGTCTTCCTTTCTAGAATTTATTCCATGATTACAACATACGTGTCAAATCAACATTCAATTCGTGTTAAAGTGTTAGTGAGCCATGTTCAAATTACATTGAATCCCATCAAACTGCGTTTTTTGATTTCAAGCACGTGCATTTTCCCCATATTTTGTCTTCAATCGCGTTGCAGTGTGTTGTTCTTATTGTACGGGTAGTAAAGAGTGAAGAATATAATTTCAAAGTGCTTTGACTGATAAAATTAAAACAATGATCTCTAATGTCTCATCCTCATTATAACAATATACATTTATTTGGTGAAGATCAGGAATTCTCCGTTATTTTCCCTTTTTCTTTTTGTGAGTGTGTTTGCCTTCCCAGAATTTAACGCGTTGCTGTGTGTTGTTCCTATTAAAAGCAGTCGAGTAGAAAAACGTGACAAATATAACTTCAAGGTATGGCTGAACTAAATAAAAACATTGATTTTGTTTGGAACTGGATGGAAACATTTACAACGAAAATAAACAGTACTAAACATACGTTCCACAAAATGTAAATATAAACAAAAACAAAGAATGTTTATAGAAAATTAATGAAGTCACTATACTTAAAGTCATATGACTAGAAAAAGTTCGAGAATTAAATATAACCAATTTTCAAGTCAAAGAGTGAAGTTGTGTGTTTTCTTTTAAATACTTTTTTCCTAGTTTTTTCAAGTTTATATTAAAACCTAGTCGGGCATTTGGTCTCTCGAGCCGTTTTACGAACATTGATTATAGACAAATAGTATGTATGTACAAACTATAACATTTAAAAGACAAAAAAAGTGTGTAAAGTGTGTGAAGTGCTGAGCGTTTAACGAACACAAGTGCTTATAAAAATATACATATATACATATAAAAAGAACTCCTTCAGAGCTTAGAAAATAAGTAAAGTTTCAATTCTACCGAATTAAATTTGCTTAGAGCTAAGAAATCGCGCGCGATTAAAACGCCAATCTTAAGAATCTTAAAACTAAAATCTGCTGCAGCAGTCGAGTCATCAAGGACTAAAACTACAAGGTCATCCAAGGTTGCCACTGCAAAAAAGAAGAAGAATTTAAGTAAGTTCGTTCTTGTTGTGTCGTATTTTTATATATCAATAAATTATACCCAAACTTAAAAAATGTCGAATCCAGTACCTGCTCTTGGTTCTTCTTTGTTTTACGGAGCTCTCCAAAAAAGCCTCCTGGAGCAAATAGAGAGGAATTATAGAAATTTCAAAAAAGAGCCCAAAACACGTCGTACGCGTGCAGTTGCGAGTAGTCGTCTAGCCTTGCTGGAGGAAAATATGGTTTCAGCGAAAATCTACCATCAGAACGTCGTTGGGGGTTTGAAGTTGGAAGCTGGAATTGAAAAGGAGGATTATTTAGAGGTGTATGACAAGATTAACGACACTTACATAGATTACAGATCCGATTTAACTGAGTTGTTAGAGAGTTTGTCGTCGGTTCCTGCAACGTCATCGCTGGCAGCAGGTCAGGCTGGTCAGAGTTTAGGCCAGTCAGGTATGGTTCGTACCGAGTTAAGGTTACCGAAGATAGATCTCCCTAAATTTAATGGGGAATACACAAGATGGCGGTCGTTTCACGACAGGTTTGATTCCTTGGTCTGTTCCAACCATAATTTAACGGACATCGATAAGATGCACTTCTTGAAGTCGAGCTTAGAAGGTGAGGCGGATCGTTTGCTCCAGCACTTACCTTGTGTCGCGGGTAATTTTGACAAAGTTATTAACAGCGCGATATGACAACAAGCGTGTCCTAATAAACGCGCAACTGAAACTACTTTTCAGTCAGAAGTGCCTTGTTAAGGAGTCAGTTGATGAGCTGAAGGAGATAATCTTCACCTCGCAAGAGTGTGTCCATGCACTCAGGAATCTGGATGTACCTGTGAATCAATGGGACGTTATATTGGTGCACATAGTGTACAATAAGTTACCTGGTAATTTGCAGCAGTTGTGGGAGGAGAAGTTGGGTAACCAGAAAGAGTTGCCAAGCTGGAACGATTTTCTGGAGTTTTTGGAAGCACGCTTCAGGACCTTGGAAGCAGTATGTGCAGACACAGCGCAACCAACTTCTGTCAAGAATGATGTGCGGAGACCAGCCGGTACGGAGGTGTGGAAGGTGTTCCATGTGAAGAATGCTGCCAGAACGGAGTTTGTGTGCCAGGTATGCCACCAAAGCCAGCACTCACTGAGGAAATGCCAAAAGTTCCTGAATATGGATGTCCAAAGACGCGCACAGGTAGTTAAGACGGCAAAGGTGTGCAATAACTGTCTGGGCTACAGTCATTTTGCCTCAAACTGCCCAAGCGACAAAAATTGCACGTTTTGTTCGAAGCGCCACCATTCGTTGCTGCACATAAATACAACACCACAACCTAGCCAGCCCAGAAGACAGACAAGTTTCACCGCTACTCGGGTCTCCGTCAACCCAGACGCGCCTGAGTTCCATATGGACGGCAGAGCTAGCTCGAGCGGTAGAAATTTAAACACCTTCCATGCGTCAGCAGGCAGCTGTGCATCGGCGAAAGTTTTGTTGGCAACAGCCGTTGTCAAAGTCATGGCAGCAGATGGAAGGTTCCATATGCTAAGAGCCCTGGTCGACCCAGGTTCTGAAGCAACTTTTATAACAGCAGCAGCTGCACAATTGCTGAAGCTAAAACGGTGTCAGACCGTGGCGAGAGTAAGTGGGTTGGGTTTGGTCAGCAGTGGCACAACGTATAGCAGCATCGATTTAACGCTTGCGTCGCAACACTCGACGTTTGATAAAAGCACTTGTGTTCAAGTCACTGACTGGGCATCTGCCAGCCCACCGAATCGAACCAAAGAGATGGCAACATTTAGAGGGACTCTGTTTAGCAGATCCCACTTTCTTTTTACCTGCTCCAGTGGACCTACTACTTGGAAGCGACGTTTTCGCCGACATACTCCTTTCACAGATAGTACGGAGTCAAGACGGCCAAGGTCCAGTGGCCCAAAAAAACCCAACTTGGATGGATAACTTTCGGAAAAGTTCCGACCGAAACCCCAGTTCATGTCCGGACTTTTACACAGCTCGCTGACCTAGGGTCGGAAGTACGAAAATTCTGGGAAGTTGAAGAGGAGCCGTTTGAGGCATTAGAATGTGTTGAAGCAAAGGCCTGCGAGGAGCATTTCACCCGTCACACTAAACGCCTCACGAATGGACGGTACGAGGTCAAATTGCCGTTCAGATGTGCAGATCGGCCAACCATGGGATCGAGCCGACAGGGTGCTCTCCGAAGGTTTGCGCATCTGGAGAGGAAGCTTGCGGCGAACTCAAAACTGCGCGAGGATTATGCAAGGTGCATTAGCGAGTATGATGAGCTTCATCATATGGAGGAGGTCGATGCGTCGGAGAAGGTGCTTAAGACCCCGCACCACTACTTTGTCCCTCATCACGCCGTGATAAAGGAAGCGAGTTCGACGACAAAACTCAGGGTTGTTTTTTGTGCGGCGGCTAAGACCTCAAATGGTTTCTCGCTAAACAATAAGCTGCATGTGGGTCCAAAATTGCAGACCATCATTCTCGATATCCTGTTACGATGGAGGACGTATAGGATTACGTTTACGGCCGATATCGAAAAAATGTATCGACAGATTTCGGTAGCTCCAGAGGATCGATACTACCAACTCATCCTTTGGAGGGAAGATACTGGGTTGCCGATACGGGTGTTCAAGCTGAACACGGTCACTTTCGGCACCGCCTGTGCTCCATACCTAGCCATTAGGGTGTTGAAGCAGTTATGTAGTGATGAAGCTACTAACTTTCCTGTCGGAGCGGAGGTTGTTCGAGACGAGATGTACGTGGACGATCTCATTAGTGGAGCGGATACCATAGGAGAAGCGAAACTAAAACGAGACGAGTCACGGCAACTTTTATCATCAGCAGGTTTTAATCTACGGAAATGGACGACCAACGAGAAGGAGCTCTTGGTAGACATTCCAGTAAAGGATCGAGAAGTCGATTTCGACTTACCGTTTGATTCCGAACCCACGGTGAAGACCCTTGGAATAAAGTGGTTTCCAAGCGGAGATTACTTCTCATTCAGGAATTTGGAAGCTGATGGCCGGGAGATAACCAGGCGAACGGTGCTATCTGCAATCGCCAAGCTGTTTGATCCAATGTAATGGATTTCACCTTGTGTCGTCACAGCCAAAATGATGATGCAGCATCTCTAGGATGGTGATTCAACGTGGGATGACCCGGTACCGGACGAGATTCGACAAAAATGAGAAGCTTTTTGTCGAGAGCTCCCTGAAATTAAAAGAATAAAAATACCTCGATGGATCCATACTACCAAGTCGATGAAGGAGATCGAGTTGCACGGATTTTGCGACGCATCCAAGAAGGCGTATGGTGGAGCAGTTTATGTTCGCTGTCTTGATCCAGAAGGTAATACGCATGTCCACTTGCTGATGTCGAATACGAAGGTTGCCCCAAACAAACGGATGGTGTCCTTACCGCGATTAGAGCTTTGTGGTGCAGTCTTGGTAGCCGAATTATTTAGCTATACGAAGAAGGTTTTGGATGTTCCAGATAACCGTGTTTTTGCATGGACGGATTCCATGATCACGTTGGCATGGGTTTAAGGTACTCCGTCGAAATGGACCACCTTTGTTGCCAACAGAGTCTCGGAAGTGAGACGTCTTGTAGAACCGGAAGGCTGGCGACATGTACCAACGCAACACAATCCTGCTGATTTAGCGTCACGTGGAGTTTTTCCATCGGCGATGGAATCCTTGACACTGTGGTGGAGTGGCCCACAGTTCCTCAAGGAATGTTGGAATTCCATTTGTCCTGAGCAGCCTGAAGAGGCTGTAACTGCAGAAGAGGATCGCTCAATTCAAACGCACGCCGTGCAGATGAACGAGGAGGAGGACAGGATACTCGAGTTGGTGCATAAATTCTCGAGGCTGTTACGAGTGATCCGGGTGATTGCTACATGTCTCAGGTTTGCCTCCAATTGCCGTAAGGTCAGAGGATCGAGAAACACTGAGCCGCTGGAACCACTGGAGCTTGAATCTGGACTTAAGATCGCGGTCAAAGCATCTCAACGAGAAATGTATAAGGATGATCTGGAACAATTATCTGGAAATGGAAGAATTTCAAAAAATCTACGGTCGTTGAACGCGTTTATCGACGCCAATGGAGTTTTACGAGTCGGAGGTCAGTTGTAGAATTCACTTCTCTCTTACGATGCTCAACACCCAATGCTTCTCCAAGGAACGCATCATTTTACGAAGCTGGTAGTGCAAAACGCCACCAAATGCACATTACATGGCGGAATACAGCAGGTGATGGCGTTTATACGAGAGAGGTTCTGGATAGGACAGTTCCTTAGGAGTGTCAAGTTCCAGATAAACAACTGCTTGGAATGTTTCCGTCAGAAAGCTGATGGAATGAAGCAGTTGATGGGTAACTTACCTGCACCGATAGTACGGATGGCACGAGCTTTCGTTCATTCAGGTGTCGACTATGCAGGCCCAATCGACATCAAAAATTGTAAAGCCCGCTATACTGGCTGCCGTCAAACCAAGCCACCGAAGATAGTACGCTGATTTGAAAACCGTCGCTATCACTCAACCGCGAAACAAAATCGAGAGTTCATTTCCACAAAAGTCATTAAAAAAAAAAAGCTGAAAATGATCAGCTTGAACCGGATACTTTTTACAACAAAACCATTATACATCACCCCTGGATTCAGCATATGAATCAAACCCGAACAGCTGAATCAAACTTACATCCTCCTCGAAGATTATTCAAAAAAAAAAAAAAAAAATGTATGCACTGCCCTTGGATTCACCCGAATCAACAACAGTATACCAACCTGCTGTTACCATTATCTTCTCCGAAGATAACATAATTTGTCTCAATATAACACTTGGATTAATATAAGGCTTAATTAAAGTCTACCGCAAAACTGACATCAACAGTCAACCCAACTTTACATGCTGCAACGAACCATATGCATAAAACAAAAGTTAAAACACATCATCATTCAAAACAGCAATCAACCCATCTTTAAAACACCTGTAAAGTCAGTCAAGAATCTTCAATCAACACATCTTTAAATATCCTGAAAGCTGTTCAAAGGGAAGAAAAATCAAACAAGAACTTTTTCTAAAATCATCTTTATTGAAAGACATAGTAATTTACAAAATTGTACGAAAGTGAGAGTCAAGCAGTTCAACTTTAATACTGTGCTGCAGCAACGCACACACAAAATTAAACAGAATATAAAATGAATTGAAAACCAGAACTTATTCTACAAAACTTATGCTATAATATACAAAATCAAATTTTCTAAAATACATCAGTTTTAAAAGCATTTCGGCATGTTCAAAAGGAACATCGAAAGCCGAGAAACACCGCACGTCGTAGTCAAATTCCCGTCAGCAAAACAAAGCAAAAATAGTCGTCGACAAGACACATTTTAATAAAATTATTTGTGCACTGTAACACCGCATACGCAATATTAATTAACTAATAATAATCACGCTGAAACAATGCACATATTTATTGAACAAATTACCGGCAATAATGCAAGAAAAAAAAAAAACCACAAAACGCTCTGCCATTTTAAAAACAAAAAGGACCACGATCCACATCGAAAAAATGAAAAACACGAAATGTCAAATGCCGTCGGCATATGCATTTGATAGTTTTGCACCATAGATCTGATTAATTTGAAAAGATCACAACCAATATACAGTCCACTGGCAACTTTAAAACACACAAGGTTAACTTCACTTCAATATAATATAAGCACTCCTAAAACTCAGAAAACTTTAAAAACGCGAATTGTTTTCATAAATTTTCATCGAAAATAAAATGAAATACGCGTTTGTTTACAAAGCAAAATGTAAACAAAAATCCTAGTTGGAACCGAAAATGTCCCACTAGAAAGAGACCGAAATCGCAGCAAGTCTCACACAACAAATAAGTAATAATTATACGTACACACACACATACACACAAACCGCGATCGCTTAAATCGACAAATACCCGAGAACGCACGACAACGCCACCAACAACATCAACAATAGGCGTGTTTTTTTTTATGCTAGTATATAGTACAGTAAAAATTTCCTTTGGGGAACAACAACAAATCATTTTACTGTCGTAATTTTCCACAGTGAAAACAGGGATGGCATTGCTGTGGATTGATAGTTTCCAGCTTTGAAAATAAGATGGCGCCACCAATGATTTCAGTTCATCAAAGCTTTTTCGAAAGGACGTGTTCAAAAAAAATGTGGTATTCGCAAAGAAATTTTTTCTCTCGATTAAAAATTAAAGAAATAAAAACAATATTCATATTGAATTTTTGTCCTGTTTCTTACCTGGTGGTGTATCGTGTATATAATACAGGATTTTGCAATAGTTCTTTTTTGTTGAAGCTAATAGCTTTACTCATGGAATTATTTGAATAAAAACTATAGCCCAATGCAAGAAAAAAACAAATCAAACAAACAAACAAAGCAGTAAAAAATGGTCAAAAGGGAAAGATATATGTATGAAAACTAAACATTCTTCAATAGAAATTCAAGTTTGGGACTAGCAAGACGTGTTTCAACTTAATTAAATTTGGGTTGTGTTTATTTGTGCGGAAATTATAGTTCAATTTCACGGTTTTGTTAATAGAATAAACTTTTTTTCTTTCTAAACCTATCGAAAAGACTGGTCAATAGTGTAAAATTGCTTTACCACAGGTTTGGATAAAAAATAAATTGATTCTGTTTGCCAATGGAAAATCTCATCAAAGATTAGTTTTTAATATCTTTTTACACTCCCCGAACATACCCGAAAGTTTTTTTCAACAAAACAGCTGACTTTGACAAAGAGCTTTCTTCACTGCTGGACGATGCCTCCAAAAATAGTAAAAAGAGCTGTAAGAGAGAATCTGATGTATGGAAAATAAGAAAAAAAAAATACAAATTCATACCTGGCTTTGTATCGTTATTCATTTGATAGAACAATTAACGAAACAATCCTAGTATGAATTTGATTTTGTTTCATCTTGAATTTCACAGAGAGCTTTGAAAAGTAGCAGCAAGCTTTGACGTTGAGCTCCATCTTGTTGCTGAAAATAGTACTGAAAATACTGTGGACAGATCGTTTTTTTTTAACTGGAATGCTGTACTATATACTAGGTTAAAAAAAAACACGCCTAATATTAACATATTGTAACGTGCGCTTAGTTCGCAAAAATAAAACTCTACCTTTCAATTTAATTCTACCACTTTTATTCAGTATCTTCTTTCGATATACACTTTATTCGAACACAACTCAATTTCGTTTATTCAATATTCACACTATCACTTTCTAAATAAAACTGACTTCTGGTTGCGTCAGCTCCCTCTTTATATAGAAGTGTGAAACATCGAGAGATTTCTAGTAGTTTTTCTATGAACCATTATGTGTAGACAAGTTCCCCTCCCGGTATTTTTCTGCACACACACACTCACTCACAAACAACGTCTTCCATTATAGCACTCAATTATAGCGTTGCCAGCACTTGTGTTTTCGGTTTAACGTTTTCAATTAGGAAATTAGCATTAAATGTTGGGTGCACATTACACTGCCCCCTCCTTAAGATTGTTCGTCCCGAATAATTCCATTTGCAGCCTCCCCACTATATCGATGCAGCCGGTCACAATGCACTACTTTTAACTTGCCTCTTAGTCCTCTTTGGGTGCAGTAGACCACGTCGTTAATCCTCGTGACAACAGTATAAGGACCTTCCCAGTTTTGCTGAAGTTTCGGTGACAATCCCTTTTGACGATGAGGATTATAAAGCCACACACGATCTCCTGCTTGGAATCCTGACGTTGTCGCTTTTGTGTCGTACCGTGTCTTCATCCGGTCGCTGTAGGTTTTCATCCATTCCCTTGTTCTTTTATGGATGTCAGCGAGTCTCTCCTTGAGGTCGTCCACATACTCGTTCGTGTCCTGTGGCTCCTCTGTGGGGCATCCAAATTTAAGTTCGCTGGGCAGCCGCATGGTTTTCCCGAACAGGATGTCAGATGGTGTTTGTCCTGTCGAGCTATGTACTGCACTTCTATAGGCCATCAGGAATAGCGGTACGTGCCTATCCCAGTCTCTTTGGTAGTCGCCTAAGACCTTTGTGTGTGTTCTTTCAAGGTCCGGTTGAATCTTTCAACCATCCCATCAGATTGTGGATGAAGCGGTGTGGTTCTCGTTTTCTTAATGCCAAGTAGTCCGCACACTCCTTGGAAGATGTTTGACTCAAAGTTCCTCCCTTGGTCGGAATGGAGTTCCATAAGCACGCCAAACCTACTCACCCAGATAAACACAATATGGTCGACCACCGTTTTGGCCTCTTGATTTGGGATGGCATACGCCTCAGGCCACTTGCTAAAGTAGTCCATTACAACCAGAATGTACTTGTTTCCAGCGTTGGTCTCTGGAAAAGGCCCAGCCACATCTACTGCAATCCTCTCAAAAGGCGATCCAACGTTGTACTGATGCATTTTACCTTGAATCTTCCTACCCGGTCCTTTGGTTGCAGCACACTTGTCACATGTTCGGCACCACTTCTCCACGTCATCTCTAGCATGTAACCAGTAGTACCGATGTCGCACCTTCTCCAGAGTTTTGTTTACTCCCAGGTGGCCTCCAGAAGGTCCGTCGTGCATCTCCCGAAGAACTTCACTGACTTTCGATTGCGGTACGATCAGCTGCATCACATATGACTTACCGTCAGCGGATTCCCATCTTCGCCTGAGGACACCTTCTTGCACATATAGTGAGTCCCACTGTGCCCAATAGGCTTTGAGAACTGGACTCCTGTCAGAAATGTCTCCCCATTCCGGTTTCTCTTCATTTTCTTTCCGTGCGAGAATGGGTTCGATATCTGGATCCTCCTGTTGAGCAGTCCTCACTTCTTCTTTGCTCCATCCGCATATTGGTTCAGCTCTTAGTCGCTGAGCGGTAATATTTTCTTTGTCTTCTTGCCGTCTGCAATGCTTGCAATCCACTTTGCAAGGTCTTCGGGATAATGCATCGGCGTTTGAGTGCAGCTTTCCTCTGCGGTGTTGGATCTGGTAGTCATAGGTCTGCAATCTTTCTATCCACCTTGCGACTTGACCTTCTGGATTTTTGAAGTTCAACAGCCAGTTCAGAGCACAATGGTCTGTCCGCAGGAGGAATTTCTGTCCATAGATGTACTTATGGAAGTGCTTTGTTGCCAAGATAAGAGCTAGCAGTTCCCTTCTGGTCACGCAGTAGTTTCTTTCGGGCTTCGAGAGGACCTTGCTGTAATATGCCACCACTTTCTCTTCGCCATCATGCACTTGGGATAGTACCGCCCCGATTCCAACGTTGCTTGCATCAGCGTCGATGATAAACGTTTTTCCAGGTGTTGGATGTGCCAGCACTGGAGCGTTACAGAGGCGGTATTTCCTGAAAAGATTTCTCGCACTCACCTGACCATTTAAACTGCTTCCCCTTTTCGGTGAGCTGATGCAAACTCTTTGCAACTCCAGCAAAGTTCTTAACAAAACGTCGGTAATATGTGGCAAGACCAAGAAAGCTTCGGAGTTGATGTTTGTCCTGTGGTGTTGGCCAATTTTTGACGGAGTCAACTTTTTCAGGATCAGTCTTCACTCCTTGGGAAGAGATGATGTGTCCCAAATACTTAACTTCGGTTTTAAAAAGTGCACGTTTTTCCGGATTTAGTTTAAGGTTGGCCTCTCGAAGTCTCTGAAACACGGCTTTTAGGTTCTTGCAATGTTCGTCAAATGTTTTCCCGTAAACAATGACATCGTCCACGTCAGTCCTTGAAGAACGCACTCCATCAAACGCTCGAATGTTGCCGGAGCGTTGCATAGCCCAAACGGCATAACTTTGAACTGCCAGAGCCCATTACCTGTAGAAAACGCCGTCTTTTCCCGATCATCAGGGTGGATGTCAACTTGCCAATATCCACTCTTCAAGTCCAGCGTCGAGAACGACTGAGCTCCCTTCATGGCATCCAGGGTATCACTGATTCTGGGCAGGGGATAGTTGTCCTTCTTAGTCACATCATTCAGCCTTCGGTAGTCTACACAAAAGCGGGTGCTTCCGTCTTTCTTTTTCACTAGCACCACTGGTGATGCCCAAGGACTTTTGGAGTTTTCGATAAGACCGTCTTTCTTCATTGCTGTTATCATTTCCTCAACCTCACCTTGTTTGGCCAGTGGAAGACGTCTTGCGGGTTGACGAATCGGTCTTGCATCTCCTGTGTTGATGCGATGCTGCACCAACTGTGCCCTACCATATTGTCCCTTTTGCGATGCGAAGATGTCAGTGTACTCTTGTAGGAGATTTTCAGCCATCCTTGTTTGTTGGTGATCAAGGTTGGATGAATTCAGTATTTTAGCTCTGATGGTTTTGAGCTCCTCCGGAGTTATAGTTTTTCTCGGGGCTTCGTCTGTGATCTTCGTAATTGCTGCAACCGATTCGCAACGTCCAACGACTTCTCCCTTCTTCAACCTTACATCGTACGGTCTGGTGTTTAGTAATCGTACGGGGACCATTTTGTTTTTCGGTGCTACCAGTGTTTTCCCAATGATGAAGCTTTGGGAGGAACACTCTGGGTCTGGTTCCACCATGAGGTATCGAAGGCTTCCAAACTCACCTTCCAGTTTTGTCCAAACGAACACTTCAGAAGAAGGAGGCAGAATCAGATCTTCCGTGATAACAGTCCTCAGTGTCGACGTACTTTCGTTCGAATAGGTCATTGGAAGTTCCTTATTTTGGTACTTCAAAACCTGATTACCGATGTCCAAAATAACTCCGTGCTGTTTCATAAAGTCGATTCCAATGATGCACTCGTCACATATATCTGCCACCAGGAATTGATGAGTAAACACTAGATCGGCCAGTCGGATCTTAAGACACACTTCTCCATATACTCTTGCTGCTTCTCCCGTTGCGGTTCTTAGACGGTAGCTATTGGTGTTATGAAGCCACGTCGTCTTTACCAGGTCTCGACGTACTATGGAGGCTGTGGCACCGGTGTCGATGGTAGCCACATGTTTGTTCCCGTTAATAGTAGTCTCCACAGTCAGACTTTTGTTGTCTCGTTCGGTCTGAGAGACCTGGATGGTGGTTCTGGGGCCATCGATACAAGAAACCAGCCTCTGCCCCTCGAAGTTGGTTCTTACTCGTTTCCCTGATGGGAAACGGGCTTGCTCTGGGTTGGATCCCTTGCTTCCACAATGTTGACAACCGGCTTTATTTGGTGGTAGTCGGCGTTGACGCTGTAAGTGCCCGGTCTTGTTGCAGTTCCAACATCTTGCTTGTTGCATCAGCCACTCTTAGTATTAAGAATGCAATGGCAACTCTTGCTTGCGCTCAAATAATGACATTTCATTATATTGTACCTCATGGTTAACCTCACTCTGAATTCTGCTTTGGGGCCGTCCATAAAATACGTCACACTAAAATCAGCTTTTTTCGAACCCCCCCTCCGCCCGTGTCACACTGTGTCACACTTTCTGTGACCCCCCTATGAATATTACGTCACAAAAGCGTATACCCCCCCCCCCCTTGCGCATGATAAAATTTAATTGATAGTGCAGTTGTAAATTTTAATTTTTTTTATAATAAATTAACAAAACGCTAGAGTCGCGCCAATGAGCTAGCGCTCATGTAAATATATTGAGTGACAATTTATTGTATTAAAAATATATGCATTTAAATGTCAGTATATTACTAATACCAAATGAGTTACTTTTATCATGACAAGGATTTAAAAAAAAGCTAGTCGAGAGAATTACTGTAGTAAAATTTTTTGATGAACGGCGAACGTTACGTTGCCATAGACCCCCCCTCCCCCCATGTCACATCTTGTCACACTCAGCGAGATCCCTCCCTCCCCCCTGTATGCGAACGTATTTTATGGACGGCCCCTTTCCGCCAACGAGGTTAACCTTTTTTTAATGAGTTCTAATTATTAATATTATATTTAGTTAAATAAAATCCTTTTGGTATTACTTAAGAATTTAACATTGTGGCGACGAGGAAATGGAAAGAGCAGAAATTGAACAATTGCTTACACAGCAACAGGAGTGGATGCAGCAAATTTTTGCATCAAATAAGCAATTTTTTTTTTTTTTTTTTATAATTAACGCGCACATCAAGGGGTTATGAATACCCTTATAATGTTGTTAAACACAGTGCGAGCATTTAGGAAAATAGGAGAGGATTTGAAAGGAGACACCGATGCACGTTGCTTTTGAATCTTTGTGAATCGTAATGAAGGGGAAATACAGAGCCAGGTAAAGCATTCCACATTCGGGTGGTGCGACTGAAATACGAATCTCTATACTTGACTGTACGCCCGAAGTTGGGCTCAAGGTGAAACTGATGAACATTCCTTGCGAGGCGGGTGTTGCGGCTAAATTGTTTCAGGGGAGGAATGCAACTGGCTACTTCACTAGAGCACTGCTTGTGAAAAAAGCGATAAAAGAGAGTGAGACAGGCAACGTTTCGACGATGTTCAAGAGAATCAATCGATTCTACGATTGAACTATCACCTATCAATTTTAACGCTCTATTTTGTACCATATCAAGGAGGTGCAAGGATGTTTGAGAAGCACCTGACCAGATATGGGAGTTATACTCCAGTTTTGGGCGGATGAAGGCCTTATAAATTGTAGCCAGATCAGAAGGGGTGAAGAACTTCCTACATCGTCTCAAGAAGCCTAAGCATTTTGCAGCATTTTTGGCGACTTCAAATATGTGGTCATTCCAACGAAGATCATCGTTTACACACATACCAAGTACTGACAGCTTTTCGGTTTCTTCGATGCAGGTACCATTCATGGATAATGGCAATGGGGGAATGTTAAGCTTCAACGACAAGAGACAGCATTGAGTTTTCGAAGCATTGAATTCTACTCGGTTCATAATACCCCATGCAACAATGCTGTCAAGGTCAGAATTCAATGAGCTTATCATACGCAACCGTTCCAGTTCCACATCCGAAGAGCAGGGACGTGAATTTGGAAACGAATATGAAAAGCTGAGGGTCGAGTCGTCAGCAAAACAGTTAAGTGGATTAGAAGTTTCAGACAAGAGATCATTAATGAAAATGAGGAAGAGAGTCGGAGACAAAACGGAGCACTGGGGCACACCAGCATTTATGAAGTGGGTATCAGACTTGAAACCATCCAACACAACTTGTATTGAACGGTCGGAAAGGTAGTTTCTAATCCAACGAAGAAGAGACTCATCGATACCAAAAGCACGCATTTTCGATAAAAGAGCCTGATGCCAAACTCTATCAAATGCTTTAGAAATATCAAGCGCAATAATCTTACTTTCTCCAAAACAATGTAAAGATTGGTTCCACTTTTCAGTGAGATAAGCCATCAAATCACCAGTGGACCGTTTGCTACGAAAGCCGTACTGACGGTCATTAAGAAGCTTTCGTTCTTCAAGATATTTCATAAGTTGACGGTTTATCAACGTTTCCATGACCTTGGAAAGAAGGGACGTTAGTGCAATTGGACGGTAATTGGAAGGGGAGGAAGATTCGCCTTTTTTAGGGACCGGCTGTACAAATGCAGTTTTCCATCTGCTCGGAAAAATCCCAGCAGAATAGGAAAGATGGAAAAGTTTACGCAGTGGTTTTGTCAGCGTAGAAGAACACCTCTTCAGAATAACGGCGGGGATACCATCTGGACCAGCGGATTTATGTATGTTGAGATCTTTAAGGACTCTCGCAACCGAGCGAGTTCGAAAAAATATCTGCTTCATCAAAGAATTTGCAGACTCGAGCTCAGGTGGAGCCACTATGCTATGAGGAAGTGTCGAGTTGGCAGCAAATTGAGCTGCCAGCAAATTGGCTTTGTCGATGGAGCTGACATACGAAGAGTCATTGAAGACGAGCGTTGGGACCGATGACGTGGTCGAGTTCTTAATGTTCTTCACAAAAGACCAAAAGTTTTTACTTCCTTTTGGACACAATAGTATTTTTTGCCTTACTTTTTGGTCATGTAAAAACTTAGCCCTTTGTATCTGAGCATTACAGCTATTTCTGGCCCGTTTGAACAAATTTCGGTTTTCTACAGTAGGGTTATCTTTATATTTACGAAAACTACTTTCTCTATCCCTAATCGCCTCTTTACAGCTTGAATCAAACCACGAATTCTCTTTGGGGGTGATGCTTTTTGTTCTGTGAGGAACAAAATTTCTCATGCCGTTGAGAATTACGTTAGATATCATATCAGCTGATGCATCAACTGATGCAATTTATGGAAATGGTTTTGGAAAAGAACGCAGTATCTTCCAATCCACCAATTCCAGCTTTTCGTCAGTTCAATTCTGAGAAGGAAAATTGGGAAAACTATCTTTTTCAGCTGCAACAGCATTATGCTGCGAATTCCCTAGAAGACGATAATCACCGAAAATCACATTTTCTATCGGAGTGCGGCCCAGACGTTAACGAATTACTCAGGAAGCTCTTTGAAACCGAAAACGTAAGTACACACACATTTAAAGAACTCACGGAAAAACTTTCCTGTCATTTTTCGACGAAATTGCATGTTTTGGCTTCGCGCTGTAAATTCCTAAACATGAAAATGTCTCCAAATCAATCATACGCCGATTGGATCGCGAACTTAAGAGGACTAGCTAGAAACTGCGTTTTTGTTTGCGGTAAAGAAGGTTGTGGTCAATCATACACGGACATGATGATACGAGACATAGTGGTATTTCATACGCCACATGATGCGGTACGCATCGCAGCAACTCAGAAGAAAAATCCCACACTGGAAGAGATTGAGGATATTGCCACCGCTTATGAGTCTACCCAGCTTGCAACTGAAATTCTAAAAGATTATGGTAAGAGCTCTTCTGCATCTGAAGTCCACTTTGTAAACACAAACCATAAGCATAAGAGGACAATCGATGGCCAAAAAAGAAAATCTTGTCCAGGATGCATGGTACACCACGATGGAAACGATTGTCGTCACCAAGATTCAGTGTGTGATCTCTGCAGTAAGAAGGGTCACATAAAAAGCGTTTGTTTGTCAGCACAACGACCTGAAGGTGCAACCCCTTTCAAGAAAAAAAATCAAAAGTACGGGAAATCAAGGTCAAGAAGCCAGACAGGAAAGCAGCAAAGCACAGAAATTCGGAGAAAAGGTTACGAGTCAGCACATTCCATTTATCAGTTAGTAGAAGGATCACTAGAGCAAAGAGAAGAAAAGAAAAAGCTGTCTTCTATTCCAGAAGAAGTTTCTTCAGCTTGGGAGATGCAGCGCAAGGGGCGCAAGATGTTCATACAGTTAGGGATAAACCAAACACCAATCACTTTTCAAGTGGACACGGGGGCAACGTCATCACTAATTGGGCTAGAGAGTTTTCGAGAACTTAAGAATCTACAACTTCTACCAACAACACGCACGCTTAAGGCGTACGGAAACATGTCCGTTCCCATAAAAGGTGAAGTAGTAGTGACAGTGCAGTGGCGTGATGAGAGGAGACAGCTATCCCTGCTTGTTGTTGACAGTTCGAGTGCTTCGAACATTATGGGCCTCGACTGGTTCGAAGCTTTCCAGTTTGAGGTTAGGTATCCAAACGCCGAGAACATTTTACAGGTGACGGTTGAATCTCGTAATCAGCTTTCAGAACAGGCACATGCCCTTTGTGAGGAATACAAGTCTGTTTTTAGCTCCGGACTTGGGTGTAGCAAGCATTTCATGGCCCACCTCACGGTAAAGGCTGACTGCCGCCCACGGTATTTTAAGTACCGACCAGTACCATTTGCTCAACAACCAGCTGTTAAAAAGGAAATTGAGAGGCTGACAAGTTTGGGAATTTTGCGAGCCGTACAAACAAGTCAGTGGGCCTCCCATATTGTGGTTGTTAAGAAGCAGAACGGAGATCGGGGAGTAATAAGCGGAGAAACTAAATCCACAGGACTTGTAGCAGTAGGACTCTCCAAAAACACAGAGTCGTTCGCGGAAACAGCGCGTGGTGATAGCGGAGTGCTACAATCTGAAGTTGGAGTTGGGACGTTAGTATCACACAAGACAAAAGGAGATCTTCGACTTTGTGGTGATTTCAAGGTCACCATAAATCCACAGTTGGAAATTGATAGGCATCCAGTTCCTCGAATTCAAGAGTTGTTTTGTCGTCTTCAAGGCGGTCGACTTTTCACAAAAGTCGATCTCTCAGATGCATGTCTTCAGATTCCTTTGGACGATGCCTCAAAACGGTTGTGCGTCATCAGCACGCATCTTGGATTGTTCGAGTATCAGCGCCTTCCGTTTGGAACCGCAAGCTCGACTGGAATTTTCCAACGCTACATGGAGCAGCTGACAGCGGATTTAGATTTTTGTGTTTCGTATTTAGATGACATCATCGTGTCAGGCAGAAACAACGCTGAGCACCTAAAGAATCTAAAGACACTTTTCCAACGTTTCGCCGATCATGGATTAAAATGCCGACTGTCTAAATGTAAGTTTGCTGAGTCCGAACTTGAGTATTTAGGACATATAATTGATGAAAAGGGAATAAGACCTTCAGCAACGAGAGTAAAGGCTATTAACAACCTACCTAGACCGACAAATCTCAAGGAGCTAGAAGCTTTTTTGGGTAAGTTAAATTATTACAACCAATTTTTACCTAACTTTTCGCAGTTAGCGGCACCACTCAATAAGCTTAGAGCCAAAGACACACTATTCGTTTGGGGTCAACAACAGCAGAGATCGTTTGATGAATTTAAGGAGAAAATCATGAAGTTGTCTAGGTTGGTTCATTTTCAAGAAGATTTGCCTCTTTCACTAGCGACAGACGCATCATCGCATGGTATTGGAGCTGTCATATCTCATCATTATCCTGATGGCACAGAGAAGCCAATAGCGTTTGCTTCCAAAACGTTGAACGAAGCACAAAGAAGATACAGCCAGATAGAGAAGGAGGCTCTGTCAATTGTATATGGTGTGAGGAAGTTTCATCAGTATCTTTATGGCAGACAGTTCGAGTTAATTACGGATCATCAACCTTTGGTCACCATTTTCAGTCCGAGTAAGAAACTACCTGTGATGACCATTCAACGACTGCAGAGATGGGCCATTATGCTGATGAGCTATACATATACGATTCGCTACAGATCCACAAAATCGCATGGAAATGCTGATTGTTTGTCGCGCTTACCTCATGGACCAGATGAGGAGTTCGACAAGACGGAGGGAGACCGAGACAACGTAAATTTCATAGACGTTTTAGATAATTTTCCAGTAAAAGTGGAAGACATCGCCTTGGAATCAAGGCATGATAAGGTTATAGAAAGGGTTATGTGGTATGTGCAGCATGGCTGGCCGAATTCCATTCCTCCATCTGAAGTCGAGTTATTACCTTTTTTCCGTAGAAAGTTCTGTTTGTGTGTGTGTACTGATGTTCTTCTTTTTCAGAGCGAGAGTTTTTGCAGAGTAGTAATACCCAAGTCCTTACAAAAAAAAGTATTACAAATGATTCATCACGGACATTGGGGCATGACGAGGATGAAGCAGATGGCAAGGCGATATTGCTGGTGGCCCGGTATTGATGATCAAATACAGAATGCAGTGAAGGAGTGCCGTCCGTGTCAGCTGAATGCTAGCCAGTCACCGAAAGAATACTCCAGTTGGTCTGACACTTCTGCCGTTTGGGAACGGCTGCATTTAGATTTTGCAGGGCCATTTAAGAAAAGTATGTGGCTTATTGTGGTCGACTCCAACTCCAAGTTTCCGTTCGTAATAAAAATGCAATCAACATCATCACAAGGAACGACGAATGCGTTACAATCAATATTTGCTTTGGAAGGGCTGCCAAAGACCCTAGTTTCCGACAACGGTCCACAATTCACATCCAAAGAGTTTGGAGAATTTTGTAAAAGAAATGCTATTCAACATTTAAGGTCGGCACCGTTCAACCCCGAATCCAACGGCACCGCGGAGCGTATGGTCCCCACCTTTAAAACGTCTTTATCTAAAATATTGGTTGATGCAGCTGAAAATGAAGACGCGTTGGCTACTTTTTTGGCAACATATCGTTCGACACCAGACGTTTCAGGAGTTTCACCGGCTGAAAAATTGCATGGTCGAATCCATCGAACGCTGTTAGCCGCAATGGTTCCAAATATCTCCAATGAAACAAAACACTGCGAAAGTAAGTTTAAGTTTTCGCCTGGACAACAAGTTTTCTTTCGTCAATACCTTAAGAAAGGAAAGTGGACATCTGGTGTTATCGAAAAAAGATTGGGTAACAAGATGTACCTTGTGAAGTCTGGGAATGGATGTTGCAGGTGGCACCAAAACCAACTTCGGGCTCGAAAGGAAAATGAAGCATCCAATGACACAAGTGATTCAGCAGGAAATGGTAATTTTGTCTTGTGTGATACTAACGTCCCAACTCCAATTACAGATTGTAGCACTCCGCTATCACCACGCGCTGTTTCCGCGAACGACTCTGTGTTTTTGGAGAGTCCTACTGCTACAAGTCCTGTGGATTTAGTTTCTCCGCTTATTACTCCCCGATCTCCGTTTTTGGCTTCTCATGACCAGACCAGTCAGAATCCAGCAACATCTGAAGAATTGCCTAGAAGATCTGAACGTTTGCGCCTCAAGCAAATTCGATATGGACCTTAAAATTATGGATGAAGGAAGCTGTTGCATCAGCCACTCTTAGTATTAAGAATGCAATGGCAACTCTTGCTTGCGCTCAAATAATGACATTTCATTATATTGTACCTCATGGTTAACCTCACTCTGAATTCTGCTTTCCGCCAACGAGGTTAACCTTTTTTTAATGAGTTCTAATTATTGATATTATATTTAGTCAAATAAAATCCTTTTGGTATTACTTAAGAATTTAACATTGCTAGTCCGCTCCGCTGGATCTTTTGTATTTCAGCTCTTTGGCACGAGCATTCTTCGACTATGGCTTCTCTAAGTCGATGTACTCCATGAGAAGCCTGTTCTGCTGCTTCAATTGTCAATGCGAATGCTAAGGTTTCAGAAAGAGTACGTGTTCAAGCAGTTCGCACAGACCTCTGAAGATGTATATCGGAAATGGCACGAACGAAGGACTCAACAGCAAGCTGGTTGATGATTTCTTCTCCAGCATCCGGATATGCCAGGTGAACCAGTCATTCGACGTCTGCCTGGAGCTGCTGTAGACTTTCGCCCCTTTTCTGGACTCTGTTATTGAGTTGGACTCGGAAGACTTCTTTCAAGTGGCTATCTCCAAAGCGTTTATCTATAGCTGCCACGAGAGAACTGAAATCGCCGCTCTTACCGGTTGGAACTGTTTGAAGTAATTCAGCTGCTGGTCCTCTAAGAGCAAGAGTCAGTGCTATGTACTTGTCTTCGTCATCCCAGCCATTTGTTGTCGCGGCTGCCTCAAATTGTCTCTTGTAGACTGGCCAAGAAGACTGTCCATCAAATGTTGGGGGTTTCATCTCCTTTTTCCTTGCAAATTCTCCAGCAGATTCTCGAATTTTGATTTTCCGGATCTGGTCCAATTCCTTGGACAGAACAGAGAACTGTTTATCGCATCGGCTTTCCAAACGATTCTCTACAACGGAAAGCTGTTTTTCCACACCTTCAACGCGTTCGTCTAGCGCACATACATTTTTCTCAATGTTACCCAATTTACCTTCTAGAATGTTTTTCTGACCTTCTAAAACATTCTGTTGCGCCTCAAGTCTTTCGAGAATATTCTGTTGTTCCTTCTTTTGTTCACTTCGTTGTTCTTCAAGTTGTTCGAGAACATTCTGCTGTTCCTTCTTTTGATCGTTTCGTTGCTCTTCCAGACGTCCGAGAATATTCTGCTGTTGCTCTTCAATCAGCTTTTTTTGTTGTTCTAACAAAAGTTTCATCATACTAGAAAAATCTACACTTTCACTTTCTTCCTCTTCTTCCACTTCTGTTTCAAAAACAAAAGTGTTTACGTCTTCCCCTTGCTGTTCCAAGAAGTTACGCAAGCGCAGGACGAGCTCATTTTTCGATCCCGCTCTAGAAAGATTTCGCTTACCTAACTCACTTTTAAGCTCAATGCAGTTGAGCTCTTCCTACAACTTACCCATTTTCACTGTATATAATTATTATTTTTCCTCTCACTTTTTTTTTTTTTTTTACACTTTACTAGTCAAATAAGTTTTATTTCCACTTCTGACACCAATGTAACGTGCGCTTAGTTCGCAAAAATAAAACTCTACCTTTCAATTTAATTCTACCACTTTTATTCAGTATCTACTTTCGATATACACTTTATTCGAACAAAACTCAATTTCGTTTATTCAATATTCACACTATCACTTTCTAAATAAAACTGACTTCTGGTTGCGTCAGCTCCCTCTTTATATAGAAGTGTGAAACATCGAGAGATTTCTAGTAGTTTTTCTATGAACCATGATGTCTAGACAGGTTCCCCTCCCGGTATTTTTCTGCACACACACACACTCACTCACAAACAACGTCTTCCATTATAGCACTCAATTATAGCGTTGCCAGCACTTGTGTTTTCGGTTTAACGTTTTCAATTAGGAAATTAGCATGAAATGTTGGGTGCACATTACAATATAAATCAATTAAAACATTTTCCGAATAATCAGCGAAAAATTAATGAACATTAATATTGTATTAAAAAAATGGAAACAATAATCAAAAGAAAAAAAAATTTGAACAAAAAAACTCATCAGTATAACATGTGGGTAGGCACACATGTATGTATATCCATCCACCCATCATCGAAACATCCTTCAAGTTTTATAGTGCGGAGCGCACTTATTTCATTCAAAAAAAAAAAACACCAAGTTGTTAAAAAACACAATCACTGAATCTACAATAGAACCACACTTAAATAAAAACTCACTAGCAAAACACAAATCCCCGAATAAATTTGCGCTTAGCATGCCGGCACCATGCTCGCGAAAATTAATGAAGATGAATAACACCAACTATTACACTACTCTTACGCATGGGAATGCTAAATATACGTAAGAATGACACACACGACACGATTGAATGAAATTCCTGAGTACGCATACTATTAATACAGTACAGGTCAAAATGAGAGGCAACGTTTTTAAATTTTTTGTTTGGTGTCTGTTGTACTGCTCTTTCGTGTTGTCCATTTGTGTTTATTTAATGTACTAATCACTTTTATATCTCGTTCCATGTACACCATGAGAAAGAAGAGTACCACCAACAGACAGTAATTATACCAATTAAGAAGGCAATCAAATGTCAACAGCCATCTGTGGAGAAGTAGCTGAACGTCGTCGTCGGTACTACAGTGCAGACTTTGGACAGGGTGCACCCTAAGCAGATGGAGTTTTCGAATTTTTTGGAGGCGGGAGAATGTTTGGAACTGGATGGAAACATTTACAACGAAAATAAACAATACTAAACATACGTTCCACAAAATGTAAATATAAACAAAAACATAGAATGTTTATAGAAAATTAATGAAGTCACTATACTTAAAGTCATATGACTAGAAAAAGTTCGAGAATTAAATATAACCAATTTTCAAGTCAAAGAGTGAAGTTGCGTGTTTTCTTTTAAATACTTTTTTCCTAGTTTTTTTCAAGTTTATATTAAAACCTAGTCGGAACAGATTTTTTAAAACCGCATAACAACAATATAAATTTATTAATGAAGACCAGAGTGATGCCACCCTCACATTGTGAACAACTGCCACAGTGGATTTCGACATCGACGAGCAGGAGAATAGTATTCTTAACCTACCTGTAGCCGATTCAAACCGAAGCAAGCTAGCCGAGATTCTGGAAAAATTTAACCTTCCAGAATCCAAGTATAAAATATTATTATATATGTATTTGATCACATGAACGTAGAAGTAGATCTAAAAAATGTTGTGTTTTATAGTAAAATTGTGTTTTGTGGAAGTGTAAATAGACAAAACTGTTATCTTAGTATTGAGAAAAAATCGATGAAATATATAAGATTTAGTACTTTGCTATAATGTCTACAAATATATTTGTGGTATAAAATAAAACCCAAGATTTTTGATAATCACTTTCAGTCGTATGAAATGGGCCTTTTAGAAGAAAATTTTATGTTGAAAGAACTAAAGGAATTTACGAGCCCACCAATGAACTTGTTTCCAAACAATAATGGAAAATTATACTTTAGAAATAAATGTTAATAATTATTTTTATGTCAGTGATAAATAAAATGCTAACAAAAAATAAATAGAATAAATAAAAACTTAAGCCAATTTGAACTTTCTTTCAATCATATAATCATTACCATTAACATTACCATAATAATAATTTTCATTGAAAGACTTTAGGTAAAAGCTGTAAGTATACACTACATTGGGTCAAAAATGTAATGTTATTTTACTTGAGGGAAGTGTTAATTCAACATGAAGCTTAATATAATTTTAAAGTGGGAACTATTTTGTTTAAAGGACGTTTTCGTGTTCATTCATTAACGGAAGCCATTGCTTTTAAAGGAATAATCGTATTAATTCATAGCGAAGCTAATGTTATTTTAACAACAAATTAACCTCATTTTGAAAAGTTTCTCGCTTTGATTCAACAGGATTGTTCACTTTGTTTCACTAAAGGAATCGAGTTGATTCAAGATGAAATGAGAATCATTTTCACATGTGAACAAATTTATTTCAAAACAAATTATGAGTTGAATCAATAAGGTATTCCTGTCACTTTAAGCTTAATTCATGTTATTTTTACATCGAATTTAAGCTCATCTTTCAAACTCGTTAACATGTTAAATCAACGAGAAACGGTATGAAAGCAAAACCATAGATAAAAATGATGGGTGTAAATTTAAACAGAGCTCTGTAAAAAGTTTTAAAATTGGCCTAAATATTAAGTTTTAAATAAACATTTTGGTATCAAACCAATTATTTGCAATTTAGGATTGTTGATAACACAAAGAATCTCATTTAATCGACTAAGGTAGGAAGTTTTTTATGTATTTCTACAAAAACTTATAAACTGCAGTACGGGACTTTCTCATGAGTGGCAAAAGAGCCTTAACTGATATTTCTCCTGTGCATAACAACAGCAACAAAAAACACGATTCCGGAAAAATGGCGGTGGGAGATATGTCTATCCTTCAATTGAAAGATATTCTTAGTGCCACCATTGCCGAACAAATTAAAGATTTGGCTACAAAATCAGATCTCGCGACGTTGACTTCAGAATTAGATGCTCTTAAAATTACAAATGCACCGGCAACTAACAACAATGTCCGAGCGTTGTGACTTGCTTGAGTCTCAACTTGAAAATATTTCGAGGAAACACAACGAGAATTGTTTGGTTGTACACCTTCCTCTGGACAGAGAAACCAGTGCTGTGGATCTTGCGAAACAAACTTGTAACGAGCTTCTCAAGTTAAGGGAAGGTGAGGTGGTTCCCTTAAAAAAATCCCGTGAATTCATCAACACACATACACAAAGAGGAACCGTTTTTTCGGAACTTCATTCGTCTGAAGATGTAGAAAAAATTCTTTCCGCCGCAAAACAACTAAAAGGAAGAGATATCAGCATTCATCGTGAACAATCTTTAATGTACCGCAAGAAGAGACAGACACTAATCGAATTAAAAAATAAACTTTCAGAAATTAACTCGAACGCTTAAATTAATCTGAAAGGAGAAAAACTTCAAATTAACAATCATCTCTTTGTTTATAAAGTGTCACGAGGGTTACTTGTCAAATCAGCATCAGAGCTGACTTTTGTAAACAACATGTTTGGTGACAGATCGTCAGAGTTTTTTGACTGCAGCGAGGGAGTTAAGTTAGCAGCGGTTGCAAATATTCATTTGCCTTCGAACACTCAATCGACAGGAGCGCCATCTCGCCGCCAGTCAATGCACCCTACTAAATATAAACAATAGGAAAAAACTGTCGTCTGCCAAACCTTTAATTGTATAAATTTATCCATTTTAGCATACAATATATATCAGGTCTTAAAAACAAATTAACGCAGCCCGACTTTTTTAAATATATTTTGGATTTTGAAATAATAATTCTTTTGGAAACTTTTTTAGAGCAACTGTTGAATATTTAACATTCTATTTCTCAACTTGTTCTCTTACTCTTATACTAAAACCTAGTTTACACTTCTTTCTCTTAAATCCACACAAGCCATGTATCCAATAATCTAATCATTGTACATTTGTATGTATGTTCGTTTATCATGAATAATAAACTAAGAGTTAGTTCACTTTGAATACTCAAGCTGATCGGTTCTTCTTTTAATCAAACAGGTTATGGGCCCAGACACCCACAGGAGAAAGATAAAAGAAAAAAGTTTCCTTGCCACCGATAATTAATTGTACAGTCGTTCTTGTACACTCAATCGCTTAGCATACTTTTTTAAAGAAAATTAATTGTACAGTCGTTCTTGTACACTCAACTTATTAATTTTTTTTTAACATTTATACAGTCGTTTTTTTATACAATCGATAGAATCGTGCACTACAATATACTCTGCAGAATGGATAGCGAATACATCAAAATCGAAAAATTAACGAATGGTGAAAATTGGACTTTGTGGAAATTTCAATTAAAAGTCCTGATGAAAGCGAGTGAATTATGGGAAGTTGTAACAGGTGCAAGTGTGAAACCAGAACCGAGCAATGTAGGAGATATTGGGGCTCCGCTGGCAAAATGGTTGAAGCTTGATACAAAAGCTCAAAAAATGATCGTAACGACGATCGGTCAGGAACCTATGTTACACATAATGAACTACGAGACATCGGCTGAAATGTGGGCAAAGCTAGAGAGCGTCTATGAGCAAAAATCTGAGACGAGCATTCATTTGTTACAGCAACAATTTTTTAATTATACCAAAGAATCTGATGACACCATTGCAGTTCACATATCGAAACTGCAAAAGCTTGCACAGCAGCTTAAGGACCTTGGGGAAGAAATATCGGAGAATATGCTTATCACGAAAATTCTCATGACGCTACCTGAGAATTTTGGTCATTTCTTTACGTCTTGGGAATCAACTGAGAAGAAGGAGCGAAGCTTAAAAAATCTGACTGCTAGGTTATGCATGGAAGAATCCAGAATAGGTGCACAAAATGGAGTATCTGGCGCTTTTTTGGCAAAAAGGCAACAAGCAAAAGGTGCAGCGGCGGGTGGTATTATGACAGGCAGTAAAAAAGGTAGTAAGTGCTTTATTTGCAAGAAGCCTGGGCACTGGAAAAATGAGTGTCCAAGAAAAGGAAATTTTAGGAAAGAAAATGAAAGAATCGGAGATGCTTTCATTGGTGAAATGAACTCTTGGGCCTCTTCTGAAAAAGATAGTTGGTTTTTGGATTCTGGGGCTAGCGACCATATGTGTTTTAGGAGGGATTGGTTTCAAAATTTAGACAATTTTGAGAAACCAATGCTAATCAGAATTGGAAACGGAGACGTCATAAAAGCCGAAGGAAAAGGAATGATTAAAATTTCTGCATTTAATGGTAAATTTTGGGATGAAAGGTTTTTATCCAATGTATTGTTCGTTCCAGACATAAAACTGAATTTGTTTTCATCGAACTCCACTTTGGACAAAGGTTTTGATTTGGTAGCGAACAACAATCGCTGCGAGATTCGCAAGAACAACGAGGTTGCAGCAGTTGCATTTCGGGAGTCAAATAAACTCTTCAGAATGTTCTTTAAGGTAATTTCACCACAGAAAGAGGGTGCTGCTAATGCTGCTGTAGCAATGTCACTGAAATCATGGCATCAGAGGTTATGTCATCAAAACATAGTCCAAGTTAAAAACGTATTACATGGCCATAACATTCTTTATGAAGACGATAAATCTTTTTTTTGCGAAGCATGCATTTTTGGTAAACATCATCGAGCACCATTTAGTGCAAGTATTAACAGGGCTAAGGTAGCGGGTGAACTCATCCACACGGATCTCTCTGGTCCGATGCAAGAGACATCATATGGAGGTGCTCGCTACATGTTACTATTTCGAGACGACTTTTCAAACTTTCGAAAGGTGTTTTGCATCAAGTCTAAATCTGATGTTAAACATTATATTGCACAGTTTTTGGACCAAGTGTATATTGATACAGGTTTGAACGTTAAAACATTGCGCTCGGATAATGGACTGGAGTTCATCAACGAAGAAGTGAATGCTGTTTTACGCAAGCGTGGTGTCCGTCATCAAAGAAGCACACCTTACACCCCCGAGCATAATGGCAGAGCAGAGCGGGATATGCGAACCATCATCGAGTCTGCGAGATCAATGATACACGCCATAGATAATATGAGCCAAAAATATTGGGGTGAAGCAGTTACAACGGCGGTGTATACTCTCAATCGTACTGGATGCAGCCCAATAAAAGGTAAGAGTCCCTTTGAACTATGGTTTAATAAAACTCCAGATATAAAGAATTTAAAAATTTTTGGTTCTGAGGCATTTGTTCATGTGCCTAAAGAAAAAAGGCGAAAGTTTCACCCAAAAGCAAAGAAAGGAGTTTTCATTGGCTATGAAGAAGATACGAAAGGCTATCGTATATGGTTACCTGACAGCCATAAGGTTATAATTTCGAGAGATGTAATTTTTAAGGAACCTTTTTCGTCGGCTTCAGCAATTATCAACAACGACAAAGCTACAGATGAAGGTGAAACCGAAACTACAACAGAAAACCCGTATCAAAACGATGAAAGTTTGAATACAGTGGAAGAAGAAATCATTAAAGAAGAAAAGGTAATAAATTCTGAAAAGAATAGTACGGAGCCTATTTCGAATCAGTGTTCTCGTGATTTGCGCTCGAGAACTGTTAAGTTTTGTTATTTGGCTGATTTCCAAGAGCCGCAATGCTTTGAAGATGTTGAAAAATCTGAGTTTTCATGTCAGTGGAAGGCTGCTATGGACGATGAAATGGCTTCATTAAAGAAGAATCGCACTTGGGATTTGGTGGAACTTCCTTCTGAAAAGAAAACTATTTCCAACAAATGGGTTTACAAACTAAAACTTGGTGCAAATGGCGTGGTGGAGAGGCATAAGGCCAGATTGGTAGCAAGAGGTTTTGCACAGCAGTATGGAATCGACTATGAGGAGACGTTTAGCCCCGTTGTTAAATTTACTTCCATCAGAATGATACTATCCTTGTGTGCAACGGAAAATCTAAAACTCAGGCAATTCGACATCAAAACAGCATTCTTACATGGTGATCTAAATGAAGACGTGTACATGACACAACCAAAAGGATATAGCGACGGAAGCAACAAGGTATGTAAGCTAAACAAAAGTTTGTACGGGCTAAAGCAGGCTTCTCGATGCTGGAACTTAAAATTTACATTGTTTCTAAAGAAATTTAGCTTCAAAGTTACAACAGCTGATTCTTGCGTGTTTGTAAGCAACAAAAATGGGAGAAAAATTATTTTGGCCATCTATATTGACGATGGATTAGTTGCAGCAGCTGATGAAAGCGATATCGAGTCTCTTATAGTATACTTGACACAAGAATTTGAAATAACAGTGTCTACTGCAAAATATTATCTTGGATTGGAAATTGATATTTTAGCAAATGGAAACATACATCTCCGGCAGACATCGTATGCGAAAAGAGTTCTTTCCAGATTTGGTATGACAGATGCTAAATCTGTTTCAACTCCAGCTGAAAACAGGAATATTTCACAGGACTGTAATATAAATCATGATACTAAATACCCATATCGTGAAGCTGTTGGTTGTCTCATGTATCTAGCAGTTGGTACAAGACCTGACATTGCATATGCTGTAAGCCTTGTTAGTCGTCACTTAGATGATCCAAAAAGTTGCTACGTGGTTGCAGTTAAAAGAATTTTTAAATACATTCAAGGAACCATTAATTATGGCCTTTTATTTAAAAAAAATAATCTGAAAATTCATTGTTTCACAGATGCTGACTTTGCTGGAGACTTAGAAAACCGAAGTTCAACAAGTGGTTACGCTCTTATTATTGGTGATGCAGCAGTCTCATGGTCTTCGCAGCGTCAAAGGTGCATAGCTCTTTCAACAACGGAGTCTGAATATGTAGCGGCTTCTGAAGGTGTTAAGGAACTGATTTGGGTGCATCGTCTATTTTCTGAACTCGTATCGACAGGCGCAGAAGTTCCAACTCTAAATATGGACAACCAAAGCGCTATCAAACTTGTGAAAAACCCAGAGTTTCACAAACGTACGAAGCATATCGACGTAAAATATCATTTCATCCGTCAACAATTTAATGAGGGTCTTTTTACATTGAATTATGTTCCAACTAATCAACAGATTGCAGATATATTTACAAAACCATTGTCTTAAGTTTGTTTTGAGTTATTAAGAGACAAGTTAGGAGTCTTAAAATTATAAACACTTTGGATTATATTCGTAATTTACATTTGAAATAGAATTATAAAAGTGGAAGTGTTGAATATTTAACATTCTATTTCTCAACTTGTTCTCTTACTCTTATACTAAAACCTAGTTTATACTTCTTTCTCTTAAATCCACACAAGCCATGTATCCAATAATCTAATCATTGTACATATGTATGTATGTTCGTTTATCATGAATAATAAACTAAGAGTTAGTTCACTTTGAATACTCAAGCTGATCGGTTCTTCTTTTAATCAAACAGCAACAATTTGAGAATGATTATAATAAATATTTTAAAGATTATAAACTAACATTTATTTCAGCAATACGAACAAATGTACATGGGAGACCGAGTGGGGGTATTCTATGTGGCATAAAATCTAAAATTTCTCACTTCGTAGATTTTAAAAACATAAATGGTAGAATTGTCATTCATGTTTTCAGTAACAATTTAAATTATCATATTATCCCGGTATATCTCAATTGTAATAATTGGCATTTAGATTTTGATAATTTGTGTAATTTTATGTACAACTCTTCCTTGGAAAATGCAATGGTAATTGGTGATCTCAATGCTAGAATTGGGGATTATCAGAATCCTTCTGTTCACTTTTTACACAATCAAATTGATTTTGAGCAATATAGAAACTCTAAAGATGAAACTCTCAACGGCAATGGGAGGTTGTTATCAGGGTTTCTCGAAGATTTTGGACTGTTTTTGTTAAATGGTGTGGCTAAAGGAGACGAATGCGGTGAACTGACTTTTATAAGCGGTCAAGGCGAGTCGGTAATAGATTTCTGCGCAATATCTGGTGAATGGTGCCACGTAGTGAAAGATTTTAAGGTAATGTTGGCCAACTTCTCAGCTCACATGCCAATTCTTGTGACTGCAAACTTTGACGAGCAGCTGCAGCAAAGAACTCCAGATATTTTCCGAAAACTAAAATGGCACGACAACAAAGCTGATCGCTACCAATTCCTACTGGATTATAATTCAAATCGTCTGCCTCACCTGCTATCGTCTACGATTGATGAAATTGAAGAAAATATAACCAGTTTAATTAATGCCTCGGCTCCAATTCCAAACAATACCTTTACCACTTTCACTCCCAAATCCAGATGGTTTGACAAGGACTGTTATAAATTACGCAAACTCTCATTCAGATATTTAAAGCTATTTAGGACGACAAATGCACATAACTTTAAAATGATGTACTTACGTGCCAACAAGGAGTTCAAACAACTTTGCGACGTAAGAAAAATGCTGTATCACAAAAATCTTTCACAGCAGCTCCTACTCAGCAAAAATACTAAGGAATTTTGGTACAACTTTCGGGAAGTCAGCGGGTGGCAAAGATGTATGAAGATTACTCTCGAAGCCCAGACTCTAGCTGCACATTTTAAAACATTATTGTCGGCGGAGGAGAATCTTCATACCTTTAGCTTCGCATTACCTAACACGTATGTTTCTGAGCTAGATACACCAATTTCTTCAAGCGAATTGGAAAACACTCTTTCGCGTATGAAAAATAACAAAGCTCCTGGAAGCGATGGAATACCAGTTGAGTTTTTCAAAAATAGTAATGATCATCTCAAGAACTATATACTGGATTACTTCAACCTGCTATATGAAAATGCCTGTGTGCCTTTAAATTTTTCTAAAGCTTTCATATTTGCTATTTTTAAAAAAGGAGATCATAGTCAACCTGAGAATTATAGAGGAATATCTATGCTCAACTCTCTTCGGAAGATATTTGCTGGGATTCTATATGGAAGACTCTCCACATGGGTTGAAAGGACCAACAGACTCAGCATGTTTCAAGCTGGATTCCGCTCTGCATATTCTACAATGGATCACATTTTTGCATTGATAAGCATCTCTAAGAACCACATTGAGAAAAATAAAAAACTGTATGTCTGTTTTGTGGATTTTAAAGCAGCATTCGACACAGTAAATAGACAGGCGTTATTCTAGAAATTGTCAACTATTGGAGTGTCTCAAAAATTTCTTATGCTTTACTTCAAGTTTCTAGCATCATCAAGTGCAGCAGTATGGGACGGATTTAAGTTATCCGAGTGGTTTGCCACCACTGCAGGTGTCCCGCAGGGATGCATTTTGAGCCCTCTGTTGTTTGCTCTATTCATTGACGATGTCTCTTCTATTCTTCCTGGCGGTGTACTTTTTGCAGGAACTCTCATCAAGGTCTTACTATATGCCGATGACTTAGTTCTGCTGGCGGACAACCCATTTTCGCTGCAACTACAAATCAATAAACTGGTGGCATATTGTGATACGTGGGATCTTCACATTAACGCGCAAAAAACGAAGGCTATGGTTTTTGAGAGCCGAAAGAGTAGAAGACTTCCTGAAGAAGCTTGGCGACTTGGTAAAGAACAAATCAATACAGTACTTGAATTTAAGTATTTGGGAGTACTTTTAACGTACAATCTGATACTTGGAAAACATGCTAAGGAAAAAAGCAGTGAAGCTAAGTTGGCGCTTAATCTGATGTGGCCAAAATTTTTCGCTAGTGAAAATATTGACCACTCATCCAAATTTAAAGTATTCAATGCTACAGTTAACACCTGTATGTGCTTTGGTACACAGGCATTTGGAGTCATTCCCTTTGAAGAATTTGAGGCGGTTCAAAGAATGTTTTTCAAGCGTATTTTCAGGTTGCCAAACTCCACACCGACCTATGCCATACACGTAGAGTCTGGCCTACCACCAATCTTCATAAGGAGCCTGAAAGCAAGTTCGGACTACTTTTCGAGAGTGATGAGAAGAAGTAATACAAGTCTCCATAAATTGATAATGGCAAGACAATTAAGAACAAATGCATTCCCTTTCAGGGAATGGAACCAGCTGGCGATCTCTCGTTGTCGTTATCTGAAAGCAATGTCTATGAGTGGCCTAATTTTTGCGACGATTATTTCAAAAATTGATGACAAGATATTTGACGAACACTTAACCAGGGCATCATCGTCAGCTTCCAGAAATATCTACAGGAACCTCAACCATCGAATACTTACCGAAGATAGCTATTTTAATCTGAAGAACTCTTCGTTTAAAATAAGCACAATATTCAAAGCAAGGGTCGAAATTCTCAACTTGAATTTCATCCCCCAAAGAGTCGATCGTCAGCAAATTTGTAATCTGTGTAATACAAGGGAGTTAGACGATATTTACCATTTTATCGCAGTGTGCCCTATTTTGCAAGAGATACGACGGTTGTATTTCCAAGAAAGTTTTTTGTCCGTTAATAGTCTCTACGAAATATTAAATGGTGCTCGGGGATGGTCTCTTTTGTATAGTTACTGCAAACATGCTTTAACATATCGTAATAGCTTTTGAAAGTTAACCTTAATGCCTATTAGTGCTATTATGTTTCAAATAATGTAAAAGTTGCACCTTTTATGTTTAAAATCACTCTAAAATTGTAATTCTTGTATTGCAAATCGTCTAAATTGTTACAAAATAGTAATAAAATAGTAATAAAAAATAAAAAAATTATAATAAATGGAATAATGATAAGCTCGCTTTTTCATTAATTTTCGTTTTTTTGATTATATTTTTGATTAATGTAATAATAATTTGTATATTACCCTTTCTTTTTTTTCTTTATTAATTTTGTGATAAAATGTCATTTCCGGCAGACGGCAGAAAAGCCATGTCCGTATTCTTAGGATTAACCACTGTAAACTCTTTTTTATGGAAAAAAATAAAGAATATAATAATAATAATAATAAATAAACATAGCTAAAAAATGTTGAAATATGTTTATTTTTCTTGATTTTACGTTATTATTTTTTAACCTAATCCACACCATGACGACTTCCAAATAATTAGTAATAAAAAAAATAATGTTCTAGAAAATAACAATAAACAAGTTATAATAAATAGATTGTCGTTTGAAAAAATCAACCAAATTACCAATGTTACGAACCAAATTCTAAACAAATTAAGAACAAGCGAAATGGTCTTAAGTGAACTAGTAACTAATATAAAATTTAAGATTGAAATCATAAAAGAAGAAATTATTAACATTGATTATGCTATCCACTGGGCTAAAGCCGGTGTAGTAAATTCCTACATTTTAACAAATACAGAAATTAATATAACAAAAGAAGTTTTGGAAAAAGAAAATTTGCCTTTTATCAATCTAGAAGAAGCATTAGAATTTAGCGATGTTAAAATTGCATCCAATCTCTCTACAATTATTTATATTCTAAATTTACCAACAACAGAAATTGAAACATGTGAAACAATTCTACTAAAACCCGTAAAGAAAGATAAATTTATAAACTCTCCTTCTCCTGGACATGGACTACTACTCCTAAATCAATATAACGGCACCATTCTGATCGACAAAGAAGAAATAAAACTCACCGGCATATTTAATATTCAATATCGTAATAAAACCATTACGGTAAATAATCAAACCTACGTTTCAAGTGAGATCTCAACCACAAAGCCCTTACCCGCAGTAATGCAAACGTTTTCAAAGAACGTAACATTTGAAGAATTGTTATCCCTAGAGAGGACTTACAGAAACTTTTACACAAACAACAAGTTGACCTTACACAACAAAACAAGACAAAAACAGTATCTGCCTGGACAAGTTGTTTACGTAAGACAAAATAAACGATTAGGGACTAAACTTTCTAAAAGATTTAATTCAAAAATTGTGAAAGAAAGCAGAAACACAGCAATACTTACAGAATACGGGAAAATTGTATACAAGGGCCATATTCGCAACTAATAATATATCTTTTAATTTCAGAGCTTTACTCACTCTCACTCCGTGCAATGGAGAAATTCAAATACTGGACTATACTCACTCACATATGATAACACTAGGAACGGGGACTGCAAAATTACAAACGGGTACTTTTAAAATCATTCATACTATAGACCTTAACCTATACCAAAAACTTATCGATGACATACGAGATACGACTAATAATTTACCAGAACATTAGCACTAGCGAAAATTTATCCTTACCTTTCCCATGGAATTTCAATAATCCAAAAACACTTAACTCGATTAAAATCGATTAATAAAATCAACCATAAAGCCCTTACCCGCAATAATGCAACCGTTTTCAAAGAACGTAACATTTGAAGAATTGTTATCCCTAGAGACGATAAAAGAGCTGCAAACAATCAACATTAACGACATAAAACTACTAGAGCACAAAAACATAGTAAGCCTATCAACCAATATTGGCCTACCAACGTTAGTAGTCGTACTCATCCTGTTCTTCTTCCTGAAATCATGCCCCTGAAATAAACAACCCATCAAAATTAACACAGTAGTTGAAGCAAAGCCAGTAATTTTGGAATCCACACCAGAAACGCACCTTAATAATCCAATAGAAACATCATCAGGCCGCGTCTAAACTAGTATCTGATATTCAATGGAACAAAGCTAAAAAGGCAGTGTACGGGTGCATGTCTGGTTGACTTGGAGAAGGCTTTCAATACCGTTTGGTTAGACGGTCTTTTCTATAAGTTGATCAGGTATGGAATGAGTAAACCACTGCTTTATATTCTGAACGACATTCTTCATGGTAGAACGTTTGTTGTGAAAAGTTGCAATATAACTTCTACCAGAACTTTTAAAATACAGAACGGTCTACAACAAGGGGCGGTGAATTCGCATATATTATTTAGCATTTTCACTGGCGATCTAATTGGTTCTCTTCACCATGCTATAGCGTACGCTGACGACCTCATTGCGTACAGAACAGGTCCAAAGATCGAAGACATCCGAGGTCTCTTGCAATGTGACTTCGATAAGATTCAGCAATATTGCGATGACTGGAATTTGAAAATCAACTTTCAGAAATCGGAAACAATTGTGTTTAAGACCCCGTTGGCTCGGGTCTCATGGGATACGAGAAAGAACTGGCGAAAGCTGGTGATCGTTGATCTACATGGCCACCGACTGCCAAGCAAAGTAGTAGTCAAGTACTTCGGCATCTCGCTAGATCAGTATCTATATTTTTACAAACATATGGATGCGGCTCTGGCCAGGGCTAGAGGAGCTTTTGCTCTGACAAGGCGACAGTTTCACAGCAGACAACTTTACAGCAGTGTGAAAGTTATTTGCTATGGAGAGAACACGTTTCAGTGGATTTGTCCCACCGGAGGCTTTCCTCTATTTTGACATGATAGGTTTGATACAGGACAGATTGGCGGTTCCCTTAATCTAACACGTCTGCCGTTAGTCCGTAGAACGATGGCTTCTTAACAACCGTGACGTCGCGTCGCCGCAGTGGGCGGAGAAGTTGAAGAGCTCCTTCGGTTCAGTAGGTCGGTCTCAGATCGCGATCGACGGGACGTTATTAAAACGTCAAAACTATTTTGGTGGTTGTCTGAGCAACATATTGAAAATGTAACTGATAGCGAGTCACAAATGGCTGGCTTGCAAAGGTTTAGAGTGTAAGACTAAGAGTATAGGGGGTGGGCACAGTGGCAACCAAAAAAATTTCAAAGCCAAAAAAAAAAAAACACAAAAATTAAAATAAAAAAATAAAAAAATTATAAAAGAAAAGCGCCATCGAAAATCAAAAAAAAAAATTGTAAGAAATTAATAAAATCAAAAAACAAAAAATTTTAAAATTCAAAGCAAAAACAAAACTCATTAAAAGCGGCGTCGAAAATCCAAAAACATAGAAAAAATACAAACAAAAATCCAAAAAAAAATTATAAAACACAAAAAACCAAAAAAAAAAAAATTTAGTAAAAAAGCTTCTGTGGCTCTAGTTTTAATTAGTTTTAAGTAGTTTTAATTAGTTGTAAGAAATTTCAAGAAAAAACAAAAAAAAGGATCAAAAAAACTAAGTTTTTTTAAATTTTCTTTGGGTTAAGATTGGTTATAGTTTGAAATTTATACGATATTTTTAGTCCGAAAGGCATTAGAATTAAGTTATTGAGTAATTTAGAGTACCCGCCTAGGGTCAGTAAGTTAATTAAGTTATTATGTAAGCTAGTTTAAACATTTTTGTTAGCAAGTAAGTAGTTATAAGTGATAAAAAAATAAAAATGAATTGAAAACTGAAAAACTGATAGAAACATCATTACCAAAGGCTTCAAGCACTAACCAAATTCCATTATTTTGAAAGGATAATCGAGCGAGGACGTTCGACTTTTTAACGGTGGAGGAGTTAACGCCAATTATGATGAATACGTAAACTAACACCTCAAACAACAAGTTAAAGACAATTATGCTGACTACGTAAACTAACACCTCAAACAACAAGTCTGGAAAACAACACGCTCCACGAGCATTCGCATATTCCACATCATGCAACCTGTGGGAAGCTACCTGTGGGAACTGGTTATGCTGACAGAATATAAAAAATAGTATTTAAACCCTAGAAACTAAGTTCAAATTGTCAATTGTAATAAAGCAGGCGGAAACGCTGCTCGTTTGAATAATAAAAGTTTTTTTTTAATGAAAACGAATTAATAAAATATTTACTTATGTGTTTAAAGATTTAAATGAAATACAGTGTGTCTCACAAGTGCTGCCGGCAGAACAACGGGGGATATCACCAAGGAAAAACTGTAAGTTTTATTGAAAAAAAAAAAAAAATATCTTAGATATTGTATTGAATATACATATAGTTACATATACAGGGTGATTTGCATAAGGTGTGACAAAAAGATGAAGTGTGTAGGTTGAACCTAAACAAGCAAAAAATCGTATGGGAGGGGGGGTCCATTTTCCCCCGTTTAGGCGGGAGGGGCAATTTAAGAAAAATTCACTAAAAATGGGAAAAAAATTATTTAAAAATAACGGTAATACCTACAAAGTCGTGCTATAGCATTTTGAAAAGCCAAAAACCTATACATTAATTTGAGTGGCAACACTGGCGTTAAAGTGTTAAAAGTTAAATAGTTTAGAAGCTCTTAGAAATACTTGAAATTATAATTAAAAACGCATATTTAAAAGCTACAAATTTAAATGTAAGATCAGATTAGATCACAAAACAATATCCGTTTGGAATTTGAAGGCAAGTTTAAAAATATTTTAGTATTCTCTTAAAAATAAAAACTCGTAGTGCCATTCAACTTTCCTCCGAGAACAAAGAATTATTGCCATTGTTAAAATCATAAGGGCATGCAAAAACGTCAATATTCTCAACTTTCACCTGACAAAATGAGTCAATTGAATAAAAAGGGTAAAAACGATTCCGATCTGGTCTCGAATATTACCATTGCAGATTTAAAGCTGATATTTGACTAGAGTATAGAACATCTTGCAACCAAATCTGATGTGGAAGATATACGTGTCGATATCAAAAGTTTGAAACAAGAAAATGATAACTTAAGATTCAATGTCTCTTCACTTCAAACCAAAGTCGATTTCCTCGAAAAACAATTAGAGTATATGGAAATGCAATCTCTAGAAAAGAATCTATTGATCAGAGTTGAATCAAATGATCGACAAGAACAAAAAACACAGGTGGCAGAAATTTGCACGCAGTTGTCAAAGGAAGAAAACAGCAACAACATAGACGAAATAAAAGAATTAAAATCATGGAACCCCAAGTTTAAAAATTTTATTGTAAAATTTAAAACAAAAGAAAATGTGCACAATATACTGAAAAACACAACAAAACTTAAGAACACAAATATCTCCGTCCAAGAAGACTATCCACCGAGCATCCTTAGGAGAAGAACACATCTAATGCACGTCAGGAAAATTGTCAAACACGCACAAAGAAATTTAAAAACCGTAGTTAAGGACGATAAGCTTTTTATTGATAATTTAGAGTTCGTTTGGAAAGACAACTTAGGTCTAAGACACGGAAATTTATGCGGATTTCAAAAAATTTGTGAAACGTTTAATTTACCAAACAATTTATTTCACTCATTTTTGTCAAAACAAAATGATGTTTACAATGACAGCAACACCATGAGCGCTCTGTCAGTGTCAAACCAAATGACAATTGCGAATGACACTGTAAATCAACACAAAACAGTGATGCCAAGTGCACCAAGGCAATAGCGCAGGGACGTCATTGAGGAAATAAACCAAAAAGAAAATGTTTTAAAATATTATAAAATTGTAGCGTATAATGTGGACGGATTATATGGTAAATTGTTGTTCCCGGGATTTTTAAAATTTTTAAATGAATTAGATATATTTGTACTGCTGGAAACACATGTAGAAGAAAACAAAATACAGAATCTCGCCAAATATTTCCCTTCGTACGATTGTCACTGGGTTCCGGCAAAGAGGACATCAAACAGAGGCAGAGCAAGCGGTGGATCTCTAACAGCAATTAAAAAGGAGCTTTATTAGAATATAAAACAAAAACTATAGAGGAAATTGTATACATAGAATTAAGAAGCGGTAAAAATTGTTTGTATCTTATACCCATTTACCTGAATTGCAATCACTGGCAACAGGAGTATGAAAAATTGTACGATTTTTTGTGTTCCCTTAAATCCCATAACATAGCAATAATCGGAGACTTAAATGCAAGGACGGCGGAGGTTGAACCTGAACTGGTGCTAGGAAATTGTCAGCGAATGTCTCAAGATCAAAAAATTAATGCGGAAGGAAAAAAATTTTTAGAATTATGTGATGAATTTGGACTCAGTATTTTGAATGGATGCACTGAAGGAGACAAAAGAGGGGAATTAACGTTTATTGGAAAACAGGGTAGATCTACAATAGACTACGGACTCATTGGTGGTAAATGGCGTGCTATTATGAAAGATTTTGTGGTGGAAGACCAAGTATATTCTGATCATCTACCAATAGCAATGATAGTAAAAAGTGGAACAGTCCAGAAAAATGAAACAAACGAAATCCGAACTGAAAATCTAAGATGGAATAAAAAACAAAAAAATTTTAAAAAAAAAATCGATTCTATGCTCGACATCAAGAAAAGTACCGCAGTCGTAAATTACCTTCCTATTTGCGATCTTGATAGTATAATAAAAATGGTTGCAGAATCGATGCAGAAAACACCAGCTTTACAAAAAAAATCGGAATGGTATGATTACGCTTGCGAAAAATTAAGAAAAAGATCATTATCATTTCTCAATCTATTACGAAGACATAATTTGCCAAGTTTCAAAATAGAATACGTTGAAACCAACTCCCAATATAAACGGATGTGCAAGGAAAAGAAAAGAGCTTATGAGGAAAACCTAGCATTTCGTTTGAGCCAAATTAGAGATTCCGCAGAATTTTGGACCTTGACAAGAAAGTTGAACGGGAACTCAAACACGAAACAAGTTGCTGCTTTATCAGTGGAAAATTTACGAACCCATTATATTTCCTTACTGAACATACCGGAACAAAATAGTTGGAGCTATGCTAAACCGTGTTCAAAAGAGAAACATTAGATAAAGTAATAGTTTTGGAAGAAGTGGAATTAATACTTCAATCTTTGAAAGATGGAAAAGCAGCAGGTTCCAACGGAATACCGATAGAATTCCTCAAATATAATACACCCACATTCAAAGAAAATCTAACAAATGCATTTAATATCATTTTCAACTTCGGCACTCTACCTGAGCACTTTTATGAATCACTCATTTGGCCAATTTTCAAAAAAGGGGATCCAAGCGACGCAGCAAATTATCGAGGTATATCGTTTTTAAACTCCGCATTGAAAACGTACACCTTATTGCTTTATAAACGGTTAAACACTTGGGTGAATGAGAATAACAAACTCAGCGAATTTCAAGCTGGCTTCCGAACTGGCTAGTCTACTATTGACAATATATTCGTACTAACGTCAACAGCTCAAATGAAATTGGACCAAAATAAGAAGCTGTATACGTGCTTCATTGATTTTAAAGCGGCCTTTGATAAAGTAAATCGAAACGCATTGTTCTACAAGCTCTATAACAAAGGAATATCAGTAAAGTTCGTGCGAGCATTAGAAAAATTGTACCAACAAACTACAGCTATAATATTCAATGGCAAGAATAAATCGGAGAAATTTGAAATAAATAGCGGAGTTAAACAGGGCTGTAATTTAAGTCCACTTCTGTTCACACTGTTTCTGGACGATCTTGTTGATTGGCTTCCGTGTGGAGTAGAAATCGGCAGTTTGAAAATGAAAGTAATTATGTTTGCAGATGACATCGTGTTACTTGCTGAATCACCTAGTTCACTCCAAATGATGATTAACAAGCTTTTAGAGTACTGCACAACGTGGTGCTTGGAAGTCAACGTTGACAAATCGAAAATCATGGTATTTCAAAAAGGATCTGGAAGATTAGCAAGAAACGAAATATGGAAATATGGCGAACGCGTTTTGGAAGTGGTAAAAACATACACTTACTTGGGAATGGAGCTGACGTTCAACTTAAAAATGGAAAAACATTTGAAAACTAAACTGGGTAAAGCCAAGACAGCAATCTGCTCGAACTGGAACAAGATTTTCAGCAACAAACACATAGCTGTAAGCTCAAAAATGAGTGTTTTTAATGCTACTGCGCAGTCTATTCTTTTCTATGGTGCACAGGTTTGGGGAGGTCAAAGATTTGAAATCATCGAGTACTTGCTTCGTTTTTTTCTGCGTAAAATTTTCTACTTACCCATTAATACACCCAAGTACATGTATTACTTAGAAACCGGACTTCCAACTATGTTTATCACAACCCTAAAACTAAATGCTGATTATCTCGTAAGAGTTACAAAAATGAACGATTACAGACTGCCCAAGATAATTCTCCAGCACGCAATGTTAAAAAAAAAAATTTTTATAAAAGATTGGTTTGGATTAGCAGCGGATTGTGGAATTGCGTTACACCTAAACGAAATAAATACGAACCAATGGAAAAGATGTTTCTATGAAGTTATACAGCTAACAGATGAAAATGAAAGATACAGCTTTATAGAAAGAGCTCGAGAGTCAACAGAGCGACAATACTACTCGAAGGCAAATTACAACCTTACTCATAACAACTATTTTAAAAGCAGCTATTCGTGTCTTATGATTGGAACTATTTTTAAAATTAGAGGAGAAATGTTAAGACTGAACTCTACACCATATCGTAACGAAGGATCTGGCAATTGTACTATCTGCAATTTACAGGAAAAGGAAGATGTACATCATTTCATTGGCGTTTGTCCTATACTGAGAGAGCTAAGGCGTTTCTACTTTTGAAAAAGTGTTCTTGATTTGGATGAAGTAAAAAGCTTTCTAAATGGCCAAAATTGGAAACAACTTTATGACTACTTCATCGCAGCCAACTCTTATAGAACGAGAATAGTTACTGAAAAGTTCTAACAAATTAATGCTTAACTTATTTTTTGTTTTGACTAAACTAAAAGTTTTTTTTTATTTTTAATAATCATGTTCCGTTTTAGCTAAACTAAAAGCCCATCTCACTTTGTTTTAACAAAACTCAAGCCACAGTATTCAAAAAATAAACATACATTCAGCTCAAATTAAGCACCAGAATTTTCTATCAAAATAATTTCTATCAATATAATTTCATGTATCTAATAAAAACAAATTGTTAAATTTTTTTGAAAAATTGCTACTCAGGCAGACGACTTTTATGTCATGCCTCTATATTATTCAATGTTTCTCAATGATGTAAAACTGCAACTTGTTATCTTGAATAAAATCTAATCTAAAAAAAAATCTACATTAATTTAAATTTAAAAATTAGTTAGGTTAGGTTAGGTTAGGTTAAAAATGGCTGTCAGGAAAACAAACTGACACGCTTAGACCAATATTAGGTCCATTGTGATACCATAGTTATTATGCGAGGGAGTACCTCACTTAACAAAACCATTTGGAGCTTTTAATAAAGCGAGGCATATGCAGGGGATCTGTGTGTGCCAGATCGCTTGGATCATCAAGAAAATATTTTCCTAGATGCCGCTTTCTTTTAAAAGAGAGTGCCGGACATGAGCAGAGGAGGTGTGGGATTGTCTCCTCCTCCTCCTCATCTAAGCAACTTCTGCAGAAGTCATTTGAAGGAACGCCAAGTCTTATGGCGTGTCTTCCTATCAGACAATGTCCGGTGATGACATTGATTACGGAGCTAATTTGCAATCTGGCAATTGATAACAAATGTCTTGTGCGTTTTGGATCTAGACCTGGCCATATCCGTTTTGTTGCCGCGCACGTGGTGATATTGTACCACCTATGATTTGTTCTATCCATAGCCTCTTGCTTTAGCATAAGTTTACATGTAGCGATTGGTATACCAATATTCAACCTGCTGGTTGAGATCGGTAGAACGGTTCCTTCTCTGGCGAGTTCATCGGCTTTGCAGTTACCCACGATATCTTTGTGCCCCGGCACCCAAATAAGGTGAATATTGAACTGTTCAGCCATCTCCCTAAGAGATAGGCGACAGTTAAGGGCGGTTACTGAGTTTGTAGAAACAGCGCCGAGTGATTTGAGGGCTGCTTGACTATCTGAGAAAATCCGGATATTCGTTGATGATATCGCGTTTTCTCTTAGCCATGATAGGACCTCTTTGATCGCCAGAATTTCCGCTTGGAACACGCTACAATGGTTTGGAAGGCGGAACGAGAGACTTACGTTAAGTCGGTTTGAGTACACCCCACAACCATCTGTATAGAAATGAATTGAATCATCTCTCAAAAATTCTTCGTCGTCCCAGGTCGTTCTCGGTGGGATTGAGACTTGGAACTTATTATCAAAAACCAATTGGGGGATGGTGTAGTCGGAGTGACAGGGGATTGATCCGAATAAATTCAGGATTGTAGCGTGACCGATGTTGTTTTCGGTCCATTGGGAGATAGCTCTCATACGAGTGGCTGCACTGGCGGCCATTTGTTTGCTGAAGATATCTAGTGGTGTGAGGTTAAGGAGTGTATTTAGTGCAGCTGAGGGTGTTGATCTCAGTGCTCCGCTTATACACAGACAGGCTGTTCGTTGGACCTTGCTTAAATTGTCGCAGTAGGTCCTTTTATCAAGAGCGGTCCACCATACCACTACTCCGTATGTGAGTATTGGTCTGATGACTGCGGTGTAGAGCCAGTGGGTGATTTGGGGGGAGAAGCCCCATTTTGTGCCAATGGCTTTTTTGCAGGAAAACAGGGCTACGGTTGATTTCCTGATTCTTTCCTCTATATTGGCTTTCCAGTTTAGCTTTTTGTCTAGGATAATACCTAGATATTTGGCTTCGTTTGAAAGTACAAGTGAGATTCCATTTATTGATGGAGTTATTAGTTGAGGAATTTTATATTTCCTGGTGAAGAGAACGAGTTCAGTTTTCTGAGGGTTGACCCCTAGATCACATTTTCCCGCCCATTTTACAAGTTTATTTAGAGCGGTCTGCATCAGGTCCGTAAGGACGTGAGCATGTTTGCCGGACACCGCAATGGAGACGTCATCTGCATATGCAATCACTTTGAATCCCTCAGCTTCAAAGTCAACTAGAAGTTCATTGACGACTATATTCCATAGAAGGGGGGATAGGACTCCGCCTTGCGGTGTTCCTCTACTGACAGATCTCTTTGCAGAGAAGTTTCCTAGAGTAGAGTTGATTCTTCTGCTTTTTAGCATTAGATTTATCAACTCCACTATGGAATTATCTACTTTGAGCTTCGTCAGTGCCTTTGTAATTGCAAAGTTGCTGACGTTGTTGAAGGCGCCCTCTATGTCGAGGAAGGCGGCCAGAGTAAATTCTTTGTGATGGAGGGAATATTCTATAGTACGTACCAGGGTGTGTAGGGCCGTTTCTACAGATTTTCCCTTGCAGTAGGCGTGTTGTGCTGTAGATAGCAATTTTGGATCTATAGCTGTACGCAGGTGGATATCAATCAGTCGTTCTAGAGTTTTAAGAAGGAAAGATGATAGACTTATTGGTCGGAGATCTTTTGGGCTTACGTGGGATGATTTCCCAGCCTTAGGTATAAACACCACCTTGACTTCTATCCACTGAGTGGGGATATAGTTCAAGTTGGTACAGCCGATGAGAATTACTTCGAGGACAGGGATAATAATGTCCGCGGCCTTTTGAAGTTCGGCTGGAATTATACCATCAGGTCCAGGGGATTTGTATCGGTCAAAGCTATTAATGGCCCAAACTAATTTTTCCCTTGTAATCAGATCGTGGTTGTTTGTTATTATGCTACCTGGTTCCGTGGAATCATAGTTGCATAAGTTCTTAGAGCTTCCTGGAAAGTGGGTGTCCAGAAGCAAATTGAGCGTTTCTTCGCAGGATTCTGTCCAGCCGTCAGCTGTTTTAAAACTGCTAGGCATGGTCGGACTCTTTGAGAGGATTTTTCTTGATCTAGAAGCTTCTGAAGTATCTTCTATTTTTCCACAGAAGTTTCCCCAGGAAGTTCTTTTATTTTTCCTCAGTTGATATTTATAAGTTTTGAGGGATTCCTTGTAGGAGTCCCAGTCTATTAAAGTTTTAGATTGTTTAGCTCGGTTGAAAAGTTTTCTACATTCCTTCCTGAGCGGTTCTAGCCCCGAGCTCCACCACAGTGATTTCTGTTTTCCTCTTATTTTTATAAGAGGACACGATTTCTGCAGTGAATGGTTAAGGGCAGTGGTAAGATCATTGACTTTTTTGTCTAGATCATGTTTGTTTGTAGGGTTTTGTAAAAGTTCAGGTTTAATAGATTTTTTCAAAATTACCCGATCTTTTTGCCAGTCAGTTTTCCGATAGTTTCGGAAGACTGGTTGCTTGAGAGGTTCCTCATTTAGATCAAATTGAATGTATCTATGATCAGCAAAGGAGTGTTCAGTAGATACTTTCCAATTTGTAATCCTATGATGAACCGAATCGGAGACAAGAGTGATATCTAAGACTTCCTGTCTGTTTTTGGTGATGAATGTTGGTTCATTGCCAATATTACTTACTATAAGGTTAGTACTTAAAATAAAATCAAAAAGTGACTCACCCCTTTCATTTATGTCAGTACTACCCCATACTGTGTGATGCGCATTAGCATCGCATCCAATGATGAGGCAGATCTTCTGCCGTTCTGCTGCAGCGACAATCCTTTTAAATAAGTCGCATGGAGGAGGGCCAGGATGGTCATGGCCGAGGTAAGCTGATACCAGCCAGTAGATGTTGTCACTGGTCTGGTATCTTATTGTGGTTACATCACGATTGCTGTAATGAGGGAGTAAAAATACATTAGTGCTACTTCTTACCAATATGCAGGATCTGGGTTCACCTTTGTCCTTCATATACAGTAGAGTATATCCAGGAGTCCTTAATCCTTGAACGATGGACTTGATGATCCAGGGCTCCTGAATAAGGAAAATATCTTCCCCTCTCTTGTTTAGGCGGAGAAGAAGGGAGGCCGAAGCCTGCTTGGAGTGTTGGAGGTTAATCTGAGTTAGCTGCACCATCTTGGGAACAACTAAGTAGACTAACCCCCACCACGGTCTGGTTGAGGTCGTCGTCTGTTTCGCTCTCAGAGTTTGACCTAAGAAGGTCATCCTCGCTGAGCGAAACCTCGTTAGCGGAGTCGTCAGTCTCCAAGTCGGAGAATTTGACGACGGTTTGGGCATCGGAGTCATCAGTCTCCAAGTCGGAGAATTTGACGACGTTTTGGGCATCCAAGTCGGATGTGGAGGGTTTTTTATCATACGTTTCAGCAGAGGATGTGCCGAGCTCGTCTATCTCCATGGGTGGAGGGTCGACTTGCCCTGCGGGTTTTTCCACTGAAGACGCACTTTTTGTTATGGAAGATGGAACGATGTTCTGTTCTTCATCTTTTTTGTATATTTTTAAGGCAATGTTTGACCAGCCGAACCGAATCATGCCTTTTGTCGCAGCCAGGGGAGCTAGGGAGTCCTTATTGATGACTATTATAGCCGATCTATAGTGACCCTCCGGCTCTTCCAGCTTCGCGACTTTCCAGTCATGGGTAGGAAGGGTTGGATTGCCGAATTGAATCATTTTCATGATGGTTTCTTTGCAGGAGAGTTCTGCTGGTAATCTAGCGCGAGCTCTAGGCCTGCAAGGGATATCCTCCCTTGACACGACTTCAAGCTTAGCACCAGGCCAGAGTCCCTCTAACCTGCTTATCGCAAGCTTATACAGATCGCGCGATCTCTCTCTATCAAACGCGATTAACCTGACGCGCCTCTGATACCATCCTGCGTCCTCAAAGATGGCAGGTTCCCCTGGGTTTTCCATCATAAGAGTCCAGTAGGAGGCCTGGAGCTTGTTCATGATGATCGCCCATTGATCGAAAGAGATCGCACCATCCGCGTTACTCCTGTCAATGACAGCGAAAATGGGTTTGTCCTTCAGTGCGTCACTGTACGACATGTCTTTTTTGGAGCTGAGGGTGCTTGGTTTTTGCACCTTAGGCCTTTTGGCGTTCGGGGTTGACTGCTCGAACGAGCGTTGGCGCTTAGACGTTGAGTCTTTGCTGTTTTTCTCATTTATTGCAATGATTTTCATTGCCTTATCAAGTTTAGCAGATTGCGTTGAATCAAGCTTAGGTTTAGGTACCGCACCTAACAACTTCGCAATTTTCTCCGCATTCCGCCTTTCTTTGTGGTTTGGGAAGGTAGGAGTGTTTCCGGAGCTCGAAGGAGGTCCTCCCCTTTCAGCCACGGAGCCGATAGTCTCGGCACCCGTACCGTCCGGGTTGGTCGACCTTGAGTCCTTTGACATAGGATGGGATGAGGTGGGAGGTTGGGGCAGAGGTTTTGATGAGGGTAGCCCTTTCGTCAACTTATCACAGCTCGCGTTGGAACCGAAAGTCTCGGCCCCTCTACTTACTGCAACAGTCTTCTCCGGGGTCCCTTCAATACGGGCAGTATGAGTGGAAGTGCTACAGAAAGTCTCTGCAACTCTCCCACTGGTTTGGGCATCCTCCTTAGGAGGGGCGTTAGAACCAGAGGGCTCTCCACATTTCTTGGTTAGCTTGTGAGGCCTTCCTTGAACTGCAGTCGGCTCCCCAGCCCTTCCGCAAATCGCTTTTTTTGTCTTCGTAAATAAATTTGTCACTGGCGACTTATCCTCTTTCGAGGCCAAGCCATCGCCGGCAGTTGCGACACCTGCCGACTTTTGAACGTATATCCCCGTTCGTTTTTTATTCCTTTTATTTACTTTTTCCATATTTTTCAATCAAGTTTTCCAACATTGAGGTTTTGTTTTTGAGTTATGTTGGTTGGTCAGGTTCTGCAGCTGGATTGCTGGAGAAGATGTCCATAAGAACCCCCACCACGACAAGGTCAACTCATAGGGGGTGTAAAAATTAGTTGTTCAAATGAATAATTTTTGAAATAATAGATTTCAAAGTAAAAATTTGGAAAAAAAAGTATAATTTTTTTTTTCAAACCAATTTTACGTTATTAAGTAGTATTTTTCTGGCCTATTTTCAGTGATCTTATTTATTTTTGATCAAACACAAAAAACCGGATGCCAAAATAACCTGTAGTTTTTGAGAAAACCAAAAATTACAAAAACGACTTTTTAAATTTTTTTTTTTTAAGTTTTTTTTTGTTATTGGATTCTTAAGTGATTCAAATCAAACCTTATGCAAAGCACCCTGTTGTATACATAAACATATATGAAGATTAGAGTGGGTCAAAAAAGTCGATTATGCTTTTTTTAACAAATGCTACGGAAAAATGGGTTGCTAGACACCTTAAAAAAAATCTCAAAAATTATGAGCTCTTAATTTTAATATTTAGATCCTCCGCATCGCAGTTTTGTATATTTTTCTCAGTCCAATAGAAAAAAATTCATACCTCATCATTTATTGATTGAACAGAAAAGTGTTTCAGGAGAATATTTTAGGAAATTTAACGCTCTTCAAAAAAGGTATCTTGTATTTTTTTCGTAAGCCTCACCATTTGAAAGATATTAATTATTTAATTTTGATTATTTTAAGATAAATTTCATTTTTGTTTATGAATTTTATAACTCGGCAATAAACGACTTTTACACGATGCGCAATAGAAATTTTTAATAGAAATTAACTGCTCTATAAGAATGGTGTTCTATGTTTTAGCGCTAAAATTAACCGTTCAAAAGTTATTCATCATCAAACTTTTATGTGTACGGATTTTTAAAGTTTTGATGAGATATTCGAAAAATTTCAATTTAATTTATAAATTTTATATGAATTTCAATTCTTGTCATTAATATGAATATTATTTTAGTTTTATTTTCACAATTCAAACAGATGAAATGAAATACAAAACAGAAATTCTCTAGAAGAGAAATTTTTCCTAAAATCGTGATTTCTAATGATTAAAAATAAAATGTTTAGAATAATTGAAGAAAAAATTTTAATAATTGTGAAAATAAAATTCAAATAATACTCATATTAATGACAAGAATTGAAATTCATATAAAATTCATAAATTAAATTGAAATTTTTCGAATATCTCATCAAAACTTTAAAAATCCGTACACATAAAAGTTTGATGATGAATAACTTTTGAACGGTTAATTTTAGCGCTAAAACATAAAACACCATTCTTATGGAGCAGTTAATTTCCATTAAAAATTTCTATTGCGCATTTTGTAAAAGTCGTTTATTGCCGAGTAATAAAATTCATAAACAAAAATGAAATTTATCTTAAAATAATCAAAATTAAATCCTTAATATCTTTCAAATGGTGAGGTTTACGAAAAAAATACAAGATACCTTTTTTGAAGAGCGTTAAATTTCCTAAAATATTTTCTTGAAACACTTTTTTTTTCAATCGATAAATGATGAGGTATGAATTTTTTTCTATTGGACTGAGAAAAATATACAAAACTGCGATGCGGAGGATATAAATATTAAAATTAAGAGCTCATACTTTTTGAGATTTTTTTTAGGTGTTTAGCAACCTATTTTTCTGTAGCATTTGTAAAAAAAAGCATAATCGACTTTTTTGGCCCACTCTAATGAAGATATTATATAAAATAGATCTGTGGCAACAAGGAAAAACGACATAAGTCGACTTATGTCAAAAATGAGTTTTTGATACGATCCGATGCGCAATAAGCCATTCCGTCTGTCCGTCTCAAGGGGTTAAAGAATTACAGACAAAAGAAAACCGACTTAAGTCAGTATCTACAGAGCTTGCCCAAGGAAAAACAACATAAGAACAATTCTTTAATTTTCATTTTCTACATGTGCTTTTATTCCATAACGAAAAACCAAATCAACATGCACATAAGTTTACTTATGCTCTTTTACTAAAACTGTTATATTGTTTCTCCATGACCATAAGTTTACTTGTGCTCTTTTTCTAAAATGAAATTGCAGCTTACACGCAAATAAGTTGACTTGTAGAGTTGATTGAATAAAACCTCGGTTGTAAGTCGAAATAATACTGATTTATTTCACTATGTTACTTCTATATATATACAATTTTCTATGTTCTTATCTTTCTATTCTTACAGCCGTATTTATTAGATTTTCTTAAGACGTTTCTTAGACGTTGATTAGCTAAGTTTCAATTAAAATTTAATTGGAACTTAAGAGAGGTTGATTTAATTCTTATCGATAATCGATTCTGCGCTGATGCTAAACTAATTGATAGTTGTGTCAAAATAAAGTAGTAAAAACAGAAATCTAGTCCAATTTAAACAGCGTTTTGACAACCACTCGTTTGTAAACAAATGTGGTGCCTTTTTGCTTATCAAAAAAAAAAAAAAAAAAACACTATGTACGAGTATCACCAACCAAAAATGTGATGAGAATTTCTCTCGAATTTTTAATTAAAATTTATCATATTATGAGTAGCAAATCGACCGTGCGACCATGGAACAATCAAAACTGCAATTCCCTAAAAATTTCTTAACTCAGGTTGTAGGCACACGACATTGAAGGCGAAATGGATAAAGCGTAACTACTGCTTGGGCGTTCGACCACCATAAACATCCAAAATGATTTTTCTCTGGTATCACCTCAACAGCAGGAAAATATGCCTTGAAAAATGCTATTCGCCTATTCGAATTTAACCTTTCAGAACCACACTAGCGCACTCATGAGAATGGTTGTTGTGAGAATAACGCGCTTGGCCTTGTGGCACTGTGGAGCTTTTATGCTAGCATTTTAGGTTTCTGTTTATTAATCATGACATCTGAAAAAAAAACTAAGCACATTGAAAACATTTAAATCGCGAAGAAAATCTTCCATATTTTTAAAAAGTTTCTTTTAAGAAATTATATTACCAAAACAACAGATCAAAATTGGCACCGAATTTCCCGAAACGTCAGAATGAATTATTAATTTGGGTTTACGAGACCTTAAAACGTCATTATTGGCATTTAAGTTAAGAGGGCTCTTATAAAGGTTACTTAAATGTGAAATTTGACTATCGATACGGATTTGTTACTTAAGTGTGACTTAAAGGGCAGTTAAATCTAATCAGTGATTAAAAGTTCTTTATAGATACGGTTGTTAATGTCTAAGTTGTTTACTTAGGTTAATGTACAAATGTACATAGTTTATCTGTAGATAACCGTCAGTGTATGCTTAGGTTGATCTGTGTTTTCTTATTTCACATACACATGTGGCTATCTATAGACTGGTTATGTTTGAACATTCTGCGGGCCAACAGAAAGTGCTACAATTCTTTTTCTGAATATTATGCCTCGAATTATATAAATTACTAGAATAATAACCAAAATGCAACTTAATATTAATCCGCTGTGACCGCTTATGTGGTGAAAGTCCAAGCCCTTAAGGTGAATGTTTTCCTTCTTGAACTTTTCCAAGTCCCGTTGAATTTTGAGTAGTTCATTCTTGTTTATTATAGTTGCCTGTATAGGTTTGATTCTTTCCTCTGCAACTTCGTCCAGTGCCTTCGTCCATATCATCTGTTCCGCGAAATGGCTGATGGTTTCAGATTTGACTTGTTGCGGTGAAGTAAGGAAACCTCGGTTGTATCTAACCGTGCATTGTGTCCTTGATGTCAGCAGCCCTTGTGCTGGAAGCTTAACCAATTTGTGCTCCGAGTTTCCACAGCTTACATGAATGCCGTGTTCGTAAATTGCTAAAACAACCATGTATTTGGTTTAGTCAACTGAATCCATTTGTCTTGCTGACTCACTCGTTCAAAATGACAGCTTGTTGTTTTCGATTTCTTTATTGGTGATATCTCACATGAACCATCTGCTGCAGTTTTCCATGGCCAATTACCATGGCAAATATAGTGCGTTTCTTCGTTTTTTACACAGAGATTTAGTTGTGCCTGACTCATTAGATTGTATGCGTCTAATTGGAAGTTGAACACAAGTATTTCTGTGTATGTTTTTGGTGTCACAATAATATCTCCCTGACGTATTGGCACGTCAATTACCCGAAAAACGTCCGATGCTTCTGAGTGAAGTAGTGGAATCTCCGCGTCTATTACTAAATGCCGGCCAAGTATGAATCCCTTCGCTTTCATTTGGCGAAATGTTTCTTTCAATTCATTTTTTGTACCATCGCCAGGTAACGAATCTCTTCTTGTAGTTGGGACGGTTTTAATAATAACGGATTTACATGGTGATTATTTACATCAATGAGGATGCTTATAACTGCCATTTGCACATCATTACATTCACTTAACATTGCATCAAGTTACATTGCTGCTAACTGAACTATCATTCCTGCTTTGTATGCATTATGAGCCTGATGTGTCGTACTGCGTAGTTCATTAATTTGACCATTAAATCTTATAAATTGGTCGTTTACTTCTTCTGTCGTTTTCTTTAAATCATTAACTGTAGCATTTACCAGTGATGTTTGCCTCTTGTTTAAGCCATCCAGTTCATGTTGGTTGTCCAAAAGATTTTTCATGTTTTCTTCTAAGGATTCTCTATCATCACTTTCCATGATACCGAATAATATGTGGTAGAGTGAACCAACAAATTCAATTGGAGCTCTTTTTACCCTGTTGGTTATTATTAATAGTTTGTTATTTTCAGCCAGTACTTCATATCTTCTCTTTAAGTTTGCACTGCTCGCTGAAGTAGAACATTTTGGAACACTTGTCTTGTAGTTTAGTTATGTAGCTTGAAATATTATTGGTTTCTTCAATATATGAATCTAAGTCGTAGTAAATTACAAGTCTCCATTTTGATGCCACCACATCCATTTTTCCGAGTGGGTCTAAGTAGGTTAGGTTAGGTTTGGTTTAAATGGCTGTCAGGAAAACAACTGACACACTTAGACCAATATTAGGTCCATTGTGATACCATTAAATTATGCGAGGAAGTATCTCACTTAACAAAACCATTTGGAGCTTTTAATAAAGCGAAGGATATGTAGGGGATCTGTGTTCGCCAGATCACTTGGATCATCAAGTTAATATTTTCCTAGATGCTGTTTTCTTTTAAAAGAGAGTGCAGGACATGAGCAGAGGAGGTGTGGGAGGTTTATGTACCCTGTCCAGCCAGTCAATGCAAATTAGTGCCGACTTTAACATTGTGGTGCTTAGCTTAATGCTGCAGAAAGTTGGAGTCCAGGATTCTTCTGCAGTGGCGAAATTATACAGTGATGCTTCGGGCTAAAAGTTGCTTGGTCAAAATATCCGCAGTCATCTCGTCAGTGCCCACATATTTCACCTCTTTTTTTCTTGCAGCTATTTTGTCACGGAGAAAGTGAAACCTTACATCTATATGTTTACTCCGAGCATGAAAGGCGTCTGTTGAAGCAAGTTTTATAACGCTCTGATTATCACGGTAAATAGTCATTGGAACTTTCTCTAAGTGGGGCCACAACTCATCTTCTAATTGCTTAAGCCAAATTGCTTCCTGGGTAGCACTAGCCAAAGACATATATTCTGCCTCCATAGTTGATAGGGCGACTGTTGGTTTTCTTTAAGAACTCCATGATATAGCAGCACCTTGGAACATAAACACATACCCTGTGCATGATCGCCTATCTTCACAATTCGAGACCCAATCAGCGTCACAGAAACCCGTTATGTTTTCATTTCGATTTTTAACAAAAACTAGTTTATAATCCTTTGTACCTTTAAGGTACCTCAAAACTCTTTTGAAAGCAACCCAATGTTGAGATCCAAGCCTGGAGTTAAATCTGCTCAGCATATTTACCGAATAACTGATATCAGGCCTGGTTCCTTGAGACGAATATAGCAAACATCCAATCCCTTCCTGATTGTTAAACTTACAAGTTTGTTGTGTGGATCACTCGGTGAATTAGAAATATTGCAGTCGGTCATTCTAAACTTCTGTAAAATACTTTCTATGTAAGAAGACTGATCCAAATACAACTCACCATTTTTCCTATCACGGGTTATTCTGAAACCAATACATTGCTTCGCCTCTCCAATCTCTTTCATTTGAAATTTCGAGCACAAACTCTTCTTTACAACTCCTACAGTTTCTTCATTATTGTAGAATAGGAGGAGGTCGTCCACTTAAATGGCGATAAACAAAATGTCATCATTTTTAATTTTATAATATACACTGGCATCGGCAAAAAGACATCTCAATCCAATATCTTCTAACACCTTACAAAAGGTTTTATTCCATTGTCTTGACGCCTGCTTTTGTCCGTATATGGCCTTATTAAATTTGCAAACTTGATTTCCTTTTTCGTAAAGAGGTGGTTGACACATATATATATCAACGTCAATGTCGCCTTGAAGAAAAGCACTTACTGCATCCATTTGCTTGATTTGTAGATCATATTTCACAGCCAAACCAAAAAGATATCGCATTGAACTGTGTCTGACAACGGGTGCAAATACTTCATCATTATCTATTCCTTTTCTTTGTTCATAACCCTTTATTACAAGCCTAGCTTTGTATCGCAAAACATTACCAACGTCATCAACTTTAGTCTTAAAAACCCAGCGAAACCCTATTGGTTTAGAATTCTTTGGCAAGACCATCAATGACCACGTGTTGTTTTCGAGAAGAGACACATACTCAGCATCCGTTGCCTTTTTCCAAGCATCCGCATCTTCACTGGACAGAGCTTCTTCAACATCATCTGGATCCTTTTTAAATGCATTCTGACACAAATAAGAAACCGCATTCAAATTTTTCTTTATTAATTTTATAGGACTTTCTCTTGAATTTACAAGGGTTTTATCTGGAATATATTCATCGTCATCATCATCGTCATGAGCACTAGAGGTTTTTTTCATCTGCGTCTAGAAATATGTCCTCAACTGTTTGCTCTAATTGCAATGAATCGGATATTTTATTGGAATTTTCAGAGGTAAATTCACATAAAGGCATAGTGACATAATCTCTTTTCATTCTAGTTTATAAAAACACAACATCACGGCTCTTAATTACCAGTTTTTTACCCTTTGCTGTCCGAAGAATATCCAACAAAAATCATTTTCTGAGATTTAGTATCCCACTTCTTTCTCTTCTCTTTGGGAACATGTGCCATAACTTCGCATCCAAATATTTTCATATGGCTCAAATTTGGTTTAACTCCAGACCAAAGTTCTTCTGGAGTCTTATATTCCAATGATCTAGTCGGAGACCGATTGACAATATAAGCTGCTGTAGCAACTGCCTCTGCCCAAAATGATTTTCCTAAGCCTGCATTGAGGAGCATACATTTCGCACGTTTTGCTGATATTCGATTCATTCTCTCCGACATTCCATTCTGTTCAGGCGTGTATGGATTTGTTGTTTGGTGCTGTATACCTTCCTGCTTTAAATAAATTTCAAAATTTTTATTGGTATATTCAGTACCAACATCAGTTCGAAATATTTTAATTTTTAATCCCAACTGTTTCTCAACATAACTTTTGAATTCTTTGAATACATCGAATACAGTGGCTTTACTATTCAAAAAATACACAAATACCTTTCTTGAGTAGTCATCTATAAATGATAGAAAATACTTCGCTCCCCCAAATGATTTGTTCTCCATCGGTCCACATAAGTCTGAGTGGACAATCTCCAACAACTGATTAGCTTTCGTACCTGCGTGCTTAAATGGTTGCCTTGTTTGCTTACCTTCCAGACAAATAGTACAAACAAAATCTTCTCTTTTCGGTGACAGTAGAGCGCCAACAGCACTTTCACTTAATCTCTGTAAATCAGAATAATTAAGATGTGCCATTCTCTGGTGCCATAGATAATGGTCATTAGCTTTACTACTGATAAGAAAGCGCAATTGATGTTTTTTGTTGTGTTCAGTAAGTAAACATTGTTTTGAAGAACTCCTGTCAAGATTTCTTTTTTGCTTTGGTAAATTGTGCAACCATGTGCTTCAAATTTTATTTCGCAACCTTTTTGTACCATTTGACTCACAGACAGTAAATTTGTTGTTAGCTCGGGAAAAGTAAATTTTTAACTTAAATCTTGTGCACAGAACCATCTCCAGACTTCACCTCGATATCTACTTTGCTGCATCCCTGAACTGCCAGCATTTTGTTGTCTGCTACTTTAATGCTCGATACAGGTGAAGGTCCCATTTCATAGATCCAGCTGCAATGATACGTCATGTGCATCGATGCTCCAGAGTCCAGGTTAGGTTACAATGGCTGTCAGGAATACACCCGACACACTTAGACCAATACTAGGTCCATTGTGATACCATAGAAATTATGCGAGGGAGTACCTCACTTAACAAAACCATTTGGAGGTTTTAATAAAGCGAAGAAGATGCAGGGGATCTGTGTTCGCCAGATCGCTTGGATCATCGAGAAAATATTTCCCCAGATGCCGCTTTCTTTTAAAAGAGAGTGCAGGACATGAGCAGAGGAGGTGTGGGATTGTCTCCTCCTCCTCCTCATCTAAGCAACTTCTGCAGAAGTCATTTGAGAGAACGCCAAGTCTTATGGCGTGTCTTCCTATCAGACAATGTCCGGTGATGACATTGATTACGGAGCTAACTTGCAGTCTGGTAAAGGATAGCAAATGACTTGTGCGTTTTGGATCTAGTCCTGGCCATATCCGTTTTGTTGCCACGCACGTGGTGATATTGTTCCACCTATGATTTGTTCTATCCATTGCCTCTTGCTTTAGCATAAGTTTACATGTAGCGATTGGTATACCAATATTCAACCTGCTGGTTGAGAGCGGTAGAACGGTTACTTTTCTGGCGAGTTCATCGGCTTTGCAATTTCCCATGATATCTCTGTGCCCCGGCACCCAAAGAAGGTGAATATTGAACTGTTCAGCCATCTCCTTAAGAGATAGGCGACAGTTAAGGGCGGTTACTGAGTTCGTCGAAACGGCACCGAGTGATTTGAGGGCTGCTTGACTGTCAGAGAAAATCCGGATATTCGTTGAGGATATCACGTTTTCTTTTAGCCATGATAGGACCTCTTTGATCGCCAGAATTTCCGCTTGGAACACGCTACAATGGTTAGGGAGGCGGAATGAGAGACTTACGTTAAGTTGGTTTGAATACACCCCGTAGCCGACCCCTTTTTCTGTCTTTGACCCATCTGTATAGAAGTGAATTGAATCATCTCTCAAAAGTTCTTCGTCTTCCCAGGCCATTCTTGGTGGGATTGAGACTTGGACTTATTATCAAAAACCAATTGGGGGATGGTGTAGTCGGAGTGGCATGGGATTGATCTGAATAAACTCAAGATTGTAGCGTGACCGATGTTGTTATCGGTCCATTGGGAGATAGCTCTCATACGAATGGCTGTACTGGCGGCCATTTGTTTGCTGAAGATTTCTAGTGGTATGAGATTAAGGAGTATGTTTAGGGCAGCTGAGGTTGTTGATTTCAGTGCTCCGCTTATACATAAACAAGCTGTTCGTGTGACCTTGCTTAAATTATCGCAGTAGGTCCTTTTATCCAGAGCGGTCCACCATACCACTACTCCGTGTGTGAGTATTGATCTGATGACCGCGGTGTAGAGCCAGTGGGTGATTTGGGGGGAGAAACCCCATTTAGTGCATGGCTTTTTTGCAGGAAAACAGGGCTACGGTTGATTTCCTGATTCTTTCCTCTATATTGGCTTTCCAGTTTAGCTTTTTGTCTAGGATAATACCTAGATATCTAGCTTCGTTGGAGAGTTCAAGTGGGATTCCATTTATTGATGGAGTTGTTAGTTGAGGAATTTTGTATTTCCTGGTGAAGAGAACGAGTTCGGCTTTCTGAGGGTTGACCCCTACATCACTTTTTCTCGCCCATTTTACTAGTATATTTAGAGCGGTTTGCATCAGATCCATAAGGACGTGAGCATATTTGCCGGATACCGCAATGGAGACGTCATCTGCATATGCAATCACTTTGAATCCCTCAGCTTCAAAGTCAACTAGAAGTTCATTGACGACTATATTCCATAGAAGGGGGGATAGGACTCCGCCTTGCGGTGTTCCTCTACTGACAGATCTCTTTGCAGAGAAGTTACCTAGAGTAGAGTTGATTCTCCTGCTTTTTAGCATTAGATTTATCAACTCCACTATAGATTCATCTACTTTGAGCTTCGTCAGTGCCTTTGTAATTGCAGAGTTGCTGACGTTATTGAAGGCGCCCTCTATGTCGAGGAAAGCGGCCAGAGTGAATTCTTTGTGATAGAGGGAATATTCTATAGTACGAACCAAGGTATGTAAGGCCGTTTCTACAGATTTTCCCTTACAGTAGGCGTGTTGTGCTGTAGATATCAATTTTGGATTTATAGCTATACGCAGGTGGATATCAATCAGTCGTTCTAGAGTTTTAAGAAGGAAAGATGATAGACTAATTGGTCGGAGATCTTTCGGATTTACGTGGGATGATTTCCCAGCCTTAGGTATAAACACAACCTTGACCTCTCTCCACTGCGTGGGGATATAGTTCAAGGACAGGGATAATATAATCCGCGGCCTTTTCAAGTTCGGCTGGAATTATACCATCAGGTCTAGGGGATTTGTATGGGTCAAAGCTGTTAATTGCCAAAACTAGTTTTTCCCTTGTAATCAGATCGGGGGTGTTAGTTATTATGCTACCTGATTCTATGGAATCATAGTTACATTAATTCTTAGAGCTGCCTGGAAAGTGAGTGTCCAGAAGCAGATTGAGCGTTTCTTCGCAGGATTCTGTCCAGCCGTCAGCTGTTTTCAGACTGCTAGGCATTGTCGGACTTTTTGAGAGGATTTTTCTTAATCTAGAAGCTTCTGAAGTATCTTCTATTTTTCCACAGAAGTTCCTCCAGGAAGTTCTTTTATTTTTCCTCAGTTGATTTTTATCAGTTTTGAGGGATTCCTTGTAGGAGTCCCAGTCTTTTAAAGTTTTAGATTGTTTAGCTTGGTTGAAAAGTTTTCTACATTCCTTCCTGAGCGGTTCTACCCCCGAGCTCCACCACAGTGGTTTCTGTTTTCCTCTTATTTTTATAAGAGGACAGGATTTCTGCAGTGAATGGTTAAGGGCAGTGGTAAGATCATTGACTTTTTTGTCTAGATCATGTTTGTTTGTAGGGTTTTGTAAAAGTTCAGGTTTAATAAACTTTTTCAATGTTACCCGATATTTTTCCCAGTCAGTTTTCCGGTAATTTCGGAAGATTGGTTGCTTAAGAGGTTCATCACAAAGATCAAATTGAATGTATCTATGATCAGAAAAGGAGTGTTCAGTAGATACTTTCCAATTAGTAATCCTATGATGAACCGAATCGGAGACAAGAGTGATATCTAAAACTTCTTGTCTGTTTCTGGTAATGAATGTTGGTTCATTGCCAGTATTACTTACTATGAGGTTAGTACTTAAAATAAAATCAAAAAGTGACTCACCCCTTTCATTTATGTCAGTACTTCCCCATACTGTGTGATGCGCATTGGCATCGCATCCAATGATGAGGCAGATCTTCTGCCGTTCTGCTTCAGCGACAACCCTTTTTAATAAGTCGCCTGGGGGAGGGCCAGGATGGTCGTTTACGAGGTAAGCAGATACCAGCCAGTAGGTGTTGTCACCGGTCTGGTATCTTATTGTGGTTACATCACGATTGCTGTAATGAGGGAGTAAAAATACATTAGTGCTACTTCTTACCAATATGCAGGATCTGGATTCACCTTTGTCCTTCATATACAGTAGAGTATATCCAGGAGTCCTTAGTCCTCGAACGATGGACTTGATGATCCAAGGCTCTTGGATAAGGACAATATCTTCCCCTCTCTTGTTCAGGCGGAGAAGAAGGGAGGTCGAAGCCTGCTTGGAGTGTTGGAGGTTAATCTGAGTTAGCTGCACCATCTTGGGAACAACTAAGTAGACTAACTCTCACCACGGTCTGGTTGAGGTCGTCGTCTGTTTCGCTCTCAGAGTTTGACCTTAGAAGGTCATCCTCGCTGAGCGAAACCTTGTTAGCGGAGTCATCAGTCTCCAAGTCGGAAAATTTGATGATGTTTTGGGCATCCAAGTGGGATGTGGAGGGTTTATTTTCATACGTTTCAGCAGAGGATGTGCCGAGCTCGTCTATCTCCATGGATGGAGGGTCGACTTGCCCTGCGGGTTCTTCCACTGAAGACGCACTTTTTATTTCGGGAAATGGAACGATGTTCTGTTCTTCGTCTTTTTTTGTATATTTTTAAGGAATATTTGACCAGCCGAACCGAATCACGCCTTTTGTCGCAGCCAGGGGAGCAAGGGAGTCCTTATTGATGACTGTTATAGCCGATCTATAGTGACCCTCCGGCTCTTCCAGCTTCGCGACTTTCCAGTCTTGAGTAGGAAGGGTTGGATTGCCAAAGTGAATCATTTTCATGATTGTATCTTTGCAGGAGAGTTCTGCTGGTAGCCTAGCGCGAGCCCTAGGCCTGCAAGGGATATCCTCCCTTGACACGACTTCCAGCTTAGCACCAGGCCAGAGTCCCTCTAACCTGCTTATCGCAAGCTTATACAGATCGTGCGATCTCTCCCCATCAAACGCGATTAACCTGACGCGCCCTTGATACCATCCTTCGTCCCCAAAGATGGCAGGTTCCCCTGGGTTTTCCATCATAAGAGTCCAGTAGGAGGCCTGGAGCTTGTTCATGATGATCGCCCATTGATCGAAAGAGATCGCACCATCCGCGTTACTCCTGTCAATGACAGCGAAAACGGGTTTGTTCTTCAGTGCGTCACTGTATGACATGTCTTTTTTGGAGCTAAGGGTGCTTGGTTTTTTGCACCTTAGGCCTTTTGGCGTTCGGGGTTGACTGTTCGAACGAACGTTGGCGCTTGGACGTTGAGTCTACGCAGTTTTTCTCGTTTATTGCAATGATTTTCATTGCCTTATCAAGTTTAGCAGATTGCGTTGAATCAAGCTTAGGTTTAGGTACCGAATTAAAACTGAATTGAATGCTTAAGCTTTTTAAAAAAGAATAAAACTTTATTAAATTCAAGAATAAAAATATTACCGAGATCTCTTATGAGATCTTACTTATTCGGTGTCAGACTTAAGATTAAATTCACAATCTTCTTAATACTATGTCATCCCCAATTGAGTATGGTGTTTATCTTATATCTATGGACAGACAATGATCGTGAGACAATATCGATCTTGTCCGTCGGATGTTTATGTTTATTTTAATAACTTTAAGAAGATATCGTATGACAGAAAAATGCGATGACTGATGAGTCTGCATATCGTTAACTCCCCTCTCACCCTGGAAGTGATCGTCCCGATCGCTCTTCTATTGCTTTCCTGGTTTCTTGTAAACATTTCAATGATGTCATTTCAAATATTTTTCGGTTTTCTTTTTCCTGTCTCAACTTGTATATTTTCAACAGTTTAATAACAATATAAATGCTAAGTACTAGAACAATATTCAAAGTTATACCATACAATATTGGATGTTCTTTCATATCTTTAATATAAGGTCTTATGAGGTCAATGTTAGAAAATTTTAGCTTTTCGTCACTTGATTCTAAATATTTCAAAATGTTTAATTCAATTGGTGAATTTAATTTCATGTGTTTCAGAATTTCTGTTCTCTTATTTTCATATCTCTTAGAATTAATAGTTACGTTATTCTTAAAATGGATAAGATATATACCTATGTATACTTTTTCATTTATTGTGGTTTTTCCACTTACAAAAATAATACCGTCTTTAATTATTTTGACCTCTGGATTATTTTCTTTTACCTTGTGACAATCTGCTTTCTTATTATTCAACAAATTCGTTAGGCAATTAGTTTCATTATTCACTCTACAATATATATCATTTAATTCTTTAATGCAATTTGCCATTTTATATTTTTCTTTATATAACACAACTTGATTGGGTAATGATAGTTTTCCATCACCAACATTTATACTTTCAACAATATATTTTTTATTTATTTCCGTAACTAGCGGATATTCAATATAAATTAAAATTAAATCTTTATTCTGAATTATCTTAAAGTCAGATGCATCTAACACATCAGCTATCGAAATTGGTAAAGTTTCAGTATTGATTATTTTATTCAAATCATTCATATTTAAAATTACGGTATTCAAAATTTCATTCTTACTCAAATTAATGGCGTTTATTATTTCACGTAAATCCTCTATTATCAGTCGTAATACTAAATCGTCCTCTTTGTCTATTTCGTTATCTTCTGCTGCTAGTTTCTCTATAGCCTTAAATATCTGTGAGTTGGTCTGGTATTGTTTATTATTTGATTCTATTAACTCTTGCAACTTTGTTTCAATTCTAACTTTGTCGTCGTGATCTGGACTTCCAGATATCCATTTCCATAATGTGCCAATTTCATTAATACCTCTTTTGGATCTGTTTCTTATCGTCAATTGCTCTAGCAATCTGTCTGCCGTTTCTAGATTTCTAAGTTCTAACTTGGTCAGTCGAGTATTTTTTCCTTTTATGTTATTCAAAATGTCCCTGTAATATGTCAAGTTAATTACATGATACAAATCTCCTGTATCTTCGTATAATGCAGCAGGTCCGTCCTCTATTAGAATGTATTCCTCTGAACTATAATTAGTTATCTGCACTTGTGCAGATGTTGTGGCTAGCAATGCCAAAAATCTCAAAACTGTACTTATATACATCTGAAATTTAATACAAATAATATTTTATTTCTTTATGTTGTCTTTATGTATAATCCTGTCTTTACTGTCAACTACAACCCTTCCTCTATCCTCTTTAACAATTCGCTTTTTAAATAAAGGTTTAACTTTACCTTTCCTACGTGTTGATTTTTCGTGTATCTTTTGTCCTGGCCTAAACTCAATTTCAGTTCTATTTTTATTGAAATAAGAAAGATCTTTTTCTTGTTTTGTTTTCAATACATCTGTAAGAGATTTAAACTTTTCAAAGTTATGGAAGACCTCTAATGGTTGTTGATTCGTTACTGAGTGAATAGATTCATTATATTTCTTTACTACAAACGGCATAATAAATTTTGTGTCTGCATGAATTTCTGTTTTCGTAATGCGTATTAGTTCTGTTAGTGTGCTATGTACTCTTTCAATCATTCCGTTGGTTTTGCTATGATTCGGAGCTACCTTTTCGTGTTTGACCCCAAATTTTTCTAATTCTAATTCTGCCGTCGGAGTACAGAATGTTCTCTCATTGTCTGTTACCAAAACTTCTACTTTCCCAAACACTGGTAGTGTTTCAATTAGTTTTTCCTTAGCGTCTATTTTACTGTCAATATGTCTAACTATTAAAAATTTTGAAAAAGAGTCTATCATAGTCAAAAATTGATCGTTGTCAATGTAGTATATGTCTGCATGTATGCGTTCCCCCCCTTTCTTTGGAATTGGAGCCTCTCCAATCTTATATCTCACAGGATGCCTGTCATATTTGTTTTCCTTACAAACAGAACAGTCTTTCGCATAATCAAGTAATTGTTTAAAACATTCGGGCCAGTAACATTTAGCTGAGATTTGTTTAAAATTTTCTCTAGAGTCTCTATGTGCTCTATTATGTTCCTCTTTCATAATGGTTATTTGCATGTCTTTGTCTGTTATGTCTTCTACAAGATTTGAAACGTACGCAAACTGTGTTGTTGGGTATTCGTTTAGTAATTTGTCTTTAATCTTAAATAGAGTCTCTTCTGTTGAATATATTGCGTTTATTCCCTTCCTAATTATTTCTTTCAATTTAGTGAAAACGTCATCATCTTTGTATTTAATAGTATGCCTCCAATATCCTTTATGAATTTGTTCACTATTTATATTATTGGAATCTCCTTCTTCTATAATTAATTGATTTCTGAATCGATTGATTATTCCACCTAACCTTCTAATTTCTTCTCTTGGGCTGCTGTGAGTACTATGTACTGTAGCTAAATCTTCACTATTTTCCATTATATTTATTTCTTGACGACTTAATGCATCTGCTACAACATTTTCCTTACCTGGTTTATAATTTATTATTGGTGCATATTCTTCTATAAATGCTTTCCATCTCTTCAATTTCGTATTAGGGTTTTTATCAGATACAGCAAAGCTCAATGGTTGATGGTCCGTGTATATGCGGATTCCAGTTTGACCATATAAATAATTTCTCAAATTTTTCAGACTCCATACTATTGCTAACAATTCCTTTTCATTGGTAGCATAATTTTGTTCAGTTGCAGATAACGTCCTACTTACAAAGGTTAATGGCTTATTGTCTTGGCTTAGTACTGCACCTATGGCTGAGTTACTTGCATCAGTTGTTAAATCAAATGGTTTATCAAAATCCGGTTGATTTAACGCAACTTCTTCTGTAAGCTTATCCTTTAATACCTGAAACGCTTTTTTGCCTTCTGAATCTAATTCAATATTTATCCTCTTACTGTTTATTTTTTCATTTCCCCGTAAATATTTTGTTAACCCTTTGCTTATCATTGCATAATTTCGGATAAATTTCCTATAATAACCTGATAGTCCAAGAAAACTTCTCAATTGACGTAAAGTCTGTGGTTCGGGATATTCCCTAATTGTTTTTACTTTATCTGGATGGGTTTTTATGTGGTTATAGGATACAACATATCCTAAGAAATCCACCTCTTCCATAAAGTACTTACTCTTTTCACTGCTAATTCTCATGTTAGCTTCTGAAAGTGCTTTAATTATTATTTCAATGTGATGTAAGTGTTCATCATGTGTTCCTGAAAATATTATAACATCATCTAGATAAACATGACAGAATTTCCCGATGTATTCTCGGAGAATGTCATCCATAGCTCTTTGAAATATGGCTGGAGCGTTTTTAAGCCCAAATGGCATACGATTGAATTCGTATTTCCCGTTGTTGACTGAAAATGCAGTCTTCGGTCTATCTTTTTCATTAACAAGGATTTGATGAAATCCTGATTGTAAATCTAAAGTAGAGAAAAATTTTGACTTGCCTAAATTAGATAAAATTACTGAGGTTTCTGCCATGGGATATTTATCAGACTTCGTAAAAGAATTTAATTTCTTGTAATCAATTACCATTCGTAGTTTCTTTGTGCCATCTTCATTGAAACCTTTTTTATCTACCACCCAAACTGGACTGTTATACGCGCTTCGACTTGGTTTTATAATATCGTTTTCTAATAAATTTTGTATTTCCTTATTAATAAACGCGGAAGCAGATTGCGGATATGGGTATGCTCTCTGCCAAACTGGTTCTTCATTTACAGTATTTATATTACATTTAACATTTGTATTATACGGTAAGTAGTTTGGTCTTTCCGTAAAAATTCCCTGATATTTCCTTAAAATTTCCTTCAATCTATCCTGGTATTCCACCTGCATATGGGTGTTTATTTGAAGACTGTTAATTAATTTATCATTATATATCAGAGGTACCTTGCCTCCGTTGAATTCCAAAAAACTGTCTGCTATATTTATTTTGCAATTAGATTGTCTTAACGTATTTATGCCTATTATCGCATCATAGTCTTTTAATTCTTTTAGCTCATAAAAAATTTCCCAATTTCCAAATATGTTTATATCCTGGTACGTATCTATGATACTACTACCATGAACACTTTTTACTTTATTACTTGCTTTCAATTTCTTACACTTATTTATATCTGGTTTAACATAATTATGTGTTGCACCCGTATCTATTAATATTTTGTACACTTGACCTGTCGTTTTATTTGTTCGTATAATTGTAGGCAGGTCGTACCTCATTCTAAAAAAGAATCTCGTTCATTAAGATGATTTATTCTTGGTGTTTTTGTTAAAGGCTGCTGATTGCTATTAGGCCTATCTCGTTTAAACGGATTGTTGTTATTGCGAATCTCATTATTGAATCTCTGATCCCTATATTGATTTAAAGGTATGTTTCTCTGAAAACTATTATTTCTCTCCGGTCTGAAATTACCGCTTCCCTGATCTATTCTCTGTTGCTGTTCGTTATTCCAAATTCTTTGTTGTGGAGCTACATTGTGTCTCTGTGACGAATTCGCAAATGGTCTTTGAAAATTCTGAAAATTCGTTGGCCTTGGTGGTAAAATACCAAAAGATCTGTTTTGTACCTGTTGATTCTGATTCATAAATCTCGTATTTTGATTCATTTGAATCTCTTGTGCTCTAGCTAGAGCATTTGGGATATCCCCTGGGTTTAGTGCGAACACCAAGTTGCTCATTGGCTGGTTGAGCCCAGTAATAAAAACCCTTAGTGCATTCTGTCTTGCCACTTCCAGTAGAACTCTTGTTTCTGCCGTTTTTGGCCCATAACTCATCATAGTTTTGTTTGTTATTAAAGTCAATAATCTGTTAACTTGGTCACAAAATTCCTCCAACGTCTGTCGTCCCTGTTTTGCGTTTGTTAGTTCCGTTTGTAACATATGGATCGGTCTTTTGTCTTCATATGTTACGTCTAGTCTTGCTAATATAGCACTGGGATGAAGTGGAGTCCCGTGCGATGTTAAAACATCATTAGCTTTCCCTACAATTTTGTTTCGTAAAATATTCACCGCTGTGAAATAACTCAAACTACCTATGCAGTGTTCATATGCCTGCATGCAATGTACTGCGGATGTGCGCCAACTAATGTAGTTGTCGCCATCGAATTTTTGAAGACTTTTGACTAGATCTAATCCTTCCTTTGTATCGTTTGATGGATCTATTTCTACATCTTTATATGGGACTATATTATCCGTGGGTAACAGTCTACCCAAAGCTGTTGTTAACTCCGTTATTCTTATTTGTAGATCCCTAGTCTGCTCAGTGACCGCCATAGCAATCATTGACCCTACCTGCTCTACCGATAGTGCCATTTTCTTATCTTATTATAATAAAAAAAAAATTAAACTTGCTTTGTTGCTCCCTGTTGTTCCTCGTTCTAGTTGATTATCCTCTTCTAGTAGGTTGTTTTTCTCTTCAGCTTAGTTTTTTTTTCTTTTTAATTTTTAAACACTTTTTATCTAGTTTTGGCTAGATAGCAACCTTTCAGCTTAGTTCTTTTTCTTTTTTAATTTTTAAACACTTTTTATCTAGTTTCGGCTAGATAGCAACCGCATGAGAGGTGGGCAATGTTTGTTAATATAGTTAACAATTTTATTTTTTGTTTGATTTCACTCCTTCTTTCTTTATTATATTCACTTCAACACATTTTTCTTTTTTTCTTCTCTTTCTGTTTTGGATTTTTTTGCTTATAAAAATTTTTTCCACTCCTTCTTTCTTTATTATATTCACTTCAACACTTTTTTTCTCTTTTCTTTTGTTTTGGATTTTCCGCTTATAATTTTTTTCACTTTTTCTTTCTATTATATTCACTTCAACACAATTTTTCTTCTCTTGTTGTTTGAATTTTCCGCTTCTAATTTTCTTTAATTTTACTCTTTCTTTCTATTATATTCACTTCAACACAATTTTTTCTTCTTTTTGTTTGAATTTTCCGCTTCTAATTTTCTTTAATTTTACTCTTTCTTTCTATTATATTCACTTCAACACAATATTTTTTCTTTTTTTTATTTTGAATTTTCCGCTCTATGAGCGTATGTCTTCTGATCTTTTTTCACTTCACTTGCCTCCCAGTGTTTTATGTTGGGTAGGTCTTTTTTTGTTTACCGGTTCACTTGCAATAGATAACTCCTCTTTTATGGAATTTTCACTTTACGCGAAACAAGTGTTCCTGCTCTTCGGGCGCCAATTAAAACTGAATTGAATGCTTAAGCTTTTTAAAAAAGAATAAAACTTTATTAAATTCAAGAATAAAAATATTACCGAGATCTCTTATGAGATCTTACTTATTCGGTGTCAGACTTAAGATTAAATTCACAATCTTCTTAATACTATGTCATCCCCAATTGAGTATGGTGTTTATCTTATATCTATGGACAGACAATGATCGTGAGACAATATCGATCTTGTCCGTCGGATGTTTATGTTTATTTTAATAACTTTAAGAAGATATCGTATGACAGAAAAATGCGATGACTGATGAGTCTGCATATCGTTAACTTACCGCACCTAACAACTTCGCAATTTTCTCCGCATTCCGCCTTTCTTTGTGGTTTGGGAAGGTAGGGAGGTTGGGATGCCCTTCGTTGTCCGTTCCACTGTTAGACACAGTTTCACCTTCAACTTGGGGTTTAGGGGGACTGGAAACCCTTTCGTTTTCAGTTCCACTGTAAGTCACAGTTTCACCTTCAACTTGGTAACCCCCAGGTTGGGATGCCCTTCGTTGTCCGTTCCACTGTTAGACACAGTTTCACCTTCAACTTGGGGTTTAGGGGGATTGGAAACCCTTTCGTTTTCAGTTCCACTGTAAGTCTCAGTTTCACCTTCAACCTGGGGCTTAGGGGGATTGGAAACCCTTTTGTTTTCAATTCCACTGTAAGTCACAGTTTCACCTCCAACTTTTGGGTTAGGGGGATTGGACACCCTTTCGTTGTTTGTTCCACTGTTAGTCACAGTTTCACCTACAACTTGGGGGAGGGAAGGATAGTTTCCGGAGCTCGAAGGAGGTCCTCCCTTTTCAGCCACAGAGCCGATAGTTTCGGCACCCGTACCGTCCGGGTTGGTCGACCTTGAGTCCTTTGACAGAGGATAGGATGAGGTGGGAGGTTGGGGCAGTGTTTTTGATGAGAGTAGCCCCTTCGTCAACATATCACAGTTCGCGTTAGAACCGAAAGTCTCGGCCCTCTACTTGCTGCAATAGTCTTCTCCGCGGTCCCTTCAATACGGGCAGTATGAGTGGAAGTGCTACAGAGAGTCACTGCAGCCCTCCCTTTGGTTTGGGCATCCTCCTAAGGAAGGGCGTTAGAGCCAGAGGGCTGGAGAGCCCTCTTGGTTGGCTTGTTAGGCCTTCCTGGAACTGCAGTCGGCTCCCCAGCCCTTCCGCAAATAGCTTTATTCGTTACAGTAAATAAATTTGTCACTGGCGACTTATCCTCTTTCGAGGCCAAGCCATCGCTGGCAGTCGCGACACCTGCCGACTTTTGAACGTATATCCCCGTTCGTTTTTTATTTCTTTTATTTACTTTTTCCATTTTTTTCCGTTCAAATTTTCCAACATTAAGGTTTTGTTTTGAGTTATGTTGGTTGGTCAGGTTCTGCAGCTGGATTTCTGGAGAAGATGTCTTTAAGCAAAATTAAGTAAATTCCCACATTTTCGTCTAAGTTTTTAATTGTCATCTCAGGTGTTGTGCTCATATTGGTTGCTGAACTCTTTGCTCGTCCAAATGCAATTAATACCAATAACATCAACATCAAAAATTTAATTCCATTGATTTGTGTGTTTTTTGATCCATTATATACTTTTAAACGGGTGAGCTGGCATGTTTGCTGTGAAATGTTACTCTCCGATTCTTCTTCAGACGTCTCGATTGGACATAATTTATGTATTGGTCTTTTGTAGAGTCCGTCCTTTGTTTTGTCTGTAACTACTCGTACATTGCCGTCTGACCCTTTGTGGACTTCAACAACGCGTCCCATGGGCCACCTCGACGGTTGGGTATTTTCGATTTTTATAATAACGATTGCACCTTCCTCGAGATTCTTCTTTTTGAAGAGACACCAAGTATTCGTCCTTCCATTTTTGCCAAAAGTCTCGTTTTAATTTTTGCACCACTTTCCAGCGATCTAAGAACCCAATTTTTTCAAGTTCTCCTGATTCAGGAGAATCCAATAAGGGACGTCCCACCAAAAAATGTCCAGGTGATAATACATCAATGCTGTCTTGGTCATTACCCATCGCACACAAGGGACGTGAGTTTAGTATTGCTTCTATCTGACATAGCAACGTTGTCATCTCTTCAAATTTTAATTTAGATTCTCCCATTATTCGTTTCAAATGGTGTTTCATCGAATTGACGGCTGCTTCCCAAAGCCCTCAAAAGTGAGGACTTGCGGGTGGTATGAAATGCCATTCCGCTTTGTCTTCAGCTAACCTTGAAGCGAGTGACGCGTTGTTTTTGATGGCGTTCTTGAATTCCTGATCTAAACATCGATTCGCTCCAATGAAATTAGACCCATTGTCTGAATATATATAAGCACTTTTGCCACGTCTTGCAAAAAATCTTCTTAGTGCTGCCCTGAATGCTTCTGTTGTAAGGTCACTCACTGGTTCTAAATGAATGGCTTTAGTAGCCATGCATACAAAAACTGCAATGTAGCCCTTGTACGCTCTCTGTCCTCGACCTCTTGATGTTCGCATCAATATTGGTCCAGCATAGTCGACCCCAACATGTTGAAATGGTGGAGAAACTGTAGTTCTTTTCTTTGGTAGATCTCCCATTATTTGGTTCGCACCGCTACTGTTGTATCGAATACAAACTGGACAACTAAGACAACATCTTCTTTTTAGTGTTTTGATACCAATTATGTAGTATCTTCTTTTAATATAGGCTTCCATCACCGAATTTCCACCATGTAGTGTAGCTGCATGTGCTTCTTTAACGATCAAACTGGCTAGTTTGCATTTATCCAGTATTATTGGGTGTTTCTGGTTCAAAGGCAACTTTGCATACTTAAGCCTTCCACCCACTCTTATGATTCCTTCATCATCTTGGTAAGGTTTCATTTGAATTATTTTGCTGTTTAAAGGAATGTCTTTTTTGTTTTCAATTTTTTGTAATTCATTGCAAAATTGAATTTTTTGCTGTTGTTTGATGATCAGAATTTTCGCCTGCGACAGTTCGGATACTGTTATTGATCCTGGCGTTATTTTTTTGTACCGAAACCACCGAATGAAACGAAGCACATATGCAACACTTTTCTCAATTTTGTTGATGTTCGATAATCGTTCGATTAAATTCGATACAAAATGTTTCTTGTATTGTAATGTTGACATCATTCTTAGATCTGTTGATGGTGCCAGGTGTTGCAGTTGCGGCCAATGGTGTTTTGATTGTTTCAGCCACTGCGGACCTGTCCACCATAGTTCATGACCAGCAATTTTTGAAGGGCATATGCCACGTGATGCAACATCGGCTGGGTTGTCTTTCGAATTTATATGCAGCCAATCGATATTATCCATTAGACTCTTGATGTCAGCTACTCTGCTTCGTATAAACTTATCTTTGCTCTTGTTGTTTTTTATCCACCACAAAGTAATAGCGGAATCACTCCACCCATAGTAGTCCAGTCATTTAAGTCAAAATAAAGCAAGAATCTCGGAATTTGAGATACCCAGCTGTAAATTTGTATAAACTTCTATTTTGACACCCTAAAAGTTGTCTCAAAACCTTAACACTGTAGGGTGTCAGCGTCCATTAAAAACCAAAGGTCAAAGGTCACAAAAATCGTTTATTGGCACATATCTCTTTTACTATGGGTTTTCTGCTATTTGTGTCTATTAGAATATTGTAGAAGATTAAATTCTCTGCAACTTTTGCTTAAACAGTTTTTTTGTACGTTGAACCGTTTTCAAGATAGAGACATTCTGGTCTCTCAAGGTTGGAGCATAATTAAAGATCATCCGGTAGCCCCGGTCGGAAACCAGCCATAAAAAAATTATAAACTATTATAAAAGCTGATAAAATTAGAAATTTAATAATGTCATCAATATGTATTCATCATACTATGTAATGTACTGTATATCTATATATATTATATATACTGTATATGTAATGTATATATATATTCTTTATAAGTAATGTTTTTATTATAAAATTTCATTTTTCTGGTGTTTGAAATTGAAAGAAATTTATGAAAATTATTAAAACTTAAACTATATTCTTCTTCTTCTTCTTCTTCTTCTTCTTCTTCATCGTCATCTTCCGGCTGCTTTAGAGATTGCAATTTTCTTCTTTATCGTCTTCAACACCATTTGTGTATAGGTCTTCAACGATTTCGAAGTCAAATATTTCATCTTCAATGTTATCGCTCAGATATGGTGAATCATTGAGACAAGCTTGCCCATTACACTGGCCACAAGCTTAAGAGCACTGCAACCCTGATTTCCTGCATTTACATCGCAAAGCACAACCAACCTTGCAGTTACAGAAGATCGTATTAAGCAATTCCTCTGGAGCAGGTTTTAGAAGTGTCGTAATTGGTTCAAGGAATCCGTTAAGCATTGTGCAACCCCACTCCTGGGGTTCCAAATCGTACCCTAACCAAGTTTGGACTTGATAAAAAACACGACTAAGATGTTGATGAGCTGCTGCACTTGTTGGCGGAATATTTGATAACTGTACAGTATTATTAAATTTGGTAGACTTAACGTACTGTGTATAACGAAAATGATCGATATTTGCCACAGACGTAGGAGCATTATAGACTGCCAACAACGTTTGAATTCAATTTTCAAATAATTTTTGAATCGGACAGTTTTTTTCTTGAAATGCTGCAGCAAGCTCATCCAAATTCGGTAGTTTCTCGAATGCTTTTAAAAAAGATTTTTTCCCTTTTTTAAAAAGCGCAGAAGTCGTTTCACAGCCTCTTCTGCCACATTCAGCTAAGAAAACTACAATCAAATAAGCCTTCGGCTTCGGCCAAAATAAGCCGAAGCTTTGGCCGAAGCCGAAAATTCAGTTTTTGGCTATCGTGCGTCGTGGTAGGCGCTGAAAAAAAAGTTCATTTTCGTTTTTCGTAGAATTATGCTATAACCTTGCGCATTCTGGTCTCTATCTCGAAAACGGTTCAACGTACAAAAAAACTGTTGAATCAAAAGTTGTAGAGAATTTGATCTTCTACAATATTCTAATAGACACAAATAGCAAAAAAACCCATAGTAAAAGAGATATATGCCAATAAACGATTTTTGTGACCTTTGACCTTTGGTTTTTAATGGACGCTGACACTCTACAATATGTAGGTTTTGAGACAACTTTAAGGGTGTCAAAATAGAAGTTTATACAAATTTACAGCTGGGTATCTCAAATTCCGAGGTGAACTTACTATAATGACTGGGCTAATAGTATTTTGTATCATTTGAGAAATATTTTTTTATCTTGTTGAGTAACCTTGCAAGTAGTTGAGCTGCACATAACTCTAATTTGGGAACAGTTTTTTTATTTTTGATGGGTGCCAGCTTGGTTTTGGCTGTTAGTATTTTAATTGTCATATTTGTTTTAACGTATATGACAGCTGCATATGCTTTTTCTGAAGCATCCGCAAATCAATGTATTTATATTGGACCTGCTTCGTCATTAAATATCCATCGTGGGATTTTAATTGATTTGATTTCTTGTAAGTTTTGTTGAATGGTCATCCATTCTGCCTTCATACTTTCATCAAGTTCATCATCCCAGTCATAGTTTGATTACCAAAATCTTAGTATGAATATTTTTGCTCTTATCGTGACTGGAGCAAGCCATCCAATAGGATCGAATATTTTTGCAATATTTGATAACACACTTATTTTGGTTTTTGAAATGCTCATATTAGATGAATCTATAACAAATCGGAACTCGTCTTGATCTGGATCCCAGTGAAGTCCCAATGTTTTCATAGTGTCGCCTTCTTTGATATCAATTATTTTATGCTCATCATTTGACATTATGCCAGTCAGCAAATTTTGATTGTTTGAGGACCATTTTCGTAATTGAAAACCAGCATTTGAAAGATTTTCACTCACTGCTCTTATTATGTATCTGCATTCGTCTTCGTTGTTGGCACCTGTCATTAAGTCGTCAACGTAAAATCCTTCTCTTATGATTTCTTTTATTCTGATGTCTTTTTCTTTGCATTGGTTTGTGACTTCTTGCAATGTTCGGACAGCTATGAATGGAGCTGCTGCTGTTCCATACGTAACTGTTTTCAGTTTATATTCTCTTATATTGTATTTTGGTTGTTCTCTCCAAAATATTCGATGATACTCTTGATGTTCTTCAGTTATGTTGATCTGCCTGTACATTTTCTCGATGTCTGCCGTAACTACATATTTCCATTGCCTCCATTTGATGATGATGTCAAAGATAACGTTTTGTAGTCTAGGGCCAATCATCATTGCGTCATTGAGGCTGTACCCGTTGGTCTTCGCAGAGGCATCGAATACAACTCTTGTTTTTGTTGTAAGGCTTGTATCTTTCACAACTGCATGATGCGATACATTTTCGTGTTGTTTGTCTACCTTGACCATATGGCCCAGGTTTTCGTATTCTCGCATAAATTGTATGCAGTCGATTTTTATTTTGTTATTAATCTTTTTCTCAAGCTGTAAGAATCTAGCTAAGGCTTGTTTTCTAAATTCTCCAAGCTCTATATCTGTTCTTAGTGGCAACATAACTACATATCTGCCATTCGTATATCTTGTTGTTGTTTCTGCAAATGCTTGCATGCATACATATGTCGTTTTCTGATATTTCATTATCTTTTTCTATTTCTTCTATCTCCCAGAACTTCTCCATTGATGACGTAACCGCTGACATGATTTTGCCACATTGTCGTTTCTGTTGTAGTGAGCCGGAAACTATCCACCCGAAAATCGTTTTTTGTCCCACGATGCCATTGTGCTTCCTAACTCCTTCTTCAATTAAATCTGGATATAAGTCACTTCCGATGATAATGTCAATACGATCTTTTGTATTCAGGTTTGGATCTGACATAGACATATACTGCATATTTGCTTATTGCGTATATACTATATGTTAATCGATTGGGTATCTCGGTGTTTAAGAAATTCTCACAATAATAAATTTGATGACCACTCTGCTTACAGAATTCACAGTTCCACTCCCTTCTGTCTGATTGGAAATTTCCACTTTGTTTTTTGTATTCTTTGCTTCGAGTCATTGTTGAGATTCAAGGGTTTGGAATAATTGCTCAAGAAAGTCATTTGGTTTGGTTTTTTGATGTGTTGCTCATATAATTATAAGCCCTCCTTGTCAAATTTTCGAAGAAGTAGGTGAGGAAATATTTCATCGTTTTCATTCTTATCTTTGCCTATTGTCGTTGTGATGATGTAAATACATACCTTTGCTGCATCGTGAAGCTTTTTAACACTAGAAGGTGATGTAGCGTTCATCATTGGCATGTCCAGTAAGTAATTCAATTGTGTGGAGAAATTGATTCCTTTATTTTCGTACCTTCTGACGAGAGTCTTCCATGCTTCATTATAGTTTGCCGACGATCCTTGTGGCACATTATTCTTATTGTGAACCAAATCTATGAGCAGGTCGGAAATTATCTTCCACTCTGTAATTTTTCCATCGAATTTAGGCAGTTCAATTTTAGGACTTTTTGTTAATACATTTGCATATGGATCAGATTTTATGCTTTCATGTTTTGCTTCCAACCTGGAAAGAAGTAATTTCACATCACCTTCCAACTCGATTATATAATTTTCTTCTCTGAATGCCTCTTCTTGTATTGGATCCATCTTAGACAGCTCAACTTGCAGTCGGTCATTCCATCGTTTCAATTTTCCAATCCATATGTTTTTGGTATGAGGATGGGAAATTGACTCTAGTTTCGCCTCGTCAATTGTTTTTTTTTTAACCTCTCCATTATTGTACGTATTTTCGTTACATCTATATGAGTTTCGTGATTTTTTATTGTTTTCATCATGATCTCATTCAATTGTTTTTGCTGCAAGTCTAGTCCAGTGGCTAGCTGCTGATTAACAGTTTTTAGTTCTGCTATTTTGCTGGATAACATTGCATCGCTTGTGCTTTGTTCTACACTGTCCAGATCTTTGTGTTTCAGCAAATTTTGAATTTTCTGAAAGTAGTTCTCTGCTCCTTTCATCCATTGTTCCTTAAAATAGGGAACCTCAATAACACCAAACTTATGAAGTATCTTGTCATTTTCCTTGAATGCTTGAAGATTCTTTTCAGCATAGACAAGAATTTCTTGATTTCTGCTGCGCGTTGTTACACTTTCTCCTTCTTTCAAAAACATTTCAAGGTTTTTTAATATTTAAACCTGTTGTTCAATTATTTTTAAATGCTCTGATGACATTGTTGAATTTGTTGTTTTTTTTTTTTTTGTACTATGCTATCTGTTTATCTGTTTTTTTTTTTACTTATCAGTATTTGAAGCTCTGACAACGCTTTTATTTTCACTTTATCAGTATTTGTAGCTCTGATAACGCTAAATTTTCACTTGTTCGTTTATTAAAAATCTCTTACCACTGGCGGGCGGCGGAAAATTTTTAATACACATCTCGAAGGACCAAATGATTGAATAAAACCTCGGTTGTAAGTCGAAATGATACTTATTTATTTCACTATGTTACTTCTATATATATACAACTAGCTGTGCCCGCGACTTCGTCCGCGTGGAATAGTGACTTTCAGCAGCTGTTCTGACTAGGTTTTATTTAATACAAAAAACTAGGAAAAAAAGAGATTAAAAAACTTTCCAAGAAAAGTAAAAGAAACACGTCCACTTTGCAATCGTTATAATTCGGTTGTGTATTTCTTGTATATAAACCAGAGGTCAAAAGAAGAACAAATTCTATGTTTTATGTTTATGTTATTGACATTTGACATTTCTTGTGGAATCTAATTTTAAGTATTGTTCCATTTAATAATTTAAGTTAAACATTTCTAATTAACATATTTTAAATAATCATTGTACATTCGTACATTCTCCCGCCTCGGAATGGTGAATGGTAAAAATTTGGTGCTGCAGAAATATACTACAGTAGTATGGCATCACCGTTTTCATTGATTTCAGACACAAAGTATACTACATTTATCTACTCTGTGGTTAGTGGTTTCACCATTGAGGTCGATTCCAATATGTTCCACGATAGTGAGACCACTCAGGTATATATGCAAATAGATAACAATGTTAGTGCATAATAAAAAATGTAATCCCATATACACCCATGCCCAAATAGAGTAACAAGACTATCATTACAGACATGCATATGCATACTACGTAATCACGTTGTACAAACGAAGTAGTGTTTTTTCATTCACGCTTGAATGAAATTTTGATGGGTTGCTGGTAGTTAGCGTTACAGCAATATCATTGATGAGTGGCATTCACACCGGTGGTGGTTGTGGTTCCAGTTCCATCATTTAATAGTAGTAGCAGTATGTTATTAGTTAATTCAATTGTAACGTGTGAACTGTGAAGTGAAGAAGAACAAGAAGCATGGTGCCGGCATGCGTTCTTTTCGTTCATTTTAAATCGCGATTTTCCTTTTATTAAAAGTGAGTTTTGTTTAAATTGTGTTTAGTTTAATTAAACTGTGTGTTTAGTTGCTGCTTTTGATAAAGTTGCTGCGATGAACTGGATCTATGTTGCGTAGGAATTCCCGCAACTTTTCTCGGTGACAATAACATGTGTGCCTACCCACATGTTTCAGGTTTCAGGATGAGTGTTTTGTTTAGATATTTTATTAAAATATATATTTTATTAAATTTTATTTGTTTTGTGTGTGATTTTGTATGTTATTTGTGTTCAATCTCGTGCATGTTCAATTTAATTTTAATTTTAATTACAACTTTTGTAGCGTGCGTAGATTTGTGTGTATGTGTGTGTGTGGCTTTGTGCAAGTTTTTTAGTTTAATTCGCGGATTTCGGGGTTCGCGCGTACGAAAGTTATTTGTTGAATATGAATATATATGTTTGTGTGTGTATGTACTGGTTCAATGGCAAGGCATATTTGTCGTGACCAAGTGCCATCCTTTTCGAGTCGGAAAAGTTCGATTTTCGACTAGAATTGTTGTTTACATTTTTAATTGTAAACAAATCGCGATTTTAATTCGGAAATTTTTCGCGACTTTTGTGAGTTTGATTAAGTTCTAGGTGTGTTTAAATGATGAGAACGATGAAGTGCTATATTAAATTTAAATTCAGTGGACTGTATATTTGGTCTTAAGATTAATCAGACCTGTGTACAAAATGGTCTAATCCATTTGCCGACGGCATTTGACATTTCCTGTTTTCTATTTTTCTATGTAATGTGGATCTTGATCTTTTTTTTGTTGCAGTGCACAAGTAATTTTAGTAAAAATGTGTCTTGTCGACGACGATTTTTTTTGCTTTGTTTTGCCGACGGGAATTAGACTTCGACGTGCGGTGTTTCTCTGTTTTCGATGTTCTCCTCACAGAGATTTTAAAAATAATGTGTTTTACGAATTTTATTTTATATCGTAGCTTAAGTTTTTTAGAAGTTGTTTTAAGCATTCGATGTAAAGCTTAAGTGTTTTGGAATAAGTTGTGCTTAGTTCTATTATATTTTAAGTTTTATTTTGTGTGTGCGTTGTTGCAGCACAGGATTAAGATGAAGTGCATTGATTGCCTTTCATGCAACTTTTGTAATATGTTATATCTTTGAATAAAGATGATTTTTTTAAAAAAAGTTCTTGTTTGTTTTTTCTTTTTTGAACAGCTTTCAGGTGTTTTAAACGATGTGTTTTGAAGTGATTTGAACAGCTTTATAGATTTTTACAGATGTGTTTGAACAGCTTCCAGTTGTTAAAGATGTGTTGATTGATGAGTTGAATATTGAATAATGATGTGTTTGATTTAACTTTTGTTTTGTACAGATGGGTTGATTGCTGTGTAGAATGGTGACTTGAATGAAAATGTGTTGATTTCAAGTTTCGTGTGTTTTGAAATCAGCATACTCCTTGTTATTTATCGATGTTTCGGTAAACAGCTTATGTTTTAGGAGTTAATTTTTATATTAACGCCGATTGCTCTTGGTGTTTGTTGGACGGTAGATAACAGATTTTCGCAATGGGTCGTTTAAAGTTTCCGTTTTGTGTCTTCGCGGTGACAACGCGTATAAGACCATCCGTTCCCGCGTGAGTGTCCTCGATTCGGGCAAGACTCCAATAAGTCGGTGTGAGTCGCTCATCCTTGAGCAAAACTAGGTCTCCTATTTTGGGAGCTTCAGGCTCTTAAGTCCATTTCGGACGTTGCTGCAACCGTGCAAGGTATTCGGAACTCCACTTTTTCCAAAACCCTTCCGCCAGCGCTTGTACTCTTTTCCATCGGTCGATGTACGTGATGTTGTTGTTGAGTTCACCTTGTGGCACAGCATGCAAAGATTCGCCTACGAGAAAATGCGCAGGAGTTAGCGCATTCAAATCATCTAAGCTGTCGGAGAGTGGGCATAAGGGTCTCGAATTCAGACACGCTTCTATCTGAGCTAGAAGCGTTGTGAGCTCCTCAAAAGTAAGCCTTTCGGTTCCAACAACTCGTTTTAAATGGAAATTCACCGATTTCACTCCCGCTTCCCATAATCCACCAAAGTGTGGAGAAGCTGGGGGAATAAAGTGCCAATTTGTTCCGTGATTTGCTAGGTTTTCGGCAATTTCTTTAAAATCGTGCTTTGCGTCTTTCAACATTTTGGCTAATTCGTTATTAGCGCCGACGAAATTTGTTCCACAATCGCTGTAGATTTGTTTGCAGCTACCTCTCCTGGCCGTAAACCGTCGAAATGCTGCTAAAAAGGCTTGGGTTTTCAGGTCAGACACGACTTCCAAGTGAATGGCCTTTGTTGCCAAACAGATAAATACCGCGAAATACCCCTTTAGTATTTTAGCACCTCGAGCTTTCCAGCTTTTTATTTCGATGGGTCCTGCGTAGTCAACTCCAGTATGACTGAACGGTCGTGACATCTGAACTCTAGGTGCAGGTAGATTCAACATCAACTGCTGCATTTCCGATGCCTTTTGCCGGTAGCAAGAAGTGCATCTATGAAGCTGATACTTCACGCTTCGTCGTATCTGGCCAATCCAATATTTTTGACGGATGTAACTAATCATCTGTTGGATGCCGCCATGCAAAGTGTTCTTATGGGCATCTCTAACAACCAGGTTGGTAAAATGGTGACTGCTTCGAAGAAGTATCGGATGTTGCGCGTGGTAGGGGAGGAGAGAATTCTCCAAGCGTCCTCCAACTCTCAAAAGTCCTTCAGCATCAACGAATGCGTTCAACGTCTTGAGTGACTTGGGTATCTTCGAGGTTTCCAAAATTTGTTGAAGCTCTGCTTTGAACATCTCTTTCTGTGCGGCCTTCACGACGATGATACGCGCTGCTTCTAATTCGCTTGAACTAAGCGGGCCATCGGAAACTTCTTTTCGTCGACATTTTGTTGCGAAACGACAACATGTGGCGACAACTCGAATCACCTTCAACAAACTCGAACAGTCGCAGATGGTTTGAAGTATACGATCATCCTGACTGACTTGAGCACTTAGTGCCTTAACCGTGCGTCGTTCCTCGTCAGTCAACATGTCAACAGGTTGATGCGGAACATCGAAAGCCCATTGACTGCGTAAAAACTCAGGACCACTCCACCAAGTCTTCAATGACGTCAGTTCAGCTGAATACACTCCTCTGGACGCCAGATCGGCTGGGTTATGAAGCGTTGCAACATGTCCCCAGCAATCGATCCCCACTAGTCGCTGAATTTCGGATACTTGGTTTGCCACGAACGTAGTCCATTTGGCGGGAGTGGCTCGTATCCACGCGAGCGCGATGGTTGAGTCGGTCCATGTGAACATCTTGATGTCGGAGACAGCCAAAACGTCATTCGTATACTGCATCTACTGCGCTAACACTACTGGCCGGCAAAGTGCCAAACGTGGAAGCGTGATCGTACGCTGACTTGGAGCTACCTTCGTCTATGCCAGGAACAAGTTGACATGGATATTCCCATCACTGTCCAGCACACGAACGTATTCTACGGCACCGTATGCTTTCATCGAAGCATCACAGAGTCCATGTTACTCGATGTCCTTATTAGTTTTGCTTATCTGAGTCCAGCGTGGTATTCGAAGCGTCTCGATCATCGGAAGTTCTCCATGAAAAGCATCCCAATCTTTTTTCAGTGTAGCTGGAACCGGATCATCCCAATCACAACTAAGTTCCCAAAGCCGCTGCATCATTAATTTTGCCGTGATGACGCATGGTGATATCCAGCCAAGTGGGTCGAACAGTTTGGCTATGGTGGACAACATTGAGCTTTTTGTTGTGGCTTCTGATGGCTGCTGCACATTCTGATACGAAAATTAGTCGTCTATCGGGAACCATTTGATGCCAAGGGTTTTGAAATTATTTGACATGTTGAACGGAACCTCAAAATCTAACTCTCGATCTGCTACAGGTATGTCTTCGACGAGTTCCTTCACGTTGCTTGTCCATTTTCGTAAATTGAAGCCCGTGGACGCCAGAAGTTGATTCGCTTGGTCGCGTTTTGTTCGTGACTCTTCCACAGTATCAGCACCACTGATCAGATCGTCCACATACATGTCCTCTCTAATGTTAAAAAATAATAATCTTATTATTGGTGATAAAATATTTTATTTAAATGATAATAATATTCTTAAATATAAAGACATTGATGGAGAAACTGAACTTCAAAATATGTTTGGAGCTCTTAACTTTGGAGATGTCAGTGCATTCAATCTGTCAACGTCAAACAGACAGCCACCAAAAAGGAATAGATCGATGAATGCTTATACACCAGGGGTGGTACATGAAACTTCAAATTGTAGTAGATTTCCAAAAAACTGAGAATTAAGCGCCGTCAGCCAAAATAATTTTATATTTAGTAAGATTTTATCCTACAATATATCAGGATTAAATAATAAACTGTTATTTGTAGATTTTTTTAAGTATGTTACAAGCTTTGATATATTTTTCCTATTTGAAACCCATGTTACCAAAGATAAAATTATTAAATTTAAAAACTATTTTATAAACTTTAAGCTTATATGGGTTGATGCAATTAAAACTTCTGCTAAAGGTCGCGCAAGTGGAGGTCATTTGTATGGAATAAAAACATCACTAGCAGATATGTACGATTTCGAAGAAGTAGAAGGAACGGTAGTAGTAAAACTCTTAAACCAAAACAATATGTACATTTTACCTTGCTACATTAATTGTAACAAGTGGGAGCAAGATTTTGAAAAGTTACATAACACCATGCAATTTTTTGCGAGTAAAAGCGTTTTATTGATCGGAGATTGGAATGCAAGAATTAGTAACGCACAAATTACTACATGTCAAACCATTTATGATTCGGCGATCACTGATGCAAACAGGAAATCGAAAGACAACGTACGTAACAAAAATGGCGCTGATGTATTAGAGTTACTTCAAATGTATGACCTAGTAGTTTTAAATGGATGTACTAATGGAGATGAAGAGGGTAATTTCACATTCATAGGAGGACAAGGACAATCAGTCATTGACTACTGTACAGCGAATAACGAATGGATTGAGCGGATTAAAAAATTTGAGGTGCAGTGCAAAACCTTTTCGGATCATATGCCTGTTGCAGTGGAAATTGCAAGTGAATCATCAAACCGACACTCAAATCTGAAACTACTACCGCGACTTAAATGGAAGATTGAGGAATCAGTCACTTATAAGTCAACTTTGAACAACTTAATTGAAACAAACTTATTCTCAACTGAATCTTCCGATATAATGTCTAGTCAATTAACAGAGTTTATACGAAATTCAACATCAAACAAAGTTTCAGATACTCACTTTATAAACAACAATGGTTCGATAAAGACTGTTTAAAGGCACGCAAAAAATCCTTTGCATTGCTGAGAGCCATGCGGACTTCACATAGTCCCGATTTACGGAAATGGTATATTGATTCCAATATTTATTACAAAGATTTGTGTCACCGTAAAAAAGTAGAGTTTGAAAACAACCAAGCACTCTCTCTAGGCCAAGTTAAAAATTCGAAAGAATTTTGGAAAATCGCCAGAATTATAAATGGAACAAGCTACAAAATAGGCACTGGGTTATCAGCTGATGTTCTCGCTTCCCACTTTAAACACCTTCTCTACACAGAATCGAACCTTATGTTTTCCTACGCTGAACCATCAATCTTTGACGAATCGTTAGACTCGGCTATAACACTGGAAGAAATAGATACAGTAATGAAGAAAGCGAAAAATGGAAAGGCACCGGGAGAAGATGGGATTCCCTACGAGTTTTACTCCAACGCAACTCCTTCATTCTTCAACTACCTGCTAACCTTTTATAATAAGGTCTTCTCGAATGCTGACATCCCCACCTCTTTCACAAAATCAGTCATCTTCCCTATCCATAAAAAAGGTCCCTTCGAAATTGCTGACAATTATCGTGGCATATCATTTATGAACACAATAGCCAAAATCTTCTGCGGTATACTTGTGGAGAGACTTGAGAAATGGGTGGAGATGAAAAATATTCTTTCAAATCTTCAAGCCGGCTTTAGAAAACACTACTCTACAACGGACCATATATTTACATTATCTTCGGTCGTCAAAGCCTTCCAAGCACGGAAAAAGAAAGTCTACACATTCTTTGTAGACTTCAAAACTGCCTTCGACCGAGTTAATCGTAACGCGCTTCTATATAAGCTTTCACAGCTGGGTATCTCTTCAAAATTTTTACATGTAATTAAAGAAATGTACAGTGGAACAAAAGCAGCGGTATGGGATGGTTCATCTTTCTCTGATTGGTTTCAGACGAATACTGGAGTTAAGCAAGGCTGTCTTCTCAGCGCCCTACTGTTCTCTCTATTTATCAATGATATAGTTGAAGATCTACCTGGAGGAATAAGGATAGCCAATACGGTAATAAATGTTTTATTATACGCCGATGATCTGGTAATACTGTCAGAATCACCCGAAAACCTACAGTTGATGATTAATCGATTAGCGACATACTGCAACAGATGGGGATTAACGATTAATACAGAGAAGTCTAAGGTGATGGTATTCTCATCTCAAAGCCAAAACAATAAAAGGTGGTACTACAATGGGAACCTGCTAGAAGTTACCAACGATATAAAATATCTAGGTGTTAAACTGAATTCCACTTTGAGCTTCAACAACCATCTAAAGGAAAAGGCCAATACATCACAAAGCTTGTTGAATTCGTCATGGCGAAACGTGTTCTCGAATAGTAGGATAGTTCTTTCTGTCAAATTCAAAATATATGAAGCAGTCGTAAGGTCAACTCTCTGTTATGCTTCGCAAATCTGGGGTGCAGATGAATATGATCAAATTGAACAATTCCAGAGAAATTTCTTGAAAAAACTCTTCAACCTTCCTCGAAATACACCAAGTTATGCTATCTATCTGGAAACAGGAGTACCTAAACTATTTACAAGTTAACTTAAAGCACAGGCTGATTTTATTATCAAAACATTATCTTATGAGGACTCACGAATAACAAAGAAAATGCTCTTATACGAGTTAAGGAACAAAGACTGGTTGACTGCTAAGTGGGAAGGCCTTGGTATTGCTTGTGGTGAAACACTAGTTTTTAACTCAACAAACCCTAATAACATAAAAGAGCAACTGTACCGTATAATACAAAAAAATTAAGACTCGATGCGTGAAGGCTTTATCCTAAGCGCACGTGAATCCAACAGTAGATTATTATACTCGCAACTTAATTACAACCTGGATAAGAGAAACTACTTCCACGATTCGCTAACATACCGAGAAATTTCTATTATTTTTAAAGCAAGATGTGAACTACTCAGCTTAAACGGATGTCCTTATAACGGGAGCTTCAATCAGTTCTGTACAATTTGCAACCTTAAGGCAAAGGAGGATTGCTTCCATTTTATTAGTATTTGTCCAATATTTAAATCACACAGACTTTTCTTCTTTGGAAAACATAGTCTTTCAATGCAAGACACCCTTAAAATACTCAACGAGTGCGACTGGAAAACACTAAGCAAATTTTTAGAAGTTATCTCCAAGTATAGAATGTTATTGGTAACCGAATACATTTAATTGCAAGTTTAATTATTAAATACCATATATTATTTACAATTATACAATCAATAGTAATTGTACCTATATAAAAATTATGTTTGCTAACCTGGCTGACGGCTAAGCCATAGCTAAAAAATTCATGTATTTGTTACTTACTTACTTACTTACTTACATGTCCTCTCGGACTACCTTCGCGCCCTCCAGCAGGTTCGATTCTTCATCTTCAGCTACACGCTTCAGAATTTTTATGGCAAGATATGGTGCACTCGCTGTGCCAAACGTTACCGTTTTAAGCCGATACATTTTGATTGGAGATGAGCGATCGTTTCTCCACAGGATCAACTGATAGTAAGTATCCGGTGTATCCACTAACACCTGCCTATACATCTTCTCGATGTCAGCCGTAAACGTTACTCTGTTTGTTCGCCATCGAAGAACCAGATCAATAATGTTCGACTGTAATTTTGGACCCACCAAAAGTCGATCATTGAGCGAACTTCCATCCAAAGTCTTCGCTGTTGCGTTGAACACGACCCTCAGTTTCGTGGTGGAACTCGATTCCTTGAAAACTGCATGGTGAGGAAAAAAATAATGGTATGGGGTTGCCAACACCGAGTCGCCGACGTGAATTTCTTCCATATGCCTTAGGGTTGCATATTCCTGTATGCATTTGGCATAATCTGCCCGAAGAGTTGGGTTTGCCTCCAGCCTCTTCTCCAAGTGCAGGAATCGTCGGACCGCGCTCTGCTTACTAGATCCCATCGCTGGAAGACATCCACCTTTGAATGGCAGCTTCACTTCATAACGCCCGTCAGGAAGGAGTCTCGTGTGTTCATCGAAATGCGCGTCGCATGCGATGTTCTCCTCAGTTTCATGTGTCTGGAACGGCAATTCTTCCATCTCTCAGAATCTCTGCAGCTGAGAATTCAGGTCAGCAGTCTGCACAAAACTGCATATTTGCCGGGGATGTTTAGTTTTAGTTTTAGTTTAGTTGCGACGTGTGGTAATTCAAAACCTGACCACTTGTAGAAGCTTGTTGCACTTCTCGTGGTTCAAACTCCAGCGCATGAGCGTTAAAAGATGTAGAAACTGCATTCTGACCTCTTGAAGTTGTTGTTGACCTCGACGGTGTCGCGCTATTTGCACGGACAGCTGCATGTTGGGCCACGTTTGCATGCAAAAGCGTGTGGTGACGCTGTTGGGAGAAGTAGCAGTAGCTGGCCTACCTACTTGCCTACTGGCTGGCTTACCTGTTTGCTTAGATGCTGGTGTCGCAAACATGACCTTAGTGCTCTGAAAGCGAGAACGGTTGTTGGCGTTTGTCTCAGCTTTCATTTTTGACGCGGAGCACATCTCCTGTTGGTCAACAACTTCCAAAGTGCGGAAACGATTGTCCAAGAAGTCCGCAAACTCGACGAATTTCGGTAAATCTTTCCTGTTTCCCATCTTTTCTTCCCACAGCTTCTGCGTAGATGACGGCAACTTCTGGTGCAGGAACCAAATAAGCACCGTGTCCCACTGATCGACCGGAACGTCCATGTTTTCCAGCGCTGACATACACTCCCGAGTTGTAAGCAACAACTCCTTCAAACCAGTCGCAGTTTCCCGGGCCATAGGAGACTGCCCAAATAGAGCCGGCATCTGTAAATGCACCAAAATGCGCTTGTGGTCGTAGCACTCCTTCAGCAACTCCCACGCCTTTTCGTAATTTGCCGCCTCGACCGACAAGTTCTGCAAAAAACGCTCGGCGTCACCAACCATACACGATTGCAGAAAGTGCAGCTTGTCTATGTTGGCCAAACTGTTGTTGTTGTGCACCAACGCTCCAAAACGATCATGGAAGGCTCGCCAGCTGGTATACGCGCCATCAAATTTAAGCAAGTCGATGCGGGGGAGCCGTATCTCCGACCGAGATGACGACTGTTGCGATGTTGCGTCCGAACATGCTGCATTGACGTCCCCTGTGGGCACAGGTTTGTGTTTCTCTAACGCATCCATTAATACAACACGGTAATCTATTGAGATATCCATTATCTGGTCGTATACCTCTAACATATCTTCTTTTTTCATCGTAGATTCCAGATGCTGTCCTCCGATGATAGCCTCGTTATATACTTTTGAAGTTGCGACGTCCTCCTCCAACTAAGTCAACCTTGCGGCTACGTACGAGCGCGTCAAGCGCTCTTTTGGCGATTTTTTGAAATTGGTGAGATCCCTCTTAATGGTTGTCAGCAAACCAATTTGCAATTCACCATACTTATACATTTTTATATAATTTATTTGTTTTTTCAGATAAGAAACAATTAAAATGTGCAAAACTCACGTATTATATCAGCTGCAGCTGCCGTCAGTTCCTGTATCTTCTTTATAATCTGGTGATAATTTTTGCGCGACGCGACGTTATTTCGGTTTATGTAAACGCGAAATCGGATTTAATTTACAAAGGTTCGTTATTAATCACTAAAATGATTTTGTAAAAAGCACTTTCGTATATATATATATATATATATATATATATATATATATATATATATATATATATATATATATATATGTATATTTTTCAACTAACTTGAAGTACACACTCTATTGTTTAAAGTTTTAGTCTTAGTTTTTTCACACACACACTGTTTAATTAATGTCAATTAATCGTTCTTGAAAGACGGCTCTAAAAAGGACCAAAATGTTCTGACTAGGTTTTATTTAATACAAAAAACTAGGAAAAAGAGAGATTAAAAAACTTTCCAAGAAAAGTAAAAGAAACACGTCCACTTTGCAATCGTTATAATTCGGTTGTGTATTTCTTGTATATAAACCAGAGGTCAAAAGAAGAACAAATTCTATGTTTTATGTTTATGTTATTGACATTTGACATTTCTTGTGGAATCTAATTTTAAGTATTGTTCCATTTAATAATTTAAGTTAAACATTTCTAATTTACATATTTTAAATAATCATTGTACATTCGTACAGCAGCATTTTTAACTTTTTAGGAAATAAAACTTCTAGCCTTAAAAATGGCGGTACATATTTCCAAAAAAAAAACATTCAACCCCTATTTCAACACCTTGTAGCCCTGTTAAAAATACTTTTGAGACCGTAGTTTTTGAATTCCCATTTCCGTTCCCGTGGGAATATAAGGATAGATATATGTATAGCTGTGGTGTAATGTTTGCTCTATGTTGCATACACGTTTTATGTAATCAAAACCATGTACACGCGCCGTAGTCCAGACAGAGGTGAGCCAATTCTCTTAACTCATAATGCAGGTTGCATATTTCACTTCATGTAATATGCAAGCCATGCATTTTCCCACGTTGTGTGAATTGGTGTTCACCTTGTCAAAGCGATCGCCACATAGACTCTTCCCTACTTTTTAAGAATGGAGTTTAACCAGAACCACGAAACGATACATACGTGTTTTCCTTTTACAAATTGGCGCAGCCGGTGAAAAGAAAAAAATAAATCGCTTCCGATTGTGTGTGCAAGAGCGTAGCCATTTGCGCGCAACCCAAAATACTTGTAAAAATTCCACAAAAATATTTATTTCAACCAATCAGTTTTCTTTCTTTAATATAATTAAACTCCAACGAACTTTTTAACAAATAATTTGCGAAAAAAAAACAAAAAATTGTAAACTTATTCGATTCGATTCGCAGTCAAGCTGAAGTAAAAAAAAAAGAGAAATTCAACAGAATAAAAAAGTTTCTCCGCGCCGTCGAACGAAAAAAAAAACGCTATTCGTTTGTGCAAAATATATCCAAAGTGTTATTAATTAAAGATTGAAAGCAGAAACACTCCCAATTACAAATTTTACACTACAAAGTGTACCGTACGTGTATTCTGCGTTAAATGTCCAGTGAGGAGGACCTTAACAGTACGATAGTAGAGACAGAGGCAGACATCCATCAACAAAACCAAGACAACACTCTTGAAATAAGAACACTAAGATCTGGACTGGAGACAACAAGATCAGCAAAGGAAAACAGTAAGCTTAAGAATTTAATAATAGATAATAAGATATTAGATAAGAAACTAGTAAATTTATTAGATAAATTCGAAAACCAAAACTGTCCGTCAACAAGTTCGAATTTGGCAAGTAAAACTGAATTGTTCCGATCGAATTTGAAAAATTTTAAAGAGTCTGGTCCGCGTAGTTTAAATAAACTCGAATCAATAATGACCGAATTTGGACAAGTGTCACACCGACAAGGCAATGGAGAGCCAAGTAAACATTACAGTCACGATGACTCTTTTGTAGCTAGCTCGCAACATAGTTCGATGATACAATTGATATCAAATTTGATACCAATGTTCAACGGTGACTCCACACCGAATTTAGTTACCGATCTGCAGGCATTTTTGAATTGCTGCAGACAAGTAAAATCATGTCTTGGGCTAGACCAAGAAATAACTTTCTGTCAGTTAATTCTGACAAAATTAAGAGGCAATGCATACTTAGCTATGCAAAATTGCACTTTTGCCTGGTATGACGAGTTTGAAAAGTTACTCCGAGGTCATTTTCTTCCTCGGAAAACCTATATCCAGGTTTCGAATGATCTTCGACAAACTCGGCAGTATCCAACGGAAACTCTTAATTCATTTCTTTTAAGAGTTAAGAATTTGGTTGCGGAGTGCAAGTGCAAGAGTGCCGCACAAGAACAATTTCCTGCGGATGCTAAGGCATTAATAACTGATTCGGAGCTAGCAGCATTATATGCAATTAAATCGGGGGTATGTTATCCCATAATAAAGCAATTCGTTATAATGTCTAAAGAAACGTCGGTAAATAAACTTTGTGAGACACTTATAAGAATAGAATTGGAAACGAACAGTTTGGTTCAGTATCCCATAGGTTTGCCTTTTCAAAATTCAAACAATTATGGAATGTGGCCTCAAACAGGCAAGACTCAATCTTTTGATCAACCGTTCATGCAAAACAATATGCATTCCAACCAAAATTTTATGCCAAATCCTCCTAACAATGTTCAAGTCAAGTGCAATTTCTGCAACAAGTTTAATCACACATATCAAGAGTGCAGTATAAGAAAAAATACAACGTTTTGTTCAATTTGTCGAGCATACGGACATGATAATACTAATTGTAGTAAAAACCAAAATAAACCAAAGCAGAGGTATGAAATTACCAACTTTAGGCCCTCGGTTATGCCAACAAATTCAACGCGAAAAAAAACAAGAGAAACTAAGTGTGACTTCTGTTTAAGGGTAGGCCATTCAATATCGAATTGTTTTACTAAAAAGCGTTGGGATGAGAAAAATAATATTTCGAACCCAAAAAACTAGATGACTGTCGGGTGATAAGAAATACCGTTCAATCATTCGACTACGCATCTAAAGAACGCAAGGAATTTAACAAGAACGGTATAGTTGAAATTCCAATTGATATAGGTTTAAGAAAAAAATTAAAATTTTTAGCGGATACGGGATCTGACATTAGTTTAATTAATGAAGATTCACTACACCCAGATGTTATATTTAATCAGAACGATGCCATAGACATAAATGGAATATATGCTACGGGCACTACACTTGGCTCTATTGAAGCCAAGTTACTTTTAGAACCTCCGATTAAATGTAAGTTTTATGTCACAGAAAAAATTTTCAATTTTGATTGTGATGGTATACTTGGTCAGGATATTTTGTTTAAATATACAAACATTGAAGGTCCGAATAAACTTTTAAAATTTCTTCACGAACCTAATAGAAAAAATCAGTTGCCTATTCAAAAGTCTTCACAACATCCTTTTCAGGATGGTCCTTCAGTTAATAGAATCAAAGACTTGACTAGTAAGCCTTCTTATTCATCTTCGCACGATGACGGTTCTATCACCAAACCGGAGGAGAGACATAATAGGCTGATTGACTTTATGAATTTTTCAATTGTATAATATAAACATAAGTATGAAGCTCTGGAATACAATTTAAGCATGTGCAACTCAAAAGAAATACTTGTATTTATCTTATATGCACTATGAATATTGTTATAATAAATACAAAATACTGCCTCACAACGTCGCCGGGTGAAGAACATCGAAGCATTACGCCATGTAATTTGGTTTCGGTAGCAGAATCATCTTCGCAAGACGATCTATTAGACCCGATGGAGAATAAAGTTATTCCTAAGCTCAATGTGAACTTAAGCTTAAAAGTGAGACAAAATAGGCTGATTGACTGCTTCATAACCTCGCAGGGTAAAAAATTTCGAAGCAGTACGCCATGTAATTTGTTTCCGGTTACAGAATCATTTTCGCAAGATGATCTATTAGAAACGAAGGAGAATAAATTTATTCCTAAACTCAATGTGACCTTAAGCTTAAAAGTGAGACAAAATAGGCTGATTGACTGCTTCATAACCTCGCAGGGTGAAAAATTTCGAAGCAGTACGCCATGTAATTTGTTTCCGGTTACAGAATCATCTTCGCAAGATGATCTATTAGAAACGAAGGAGAATAAAGTTATTACTAAACTCAATGTGACCTTAAGCCCTCGGAGTGAAACATGTTTCGAATGTCCCATAAATCATTCCGAAGAGAGTGAACTTGTGTGTTATTCTGAGGAAATAAGCCCTCAAATCTATATAGCATCATCTGTGGGTCAAGTAAAAAATGGTCTCATTGTTATAAGTTTAGCTAACACAAATTCATTTGAAGTTACTTTAAGAGATCATCCAATTAAACTTTTTCCCCTTGACGACTACGATCTTAGGATATTATCGAAAGAAAAATCAGAAACCCTAGGAAAATCGGTTTACCCCATTTGTGAATATTCGAGCAAGCAAAATACAGATGAAGAACGAAATAAGAAACTACTTAAAGAACTTAATTTCCGTGAGGATCTTAATCCTGAAGAAAGATCTACAATTCAAGAAATATGTCAAAGATTTTCCAATACATTTCATCTAGAAGGCGAAAAGCTAGAGTACACAAATGCTATCTATCACAAAATTTCAACTCCCAAAAATGCAACTCCTATCAATACAAAACAGTATCGTCTTCCTGAGGCACATAGGCATATAATAAAAGAACAAGTTATTTTATCAATCGATAACGATAAAATTATTTCTGATAGTAAAAGTCCTTGGAATAGCCCATTGCTAGTGGTTCCCAAAAGAGCTGACGAAAACGGTTTACGAAAGTATCGGGTGGTAGTTGATTTCAGGAAGATCAATGAAATTACCATTGGTGACGCTTTTCCGTTACCAAGAATTGATGATATCCTCGATCAACTGGGAAATAGTAGATATTTTTCAACACTAGACCTGGCAAGTGGTTATCACCAAGTACTAATAGATAAAGCTGACCGCCCAAAAACAGCTTTCAGCACAAACACAGGTCACTGCGAATTCAATAGGATGCCTTTTGGCTTAAAAGGTGCGCCAGAACATCAACATGGTTTTATGTCTGGTAGATCTACTACAACTAATCTTTCCTTAATGACTAATTACATAGTAAAAAATTTTGAAAGTAATTCCCAGACTGATATTATATTTACGGATTTTGCCAAAGCCTTTGACCGTGTTAATCATCAGGTTCTAGTTAATAAACTGAAGCAGTTTGGGTTTCATTCAAGATTTCTTGATTGGCTGCAATCCTATTTAAGATCCAGAGTTCAGAGAGTTAAAATCAATAACCATTTTTCACACCAAGTCCTAGTTCACTCCGGTGTCCCTCAAGGAAGCCACCTGGGTCCATTACTATTTCTCATTTTCATTAATGACATTCCCAAAATATTCAACAATTCTCTTTGTCTTCTTTTTGCTGACGACCTTAAGCTATACCGCACTATCAGGAGTGTTGAAGATTGTGTTTTGCTTAATGATGACTTAGGAAAACTGGCTGATTGGTGTCGTATAAATAATCTCCATTTGAATGTTTCAAAATGCCAAGTTATGTCCTGTTTCCGTAAAACTCTACCTGTTCAGTTTAAATATCAGATTAATAATTCTGACCTGGAATGTGTTACTCAAAAAAAAGATTTGGGGGTAATATTAGATACTAAGCTTTCATTTTTACCTCATATTAATTATATAACAAATAAATCTAACCAAATGCTAGGGTTTATTATCAGAAATACAAAGGAATTCACTGATTCATACGCACTCAAATCTCTTTTTAACTCTTTGGTTCGATCTGGACTGGAGTATTGCTGTACGGTTTGGAACCCTTGCTACAAAAACTCGATAGTGAGAATCGAAAAAATCCAAAGAAAATTTACTAGATATACGTTCTATAAACTAAATTGAAGAATCGATACTCCCTCATACAAAACCAGGTGTTTGTTATTTGGCTTGCAAAGTCTAGAACATCGACGTACTTATTTTGAGATAATGCTTGTTAGAGATTTACTAGCATACCACATAAAATGCTCTCCTTTACTTTTGTTAATTACCTTACGAGTTCCGAGTAGAACATCTCGTAATAACTGTGTGTTTCATGAGCAAATTCATCGAACGAATTATGCTCGTAATGAATCAATTGCTCGTTGCATCAGAGTAGCCAACTCAGTTTGCAGTGGATTAGATTTCTTCGATAATTGTAGTAGAGATTATTTTAGACAGTACGTATTTAATGTATTAAACATGCCACCATTTAGTTAACTTAAAGTTCAATTCAAATTCAAATTCCTATTTTATCAATACTATTGTTAGTCTAATTCTTAAGTAGTCTGTAAGTGAATATTGTTCTCTGATTGACGAAAATAAATAAATAAATAAATAAAGCACAAACCCAAGATATAGACAATAACGACAAGAATCCAAGTATGGATCTTACAGAATCAGGGAACATATCTATTACTAACAGAAGAAGAGTTTCTCAAGGTAATGAAAGCCTAACTGATGAGGATGAAGATGCTAGGCCTATTACAGGTGAATACCAAAATAAGGCATTCATTGAAAAGGAAGAGGATATTATTAAAACAATACAAAGATATTACGATTCTCCACTAGGAGGTCACCTTGGAGTTCTTAAGACATATCTTCGCATCCGTCCAACTTTTAGATGGAAAAATATGTTTAACACTATCAAGAAATACGTTAAAGGTTGCAAAAAGTGTCAAATAAATAAAAAAGCTAGACGTACAATTATGCCCATGGTGATTTCAGCCACTTCAAAGAAACCATTTGATAAGGTCTTTATGGATATTGTTGGTCCACTCCCAACAACTACGAATGGTAACAAATATATTTTGACCTTCGCAGATGATCTTACCCGTTTCATGGACTGTTACCCACTTCCTAACGCGGAAGCAGAAACGGTCGCCAAGGTTTTTTTTGAGGAGATTATATGTCGCTATAGAATACCCAAACAGCTACAAACCGATCGAGGGGCAAATTTTTGCAGCGATCTTTTCAAGAAAGTGTGTAAGTTTCTCAAAATAAATAAACTTGAAACAACGGCATATCACCCACAAACTAATGGAGCTCTGGAAAGGAATCACGGTCCTCTGATAGAGTACTTACGATCCTTTTCCAGTGCGGCCCCAGCAGATTGGGATACATGGCTTCGACAAGCGATGTATGTTCACAACAACACTCCTCGTGCTAGTACGAAACTATCACCGATGGACGTGTTGTACGGTTTTACTTCCGAGATGCCAACCAATATCAAAAAAACTCCTTCTCCAATTTACGATGATGAAAATTATTTTTATCTACTAAGAAATAAATTGCAAAAAGCGTATCAAATAGCTAGAGCAAATATAGAGGTGAGTAAGTTCAAATCGAAAGAACATTACGATAAAAACATTTACCCATTTGCCTTTAAGGTAGGAGATAAAGTTCTACTACAAGATATGGCCAGAAAAAACAAGCTATATTCATTGTACAAGGGCCCTTTTGAAGTTAAAGAAATTAACAATAGTGTAAATACAACTATTTTGAGAGGAACAAAACTAGAAAAAGTTCACAATAATAGACTGAAACCATTTTATGAAAATGTTTCTACGTGAAATGATTTAAATTTTTCACTTTGCTTTTATTACGAATTGTTTTATTTCTGTTTTATTTCTTTTAGTTTTGGGAATCAAACAAAAAGGGTTTTGCAACAGCACAATGTGCCATCGCTATTCGATATTGTTGCTTTTCTTAGTAACGCTTAGCCTACCTTTTATTAACGCCCAAGAAAACATCACTATACAAACAATTGCGAGTTTTCACTGCTTAATCATAAATCTAATAATCTACAGGGATGTAAATTGAGTGAAGTATCAAATACAACATATAATTTTTGGAAAAGACTTAGGAACCCTAATACGTGGGTTTTCTCAGTCACTGGTAATGTAACAGGACACCTCACATGCAACCAGACATCCTCAAGTCTGACTGTGTCCGGGTGTGGCGTATTAACATTCAAGACACCCTGTACTTTTAAACTGCCAACAATGCAAATAAAAGGCCATCTCAGTTTTAATAAAACAATTTATAATGCATTCATTCCCAGTACAAACATAAGCGCATGGGTTCTAGGAGGTACGGACACGGTAATTCAAGCTCCTCCCAAGGTTTTCGAGATAAACCATACGGAGTTTAACAGACTTAAATCCAATATAAGTGAGGTTATTAAGAAGTCTGAGGAATATTCGGTCATGGCTAATCTTCACGATTACTACCACTATTTTCTAAATTTTTTGCTCCTAGCAGGCATTGTTTTTCTTTTCATTATGTACTTTCGAGTGCAACAGAGAAATAAAAATTTGCAAAGACCGAAACCAAGACCGAGAAGAAAACCAAAGCTTGCGGACTCAAATGCTATTTTTGCGACTTCAGACACTTGCTAAATCGATTGATTCATTTTAATAAAATAAAATTCGTTTAATACAGTCCCATTTAAAATTCTATTTCTATTTGCTAAACAATGAAGTTTTTTTTTGCCAAAAATGTATACTTTTTAAACAAAACATGAAAAAACAAAAACAGATATCCAATTGCAATTAACAAGAAGAAAAATAATATTTTTGTATTTAATTAAGAAAAAGGAATTTTCATTGAGAAAGTTAAGTTTTATTTTGTGATTTTAATTTTTTTATTAAATAGCAAAAAAAAAGGAAAAAAAATTATAATTTTATATACACATACTGTTTTTGATAAGTGACTTTTTTTTGTAATATTTAACCAAATGAACAATTTAAATAATGTAAAACACAGAGACGAATCAAACTGACCAATTTGTAATCTTACAAAGAGAAAAACAATTGAGAATTAAAAGACAAAATTTTGTACTTTAACGAGAACGAATGATGAAACATTTTTATTTTAGACTAACTAAAAAGCAAAATTATACTTACTAAAATTTTTAAACTCAAAAGAAATAAAAAAAAAAAAAAATTAAAAAGTACTAGTAATTTTAGGTAAATATATACAAATGTACGCTTTCAATGGCCAAATCATTTAAATTTATCTTTAAGAATCATGAAAAATTAATCTAGGTAAATACATACTAGTATAAGAATCAGTCGAAAAAAATACAAAAAAAAAAAATTAATAATATTAATATAAAATTTTTTATTTGTACTTATAATCTAAGAAATGTAAAAAAACAAAAACAAAAACAAAAAAGAAACAATTATGAACAAAATGTAAATTTTCTTTTTTTGTACTTATTTTGTATAACTGTATTATGCTTTTATGTTTATAATAAATTTCAGAGCTCTCTTTTTGAAGAGGGGGAGGAATATGTGGTGTAATGTTTGCTCTATGTTGCATACACGTTTTATGTAATCAAAACCATGTACACGCGCCGTAGTCCAGACAGAGGTGAGCCAATTCTCTTAACTCATAATGCAGGTTGCATATTTCACTTCATGTAATATGCAAGCCATGCATTTTCCCACGTTGTGTGAATTAGTGTTCACCTTGTCAAAGCGATCGCCACATAGACTCTTCCCTACTTTTTAAGAATGGAGTTTAACCAGAACCACGAAACGATACATACGTGTTTTCCTTTTACATAGCCTTTATCCTTCCGCATGTTCTAGACCATCTCTGTAGCTAATTTAATAAAATCTGTTTAGCAGTTTGAACGGGAGACATACGAAAAACATACCGACATAGCTTCATTCGCATTTTCAATATAAGTTAAGACTCCGGTTCCCATGGGAATATGGTGACCGTTTTCGTGGGAATATGTGGATGAGTTAAAGTTAATGCTACTCCGGGATTATGGAGCATTCCAACGGTGGAAGAATTTTTGAAATCGGTGCTGTAGTTTCAAAGTTCCCGTATACGTTCCTGCTCCCGTGGGAATATATGGAAAAAATATATAGTCTATGTCTTTCCTCAGGTTCTGAACAATCTTTGTACAAAATTTCATTTAAATCGGTTTATTAGTTTGGGCAGGAGATGGTAACATAGAACGACGGACAGACAGAGCTCCTTTCACACTTATTATATTAGTAAGGACTCCCGTTCCCGTAGGAATATGTGGATGCATTAAAGTTAATGTTACACAGGAATAGTGTAGCATTCTAACGGTGGAAGAATTTTTGAAATCGGTGCTGTAGTGTCAAAGTTCCCGTATACGTTCCTGCTACCATGGGAATATAAGGAACCGTAGGAATATGGGGATGAATTAGTTTTTATGTTACTCGGGGATAGTGTAGCATTCTAACGGTGAAAGAATTTTTTAAATCGGTGCTGTAGTGTCAAAGTTCACGTATACGTTCCTGCTCCCGTGGGAATATAGGGAACCGTAGGAATATGGGGATGAATTAGTTTTTATGTTACTCGGGGGAAGTGTAGCATTCTTACGGTGAAAGAATTTTTGAAATCGGTGTTGTAGTTTCTAAGTTCCCGTATACGTTCTCGTTTCCGAGGGAATTTAGGGATAAATTGTAGCCTATGTGTTATTCTGATGTATAAGCTATATTATTGGAAAGTTTAATTGAAATCCATTCAGCAGTTTTTGCGTGAAAGAGTAACAAACATACATCCACACATACAAACTTTCACGTTTATAATATTAGTAGGATTTTCTATGTTCTTATCTTTCTATTCTTAATGTCTATGTTGTTTACTTAGGTTAATGTACATAGTTTATCTGAAGATAACCGTCAGTGTATGTTTAGGTTGATCTGTGTTATCTTATTTCAAATACACATGTGGCTATCTATAGATTGGTTATGTTCATGTCTGAACCATAGTTTTTCCAAAATCACTTTTGCACATAAAACATGCACACGTTTACTTATGAACGTTTTCCATACTTCGGTTTATAAAAAGAAACAACACTAGTTGACTTGTGCTGTTGTTCCAAAAGACGTTACAGAATATACCTAAAATTATTTTGATACTCAGTTGTAACTTATGCCGTTTTTTTCTTTAAAAATTTCTGTTCTGGTAGGTTGGGTTGCAGTTTTGTTTGGGTTATTGTATTTTTATACGTCATAGATGTGTGTCGAAAGTTGATTTAGTTTTCGAATAGTTTTTCTTAGCGTTATATGTGAAGTGCTAAACAAAGTTGATGTTAAAAGAAAATAAAGAGAAAATTATTTTGATAAAAATAATAATGTCGCGCGGTAGCAGAATGTTGTCTTTAGCCTTAGAAAGAGCAGCCGCTTTAAGTGCAAATAAAAAAGGTCAGAGAGATAGCGTTTGTGAAAATATTGAAGGTTAGTTTTTAAGCTTAGCAATCAGAGGAATAATAACAATTATAATAAATATTATCTTAAACATTAAATAGGATTTCATTAAAAAAAAATACCTTAAATCAACGAAATATTTGTTCTTTTATGTGAAGTGAATAGGAGTGGTTTGGTATTGTTTTGCTATTATTTTGAAAAAGAGAAATGAATCTACGAATAATTTTAATAAAAAAAACTAAGGTAACAGTTATGCCTGAACTTTTTTTTAAATTTCGAATAATTGTGTTTCAGAAACATTTGGTGATCCAAAATAACTCCATCAGAAAACATAAATCAAGAGTCCGACGGATCTCCAGGATGTATGTAAGTTCAAACTTGCAATCATTTATATCTACCTATTATAGAGATTTTTTTTTTTTAAATTTTATAGGGTGAAGGAGAAAATTACCTTTGCAAGCACGTCGACCTGAAAGATCTTTTGTGCTGTTCCCTTAGGTTTAAAAACACGTAGTGTATGGGTTAGTTCATTCGAAGCTGAGGTCATGCAAGAACCTAAGAATCTTCGAGGAAGAGGTGTTTCTGATATCAAGGGGCCTGGGTAACCCCTTATTGAATTTCTTAAGCCTGGATCTAGCTAAGGCAGGGCATTCGCATAAAATGTGTTCAGGTGTTTCTATGTCTTCAAGACAGAGAGGACAGGTGTCATCTTGGCTGATGCCCATGTTTTTAAGATGATACTTGAGAGAGCAGTGTCCAGTGAAGAAGTCCGTAAGTAACTTTGCGTCACGTTTGCTCATGTCAAGAATTTCTATCATACGTGTGTGGGATAAGTCAATGAATAGTTTTGACTGACGATGGCCATTTGAGTTGTTCCAGATGCTGATCATGTTCTGTCGTTCCCAGGTAGTTAATTTGTTTTTAAGGCTACTGATTGGGAGACCACAGTAGGGTTCAGGGCCTTTGAATTGGGACTGAGAGCCAAGTCTAGCAAGGCGGTGAGCCTCTACGTTACCCGGTACGCCTTCATGACCAGGCACCAATGAAAGAGTTATTTTATTGTGAATAGCTAATTGAAATAAACATGTCAGGCAGTTCCAAACTAGTTTGGATTCCATTTTTGTCGAGGACAGAGCCTTTAGTGCTGCCTGACTGTCAGAGCAGATTAGGATGCTTGATCTTCGGATGTTTCTTCTAATGCATTCCCTAATACAGAATTCTATAGCCATTACCTCTGCCTGAAAGATAGTAGTTGTGTTACCAAGGGATGTAGATGATTTAAAATTGGGCGGTTTGGAAAGATTACTTCAAAGGGGTGGTGTAACAGTATGCGTTGGCATAAAGTCCGAGGAGTGGGCTGCAGGCGATTCCAGTATTGGGAGCACCTGCAGAATACTCATATGTTCTTGTAAGTTTTCCTTTCTCGAGTAGTTAGTGAGATGAAGCTTTAGTCCGCTTAGTGCAGCAGTCTTCTTTACTCTTTGATGTAGCGGAGGAAAATTTAATAAACTTTCTAACGCTAAAGTTGGGCAGGTGCACATTGCACCTGTGATACCTACACAGGTTAGTCTATGTAACTTTTGCAAAGATTTGCGGGCATAAACTTGTTCTGTTTTTTGCCACCAGATCAGCGAAGCATAGGTTATGATGGGTGTGATAATAGTGAGGTATGTCCAGTAAATCATTTTTGGCCTAAGTCCCCACTTTTTCCCAAAGAGTCTAGAACAGGCCCAGAAAGCATTTGTTGCTTTTGCTATGGTTTTGTCTAGATGTGGTTTCCAATTGAGTTTATTATCCAGGGTTACTCCTAGATATTTGACCTCTTTGGAAAAATTAATTTGAACACTATTTAGGGATAGTGTTTGGAGATCGATTTACGTCTCCTGGTGAATGGAATGATGACTGTTTTGGTGGGGTTGACCTTAAGCCCTTCTTTATTGCACCAGTCATTAACTTTGTTCAGGGCACTTTGCATACGGTTTGTGACCTGTGCTTCTTGATTGCCTTGAATAGAGATGACTTGGTCATCAGCGTAGCCTTGTGTATCAAGGCCCAGCTTATTGAGGTCGTCCAAGAGCTGATCTATTACAATTGACCAGAGTAGGGGAGATAAAACACCCCCTTGGGGACAGCCTTTAACAGCAATAACTGTTATTGATGTTTGACCTAGTGTGGTGGAGATGATTCTGCCAGTTAACATAGAGTCAATCCATTTAGTGGTTGGTGTATCAATTCCTTTGACAGTTGCAGCGGTTTGAATTGACAAGTACGTAGTATTATCAAAGGCGCCAGAAATATCAAGAAAAGAGCAGAGTATGATGTCTTTCTTAGCAAACGCATTCTCAATTTTGCTGACCAGCTGATGGAGAGCTGTAACTGTGGATCTACCAGTTTGGTAGGCGAATTGGTTAGCATTGAGAGGATTTGCTATTAAGGCCGTACTGCGAATGTGTAAATCAATTACTTTTTCCATGACCTTTAGAAAGAAGGATGTGAGACTGATTGGTCTGAAGGATTTGGGTCTGAGTTTGATCTATTGCCAGCTTTTGGTATGAAAACTACTCTCACCTTTCTCCAAGTTTGAGGGATGTAGCTTAATTCAAACCTGGATCTATAGATAAGTGTGAGTGAGCAGATTATGGTATCAATTCCATACTGCAAGAGAGCAGGAAAGATACCATCTTCCCCGGGCGCCTTGAAAGGCTGTTGGGAGCATATTGCCCATTTGATGGAGTCTTCGTTATAAATTTTTATTGCTTGACTTCTTGTTATGCTATTAGGCGTAGTGTAACTCACATTTGTGGTTAGAGATTGATCAGTGGTATGTATACAGTCAGGAAAATGAGTGGCCAAAAGTAGGCTCAGAGTTTCACTGTAACTTTGAGTAAAACTACCATCCGATTTTTTTAAGAGACCAATATTATAGAGATTACTTAATTTTTTCTTAAGATGGTAGAACCAACTTTGAACATCTTTTTAATTTAAAAAGTTCAGAACCATTCCTGGAAGATTCAGATGATTCATTAAAGGATCCAGACTATGCATTGACTTCAAGTGACGACGAAAATATAGAGCATTGGGGTAAGGTCAAGTCTGTTGATATAGCTTGTCATGATTCAGTGGTGATGTCGCATGATGCACTGGAGTTTGTAAATAATTTTGACATTGATGAAACACCTTCAACTCATCAAAAAGAAAATATTGCTACACCACTCACCAACAGGATAAAAGGGGCTAAGAAACACCGACAGGACCTGAGAAATAAAGGCTTACCTTACAACACTCTTAACCAAAATAAACAAGTACATGCCAGAAAATTAAAACCATTATCATCTTGCAGAAATAACTGTGGTAGCAAAGTTACAGTTGAAAATCAACAGCAATTATTTGAAAATTATTAGGCTTTAGGCTGTTATAATAAAAGAGTTCTTTACATTTCATCACTGATTCATATAACAACAAAGTCTTCAACAAAAACCAAGAAATGTGGAGTTAAGCACCGTGATCGACAATTTACTCCTATAATTGTGTGGTCAGTAATAAGTAAGAAATTGAGTTCACCTTCCAGTTCTCTAACTGATAAAAGAGGAAGCTTTACACCTCCAAACGCTCTTTCTACGGAAGAAATAGAGAACATAAAATATTAAAAAATTACCGGCTTATGAGAGCCATTATGCCAGACGGGATACGTCTAAATTGTACTTACAACCAGGTTTGACAATTTCAAAAATGTATAATCTTTATTGTTTAGAAAATGAAGAGCCAAAGAGCTTATCCACGTATACCAAAATATTTCATGAGCTGAACTTGAAAATAAAATCTCCCCAACTTGATACATGTGGTACGTGCGATAAGTTGCATCACAAAATTTCAGCTATAGAAAGTGCTGATGAAAAATAATGACTCGAGGGTGAGCTTGCAAGTCACAAAGAAAAAGCTGATTTTGCTTACACTTGCAAAAAAAAAAGAAGACAAATGGCTAGCCAAAACCAACAAATCTATTGCAGCATATGCGTTTGATCTCCAGCAGTGCTTGCCTACACCATATTTGAAATCGAATATTGCATTCTATAAACGTCAGTTGTGGACCTATAATTTGATGGTTCACAATTAGGAGGGAATGGCAAAGAGAGGTGGAAATGAAATGGCATGTTGTATTTTTAAGCACATAGACGAAGAAGTTCCGGTTGCCGCCAAAAATTTAATTTTTTATAGTGATTCTTGTCCGGGTCAAAATAAAAACACGCATGTTAGTTGCATGTTTATAGCTGCCCTAGCGAATAGCGAGCAACTAGAAGTAATTAAACATAAATAACTGGAACCTGGTCATACCCACATGGAATGTGTTTAGAACTAAATGGAAACTTTTACAACCGAAATAAACAATACTAAACATACGTTCCACAAATTGTAAATATAAACAAAAACATAGAATATGTACCTAAAGTCATATGACTAGAAAAGTTCTAGAAACAGTATAACCAATTTTCAAGTCAAAGAGTGAAGTTGCGTGTTTCATTTCAAAATAGCTTTTTTCCTAGTTTTTTCTAATATAGTAATAAAACCTAGTCGGAACATTTGGTCTTTCGTAGCCGTCTTACGAACATTGAATTTAGACAAATAGTGTGTATGTAAAAACAATAACATTTAAAAGATAAAAAAGTGTGTAAAGTGTGTGAAGTGCTGAGCGTTTAACGAACACAAGTGCTTATAAAAATATACATATATACATATAAAAAGAACTCTTTCAGAGCTTAAAAAATAAGTAAAGTTTCAATTCTACCGAATTAAATTTGCTTAGTACTAAGAAATCGCGCGCGATTAAAAACGCCAGTAAATTAAAAGACTTAGGCTACGTTTATGACCGAGCGTAATCGCAACGCGCGATGCGATAAGAATCGCTACTAGTGATAAATTATATTAGTGCATATGGTGGTGTTCACGACACAGCAGAAGTCAAGGAAAACAAGTTCATCCAAGGTTGCCACTGCAAAGAGAAGAAGAATTTAAGTAAGTTCGTTCTTGTTGTGTACGTTGTTTTATAAACGAATAAATATACCCAAACAAATAAATATGTCGAATCCAGTTCCTGCTCTTGGTTCTTCGCTGTTCTACGGTGCTCTACAAAAAAGCCTCCTGGAGCAAATAGAGAGGAACTACAGGAACTTCAAGAAAGAGCCCAAAGCACGTCGTACACGTGCAATTGCGAGTAGCCGCTTAGCCCTGCTTGAAGAAAATATGGCTTCAGCAAAAATTTACCACCAGAACGTCGTTGGGGGTTCAAAGTTGGAAGCTGAAATAGAAAAAGAAGTTTATTTTGAGGTCTATGATAAAATCAACGATACGTACATAGATTACAAGTCCGATTTAACTGAGTTGTTGGAAAGCTTGTCTTCGGTTCCTGCAACGTCAGTGCTGGCAGCAGGTCAGGCTGGTCAGAGTTAAGGCCAGTCAGGTATGGTTCGTACCGAACTGAGGTTACCCAAAATTGATCTCCCTAAGTTTGATGGGGAATATACAAAATGGCGGTCGTTTCACGACAGGTTTGATTCCCTGGTCTGTTCAAACCATAATTTAAAGGACATTGACAAGATGCACTTCCTGAAGTCGAGCTTAGAAGGTGAGGCGGATCGTTTGCTCCAGCATTTACCTTGTGTCGCGGGTAATTTTGACAAGGCATGGGAATTATTAAAGGCGCGATACGATAACAAGCGTGTCTTAGTAAATGCGCAACTTAAATTACTTTTTAGCCAAAAGTGCCTTGTTAAGGAGTCAGTTGATGAGCTGAAGGAGCTAATCTTCACCTCGCAAGAGTGTGTCCATGCACTCAGAAATCTGGATGTACCTTTGGATAAATGGGATGTTATATTGGTGCATATGGTATACAACAAGTTACCTGGTAATTTGCAGCAGTTGTGGGAAGAGAAGTTGGGGAACCAGAAAGAGTTGCCAAGCTGGAACGATTTTCTGGAGTTTTTAGAAGCACGCACAGCGCAACCAACTTCTTTCAAGAACGATGTGCGGAGACCAGCCGGTACGGAGGTGCGGAAGGTGTTCCATGTGAAGACTGCTGCTAGAACGGAGTTTGTGTGCCAGGTATGCCACCAGAGCCAGCACTCACTAAGGAAATGCCAAAAGTTCCTGAATATGGATGTCCAAAGGCGTGCACAGGTAGTTAAGACAGCAAAGGTGTGTAATAACTGTCTGGGGTACAGTCATTTTGCCTCAAACTGCCCAAGCGACAAAAATTGCACGTTTTGTTTGAAGCGCCACCATTCGTTGCTGCACATCAATAAAACAGATTTCACAGCTTCTCAGGTCTCCGTCAACCCAGACGCGCCTGAGTTCCATATGGACGGCAGAGCTAGCTCGAGCGGTAGAGATTTAAACACCTTCCATGCGTCAGCAGGCAGCTGTGCATCAGCGAAGGTTTTGTTGGCAACAGGCGTTGTCAAAGTCATGGCAGCAGATGGCAGCTTCCATTGTCTAAGAGCTCTGGTCGACCCAGGATCAGAAGCCACCTTTATAACAGCAGCAGCTGCCAAATTGCTGAACTTAAAACGGTGTCAGACCGTGGCGAGAGTAAGTGGGTTGGGTTTGGTCAGCAGTGGCACAACGTATAGCAGCGTCGATTTAACGCTTGCGTCGCAACACTCGACGTTTGAAGGTGCTGTAAAAGCACTTGTGTTCAAGTCACTGACTGGGCATCTTCCAGCCCACCGAATCGATCCAAAGAAATGGCAACATTTAGAGGGACTCTGTTTAGCAGATCCCACTTTCATTTTACCTGCTCCGGTGGACCTACTACTTGGAAGCGACGTTTTCGCCGACATACTCCTTCCACAGATAGTACGGAGTCAAGACGGCCAAGGTCCAGTGGCCCAAAAAAACCCAACTTGGATGGATAACTTTCGGAAAAGTTCCGACCGAAACCGCAGTTCACGTCCGAACTTTTACGCAGTTCGCGGACTTAAGGTCGGAAGTACGAGGATTCCAGGAAGCTGAAGTGGTTGTGACTGCAGAAGAAGAGAAGAGAAGAAGCTGTTACGAGTAATCCGGGTGATTGCTACACATCTCAGATGTGCATCCAACTGTCGCAGAGTCAAGGGATTTTTAGCAGCGTTCAAACGCTTTACAAGACGTAGAGGTAGATACATGCAGGAGGCTGCACAATGATTGCGGAACAAATCTTGTTGGTGCTAACGCGGAGCTAGGCAGATTATTGGAGAACGCAAAGCATTGCTGGAAGGAAGTAGCGGAAGAACTGTCAAACCACGGTACAGAATGGCATTTCATTCCTCCCGCTTCTCCCCATTTCGGAGGGTTATAGGAAGCAGGTGTGGAATTGGTCAAGTACCACATCAAACGTGTTGTTGGAAATGAGATACTCACCGAGCTCGCGACGCTTCTAACACAAGTAGAAGCATGTCTCAATTCGAGACCCTTGTGTCCACTAACCGACAACGTGGACGCTAACTGTCTCAACGGAGAACAAATTCAAGCCTTACCGCAACGGGAACTTACCCATAACATCACCCACTTAGAACGCTGGAAGAGAATTCAGGTACTGGCTGACCAATTCTGGAAGAAGTGGCATTCCGAGTACCTTTGCAGTTGATACTGGAACATGGCCAGAATCACCGAGACGCATCCCGGATCAGACGGACTCATCCGAGTCGTCACAAGACAAAGAACGGATATTATTTACAACAGCACATTATACACTGCTGAATCAATTCCTGCTGAATTATATCTCTTCCCCGAAGAATTACCTGAAAACCTCAAAAATACACCGTCCCTGGAATCAGCAAACGAGTCAACACCAACCTTAGCTGATGGTGTCTATATCTTCCTCGAAGATTACTCAAAACCAAATACAACGCCCCTGGATTCACCCGAATCAACAACAGTATACCAACCTGCTGTTACTATCATCTTCTCCGAAGATAATACCTTTTCACATCTATACAAAAATAAAAGTTACATCAAACCATCAGCGAACTCATCTCATCAATCAACACATCTTTAAAAATATGCAAAGCTGTTCAAACCATCAAAACACATCCTTAAAAACACATCATTAAAACCACCTGAAAGCTGTTCAAAGGAAAAATAAATCAAACAAAAAATTTGTTTAAAACATCTTAATTTAATAATAATAACAATCTACAAACAATTGCATGAAAGGCAATCAATGCAGTTCATCTTTAATGCTGTGCTGCAACACCGCACACACAAAATCAAACTGAAAATATAAAGTGAACTGCAAAACACAATTTATTATGAAAACCTTAATATACAAAATCAAAGTTTAAAAATACATCAGTTTTAAAACATATCTACATGTTCAAAGGGAACATCGTAACCAGAACTGAGAAACACCGCACGGCGAAGTCAAATTCCCGTAGGCAAAACAAGCAAAACAAATAATCGTCGTCGACAAGACACATTTGAATAAAATTTCTGTGCACTACAACAATGCATGCAAAATATTGATGAATATTTAAAACGTGCTGAAATAACGCTCACACATTTATTAAATTTACAATTTATTATCAGAAAACACAAAATGCACTTGCCATTTTAAATAAAAAAAAAATAGTAAAGAACACGATCCACATCACATAGAAAATGAAAAAACGCGAAATGTCAAATGCCGTCGGCAAATGCATTTGACAATTTTGCACTACAGAGCTGATCAATATTTAAAGATCACCAAATTATACAGTCCACTGAATTAAAAAATTGATGAATTTTCGATTAGGTTCAAACACACCTAAAACTTAATAAAATTTGTAAAATTCGCGAAAATTCCGAAATATAATCGAGGTGTTTACAAACGAAATGTAAAAAACAATTCCAGTTGAGAGTCGAACTCTTCCAACTAGAACAAGATAGCACTTGGTCATGACAAATATACCTTTGCTATTGAACAAGTACAATTACACACACACATATATATTAGGGCGGATCGAAAAACCACTTTTTTCGCGGATCGTTTCGTAATAGCAAAAAACAGTCATTATTAAGTATAAAACTAAGAAATCCGAAGCCTGGGGGCGGAGAAATGATGTCTTCAGTTAACGCATCGAGCTCAGTTTTTTTTTTTTCACGGGAAAGATGCACGCACGTATCCGACCGACTTCGTTATTACATATCTTGGCTCAGGACGTTTGAAATTCACTGAAATATTGTAACTTAAACATAGACATTTATTGTCATTTTTCATCCTTTTATATTGTCAGTAAATTTTTTAAGTTACAATATTTCAGTGAATTTCAAACATAAAAAGTTCTCTGATATAGCATTTTAAAGAAAATTTTATTTACTTTCTGCTTTACGGATCATTGTCGATACCTATCTATGATTTGGTTACTCCTGAGCCGAGATATGTAATAACGAAGTCGGTCGGATACGTGCGTGCATCTTTCCCGTGAAAAAAAAACTTTGAGCTCGATGCGTTAACTGAAGACATCATTTGTCCGTCCCCAGGCTTCGGATTTCTTAGTTTTATACTTAACAACGACTGTTTTTTGCTATTACGAAGCGTTCCGCAAAAAAAGTGGTTTTTCGATCCGCCCTAATATATATTCATATATTAAAATAAAATAACCTACTACGCGACCACGAAATCCGCTAATTAAATGTAAAAATTTGCACAGTTCTACACACACACATACATACACGCACGCTATCAAATTTGCAATTAAAATTGAATTTAATAAAACTGAACATTCACGATATTAAACAAACAAAACAGAAATACTATAACCACACAAAACGTACTAATTCTAATAAAATTTAATAAAAATATGAAATATTTAAACAAAAAAGGAACAACGCTCATCCTGAAACACATGTCTTGTTCACCAAGATGCAAGTTGCGGGAAGGTCTACGCAACATCTTCAATGAATTTCTCCATCGCAGCAACTCTAACACATCACAAACACAATTTGATCAATTTACCTAAATACACATTTTAAAACAAAACTCACGTTAAATAAACTATCGCGATTAAAATTATGGAAAGAAAAAATGAGAGGCAATATTTTTAAATTTCTGTTTGGTGTCTTGTACATTGTACTATTCTTTCGTGTTGTCCATTTATGTTTTAATTGAATGTACTAATCTCTCTTCTTCTCTTTTCATGTACACCATGAGCAAGAAGAGTACCGCAATCACTATTTATACCAACTAAGTAAACCAAAACCTAAGAGAATTTAAAGAACTTCTTCAAATTCTCTTAGACCAAAACCACAGAGTAGATAATACAAAGTATCCACTTCCACCCCTTCAACCCGAAACACCCGCAAAAAATTTTTCAATATGGCGTCCTATTTCTGAGTTTGAGGCTCTGTGCTCACTAGTATGAACTGTAAAAACTTAACTAAACGCCTGCATCGGTATGAATTTTTTTTACAAATTTCTGTCTTTTTCAGTGAAATACTGGTCAAAATGTAAAAAAAAGTTAATTTCTGCAACTTAAATTCATTTTTCTAAATTCTAGGCTGTGTGAAAATTAAAAATTATCGATTTTTTTTTGCAACCAAAAAAAATTTTTTTACTTTTCAAACTCAACTGACTTTGATCTGTGGGAAGTGAAGGCCAGTGCGGTTTTCCGGGTGCGGTTTTCCGGTTTGATTTAGCTTGTAGGCAAAACGCACTACCTTGCTGAAGTGGACTCTCTGGTTCTACTCTGTGACCAAAACCATTGAAATGTCAAAGGCCAGCTGAAGAGAATTCGCAAAACGTCGTCGGTACTACAGTGCACATTTCTGGACAGGGTGCACCACAAGTAAAAGATGGGATTTCAAATTTTTTGGAGGCGGGAGAATGTTTAGAACTAAATGGAAACTTTTACAACCGAAATAAACAATACTAAATATACGTTCCACAAATTGTAAATATAAACAAAAACATAGAATATGTACCTAAAGTCATATGACTAGAAAAGTTCTAGAAACAATATAACCAATTTTTAAGTCAAAGAGTGAAGTTGCGTGTTTCATTTCAAAAAAGCTTTTTTCCTAGTTTTTTCTAATATAGTAATGATGTCGACCACTCTGTTATTGAACGGAAAAAATAGAAGACAACAGCTAAGATTCATCATCCAAGAGACTGGCAGAACTTAATTTCTGGCATAAGAGACAGAAATCCTTTTAAAGTGAAGGTAATGCTTGAGCCAGATTTCTTAGATTTTGTTGCAACCTCAAAGAACAAGTTCACTTGGCGAAAGGTGAATACTGACGGCGAGAAGTATTCATGGCGTGAATTCAGGTGGCTAAGATATCAAAAGGACAACTTCGGTTCAATATTCTACAAAAACACTTTGAACGAGGATGAACCATTTAAGGAAATAAATATAAGAAAACGTGGCGGAAATAGTCTTATTAGATCTGACATTCCATTTATTCAACATGTCCCTCCTTTTTCAAGAGAAAAGGCGCAAGATCTTCTTTTCTTGTTGGATTTTGTCGATCCTCAGTTTCATGCATTCCATAGAAGTTTGGTTGTTGATACCATTACAAAACAAAACGTTCATCCGGATGTAGGTCACAGCGATGAAGATGAAGACTAAAGAAGAAGACGCTAAAAAAACGATATGTATTTCCTAATTTTATTTTAAAGCAATATCTGGGAATTTTTGTACTTAATGAAAAATTTAAAACGTTGGTGTTCTTATAGTATTTCATTGTCAAACACTTTTACTTAATGTTGATTTTTAATAATAAATATAACAATAAAGTTGAAATACTGTGTCTTTTAGTTTCTCCATTGAATGTAAATAACTATTTTCATCCTTCTACAAATGAGTCATTTCGACAATTTGTTTGGATAAATGAGTTAAGTCATTTTATTTCAGTGCATTATTTTAATTTGTGTTTGGAAAAATTACACAACTTAACTTAAAAAAATTATTTAAATGAATTCATTTTGGAAAAAAAAAGCACAAGTAGACTTAACTGACAGTTAAGTTAAGGTTTAAACAAGGAACAACGACATAAGTCATATTTTTATCAAAATCAACTATAAAGCTATATAAAATTTATTCTTTATAAATTAAAATAAAATCTTACAGTAATTTCAGTCATTCGCACGTTCAAACTTCGTCAAGAAGTCTAGTACCTGTTTTGTAATTGGAAACCAAACATTCAAATCGCTCTCCTGAAAAGTAGCAAAAACTGACTTATGTCGATTTTTCTTGTTGCCGCAGAGATATTAGAGGAAAAAAAATTCCATATTTTTTTCTTTATTTATCGATTGTTGAAATGATTAGATAGTTTGTTGCAAGCATTGAGCTTTTTCTTTCTTTTCTCTTTTGATCAAAGAAAAATAAATGATTATAAGGTTTTTAAAAGACGATTTTCTTTGAAAAGTTTCTGGTTTTGATAAATACTATGGATTGCTAAAGTAAGCGTAAAGGTATGTGATGGCAGAACTGGGCCGTCCAATGTAAGCGGAGATGGTTGGTGGTTAAGTTTCATTTTTTTTTGGATTATGACGATGTGACTGACAAAGACGTAACATAACAGACTAGGTTTCAGCTGGTAGGTCATTTCAGGGGCCATCTTCACAAACGAGGCCAAGAAGATGGTATTAGGATGTATCGGACCGATACAAGGGAGGGTTGGCCAGGACTTCGTCACCAACACTTGACGAGCGCTTTGGAGACTGCAGCAGAGTTCCATCCGAAGGTGGAAGAGGATAAGGGTGTCATCGATTTATAAGGTATTAGATTTAGTATTAGATGGTATTAAGTAGTTCGTAGGTTAGCTTAGGGTATATTGGTGTTGGGTTAGGTAGGTTAGATAGGGATGAAGTTTTTTTAATTTTTTTATTCGTTTTCTTTTATAAAAATAAAAAAAAAAATAAAAAAGCAAGAAGAAAAAAAAAATTCTTTTGTTTTTGCTTTGGTCCTTGAATGGAGCTCACGTTTCTAGGTTTGCATTTCCTTTTGTTCCATTTCCTTCGTCCTATCCTTATATAGTAGTTTTCTTTGCTGTTCCTTTTCCATTCCTTCCTAAATCCTAGGCACGAAAGTTTTGCTTAGTGAGTGGGAGGTACTAAAGAAAGAGCAAGAATCCCCCCCATCCGACGAGTAAGTTCGGAGCAACAACAAGCGTGCTACTGCTCCTTTCGATAGTACCGAAGTTCATCCCCTGTGGATTCCCAGCTCCTAACAAGTTGTGTGGCTGATTATAAAGTTGCTTGATATTACTAGCAACACTTTTGCAGATTTCAAACTGGTTTTGAATCTGAAAATAAAGTGGTGTCTGTGAAGTCAGTTTGAGGACAGATGCCGAGGTGGGTGTGTGGTTTGGCCTCTTGTTTTGTTATATCTCCTCTGTGCGTTAAGGCTAGTGAATGATTTCTTATGACTGACTGATGGCTGATGGGTAAGAGCAAGAAAAGTTATTCTTTGGTAGCTTATTAGAAGATATTTGGCAAATATTACACAGAAATATCGCTCCGATCCGAGAATTTTGCTCCACCGACTTGACAGAGACAGAGGGTTTTTTATGACCAAGCCGAGATATATTTATTACTTTATTTACTTTACTTCATTTGTTTTAATAAAACAATTTCTTCATGCAATTGTATCAATTACAATAATCAAAAAATTAATTGTGAGTTTTGTAAAATTAGAATAGAAAAATTAAAAAGAATCATTGTAATTCATCGAAGTCTTCTTCTTTAAGTAATGCATCCGGCATGAGATCTCTCTTTGCCAGTTGTCCCAAGCAGTCCATTAACCTTTCTGCGGTAAGACCAGGTGTTTCGCTTACTTTAGCAACAATATTATCAAGCGTAAACTTTTCACCTCTTTTGATTACTTTTGAAGCGACTAGTGATTTTCCTAATTTCTTTCTACATGGGATTTCGCAGTTTAAAATGGATTTTTCAAAAATTTTTGCAAAACATTTTTTTAAATTATCATCTGGTTGGAAGAGTTTAATAATAAACCTTGGTGTTTTTGGACTCATCACTAACATATTGCTCTCAAATGATCTGATCGATTTGACTAAACTCTCGAACTCGTCAGGAATCAGTGAGCATAAATGGTCGGATCCTTTTTGTAACTTGTTTAATGTGATATGACGCTCAATAATTTTCGCTCCTAAAAGAACGGCAGCTTCTGTTATGTGCGGTGCTGTTTCATGCCCCGAATACCCTATTACAACTCCAGGAAAATTTTTGTGTAGCATCGAAATTGTAAGTAAATTGCAATCCTCAACTCTTGTTGGATATGAAGATACACAATGAAGTAGTGCAAAGTTAGTCTTTTTGGCTCTTCTCATGATTTGAACGATTTTGTGAACAGTGGACATGGTTTGCATGCCTGTTGAAATAATGAGTGGACAGTCAATTATAGCAGCTTTTTCCAAAAGTTGAATATTATTTGCATCTCCAGACCCAATTTTAATAAACGGAACATCTAGAGATTGAAGGTCATTCAAAGAAACCTGTGAATAAAGATTGTAAAATAATGTGTTAATATTTCCTTATAATTTTCATTGAATATTAAAGAAGAGTAGAGTCGGTTTTCTTTCTGACCGGTGACGCACCATTGAGCAATGGTCACATCTCGTATGTTCTATTGAGTGTATAATGAAGCAATTGGTGCGACTCCATGCTCTAGGTCCAAAGCAAATCGAGTTTACTTTTCTATACAATGTAACCTTATTGGGAGTTGGGTTCGAAATCCCAGTTTTTATATTCCCGCATATAAAAATCCCGGTTTTGAAATCCCGCTTTCTTAAAACAACGCCTTTTAAAATCCCGTCTCTAATAATCCCGTCTCTAATAATCCCGTTTGTTAAAATCCCGCTTTTGCAATCAAAACTAGTTGTTTAATTAAAAAAATCGATTTTTTTAAATAAAATGACTAGTTTTGATTGCAAAAGCGGGATAGGGAAATCAAATTAAAGGAAGCAACAAGTGATTTGTTTAGAATACATTTATTGTAGCGCTAAGCAAATAACAAAAATTCAAATCATCAAAATAGATTATTAGCATATCAAATGGTACACTAAAAAAATGATAGGAAAGGAACTAACAATCATCAACAATATTTCTTGTAATCTTATATTATTGGTGTAATTGTATGCTATGAGCAATAACGCAAAAAACCTGTTTTAGTCATTGTTTGTCTATTTTTTTCGTAGTTTGTAAAATATTAAAATGGATAAAAATGGGATTGGCCGGATCTTAAAAAGCGGGATTTGAATAAATAATGATTTTGATCGAGCGGGATTTTAGAAGTCGGAATTGTAAGAAAATAGTATTTTAGTAGACGGGATTTTGAAACTTTTTTCGGGATTTTTGAAAAAAAAAAACGGGATTTTGAAAAGTGTGATTTCCATACGCTCCCCCTTATTGGAGATAAGAAAATAGAACAGCACCTTTGAGCTCGGCTGCATTTAAAATTAAATTTAACCTAGCCTAGCTATAAAATGAATATAAGAGCCGCGAATATTTCAATTTATTGAGGAACTGTGTTCAATTTACGTGCCTTTCAAGGAGTTGAGGTCGATATCCCGAATCCCAAAATCCAGAATTACAAAATCCCGAATCTCAAAATCGCGAATCCCAAAATCCCGAGTCCCAAAATCCCGAATTCCATATTACCGACACCCAAAATCCCGAAAAGTACTATAATTTACACTACTCTATGTTTTCTATATGATTTTTGTATATCAAACGATTAGAATCAACGAGAACTAAGTTTAAGAACCTTTTTCGTAAAATAAGACAGCACTGGTGGTAATTCCCAAGTACCATTTAGTATGGTCCCTCGAAATGATGAAAAGGAACAGATAGCGTACAATATGTTCTTATGCATAAAAAGCCACTCGATTTAGTGAGAAGCAGCAAGTACCGTGTGAAAATGCATTATTAGCGCATTTTCTCTAAGGATTTTGATATGATTTGAAGGAAGGCGGTAAAAGGACGAAATTACTAACAGAGTAATTAAAATTAAAAAATTAATTGGGTAGTCAACCCTACGCACAACCCCCAACCTGGAGGGCCAGGTCCTTTTGGATCCCTTCGGACAAAAAGGGCTGGAATATTCAGAGTCAGTACCCTGCTGCAGGGGTGTGAGTGCTGCCGTTGGCTCACCAGGAGCTCGTCCGCCACCATCTCTACTTCAATACTCTGTCCTAGTATTGAAAGACCCCAAAAGAACTTTAAACCAAATATGTTGGAGTAGCTCTTTCAGGGGTTTCTGCTTTTATGGCTGCTGAAGTCCACCGTTGATTCTGTCCTTCGAATTCATCCGCTGGGACATTTACAAGAAAGCTCTCGTAGACCACTGAGATTCGTGCAGTCAGTCATTGTTCGCAGAGCAATTATTGTGTTGATCGCTCACAATTCTTTTGTTCCGGATTCCTTCGTCAACACTCGCACTTACTAGTTTAGCAGGTCAGCTCTGGACGGAGCATCCCGCTTGGAGGTATAGTAAGCACATTTGACGTGTACTATAAGTTACAGCATCTGGGCGCCGCCAAGTTGGCAGCAATCAGAGCCTACCCGAATAGTACAACGCCCATCCACCAATCCATGAATCATAGAAAACCATAAAACCCAAAAAGATAAGATGCTAGATAAAGAATTCGTTGTATCTACAGACGATACACATCGTCTAAGAGATCATCATGTCCGGCAACGATATCTTCATTGTTTTTATTCACCCCTTATATACACTGCAGCGATAAGGAAAGAAGCTGCCACTCCAGTAGGTACAAAGTCTACAGTATATAAAGCAGAGTACAGTCTTCTACGGTGCTTCAGTTCTTGCTACATTTTGCGACCAAGCAGTTCTTTTGTGTTTTCCTTGCAAATTTTGAAATAATGTTATTTTATAAAAAAAAATCAAGTCCCTTCAGCATAAATAAAGATTTAAAAAAATTAAGTAAAATCACTGCTAAGTGGTTCCAGCCAAATAAGCCAACTATTCTACAAGATAGAAGACAGTGCACCGCAACAAGTAGAAGCAGTATGACCAGGTAGCAGTCCGGGAACACGAAGCTTCGAAAGAAAAAGTAATTTTAAGAGTATTATTTTGATTTATTATTATTTTTTTTTTTATTATTACCTCTCTTTCTCTTATTTTTCAATAAAATTTTTTTTCTTAACTGTGTAACGTGACCTAAAAAAAAATATATAAAAATGGACCAAGAAACAGTGAACAATCTTATTTCACAAGCTATAATTTCAAATAACTTGAAATTTGAGGAAGCTCTACACGAGCAACATGCCTCGAACGCGCAGGAAATCGAAAGATTACAAAAGTTAATCTTTGACAAGGGCCTAGCCTTAGACGTGACAGAGTACGAAACACAGACGATAAACTCATCTATCGAAATCCTTACGCGATTTCGACGGCACTCAAACCTCATACGTAAGTTGGAGGGAAAAATTGGTGAAAATAGAAATCATAATAGTAATCACAGTACATTAAGATTATCTAGACAACCAAACGGTAACAACTTTTACAATTCAAGGCATAATGACTACAGGCAATTGCCACAACTTTTTGAACCTATGGTTCTTGGTAGTTCTGCGAACCGACCCATCAGTAAAGATGATGCAAATCGTTATAAACAAACATACACGCAAGCTAATATACAGAACCCTTTTAGACAGGGAAGTAATTATAATCATAGTAACAATAACTACAGTACAAATACGCCGCGTTGGCAAAAACCGAATTTTAATACATTCAATAATAATACAAGACCAGTATTTAAAAGAGAAAGAGAAAGTGCACAGCATTCTATTCAACCACCTCCGGTGAAGGTTAAAAGAGTGAATAACTTAAATGAAAACGAGGATTTCTTAGAACAAAGGTGGGACTACCCCACTTACGACGAATAATTAACAATAAAAAAATAAAAATTCTTATAGATACCGGTGCCGGTAGCAGCTACTGCCAACCAGGTACACTGAGTGATCCATTCACTCTAACTCTACCAATACTTAAACGCCCTCGAACGGTTAACGGGGAACTTATAATAAACAAATGCCACGAAGCATTTATATTTGATACAACAGCAAGATTTTATGTTTTAGAAAATTTAGAATACGAAGCTCTAATAGGAGAAAATTTATTAAGTCGGGTTAACGCCAAAATTGACTTTAATAACAACATTCAGGAAGAAAACGCAGAGCAATTGAGGGTTGCAATGATGGAGAAAACTAAAAGTATCCATAGCGACATTGACCTAACTCTTCCCTCAAAACAGATGTCATGCCGGAAATCCGTACGACAAGTGACAAACCTATCTGGATTAAACAGTACCCCTTTCCCTTATCTGCAAATAACTTTGTGAATAAAGAAGTTCAGAAAATGCAAGAAGAAGGAATTATCAGACCTTCTAAATCACGGTATAGTAGTTGTTTAATTAGGACGAGATTTAAGTTTTTTTTGTTTACCCTAAATTCCCTTTTTTTTTGCTAATATTTAATAGCTTTTCTTTGTTAATATTTTATTTATTGTTTTTTCTTGTTTTATTACAAGTTTTACTTTAAAATATACAATTTTATCAAAAATATATATGTGGGGAAAGTCACCAAAATTAGAGACAAAAAGCACGTCTGTGCTTGTCAAATGTCACAGAAGAAGAGAGCGAGAACCGGAGTTTCGATTGTGATCTCATAGCGTCAAGACGTGTGTTCAGTGCGCTAGTTACTTACATTAAATTGTTTCAAGTGAATAAGTTTTAGTTTTAACTATGAACGGAGAGTTTCCGCCCAAGAAGGGCGTACCACCCGACAAAGAAGTTAAATGCAATAAAATAATGATTTTGCCTTAGCAAATGCTTAATGCGGAGAATAAAATAGATTGTTTAAATAGTATAGAATACGACCATTGGTGGAACCGAAACGACGCCATCACCAATACAACGAATGCTCAACTCGGAAACACTATATCAATATATATATATATATCACTTAGATCAAACTAATTCTACTAGCAATGAGACAGAGACAACGAGAGTAACAAATGCTCAGCAACCCACCACCAGCTGCAGCGCAATAATTGGAAACGCTTACCACCACAATATATCAAACGTAGAGGCATCCTCCTCTAACAACACAATACAAACAGAAAACGTGTTAAAGAGGCTGTTAGAAAGTGATAAGACACGTATACAAACATCCTTGTCAGAAAAAGAAGACAAGCAGCAAGCAACAAAGATGTTAAAAAAGTGGCTATGACCTCGACAAGTATAACAGCAACCGTTTCGCAATCCTCGCAGAAGAAGATGGAGAGTTAACGAATTTAATGTCGTTTTCCATTGGTCGTTCGGAAGCCTTCTGAACGCTTCTCAAATCATTCCATTGGCATCAAATGACAGTTCCTCTCCTCGAAAGAAGAGAAATTTAATTCTTGATTTGAAGAGGAAAGCGAAACCAGAAGCACTCACACACTGAACACTGTTGACGTCAAAATTGACAAATGTGATTTGCCACCTCTAAAAATTGGAAATAAAAGTGACCTTAAAATCAATTAATAAAATTAATTAATTTTGTGAAATGAGTTCTAAAAACATTTTAAGACATATTCCTGTCGGTTTAAGTGAATTACCGATACACAATACAAGCAACGAAACTTCAAAGCAAATAAAAGTGTTACTTTGGCATCCCGGATCGGAGAGTTTTTCCGGATTACCAATGGAAAACGACATAAGTAACAACAACTTGGACAGCAATAGACGGATAAGTACAAGCAGCAACCATGTTAAAGGCAACAACAACAGTGGCAGCAACAGCAACAATGCGAACAGCAGCAACAATGTAGATGACAACTCCAGCAGGAATTTCAGCTTTAACGCAAAAGAAAATTGGTGTCCGCCTATTTTCTGTAAAGGTATTTCATCAAAATCTATTTTAGAATTATTCAAATCACTTAATTGGAGTCCAGATCATGTAAAGTTTGACTCAAGAGGTTTTGGTAGACTAAAGGTATTTGTAAAGGAAGTAAATTTACACAGTCGCCTTCTAGAGGAATTCAAATTGAATAAAATAGACTCTTTTTCTTTTACTCCCTAGGAGAACAAAAAATTTCATATAATCCTCAAAGGAGTACCAGGCAATTTCTCTCCTAGTCTAGTTAACACTGAACTTCTCAAGTGTGACCCATCGCTAAGGGTATCGGTAAAACATTTTGAGACCAAGTGGTCTTAAGAAAATAAGATACCTTTGGACTTATTTTTATGTGTTCTGGATGATAGAGAAAGTGTAGTTAAAATTAAATCCATTAAATTCTTAATGAGGCACAGAATGCACTGGGACACTGTGAAGCGTTCGGGCACGAAACAATGTTTTAGGTGCCAACATTTTGGACGCATGTCAGCGTTTTGCTCCTATGCCATTAGATATGTAAAATGTCTCAACGAACACCAGCCCGGTAGTTGTGAATTAGGACCGAAAAGCGAAACCTCTATTGCAGCATGCGTGAACTGTGGCAATGATGGTCACCCCGAGAGTTATAAGGGTTGCCCAAAGCGCAAGGCACTGCTTAAAACAAAAGAACTAGATAGATCAACAAAAAACAGTATTAGACATAACATGAAAAACTCAGTTTCTAAACAAGTCAACAATATACCTCAATTTGGCATCTCCTTTGCTGATGTACTTAGGGGCTCTAGCAACCCTGCACCAGCTCCCCCTTTAAAACCGGCTAGTGGTAATATTATGTCCGATTTCATGAATGAATCCAAAAAATTGTTTGGAATACCGTTCCATTTGCCATTTGCCAATGTGGGAGATTTTTGGCCCTCGTACATTAAATTGGATGAATTCCAAAAACGAAAAGGCTTCTGCTACTAGGCCTTCATCGCCTCAATATCTAACACACCATGAACTTAAGTCTCATAACTGCTAACATCAATTCTTTCTTATCACGAGATAAACAAATAGAAGTCGAAATTCTTCTGAAAGAAATTCGATCTTTTGCAATTCTTTTACAAGAGACTTGTCTCAAAAAACAAAACAGAATTCGTTTTAACGACGAATTTGACTTAATTAGCAATAATGATGACCAAGGTACAGGCATCTTGTTGAGCACCTCATACAAATCCTACCAAAAAAAATTCCATAATAACGCTATTTCAGCCACTATTGCTTTGATACCTTTGGATTTTCACAATTTATCTTCAACACTTGCTCTTGTCTCGATTTACATGCAATATTGGTTCCAGACTCCGTCCTGCTCTCGATGACTTTTTGAACAACTTACGTGGTTATGAATATATTATCATAGGAGGTGATTTTAACGGCCGTAGCCTTTTATGGGGAGATACCGTAACAAACATAAATAGGATCCACTTAGCACGATGGTACACCGACGATCAGTTTCTTGACTTTGATATTGTAGCCGCAGAAGGCCCTACACGACCTAGCTTAGGGTCACATATAGATTTTTACATAATTTCTACAAACCTGCGGGCGCCTGATCACTCAAACCCAAATATCGCATGCCTACCACTTGATCCAATATCTGATCATTTTTCAGTTTTTCTAAATATCCAAATTCAAAATGTCTCACCCTTCCCATTTTCAACCCCAAAATTTTGTTGTTTCCAAATTACAAATTGGTCACGATTCAATCAATCCTTAAATTCAGATTTGGACAATTTATTTTTCCCAACTAATAGAAACCTTTCAAATGAAGAAATCGGTATCTCATTTCTGCCTTAACAGAGTTCATTTCTAGTTGTATAAACTCCCACAGCCTTGAAAAGTCCATACATTTGCACCATCGAAAAATTTTAACTGAAACCCTTAAACTTTTTAAAATCAGGAAGAACTGGAAAACAAAATTGAAAAGACTTTACCGTCGATATGGAGACAGAACGAACACCGAATACTGAGAATTATCGTCACGAATAACTTGTTTGAGGAAGATAATAAAAGACTGCGTCAGAATCGAGCTAAATAGGCAATTCTGTGTTAAACTAAACAGCTTAAAACCGTCACACAGGATCCTTAAAACAATAGACCAAATTACGAATAGGAAAAATAGAAATAACACTAACCAAGAGATTGTTCTCGATGGAAGGAACCTAACCACCCCAGCTGAAAAAATTGATGCATTGAAATCATTTAACACTACCTAACCTTTTTTCGCAAAAAAGCCTTCAATGCGACATTGAGCACCTGATCTCAGTGAATACCTCTAACAGCGCCTTCCTATCGTTGAACCAAAACCTTCAGATTTTTAATTTCTCTCCAGCTAACCGTTCAATCTCCCCCCAAAATGAGAATTTCGTAACCCCAAATTTCACTGAGTCTATCATCTCCTCTCTCAACAATGAAGAATCATCCGGACCAGATAACATCCCAAACTTTGTAATTGGTAAAGTTAAAAAAACAATTTCAAAACACCTAATTCCTTTATTCAACAACTGCATAAATAACAGTTATTTCCCTATAGCATGGAAAGAAGCCAAACCAATCCCTATAAAAAAAAAAACAATAGATCCAATAGCTTAGACAATTTTCGCCCTATGTCTCTCCTATCAAACCTTGGCAAAATCTTAGAAAAAATTATATTGTTAAAATTAGAAAGTTCATATGAAGACACAGGCTTTCAAAATTATTTGCAGCGAAAAACAAAACAGGTACTCGCTTGACTTAATGCGCAAATTATCTCAAGTAAATGACAGCAGAACCTTCTGGAAATTAGCTCGCTCTCTCAATGGCATACCCTTTGTCCAAAACATTAAAATCGACATAAACATCTTAGCAGAGCACTTCAAAAGTTTACTAAACACTCCGATAAACTCCAATCAGTTGATGCTCTATGCTTCACCGCATCTGGAAATCGAAAATCTTGATCAGGCTTTCACCGTTCAAGAAGTCATGGACGCAATAGACCGATGCAACCTCAACAAAGCTCCAGGAGAAGACCGTGTGCCGTATGAGTTTTTCAAATATGCCACGGTGAACTTTATCGGAAAAATTACAGATGCTTTCAACTACATATTTGATAAAGGAGAAGTACCAGAAAGCTTTCAAAAAAATATCATCCTTCCGATCTTCAAAAAGGGCGATGTCGAAGACCCAAACAACTACCGAGGAATTTCGTTTTTGAACTCTGTTATGAAAATATTCACTGGAGTACTCCTGCACAGACTCACAAACTGGGTAGAAAATAATGATTTACTGAGCGAGTTCCAAGCGGGTTTTAGGAAAGGATACTCAACTGTTGACAATATTTTTTCACTAACATGCATCGGTAAATCTTATTTGGATAAGCGAAAGAAATTATATGCTTTTTTCGTTGACTTCAAAGCGGCATTTGACTCAATCAACAGGGAAGCACTGTTCTACAAGCTCAGTTGCCTAGGAATATCCTCCAAAATGCTAAAAGCAATAAAATGCCTTTACCAAAACAACATGACGGCGGTATGGGATGGGAACGAAGGGTCTACTTGGTTTAAAACAACGTCTGGAGTTAGGCAAGGCTGTCTATTAAGTCCGCTTTTGTTTTCCCTGTTCCTAGATGATTTGACATCAGTTCTACCAGGTGGTATCAATATTGCCGGCACCAACGTGAAGGCTTTGATGTATGCTGACGATATCGTCATATTAGCAGAATCTGCAGAAATGTTACAAATGATGATCAACAAGCTTCAATCTTACTGTCACCTGTGGAGCCTAACGCTGAATACCAACAAATCAAAAGTTATGATTTTCCGAAATGGAACAGGCAGATACGCAGTAAATGAGAAGTGGAAGTGGGAACATGAGGACCTGGAGGTTGTAAAAGAGTACAAGTACCTTGGAGTCATCTTAACACCGCAGCTGTCGTTTAAAAAACACCTGAGCGCTAAACTGATAGAATCAAAAAAGGCCATAAATTGCAGTTGGAAGGGTGTACTTGGTAAAAAATATGTAGCTCCGAGTGCCAAATATAAACTTTTCGAAGCCGTAATGAGGTCGATAATGTGTTATGCTTGCCAGGTTTGGGGGTTCCTCCAATACGAAGAAGTAGAAAAGTTGTTGAGGTTCTTTATAAAAAAAATGTTCTGGCTCCCGGAAAACACGCCTACTTATATGTTACATCTGGAGACTGGTGTTTCGCCGTTGTATATGTTTTCACTCAAGTTGCACCTCAATTATATTTTAAAAGTTACTGAACTTCCCCCTCATCGTCTTCCTGGAACTATTGCAAGGCATCTACTCAACCATAAATCTCAGTTCTTTACTGAGTGGTCAACTTGGGAGCGGACTCACAATGTACAGTTACTGGAAAACGGGACGGAGACTTGGAAACGTAGCTTTGATGTGCTGCTGGCTAAGATTGAACAGGACAGCTTCTCTAAATTTACGGTTTTGGCGAACCGGAGCGAGACTCCAAGTATGTACAAGTGCCTACAACACAACCTTGGATCAAACAATTATTTTGATGATTGCTACAAACTAGAGACTATTTCAATTGTATTCAAAACGAGAGGAGAGTTACTGCACCTTAATTATCACCCATATAGCTCAGAGGAAAACACGGACTGTGATCTCTGTAACCATCGAGTTAGAGAAGATGTATTCCACTTCATAGGAACGTGCCCAATTCTTGCTGCAATTAGAAGACAACACTGGGGAAAAAATATATTAACTATAGATGAGGCCAAGGAAATCCTAAATGGGTCGGATTGGAACATTTTAAGCAGTTACGTAAAAACAGCGCTGAGATACCGCTACCAAATCCTGAATGAAGCATTTTAATCCTATTTCTGTAAAACAACCAATCAAAACAACTCCTTACCTTAGATTATGAACGAATCAAAGACTTATTTGCCTATTTATCAATTCAACTTAAAAATAGCTTGAAAATGTTAAAAAGCTACATAATGTTGCACTAGTGATTTATTTGTTTAGATTATACTCTTTTTTTCTGGCTGACGGCAAAAGCCATGCCATAATTGTGAAATTGTAAAAAAAACTAAAAACCTTTAATTTTGTTAAATAAAATCACACACTACTACTACTACTACTACTATGAAGACACAGCATTTAGCCAAAATCAGCAATTCGGTTTCAAAAAAGGGCATTCCACCGAACATGTGCTTCTATACTTTCAAAATAAAATATTAAACAATTAAAGAGCGAGACAGTGCACAGTGGCCCTGGCTTTAGATCTTTCGATTCAGTTTGGCATGCGGGACTTTTATATAAAATCGAACAACTTAACCTTCCTCTGCATTTCATAAAGATGATCCACAGTTTCTTTCCGACCGCAGTCTTTCAGTACATTTCGAGAATGAAATGTCTACAACAATCCCAATTTTAGCGGGTGTACCACAAGGATCCATTTTAGGACCTGATGACACGATACTCTTTAGTAGCCATGAGAGGCCCCACGAAGCCTTAAGTGATGTTAAAAACCACTTAGCCGAAGCCACAGCGTATTATAGAAAATGGGGTATTGACCTAAATTACAACAAGTGTGAGTTGATTTGTTTTCGTAACGCCTCGGGCAAAGGACATCATCTGGCAGTACGCGAAAGCAAATACCTTCAACTAAAGATCAATGAAACTACAATTCCGCTTAATAATTCGATCAAATACTTGGGTGTGAATATGCACGAAAGACTCAAAATGAACCCCAACGTAAGATCAGCGCCAAATAAAAGCAAAGCGGCTGCTGCAATTCTAAAAACATTCCTAAACTCGGCAGAAGTTGACAAAAAGACCAAACTACTCATATAGTTAGTTAGTTAGTTAGTTTATTGACTTCATAAATATTAACATTAAATTTCATTACACGATTTTACTAAGTCTTATATGGTTTGGCCGAAGGCCGTCTACCAGAGTGGCATTTAAATTTAAATAACACATTTTCAAAAAATTAAGTTTACATAAATAGTTTTTTTTTTTTTAAAGTTTTAAAAGTTTTCTTCAATTATTTGCTTTCTGTAACGAAAAGCATTTAAAATATATCTAGCTAGGGTGTCCCAACCACGCTCTCCATTCAAAATGTTAATCACTTCATCCAAACTAAGGGTGTCCGTTGCAAAGAAACGCCTTCTAAATTCCTTGAGTATTGGACAGATTCCCAAAAAATGGAAAACATCTTCACGGGCCTTCAAGTTGCATAGATCGCACAATAATGGTAGATCAGGTCGATGTGGAATATAATTCAAATTAAAAACTTCACCTCTTATTTTAAATATTGCGCTGATTTGATCAGTTGTATTTTGCTCCAGGAAATAAGTGCTGGTATTTAAAAAATGATTCAGCTTGCTGTAGTAGGTTCTGTATTGCGACGATTCCGCTTCTCTATTGAACTTATCACACATCATGCTTCCAACTTTCTTCAGTAAATTGTTGAACTGTATTTTCAGTGTTTCAGGATTTTCATCAATTGATACTGTAAAATCTGCTAAAGAATCGTCTGCCAATTTTTTCCACTCATTAACGCAAGTTCCCCCAGAATTTAATAATTGTTTCAGAACCAGTCTTGGAATCCTTTCTTCTCCCATCGCCATTACTCTTTCCACGTATTCAAAATGTATTTTTAGCGTATCCAAAAATAACGGTGCTATGCCTGTTTCCAAATATAACATATAATTTGGTGAACAATTAGGCAGCCTAAAGGTGCTTCGAATAAAAAAACGAAGGAATTTTTCTACAGCATCGAAGGAAAGATAGCCCCATACTTGGGCCCCGTAAAAGAGAATTGATAATGCAGCTGATCGAAAGATTTTATACTTCGCTATATGTGAAACATTTTTCTTATCTAAACATCTTCTCCAAACCGATGACAATGCACGTTTAGCTTCAGATAGTTTTTGTTGAAGGTGTTTATTTAGGTTTAGGTTAGAAGTAATCAACACTCCCAGGTACTTATATTCCTTAACAACCTCTATTGTTTCGTCTTGAAACGTCCACTTTTCACTTCTCGCGTACCTGCCACCTCCACTTCTAAAAATCATCATTTTTGACTTTGCCAGGTTAACCGACAGGTTCCAGGTTTTACAGTAGCGTTCAAGTCTATTTATCATAAGTTGCATTCCGTTTATAGTTTCCGATAAGAATACTAAGTCGTCAGCAAACATTAGTCCTGGAATGTTTTTTCCGCTCATTACTATTCCCCCTTTCACACTGTCGATAATGTCGTTAATGTACAATATAAAGAATAAAGTACTTAGAACGCATCCTTGCTTAACGCCTATTGACGTATGAAACTCGTCCGAGAGAGATTTACCATCCCATACCATTGCGAAATTGTCTTTATAAATTTCTTTAATAACGGTTATCATTTTTGTTGAGATGCCGTATCCGCAGAGTTTGTAAAAAAGGGCTTCCCTTGGAATAGAGTCGAAAGCTGATCGAAAGTCTACAAAAAATGCGTACAGTTTTTTCCCTCTCGTTTTGTAGATGTCACCAATATTTACCAAAGAGAAAATTTGGTCTATAGTTGAATAGTTCTTCCTGAAACCCGCTTGGTACTCATGCAAAATCTGCTTGGCTTCGACCCATTCGCTTAACCGGTTAAATAGTATTGCACTGAATATCTTTGCCGCTGTGTTGAGAAATGAAATGCCTCTATAATTAGTCGGATCCTCAGGATTGCCTTTCTTGTGAAGAGGAAAAATAATTGCTCGTCGAAAACTTTCTGGAACATTACCTGTTTCAAAAATTCTATTGTACTCCATGGTAAGGAGGTTTACGAATTCTGGTGGTAGGTTTTTGAAATATTCGAAGGGTATTCTATCCTCTCCCGGTGCTTTCCCATCTTTGGAGTTCTCTATAACCTTTTCTACTTCAGCTTGGGTGAAAGGAGAATCTAAATATTCATCCAATATGTAAGGTTCCGCATACTGAAATTTTAGTGATATCTGAGGTGTATTGAGAAGATTCATAAAATGCATTTTTAACTGGTCTATATTGATAGCTGTATAAGTCGTTCTGTTTTTCCCACTTACAAGTCTTACTGCTTTCCAGAATTCTGCTGACGATTTCGCTTTGTTTATTAGATCAATGTTTTTTTTATCCATTTCTTTCTTTTTTGTATAGCAGAGCGTTTTGTAATATTTATTTGCTTCTGCATAAAGTGCTTTGAAGTAAGGGTTGTTGGTCGTTCTCACTATGTTCAAAAAAGCAAAAGACGCGTTTCTAGCTTGTAAACACTCACTGTCGAACCATTTTTGTTTTTTTTCTAACGATTTCTTTCCTGACGTTCTTATTGGAGCTGCCCTTTTGATGATATTCAATAAGGTTTCTATGTCTGGACTCAGTAAATCGCCGTGGACTACCTGGTTTTCAAGCTCTATTTCCAAGTTTCGTTGAAATAACGGCCGGAAGCCATCTTTCCATAAAAGCTTTGGTGGAAGCTCTCGAGCGGGCACGGAGGCTTCACTTGAAGTTCTTCTAACTCTGAAGGAAACCTCTAAAGGCATATGGTCAGAAAATCCTTTAACGGCTACTCTAAAATCATCAAAAAACGTGTACCAATCTCCAGAAATAAAACAATAATCAATTACTGAGCATGCTGAGCCACGAATAAAAGTGAATTCTCCGCTGCGGTCACCTTCGCAGCTTCCATTTAATACTCCACAGTCAAAATCATCCGCTAATTCTAGAATTTTGGCTCCCTTTTGATCACATACCTCGTCTTTTGATTTTCGATTGTAAAGAATATATGGAGAGTCGATTCCACTGCTAAAATTATTTTGCGAAGCACCTATTCTACCATTGAAGTCTCCTATCAGCATCAAATTTTTTGGCTCTATCTCATTAATAGTGTCACGAAGTTTTTCGAAGTCACGCTGCCAATGGCTACAGTTTAGATATACTGGAATGATGTGGTGAATTTTTTCTTCTAAATTGACTTCTATTATTCGAAATTCGCCTATGCATCTGAACTTTGCTGCAGCATTTTTGAGCTGCTTTCTATACCCGAAGAGCTCTCCACCACTCCCCCTTCCAAATACGCTGGTCTTAACCGCTGGTGTGTATTCTAATTCATAATTTATAAATATATTTTTATAACTAGTTTCATTATAATCTATAACGTGAGTTTCAAACAACATAAAAACATCGAATTCTTTAATATAATTAAAAAAATCTGCAAATATACTTTTGTTTTTTAGGCCGGCGACGTTGTAGCTCAATATTTTTAGCGTTGAAAAGCTTAAGTTCACCTGGCAGACGGTTTCTTCTCAATTAGAAGATGCGACATGAGAAGTCCCACTTGGAATTCCACACGTACCGTGTACAGCGGTTTCCGCATCAATTTTGTTTCCTCCTTTACCAATCCATTGTGTAATGACATTTCTGCCATTCTCTGCAGTTGACGTTTCATTATTATTGTTTATTTGTTGTGTCTCTAAATGAAGTTTATTTAATAAATTTATTAATGTTTGGGGAATTACTCCGAGAATTTGTTTTATTTTGGATAAACTGTCGCTGTTACTTCCATTGGTTAAACCTTGCGATGAATCCCATGTAAAAAGAGTGCTCTCTACGTACATTCTGTCGTCTCTCACAACAATTTTCTTTTTTGGATTTGACTCGCGTAGAACCTTCATTACTGCCAACAATTTATTTCTTCTTTGACGCGTACTTAGTGGCAGATCTTTGTGAATACTTATTTTTGTGCCTTTAAGTTTCTTAGCATTTTTTAAAATACTCAGAACTGCATTTTTAGAATTTAATTTTACGGTTATTATTGCCGTGCGTGAACTTTGACCGTTTACTCTATGCGCAGATTCTACACAAGAGCTCGTTTCGAATTCGTCGATTAGTCCAGTGCATATTTCTTTTGCTTTTTTTTCTGGATCGATGTTTTCCTCTTGCGGCAGATGCACCACGACATTTTCTTCAAGATTTTTTTGCAATATCTTTTCCATTTGCAACTCCAGAAACTTGTTACGGTTTTCCAAAAAAAGTACTTTTGCAGAAATCTCCTCCTGTTTTGCTCTGAGATTTGACAGATCGGCGTACAGCATTTGGAAGTCAGACTTGGACACGAGTTCTGAAAAAAGCCTGGTGTTGTTTTCCAATAGGATTTCCCTCATTTTATCCGCAGTGATGCCGGGTGAAGTCATTGCGATTATATTTTTTGATGGGGCTCTTTTCGGGATATTATCGTGAACCGGCGAAGTTTCTTTAAGGCCTCTTTTGTTCATAGGTTAGGATAATTTTGTCGGAACCTTTGGTAATAATTTTAAGGGTCTTAAATGCTATGTCTTACTGGTATTTCAATTCGCTGATGTATATACTGCACTTTTTTGAGTTTTCACAAAAACTTTTTGATTAATTTACTATTTAACAAAACTTTGTAACGATTTTCTCTATGGAGCTTTTTTAAGGTAAACCACTTTGACAGATCACAAAACTACTCATATATAAAACTCTGATTAGACCCCTTATCACCTACGGTTTTCTGATTTGGTTCCAAATAACACCTAATGTAGCCATGGAATTACAGAGATTTGAGAGAAGTATAATTAGAAAATGCATTTCCAAAAGTAGAAGACGATCGGGCAAATGGCAAATTACAGAGATTTGAGAGAAGTATAATTAGAAAATGCATTTCCAAAAGTAGAAGATGATCGGGCAAATGGATCAGTAACAAAACCCTATACGAAGAATCGAAAATAGTGCCTCTCTTGGATAACGTCACAATAATGGCCAAAAAAAGAATTTCATCGCTACATAACCATGTTAATCCGATTCTTCGTGATTTATTTACTGAAAACATCACTTTCTCTATCTATGACAGATACTACTTGTCTCCGATAAGTATCCTTAGCGAGAATTCCAACTCTGCTTTTGAAGTCACCAATGATGATAGCTCTTTCCTCTCATTATTCTACAAAAAGTGCGTGCCCAACAGATATAGGGGCTAGTAAATATACTTCCTTATTCCTTTAGCACAATCAAGAATCAACCTCAAAATTACCTGACTTACCTAATAATGAAAAAAAAAAAAAAAATCGTAAAATAATTTATGATAAAATATCAGTGAGTGCACCTACTGTGTTCCTAGAAACTACTTCCTAGTGCATTTTTACCCAGTGCCTATCTTAAACCATTCTGTGAACTAATATGAATTATTACATTATTTAATAGATTATGCAGTAAACCCAGCACAAAAATAAAAACAAAATGTATAGCTTGGCCAATCCTAAGTCAGCTAATTTCATAGTAGAAAATAAGAAAAAAAAAAAAAAAATTTTAATGAAAAAAAAATGTATACCTAATAAGAAAAATCTCAATAAAGTTTACTTACTTACTACTTACTTAGAGGGTTATAAAATACAAAATGGTTGTAGAACAATGATCTGAATTCATTTGATTTCTTATTAAGTTCTCAGTTGTGCTCTTAGTTGTCTGCTCAGTTGTGGGTGCTGTTTTATAGGTCAAAAAACAAAGTTAAAATTGAGTTTAAAGATACTTCAACTAAAAAATATATAAGTTTATAGATACTTCATCTAAAATATGAATGTATTGAATTACGACAATTCATTTGTTCCTTGGTTTAATCATTTATAGGCAAACGACAAAGTTTGAATATTGTTCGAGTAAATTCACCAAATCGCGTTTTTATTGTTGCCACCCGCACTCTACCATCTGGACAAGGGGATACGTTAATGATACGACCCATACACCAATTAGTGGATAAAAGGTTTTCTTTTTCAATTAAAACAAAATCACCGATTTTAAAATCTTCATTAGCGTAGTGCCATTTTGTTCGTTTGTGAAGCTCTTTGATATATTCTTCCTTCCAGCGTTTGCTGAATTCATGCTGAATTGATTCGAGTTTTTCCCTGCGGTTTATGAGTGAAATAGATTTTTCTTCGGGCAACAGTTCAGGAAAAGTTAAAAGTGGAGTTCCGGTCAGGAAATGACTTGGGGTTAACGCTAATAGGTCGGTAGGTGCATTCGACATAAGACATAAAGGTCGCGAGTGCACGCCTCTATGCGAGCTAATAGTGTAGCGAATTCTTCGAAAGAAAAATGAGTATGAAGTCCGATTTTACGAAAGTGAGTTTATGAAACTCTTTACCCCGGCTTCCCAGAGCCCACCCATATGAGGAGCACCTGGGGGAATGAAATTCCAGTTCAAGTCTTGAATCCCATATTTGGCTGAAGTTTATTCTGGAAATGATGAATGGAGCTTTTAAAACTAATTTTTTAACGCTGTGTCGGCACCAACGAAATTGGTTCCATGGTCTGAATATACAGAATGCAGAAGACCCCGCCTTGCAACAAACCGAGCAAAGGCAGCTAGGAAAACTGCCGATGACAAATCGCTGGCGGATCCAGATGTATGGCTTTCGTTGAAAAGCATACGAAGAGGCATGCATAGCCCTTTGTCAAACGACAATTTCTACCAGTGAAGCTTTGATTGTGAAAGGTCCCGCGAAATCTATTCCGGTATGAGTAAAGGGAGGAGAGTAATTACAACGTTCTCATTGACATTTCAACTGTCATTAGTGGAATTAAAACAGTTTCTATAAAAAAGTTTTGAAAATTTGAAAAGAATTCATTAAAAGAGAAAAAAAAACACATCAAACTTTCTGTTTGCAATACAGTGTTGCATGAACATTATTAAGTGGAGCTGATTTTGTAAGGTAATAAGTATTTTACACTTGAAATTTCCAAAAAGACCTATTTGCCGATCTACGGGATCTCATCATGACCGGTAAACGAAGCATAACTGAAACTTCTCCAGAGCGTAGTAGCAATAACAAAAAACACGATTCAAGCAAAATGGAAGTTGGCAAAATGTCAATTTCTCAATTGCAAGATATCTTGAATGGCACTATTGCCGATCAAATAAAATATTTAGCCACACGATCAGATGTTGCTTCTCTATCTGCTGAACTGGAAGCTTTGAGGAACACCAATGCACAATTGAATCCAAAATTAAAAACAATGACCGAGCGGTGCGACTTGCTGGAGTCTCTGATCTCACGTAAACAAAACGAAAACTGTTTGGTAGTACACCTTCCTCTTGACCGAGAAATTACTGCTGTTGATCTAGCAAAACAAACATGCAACAAGCTTCTCCAGTTAAAAGAAGGTGAAGAAATTTCACTAAAAAAAAACACGAGAAATTCGAAACACTCAAACACAGAGAGGAACCGTATTTATGGAACTTCAATCCCCAGAAATCGCGAATCAAATTTTGTCTGTGGCAAACCAGCTGAAAGGCAAAGGAATCAGCATATTATATCGCGAAGAATCTTTGATGTACCGCAGGAAGAGACAAAGGCTGAATGAAATTAAAACTAAATCATCACAAATAAATTCACAAGCGAAGATCAACTTGAATGGTGATAAATTGCAAATCAACAACCATCTTTTTGCCTATAGTGAATCACGAGGATTATTTGTCAAATCAGCGGCGGAATTAAACTTTGTAAACAACACGTTTGGCGATAGATTTTGCGAGTTCTTTGACAGCGGCGAGGGAACGAAGTTGGTCCCGGTTGAAAACCAACATGCAGCATCGACCCCCAATTTCACATCAGCGCCACCTGGGAGTCAGTTGAAGCACCTCAGTAGTGCACCAAATTTATAGCGAAAAAATGTCGTCTGCCAAGAATTTATTTCTTTAAATTTAACAATTCTAGCATATAATATAACAGGTCTAAAAAGTAAACTTCTGCAACCTGATTTTTTTAAGTATATCTTTAAATATGATATAATAATTTTATTAGAAACTTACTTAAATATTTTAAAGACTATAAATTATAATTCATTCCAGCAATTAGAACAAATGTACATGGGAGAGCGAGTGGAGGAATTCTATGTGGAGTTAATTACAAAGTTTCGCATTTCGTAGAATTCAGAAATATAGAGACCAGGCTTATAATTTAAATTAAAAGTAACAATTCGAACTTTCATATTATTCCGGTAAACCTTAACTGTAATAATTGGCATCATGATTTTGATAACTTATATAACTTTATGACCAACTCTTCTTGGAAAATACTATGATAATCGGGGATTTTAATGCTCGAATTGGTGGTTATCAGAACTCCTCTGTTCATTTTTTGCAAAATCAACTGAATTTCGAAATGAACAGAAACTCTAAAGATGAAACTATCAACAGAAACGGCAGATTATTATCTGAATTATTCGGAGACTATAGTTTTTCGTTCTAAATGGTGTGACAACAGGTGACGAACGTAGTGAATTCACATTTATAGGCGGTCAAGGTGAATCAGTTATAGACTTGTGTGCTGTATCTGGAGAATGGTGCAACATAATAAAAGATTTTACAGTGGGTCTGGCAAATTTCTCAGCACACTTACCAATCGCATCGCATCGGCGGAGCAAAATCGCATCTTCACCTCCAAGTGGTGGCCGCTGGATAACCAACTAACGACGAGCGTTGGATCAATTGATCCACGAGCTGTGTCACCTGAGTTATCTTTTCAGTAACTAGGAGCAAAGAAAGAAAAATATCACTCTGAATGTACCAGCTCAACAATAAATCCAAGAGCGTCTGACACATATTGTGCGGCACACTGGTCAGCGTCTGATCCCAGTGGGACGGCTGAATATAAAATGCGAATAGAAGTAACTGACCTATTTGTATCATAAAAAAAAAGTTTAGAAAATTTATGGCAATGAACAAAACAAACAGATTTATTACCCCAGGTGGCAGTCCAGCAAAATTGGAAAATCCACTCTCTAAAGAGATCGGTCCTACGGATTCTGGGGAGGACCACTTATTGCTTAAAAATTTTGGAAAACGGAGTACGAAAATACAGAGAACTCCACCAAAAAACTACTTCCAAAGGGTTACACCATCGAAAACCCCAACTAAGACAAATGACGTAAAAGTCATTAGCCAAAAAGAAACCAATGTCTCTGAAATGATCGACACTGCAGGACAACAGAGTTTCAAAGAAATCAAAGAAAACTGCCAAACCAAATCATAAGATTACTATGATGAATGGCAAAAGGAAATAGCAGCAGAAAAGAAATTTGAAACCTTAGTTAAAAGTCTTCAGGAGCAAGTAAAAAGATTCGAAGAAAAGGTGTCCCTATTTGACAAGGAACACAACTCTACGGTTCAGACAAGTCAACAAGATACTGTTACTGTGTATCAAACTGACGAAGAAGAACTTTTATTTGAAACTGAAAGAAAAAGAAGTAAGCGCACTGCTAAAAAACGAAAAGCGGAAGGTAGCCCCGAATTGCATACAAAGAACCAGCAAACCTCGAAAAATGAAAATAAAAAAGACTTGGGTACTACAAAGAATAATGCAAATAATGTGCTAGCCAATGCTAAACCGAAGTCTTTGTCTAAAGGCAACAGAAAAACTGCACCACCACCAATTATGATCACAGGATTCCCAAATTTTGGAGATCTTAAGAAAATGATTGAGAAATGTACTAAAAAAGCTTGCAAATATACATCGTATAACAAAAACAATTGGAAAGTCAATGTCGAGGAAGATGATGACTATAGACTGGTCACTGAGGAACTAAGCAAACATAAAATCCAGTGGCACTCCTATGAAAACAAATCCACAAGACCAATAAAAGTAGTAGCCAGAGGCCTACATTCCTCATGTTCTCCAAAAGAATTAGTAGAAGACCTTGTTCAAGCAGGCTTCCAAGCCCTTGATGCAGTCAGTCTTATTAAAAATGAGACTACTAAGAACTCTGCTGGGGAACCAATAATAATAAACAGATCCCTGCCTTTATTCACGCTATTTTTCGACTGCAAACAAAGTCTTGAAAATGTCTATAGTATTCGATCAATCTTGGGCATAAAAGTCAAAATTGAACCACTGCGAAAATCAAAAATTGTTTCGCAATGTAAACGTAGCCAAGCATTTGGCCACACCCAAAAATATTGCAACCGCGAGTTTGCTTGTGTTAAGTGTGAAGGAAAACATGCAACTAAAGACTGTCCATCAAGCAAAGAACAGAAAGAAAAATGTGTAAACTGTCAAGGTAATCACCCTGCAAGCTATAGAGGCTGTCCAGTTGCTAAAAGATTTCAAAAATCCAAAAGCAAAATGACATCCGGTGAAATAAAGCCCAGCAATCCAGCAAACACAAAAAGAACTCCTGAAGCTGAGGATAAAGGTAAGAAAGAACTTCCGAAGGAAGCTGTTAAAAGCAAAAGCGACGAAAATAAGTCCTATTCACAGATTGTTAAAAATGTGCGGAAGAATGAAGAAACTTCCATTAAAGAAATTCTTTAACTTATTCTTAAAAGAATTGACAATCAGGATTTGAACATCAAACGGCTAAGTGAAGAAGTCGCTCTTAAAAAACAATGATGGACAGAACACTAAAAATTGGAACATGGAATGCAAACGGTCTTTTACACCATTTATCAGAATTAAAAATCTTCTTAGACATCGAACACATATATATTTGTCTGGTGTCCGAAACTCATTTCTCAAGTGGACTGGTTCTTGATGATTTAATATCAAACTATATTTGCTACCACGCTCCTCATCCAGCTGATAAGGCTAGAAGTGGATCGGCAATCCTCATAAAAAAGAGCTTAAAACACCATGAAGAAGTTATGTTTACAAACGAGAATATGCAAGTAACAATGATTAGTATTGGTATGAAAAAGAAAGACTTCAAGTTGGCATCAATATACTGCCCGCCGAGGCGTTCCACGACTGAAGATGATTATACAGAACTGCTTAATCTACTAGGAAATAACTTCCTTGTTGGCGGTGACTTTAATGCTAAGCACACCCATTGGGGATCCAGACTTATAACAACAAAAGGCAGAAGGCTTTACAAAGCATGCCTCAAATACAATTGCGAGTTTTATTCATCCAGATCACCAACATACTGGCCATCGGATTCAAGTAAAATACCAGACCTTGTTGACTTTTTCATAGTTAATGGTATCAAACGAAACCATATAAGAGTCGTAGGTAAATATGACTTATCATCAGATCATACACCGGTGATTTTATCACTTAATGAATCGGAGATAATGGAAAAAAGTAATCCTTAGCTAGTAAAAAATAAAACAAACTGGAGTGAATTCAGAGAAAAGCTTGAAAGCTATATAAATCTCAGATCCCCTATGGAAACAAAAGAGCAAATCGACCTTGAAGTAGAACAATTCACTGCCGATGTTCAACAAGCTGCAGAAGAAAGTACACCAACTTACTCGAGTAGAAAGCAAACTGAAACAAAATACCCTGCCGAGATAAGAGAGTTGATATTGGAGAAGAGAAGAGCTCGAAGAAAATGGCAAAATACTAGATTTCCAGACGACAAAACAGCGTTTAACCGGCTAAGCAACGAACTGAAAAAACAAATCTACGAATTCAAAAATGATTCATTAAGTAGATTCCTGAAAAATTTTACGACTGATGCTTCAACCGATTATTAGCTCTGGAAAGCAGCTAAGCGCCTGAAAAGACCGCACTTATTAAACCCTCCAATAAAATCTCTAAACGGGAATTGGATCAGAAATCCGAAAGAAAAAGCTAACCTGTTTGCAGAACATCTTGCGAATGTTTTTAAGCCATTCCCAGCAAATACATCTGAAAACAGCTTACAGTTTATTGATAAAGTCGATGAAGTTGACATACCAATTGTCACACTCAAAGAAATAAAAAGTATGTATCGAAATCAACTATCGAACAAAAAATCACATGGGTACGATCTAATAACTGCTCAGGTTATGAAAGAAATGCCATCAAAAGCCTTCATAAAACCCCAATTCATAATAAATGCATGACTAAAGACCCAATGTGTCCCACATCATTGGAAAATTGCTGAAGTAATTGTTATACCAAAGCAAGGTAAGCCACCAACAGAAGTGACGTCTTACAGACCAATATCGCTTATACCAATAATGGCAAAAGTCTTTGAAAAATTGCTACTAAAAAGACTGAGCAAAGTCATAGAAGAAAGAAATCTAATCCCAAATCATCAGTTTGGATTTAGAAATAAACATTCCACGATAGACCAAGTTCATAGAATAACGGATGTATTTGAAAAAGCATTAGAAGAAAAACAAGTATGTTCGGCTATATTTTTAGATGTTGCTCAAGCATTCGACAAGGTATGGCATGAGGGGCTAGAGTACAAACTGCAAAGGGACCTACCCAGGCAGTACTACGAAATACTAAAATCTTATATCTCAAACCGGCTCTTCAGAGTACGGTATGATCAAGAATATTCAAAGCTATGTAATATACAAGCCGGTGTTCCACAAGGAAGCGTCCTAGGACCTACCCTGTATTTGCTATATACAAGGGATATTCCAGTGGATAACAACACCATTATGGCTACTTTTGCAGATGATACCGCAATTTTGGCATCCAGTAAGTGCGTCGTCAAGGCTGCTGAGAAATTGCAAAATGCCGTCGACACCGTTAGTGATTGGACCAAAAAATGGCGTATCAAGCTCTATGAAGCTCAATCTGCACATATAAACTTTACAAATAAAAAGTTAAGCTACGTTCAAATATTCATCAACAATCAAGCTGTACCTTACGCCAATACGGCCAAATACCTTGGGATGAATTTGGATGCAAAGCTAAAATGGAAAGAGCATATCAAAAAGAAAAGGGAAGAGCTCAACTTGAAATATAGAAAAATATACTGGTTACTCGGCAGAAATTCGGACTTATCTGTCGAAAATAAAATAATGCTTTATAAACAAGTACTTAGACCTGTTTGGACCTATGGAATCCAATTATGGGGCTGTACAAAGAAAACAAATACTGAAATCATCCAAAAGTTCCAAAACAAAGTCCTTCGTGGAATAGTAAATGCACCATGGTATATAAGAAATAGCGATTTACATCGTGACCTACAAATAGAAACGGTTACAGAAGTTGTAAGAAAACATGCTGTATCACACAATCAGCGACTGCATAGTCATATCAACTCTGAAATGGAGTCCGTATTAAATACGAGAGGCAATGTTCGGAGACTAAGAAGAACCAAGCCACACGAGCTAATGGTCTAAAAGTCATGGGAAGCATTAAAAGTTTAAGATTCCCTTAAAGCGATAATATTATTGAGAAAGAAAAATCTGTTGTCGATCGTTCATAGATTGGTTCTGATTACGAGGAGTTTTTAGTGGGTAAGAATCCCACACTACTTGGTATCGAATACTGCTAAGTGTCTTTTGAAGATTTACTCCTGAAAAAAAAAAAAAAAACACTTACCAATTTTTGTGAAAACGAACTTTGATCAACAATCACAACATATGGTTTCAGAGAACGTTCGGAAACTTAAATGGATGGAGAACAAAGCTGAGCGATATAAAGCTCTTTTAAATAACAACTGTAGTTGTCTCCCTGAACAATCAACGGTCACTATAGATGAAATTGAAAACAGCATAATCGGATTGGTTTATGCCTCAGCCCCAACTGCGAATAATACATTTGTTAACTCTTACCCTTAAAGAAAATGGTTCGACAAGGACTGTAACCGGTTGAGGAAACTTTAATTTAAATTTCTAAGGCTGTTTAGAACAACAAATGCTGCCCACTATAAAAACATTTGATTGAAAAAATAAAGAATAATAATAATAATAATAATAATACAACGTTAATCAGGAACAGCTGCCATGATTTGTTGACCTAACTGTTTTCTATGAATCGCACAGGTTTAACACTTATAAATATGAGATTTTACAAGTATTTTTACTTTCGGTATCCAATAAGCTTGTCGAATCATCCGTATCATTAAGGCGTTTCCACCATGAAGTGTAAGTTCATGAATGAAATCAACTAAAAGTTGGGTAAGTTTTGCTCCGTAAGGCAAGATGATAGGATGGCGTTCACTGAAAGAGAGATTTGCATTTGATAATCATCCGTGAACTCGTAGAATTTGGTTGGAATCCAAAGTAGGATTCAAAGATAAAATCGGGCTTTTTGAACTGATACTGCGGTTTGTAGACAGAGCTTTGAATTTTTCGAAAAAAATTGATTGCTGACACTAACCTATTAGACGTTGTTGAAAGAATTGAATTTCTGGTTGAGTAATACGAAAGGAATCATACAAAATTGGTTTGAATTTCTTCGGAAATTTTATACGAATGTAACGATAAACATAGAAGAAAACTCTCAATGCTCGTGGTAATGACGAAAATCTCGATAAGATATCGCTAAAGGCAGTAAACGTCAAAATTGTTTGCGGAGGACAGAAATGAGGCGATGCTGAACGAATTGAATTTCAGGAAGAGTGATACGGCATGAATTATAAAAAATTGATTCAAATTTCTTTGGAGACCTTTTACGTAGAAAGCGATAAACATAAAATAGGATTCTTAAGGTACGTGGTAAACACGGAATCCTGGATAAAATATCGTTAGAAGTGATTAAAGTAGCAAACGTCAAGACTTGTTTCGCCTCCAAGACCTCGCTTATTCGGTTCAAGGGGAAGGCTTGTCGGCCATTGCGATTGAGGTTCGCTTATCCAGGAAGGGCCTTTCCACCAAAGATCACTATCTTTTAAAACCGATGGAGTCATACCCCGAGTAGCGAGATCCGCAGGATTATCGCCAGATCTAACATGATTCCAGTTCCTGTTGCCAACATTTTCGATGATTTAACTTGTTCGATTTGCGATGAAGGTTTTCCAGGTCCATGGATGTTTTCTGAGCCATGATAGGACAACAGAAGAGCCGGACCAGAGAAATATTTGATAAGATTCGACTGTTATTTGCGGAAGATAGATTTTAACAAGTCTCGAAAGAAGAAGAGCCCTACAGAGTTCTAATCGAAGTAGTGAAATAGATTTTATTGGCGCGACTTTGGACTTTGCGCAAGCCAGATGTGAACGTGTTCTTCCATCATTGCTGAACTCGTGCGTAAAGACAAGCAGCATATGCTTGTTCCGAAGAATCGCAAAACCCATGGAACTGAACATGTCCAGAAGGAGTGTATTCCGTCCACCTTGGTATTTGAATCAACTGGATTTCACTGAAAATCTCTACAAAGGCTTTCCACTTGAGAAAAGTGTTGGACCTTAGAAGCTCATCCCATTCAGTTTCTTCTATCCAGATTTGTTGCATAAGAGTTTTTGCGGTGACTATAATCGGGGCTAACCAGCCCGCAGGATCAAAAAGCTTGGAAATTTCGAAAAAAAGCTTCACGTTTGGTAGGAGTCGTAGAAAATTTGATAGGTTGAGTGATGAAGTAGAAAAAGTCATCTTTAGCGTTTCAACGAATCCCTAAGGTTTTCGTTGTGCTGTCAGAATCAATTTTTAAAAAGTTTTCGTTTAACACGTGATCAGAAGGGAGATTATCTAATAGAAAAGATGATTTCGAAGTCCACTTACGAAGTGGGAAGCCAGCAGAGTTGAGTGCTTCAATAACTTCGATTTGTATACTTTTCGCCGTTTGAAGATCATGCGCACCAGAAAGCAAATCATCGAGGATATTTTAGCTGAACGTCTTTTGAAAGTTGCTTGAGTGTTCTGATAGCTAAATATGGAGCACAATTCACGCCAAAGGTTACAGTGAGAAGCTCGTAATCTACAATATTTTCTACTGGTGAGGTTCTATATAAAATACGTTGAAATTTTGTTTGGTGGACCAAAATCTGCCGGTACATCTTTTCGATGTCGGTGTTGAAGGCATATTTGAAAAATCTCCATTTAAGTATAAGTGATGGTAAATCACTTTGGAGGGTAGGTCCAGCATAAAGAAAGTCATTGAGTCTCCTACCAGTAGACGTGGAGCTAGAAGCGTTAAACACTACTCTTACCTTGGTAGAGTGGCTCTCGGGCTTGAGCACTGCGTGATGTGGCAGATAATAGGGGTGTGCATTACTGCTTTTCATGAAAATGCTTTTCATGAAAAGTTAATTTGCGCATATGATTAAGCGTTAGGTATTCGGTAAGCACCTGAGAATATTTATTTTGAAGATCAGGTTTATTTTGAAGTTTGCGTTCTGTGTGACAAAATTGTTGATATGCAATATTTCTCGAGTTCCCTAGTTGAGATGGTTCAAAATCAGGCTTAAAAGGTAAGCTGACCACATATCTTCCATCGGGAAGTCTAAAAGTAGTGTTTTCATAAAGGTGCAAAATGTTTTCGTTCAGAAAGCTCTTCCCCCTCAAAAAACTTTTTGATGCATTCAGTAAGGGATTCATTCTTCTTTATACTAGTAGAGAAACTTTGAACTGTGTTAGGAATTGGTCCGGAAAGAATCCAACCGAAAACGGTTTTTTGAGCTAAAAGTGAATTCGAAATTTGTTTAACACCATTGCGTATAATGCTTGAGTACAGATCTGCTCCGATAAGCAAATTAACTTGAGAAGAATAATTGAAGTTTGGATCCGCTAAACAAATTCCTTCTAACTCATGTGAATCAATTAAAGAAAATGACGTACTAGGTAAATTATTTGTAAGTTTTTTAAGAAGAAATGCATTTGTTGAGATTCGTTCGCTTGGATCTTCACTATTGATTATTGAAATGAGGCATTTTTTACTAGATTTGGCTGTGTGAGCACCACTAGCTCCTAATATCGAAATGTCCGAGTCTTTAGTTGGCAAATTTAGACGCTGTTGAGTTGCTTCCGTGATAATAGAAGACTCAGAACCGGGAGTAACAGGAAGCTCCTTCCCACCTTACAATTTTTCTTAGAATGCAAGATCAATTGCTATCTTGCATTCTTAGAAGGAATGTAATGCTTTGCATCCGATCATGTTAGCGTGCATTTGTGGGAACAGACACTACGTCAGCATTCTGTGCTGTCGCATGTCGGTGTTTGTTTTCACAATCATGATTTGCCTTCATGATCGAGATGCAACCGCAAAAGCTTTTCATGATATTTTAAGAGAAAATAAAGTCAGTCTATAGATACACACCAAGAAGAAACAATCTTTTCTTTCGTTCGGAACAAACATATAACTGGCGCAGTCGATAAAAGATCGGGTTTAATTGTACCAACAAAATTCATAAAAAGTATGTTTCCATTTATATCATGAAATGAATAAAATTGGTTAGTTACATAAACGTAAGAAAAAAAAAACAGGAAACATAGTGAATGCATTACAAATTGTAATAAAAATAGTTGAAATACATCCTAAATAATTAACGAATAACCCGTCATACGCGTTCCCTACGCAAGGCTTAAAAAGAAACAAGTTTAAAAGAATAATGAAACAAAACCTAACCAAGTTCCAAAATTAACCATTATTAAAATTTAAATAGACTCAATAATAAAAATCTTCAACAATAGTAGCTAACTATCAAAAAAAAAAAAAAACTAAGCTAAGACTACATACTGTGAGTGTCAAAATACATATTAACTGTGAAGAAAAAAAAAAAAACAACTAAGCCATACATACATATTAACTGTGAAGAAAAAAAAACAACTAAGCCATACATACATATTAACTGTGAAGAAAAAAAAAACAACTAAGCCATACATACATATTAACTGTGAAGAAAAAAAAACAACTAAGCCATACATACATATAAGCTGTGAAGAAAAAACTTTACCAGAGAAGACAACAAAAAGAGAGGCTGCAAACTAATCAACAAACGCACTATCTTCTTCAAGTGAGTAACAACAAATCACAATGGAAACCTTCAATGCTGTAGATAAATTAAAAGTACTTTTAGACTTAATAAATAAGATCCCATTGTTTGATGGAAACAAAAGTTATCTTATATCTACATTTCTTGGACAGGGTAGATTCGTTAGCACCAATTTTGTCAACTCTTGATGAAGGCTCCTTGACAGTAATTTCAGGGTTTCTAAGAGATAAAATAGTCGGAAAAGCTAGAGTTGAACTTCAGAAACATGGTAGAGTTAGTGATTGGACACAAGTCAAGCAAATTTTGATTGATAATTTTGGAGAAAGGCTTTCAACTGACAAGTTAATTGACCAAATTAGAACAGCTCGAGTTAAAACTAATATTTCAGACTTTTATAGCAATATTAATTATTTATTAAGTAGAATTAGTAATAAACTTTTATTAAATAACCAAAATGAAGAATTAATAATTGCTTCTAACAATAGAATTGCCCTAGATTCTTTCAAAAATAATTTACCTGAGCCTACCAAATCTATAGTGCTAAGTCGAAATCCAAAAACAATGAACGACGCTTATAAAGTTATCCTAGAAATCGGTCACCAACATTTAGAATACCAAAATTATTTTCAAAACCTCAAACAAAATCAAAACTTATCCAGACAGGACAATAATAATAATTATAACCAATCTTATAGTAATAGGAATAATGGTCAGAGTAATAATTCAAATTTAAGAAACAGTTATAATTATAGAAACAGTTATTCGAACTTTAGAAATAACAATAACGCAAACTGTAACAGCACATACAATAATAATGCACAAAATAGTAACCCATACAACCCTTATACGCAAAGTAATCAAACAACAACAACACGTCAAAATGTTTACAATCCACAGCAACAAAATCGAAACAACACAAACCATTTAGGGCGTAATACACACAATAATAATAATAATAGCAGACAGTTTAGTTGTCAAAATAATACGAACGTTTCTAGAAATTCAAGAAATAGCAATATGATGGAAGTTGATCATATTGCAAACGAGGTAAATTTTCAGACACACACCTCAGATTTCTTCCCTTTATAGTGGTTAGAACTAAATCTTCGCCAATTAAATTATTGATAGATTCCGGAGCAGCTACTTCTTTAATACAAAAAGGACTGTTTCACAATTCTTTTAGAACTCCATTAGATAAACCATTATCTTTAAAAACTCTGAACTCAAATATAACAATCGATTCGAAAATAAAGATTCCTCTTTTTAAGGAATTTTGTAACCCGTCCAGTATGATAGAATTGCTAGAAACAAATTTTAATTCTGATTTCGATGGTATTTTGGGATGCAATGTATTAAATCCATTGCAAGCAAAAATCGATTTTAAGAATTCAAAACTTGTAACAAACAATGCAATCTTGCCTTTGATTTTCGATATTCCATATTATCCTTCAGTAGAAGAAATAAACACTTTAGCGGAAGAAACAAAAGAAATAGTTTTTGAAAGCCCGAACATAGATAATATTACTCAAAATCTTATACTTGACGATTTAAATGATGAAGAAATTTGTTGCTTAATCAAAATTATAAAAAAATTCGAAAATGTGTTTCATAATAAAGATGATAAATTGTCTCCAATGGTTGGATATTCGCATAAGATACCAACTAAAAACGATATTCCTATATTTTCCAAAGCATATAGATATCCTGAAGCGCACAAAGACGAAGTAAATAAGTAAATAACAGAAATGCTTCATTCGGGAATTATCACTAAATCAAATAGTAAATACAACGCCCCAATTTGGATCGTTCCAAAAAAATTTGATAATTCAGGTCTACAAAAATATCGCATCGTAATCGACTATACACTATAGGAAGCTTAACGCAAATACAGTTGATGAAATATTCCCAATGCCTGATATAACAGAAATACTTTCAAAACTAGGAAATGCACAGTATTTCTCAACACTAGATCTGGCAAAGAGATTTCATCAAATCCCTATAGACGTAAAAGATAGACACAAAACAGCGTTTTCAACAGCAGATGGACATTACGAATTTACTCGTATGCCATTCGGTGTCAAAAATGGACCTGCATCCTTTCAACGGATGATGAATGAAGTCTTATATGACTTCATTAATAAAATTTGTGTCGTATATCTCGATGATATACTCATCTTCTCAACGTCTTTACAGGAACATATTGATTCTTTGAATAAAATATTAAAAAGGCTTCAAGAATTTAAACTTAAAATACAAATAGACAAGTGTAATTTTCTTAAACGTCAAACAGAATATCTTGGTCATATAATTGCTGTAGATGGTATCAAACCCAACCCGTCAAAAATCGAAGTAATTCAAAATATAAAACTCCCTCACACCGTTAAGCAGATAAAATCGTTCTTAGGCGTAACCGGGTTTTACCGGAAGTTTATAAAGGACTACTCTAAGGTAGCTCTTCCATTAACTAAATGCCTGAAGAAAAATGTCAAAATTAACATTCATGACAAAGAGTACATAGACTCCTTTAACCCTCGTTTACAAACCGGCAAAAGTCGTGTCCACCCGAACTGGGGTCCAAATGGACCCCACGATTTTTTTTTCGAAATTTTTTTGACTTCTGACTTATATTGTTCAGTTATAGTTCTTCTGGCTATTGTATGAATTGTTTCTAAGTATTATATACCTATAGCAGGGATAAAGAAATTTAAGCAGAGATGTCATTATACAGGTATGTAGGAGGCCAGCAATAAAATTTTTCAATTTCAAAAACGATGAAAATTGCCTAATTTCGCTAATCTGGGATACCCGCTTATCCTTTTCAATATGTCTTTTTTACGTAGTTACTGATTGTAAAATTCATCCACATCAATTGTTCCTGGCAGGTATGCCTATCTCAAAAAAAATAGTCATTAGTTCAGTTTGGTCAGGTCATCAAATAATTTTATGACCTCAAAAAGGACTGAATTCGCCATAATTCTCTGTAAGCCTACACCAAATTCATCGGAATTATTTCTGGATTTTCCTCCATCCCTTTTTATATGTCAACTGGTAGCTCTGACCAAAGTACAGGACTTGGTCGTGGAGATGATGTGCTGATGTCGTTGATGCCATCATATTTCAATTGTGGACGCAACCTCACTATTGATAATTTCCTTACGTCGCGTCGGTGGATTTGGTATTGAGGTTGCTGGATAAGAAGATCACTATTCTTGGCACGATTCGGAAAAACAAAAGAGATTTGCCTAAACTTTTTGTATAGCGAAGGAGGTTCTTGATAACCAGAATGAGCCTGTAAAGGTCAATAAAAAAAGCAGTATCGTCCAGTCCACTCTTTCATCTTTGGATTTTCTGGAAAAATTATGTTCCGAATCCAAACAAACAAGTGGTATTGCTATCAACACAACATAACTGCGAGAAAGCCACTTCCGGTCATCAAAGTAAACCTGCTATGATACTGGATTATAACCGCACCAAAGGTGGAGTCGATGTATTCGACCAAATGGTCTCAATACATATATTCATGTACACGTCAAACAAATCGCTGGCCGATGGTTGCATTCTACAACTTACTGGACGTAGCAGCCCTAGCAACTGTCATAATTTTCCGACATCTCAATCCAACTAGAAGAAACAAAAATTTGCTGAGAAGTAATAAACTCATCGAACTAGCG